>OZ017738.1:33612998-34225498 GCA_963969285.1 Odontomyia ornata | reverse complement strand
AATTTTATCTTATATTGATCGACTTACTCAAGCCGAATAAAAATAATTGTAGATTTTACTTTCCTCGTTACCATGGTAGAATTTCTTTTTGTAGGTGATTTTCGCGGGTAAGTGGCGGCGAGCCCCAAAACTTGTAGATTTGTTAATTTCGCTGCGGATGGTCATCATCTTGTTCGCACAACCCCTCGAGAGGCCCACGCCCGTCTTCGGGTGAGTAAGTTTGGGTCGGTGGAGCCTCCGCCGGAGTAGCCCCAATATAACGGAGGGGCTGGTAGGGAATTGGTAATACCCTTAAAAGGGAAGAGCACGCCCGATGGCTAGCCCATGTTAGCGGAGGAGCCTGCCATCGTTGCGGGTCCTATACCCGGTCTGGTCAAAAGAAAGGGAAAGACCAAATCTTCAAGTTTTAACAATCCACTGTAAATTTATTTTTACTGTCTGAAATGAAAGTCGCAACTGCAATTTTTTTTTGTTATATTTTTACGATATTTATTTCCCCTATAGAGAAAAGGAAACGAACAAATTCTAGGCGCATATCAATCATTGATATCCATAATATTCGCGAAATGATTAATCATCAAAATAAATATTCAAGTTAGATATACATATGTATCTGTTCAAAAAAAAGTATTTGTCGTATAATCTAAATTTATACCTAAAGTGTAGTTATAATAGAAGTTGTAGGAGGATACGTTAAATTAAAACGTGAATTTGAAAGATTAAATTCAACAGCCTAGGATTAAGGCATATGTTCCCCATATTACTGTCTCACAATAGTAACTAATGATACCTAATCAATTGAAAATATAGTACATTTGAGGCGTTTAAACAAAAATGAATAGAAAGGATTAATAAATTCAATTTGATTTATCAAAGC
Organism: Odontomyia ornata; assembly: GCA_963969285.1. Classification (NCBI taxonomy): domain Eukaryota; kingdom Metazoa; phylum Arthropoda; class Insecta; order Diptera; family Stratiomyidae; genus Odontomyia; species Odontomyia ornata. Next base: position 34,224,621 of record OZ017738.1, on the reverse strand, counting down.
TGAATGATTCAATCCCCATTCAATCGCATAATTCAAAAACATTCCTCTAACATTCTTGAAATATCTCAAGACATCAATATATATGTGGGTGTATTACAACGTCGTTGCTATTTTTGAAAATAGTTTAACAGTGATTGGTATCCACCCCGCCGAGAGAAAGTGGATTACTGATCGAGCATAACAACTTTTTTCATTCAGGGGTTTTTCAATCCTGCAGAAAAGTATAATGACGTGTTTATACTGTCTTTTTATAATGATTTTTACTCGTTAAAAGCGATCAAACCACACAGGAACTAAAATGTTGCATATTGCTTCTGCTTCATTTGCCTAGACGAGCATTCATGTTCGGAAGCATTAACAATGCCTCGAAAACTATCTGATTATAGCCCTCAAACACCCTAATGGCGGACGTGTGATTCCTCCTCTGGACGCCACAAAGCAATTCTTCCTTCTGATCTGATACTCACCATATTCACCCAACCGCTAAGTAACAATCGTCAGAACCGATCAACCCGTTATTCGGAGGTTTCATGAGCATTTAATGAGCCAGCCGACCGAAACCAATTCCCACATGATGGTAGTCTTTACCCTGTTTCGTATTCACAGCTATAGAAGCCCGAACTCCATCATATACTTTTAAGCTTATATGCTTCACGTCGTAACGATATGTTTGATTATTCAATTACAATCAAATGCCGAGACCGATGAATACCCTCGCACACAAGTCCTCTAACAAAAGATGATGTTTATAGGAAACCTAACTTTGAACTGAAGAAATTCTCTGCACCATTCTCAACACTCTGGGCATTATTGAACCGTTATATTCGGTTGGACCGCATATTGACGATTCGCGGCAAAGGCTCTCATCTGAGTTGTATGCATTAAACACAAGAAGGTCTATCATGGGCCACTTGTACACAAGAAAATATATTATAAGGCAATTAGTTGGTGTAAATTTCAGTGCACTTTGCAAGCACTAAAACCCGTTCATTTCCATAAATGCTTTCTTCCGGATCGATGATTATGGGTTCACAGAATGGACTCGGATGGTGTCATGACGTGTGTGAAAATCGAATCCAAAACCACTTCAAACTCGTATTGTGATTTAGCCAACATATCTCACGATTGGAAATTACACTTCGTGATCTTAGGATAGTGAGAATATGTTTTGCTTTCTATTCGGAACAGATAGACACGAAATGATATGCCAGCAAGCCAAATCAAATCGTCAAAGCTTTCTTTTTTCTGGCTAGCTCGCTGGTAGGCAGACTCCCCGGCGTCCTTACTGTTTCGCGATTTTAGGTGGACTTCTCGACCCGTCCAAATCTTTCTTTTTCCGTGTTGCAACCGTACCTCGAATGCAGCTGCTTGCTCAGCTGAGCTAGATTGCATTCGGCAATGCAATACACAGATGGGATGCACTAAATCAGTGTTCCCATGTCCGAAATTTTAATTTGCAGATTTAAATTTTTTTTTTAATTAACTGAAGTAGAAAAAAATGAAAAAGGATTTAAATAATAATAAAAAGTTGAATATCATGAAGAATATAAATAAAGGGAAACGTTTAAATTTAATATAAAAGAAAAATGATGCAATATTTACATTTAATAACAATAATAAAAAAAAATTTTCTAATGTATAACTATGAATGAAGTAATTAAATTTTTTTCAAATTTACAATTGTAAATTTCCGATATGTGTTGGGAAAGTTTTCGAGCGGTTTGCTTGTGTGACTGCTCGTTTACTACAGAGATGGGCTGCCCCATTGCTATTCAATTTGACTTTGTAGTACGCCATAAGGAAGCTTCCTGTCGATACTTGAGGTACATTACCATACAAGTCGAGCCAAGTAGTATGCCTATACGGGCGACATCAAAGTTTTATTACGGTCATTTACAACGACCAAAGAACTCTGCCTGAAACTTAACTCTGAAGCAAAACTTGAAAATGTTTGGGAATTCGTGTATTTAGGCGCCAAAATAACGAGAACCGGTAATGACAGAGACGGAATACGCCGAAGAATACAGTTCGCAAATAAAATATTTGTTCAGTTTTGATAATCTTGAAGACCAACTGCATACACAGGAAAACAAAGCTCCAAGTGTACAAACCTGTGAGAAGGCTTGAGTTATGCTATGGGTGTAAAACATGGACCCTAACGCAAGCATTCGGAAATATACTGAACGCCTTTGAGCGTTGCGTCCTGAGGCCAATAATTGGAGCGAAACTAGATGGGGACCAATGGAGAATTCGATACAACCATGAGCTGTATTAAATATTTGATGCGTTGGAGATCTCAATGAATGTAAGACTGCAGAAACTGTAATGCAATGGCCACATGAATTGTATGGACCAACAATGGATACCTAAAAAGGTATTCGTTGGAAGAACTGATGGCCGGAGACCAGTGGAGAAACCGAGGAAACGCTGCCCGATGAAGACAGTTCATTTCTGGTCGGATTTTAAAATTAGAGGATGCGGTCAATGGACCGAGACAGTTGGAGGCACTATTTGGTAGAAGCGAAGGCCCGAGAGGGGTTGTGGTGCTACGAAGAAGAAAAAAAGAAATCTCATAGAATAACAGAAGCTTACACGTGTTTTGGTGTGGTTTAATACAGTTTTAAGTTTAATTCCACACATGCTGGTGCTATTCACTCTCGATCAATACAAAATTCCACAAAAATATATTTAAAATCACTACAAGCAAAATCTGAAATTTCACGACCCTTTTGTGTGATTTGACATACTTTATTGACAAAACACTTGAGCTGGATTTTATAGGCGCGTTTTGTTTTTTACTTGGGTATTTTCCAACGCCAACGTTTAGAAAGTATGCAACCTTAGTAATTCAAATCTACACATGTGTCAATCAGTTTCAAGAAATTGTTATTTGGTCGCAAAAAAGATATTAAAACATAATAGTCCTGTAATTAAATAGATCACTATAGAATTGAAGCTTCGTTATAGTGAAGATGGGGTGCTATAAAATTGAAGCTTCGTTTTAGTAAAGACGTATCGCTATAGAATTGAAGCTTCCTCGGATCGAAGAGCTTCAAAGAAGGAATAGGAGGTACAAGCCATTAGATCCGCACATACATAAACACGGAAAAAAAAGAAATTAAGATGAGGGCGAATCTGGTAATCTTTACTCTTTTGGAAATCGGTTAAAAATATTTACATGGCAATAAATGAGCTCCAACCAGAAAAGATAAAAATCACCCAAAAATATGAGGTGACGGAGATTTATTCATTTTTTTTTACAAAACCATACAGAATCTGTAAGCGAATTATCAATGAAGACATCTCGTTTGGCAAATTGACTGCTTGCTCTGAAATCAGCCAAAAATTCTATATAATTATATACTATTAACAAATCAGGTTTCGTCCTATTTGAATAGGACAAATTAGCAAAGCGACGAGTTAAAAGTCAAATTTTATACATAATTCGAATAAAAGAAAAACATTTCGAGTTCTTCAACAAAGAGAGGTTCATTCAAACCTGTAATGATATAAGATTAAAACGAGGGTGGCGATAATAGAATCGTTTGTTGTCTCAAAGGCAAGTGGACTTAAAGGATTTCATTACCTATAAGCATCCAATATATTTTACAACCCTAAAAATCTCCTGTACACATAGAGTACCTCACAAGAAAAGTACATCTTGAAATGTATATAACCACTATCATCTCACTGCATACATAGTCTCATTTAACCAAATACCTTTCTGTAATACAAAACTTCTCTTGCGCTTTCGCCAACCAACGACTCCAGCTTCATCTCTTCACCGCCATGTTAAAGAACGTCGCTACAGACAGGATTAAAATAAATTTTAAAATAATCCCTACCATGGTTACTAACGTACAACCTAGAATATATGTAAATATCAGCTTCTGGGCAAAATTTCCTTTTTTGCATCTTCCCGACAACTCCCTTGCGAAACTCCGAACGAAAACGAATGTAAAAGCCCAAAATTATTCCCGAAATTCAAAAGGGAGGACGAGTAGTGGTTGGTGGAAGCAATGGCGGCAGAAACGATAAATACAAACGTTTCACAGTCTTTTAGGACCGAAGCAGAGAATAAAGATTCTGCTATATGAATACTAACAATTTGTGTATATCTCAGACAAGCGTATGCAAAGTATAGAAAATTCACTGTGATAAGGGCAAAGCTTTAAAACCCTCCGTTCGCATTTCGCATATATTAGAGGGTGGAAGATATGCAGAGAAGATAAATAGAATCGGAAATTCAAACTCAAAGGGAGTTTTCGTAGTTAAAGTTAAACCACGTACAAACGTAATATATTTGAGGTTTTATTGTTCCGGCTTGCAGACAAGAAGAAAAGGAATTCACCAAAAATCCTTTACTTTTCCGTCTGAACCCATTGTGCATTATACCCTATTATATTGTCTTCTACTAGATCTAGCTAGTTTGGAAATAACTTCACTGGAAATTTTGAACAAAAACAAATTTACATTCAGTCCTTTTTATCCGAAAAGCGAACGAAAGAATTTCTCTTTTATGTAGAATAATAAATGATTTCGGTTTAGACTGTACATTTACTACAATATAAAACCAAATATTTATAGTTTTAAATAAACATGCAAATATATTAGAGTGGAAAAAAACTTTTTGAAATCACCCTTGCATTTTTAGTTCCATTAAAATAATGAATGCAGTTTGGGTGGATAGGAAAAAAGAAATATGGACGGTACGAAAATACACTCTACTATCCTGGTTTGATTTGATTCATAGTAACATTTAATGGTCGAAGGAGAATTTCATGAGGCAAATTGAAATTGAGCGGACCCATACAAGAATCTTGTTTCAGAATTTTTCTTGGAATTCAGGGAATGTTGTTTGGATTTTCAATTAAGATATTTTAGAAGTAGTAACACTAACAGCTGAAACGCAGTAAATGCTTTTAATGCTACTTATGTACCTACAGACTACAATCCATGTTCATTTATTGTTGCACCGTGTAAGCATACTTGCTGTGCTCAACACTTTGAGAATTTTTTTGTAGCTTTTAATCCGGCCTCGGGATTAACACACCCCGATCCGAGGAGCCAAGCAGTAATAAATTTGGATTAAAGCCCCACCAGTAAATCTCCACAGAGAATATATTTGATTTTTCAAGAGTTTTATCCGTTATTTGCTTCGTGTGTAATCGTTATGTTTGCTGTAAAAGAGTCCATATTTGCACATTCGCTCGTAGTCTTGCTGCTCACATTAGATAGTACTCGGTGTTATGAATTGGAACATACAAGCAGACACTCGTATGTACGGAAAGGGTAGAATCTATTGAATAGAAACATCCCTCTTCAACGTCAAGTACTTTTCAATATGCTTTCCGTATCAACATCAAATAGAAAGGCTCGCCACTTGCTTCCAAGAAAAGTTTTTCCCTTTGTTTAGTTGGGACTTCATACGTAACTATGTCCATGCCAACGTGCTGACCAATGTATACGCCATAATGCTTCAGATGAAGCCTTGCAAAATAACGATATGTACCTGCAACTACGGATGTAAGCATATGTTCGCCTTCTCCATTCCAGGATTCTTTGAAAATGACAAGCGAAGAATTGGAAATCAGGAACGACTCAAGAGCTTGGACGCATCAGAAGCGATATGTGCTGAAGTTAAATTGAAATTGGTAATGATGTGGGAATTCTTTCATCTTTGCCGTGATGTGTCCAAAACAAATCCACTTAGCAATTAAACGACTCGACAACCATTATCGTCATCCTTTAACGCAAAATTACAAGAAAGGGCTTCGTTTCGAATGAAACAACGACGACGAGTTTTGTCGATTGGATACCCTAAAAGAGTTGCAGAGCCCCACACTTCAAATGGGTAGGTTGGTTTTCTACCGCTTGTAACCAAGATGATGGCGATTCGTTGAGCTGTAATCATGGAAACCATTCTCTTTGAAATTCCTCGAATGAGAAGCAATTTCCTCAAGTGCAACAACAAACATTTGGAAAAAAGTTAGGGAGAGAATAAAACTTGATAGAGCGTCTATCAGATGAGCTGGGAAACGGATCAAATATTTATAAAGGACGCCAATTAGGTGATGTTTATTATTAAAATTTAATAATGCATGAAAATTTAATGCAAGCACGTTGACTAATTTTAATATCTTTATATTCATTTGAGCCTTTTAGTTCACTGAAATATTTCCTTTTAGCTGGGTTTATGGACAACGGTATATTAAACGGATTTTCTTTATGCGCTTAAGCTCTAAAATCTTGATATAAAATTTTTCTGTTTGTTTTTAATTCGGCATTTGATGTGTCAAATAATTAAGGAAAGATTTATTAAAAATTTTACCATAGTCTTTTGAACAATGTGCATAATGCAGTCAATATTTTTTTATGATCTTACCACTTGGTTACAATTGGTTACAATTACGCTAAAATTGTGTAAATTATATTCAAGATTTCAGCTATTTTTTTATCACCAAAAGTCAAAAAATTTAGTTTAATCGCCCAAACTCGTATTTAACCACTCATTTAAAAAAAGCAACTTTAAATTTATTAGGAAGGTATTTTGCCGAACTTCATTCTCAATCTATCTACCTCTTAAAACACAATTATTTTGAAACTACAGCTTTAAATTGTATTTAATGTTAAATATTCCTGTAAATTCATTCAAATATGTTTTCATTTAAATTCAAACCCACTCATTGACTAGAGCCGGAATCGAACCCGCAAGTTACATATCACAAACTACGGACCACTTATCTACTCCTAGTAGAAACGTTTGGATGTGGCACTTTGCAATATTTGATTGCCATGGTGGTTGATTGCATAGTACTGATCACCTAACTAGTTTTGTATAGTTATAAGTTTCTAGTACATTTGGCCTATTGTGGTCTTATGTAATTTCCTCAAATTGATGTATGATTTTTCCCAAAGAGTAGTTAAAAACAGAAGAAGCTTCAAGTTCACATAACTGTGTATGATTCAAATAAAATAAGTGCTATAAAATTAATTTCAGCAAGTAAATGTTAAACCGGTTCCCTCATGATGGGACATTAAATACCAAGAAATGCCAATAATTGCAATCCTATCTGCACTTTCTTTTTGGAGACTTAATAGGGTGAAGGCGAGTCTTTCGCGTCTGATAATGAAACTGAATGTATGTCGCCAAAATTGAAGTTGGGTATTAAGCTAACCTCCCACCCTATTACGGGGAATTTGAGAAGGTAGCCAACTTAAACAACACCACCGGGAAACGTTGTACGAAGCATGCATTCTCGAGCCAAACTGGGATAGGAAACTTTACCGTGTATTGTACATAGTTCTAGTAAAGTTAGAAGTAAGTATATGCACGGTTGCTCCACAACCATATCATCTGTGATCAACAACCACGGAAAGAACGAGTCAAAAGAATGAGTGAGGAAGAAATCATCGTGGGAACGTAGCAACTACAATGAAAATCGTTTGGAGGGCAAAAATTTAGTGAGGCACTATTTATGAATGCCAGTGACATGGATGACATGCTGTTTGAATGCAAAAATAATGCTATTTACGTGCTAAATACGAATTACGCTAATGGGGAATTCGCTCACCTTAACCTCTTCGGAGCATCCACTATCAAAAATACATTCTGCGAGCCAAGAAACGGAGCCTTCACTACAAAGCGTACCGCCAAACAATACAATCAAGAACTACAGTAATAACCTTTGCAGAAGCTCCTCTGGTACTCTAGTGAATAGTAACCATATTGCTGAACTGCCGCACATATCCCTTGCAGAAAGGACATCCTCGACGACAACGACGGCGTCAGTATCCACTCGAACTATTCCTAAACTGTTTATCCCAACGAACATAGCGACCATTCACTTCAAAACCACATCCTCAATCCTCATCACAAACATCCTCATCACCTCTCACCCTACGAAACGCAGCAGGAGCAAATTCCATCCGCGAGATCTTCAAATGTGATGTCACTGGCTGCGGTGGCGATAGGGATGACCACGACAATATTGTCATCATCAAAGAAAGCGTCCAACTTAAAGTCGGCGATAATTGCTACGAAGACAAAGTTCTGGAAGTATCTTGAAGAAGAGAAGTGGAAAAGGTCGACAAGTATATGTTAGGAAATCTGACTATAATGACTGCGAAAGGAACAGCCGGATGAGGAACAATGGCGTGATGATCACAATCAGCAAGAGTAATAATAACAGCAACAACGATAGTAAGAACAATCACTACAATGGAGGACGTAATAAAAGCGCAGGTGATAGTAGCAATCAAAAGTCAAGTACGGAATTGTATAAAGCGGCTGCTGAACTGTTAGGACTTACATGTACACTTTGTGATAATTGTCGCTGCTTAAATTGTCAGAGTCGCTATTTTGAACGTGATGATTCCGTTAGCTACTCAGAGCTATCGTTTTTAGGTGACTGTTACGATGTCCATGATTTCCAGCCCCAAAAGACGCAGCACCCGCAAAACTACAATAAATCAAACAACGCAGCTGAATGTCGAAGCTTACATTCCCCATGAGATCCGGATACCTAGAATAGAAGAAAAAAATGTACAAAAAGTGTCTTGTCCAAGGGATAAAATATAAATTACTAATTATCTGATCACCCTCAGTGATCCACTCAAAATCCTGGTAATCGCCAGCACTCACTTCGCACCAAACATAAACAAACAACATGACGTCCATACTTGGAAAACGTTAAATGTCCGTTACAGTGATAATTCCGAAAAAAAATATCTACGACTCCAAATTTCAGAAACACCAGTTGAAGTGTGGTGAAAACTGCGATGGATTCACCCGCTCGCACGAACTCGGTTCTAATTTCTGCAAGAAAAGTAGAACTAAAAGGTTCAAATTGTTAAGATTTGTTTTTGTTGGTAAACTTTATTTAAGTCATTATTTTGTTGATAAATTTTATTTCACATCAAAGAAAGTGGTACTAGTTCTTACTAAATTCACTTGGAAAATTTAGAAATTGTTCTTTTCAGGAAGTGTAACGGGTTGGTTCGGGGAAATATCGCGCGCGGGTGTTCGTCAGTGTGGTTGATTTTTTTTCGGTGGTGTTTAAGTGGTGTCGCGTTGGTTGGAGGAGATAGGGGCCCCCGAGTAGCGATATTTTTGTGCGTGTTCTTAGTGGAAGGTGTGTTTGTTTAACGAGCTTCGGTAAACCGCCTTACTCCCTGGGTGTTCAAATGTGTGGCCTAGGCCAAAGCCAAAGCTGTGGCGAGCAAAGTCGGGACCGTAGGGTCCCCGTTGCCGAAGCACCCCAGTGAGGGGTGACAACCCATAGAAAACCCTACATTATTCCGAAACCGGCAACAGAGCCTCGGAATAAATTGGACGTACGGCAACAACCTCGTGCAAAAAAGACATTGAATTCTGGAATTTCAAATCACTCAATGATCCTGGCACTGTTGAGGACCTTTTATAATAAGCAGGTCAATACAAATTAAACATACTGATAATCCAGGAAATGAACTGGACTGGAAGTGATATTCAGAATATGAGATCGCACATAATATTGAAAGGTGGAAAGCGTGCAGGAAAATCAGAATTCGGAGTGGCCTTTATTGTGGATAGTGAGTCCAAGTCACATGTGATTGATTTTAAGGCAAACAATGAACGAATATGTGTAATCTGTACTAAGTCGAAAATATTCAAAGTTTAGCTGATAAACGTACACGCCTAGACTGGATAAAAGGATGACGAAATGAAGGAAATGCTCTATAATCACGTTAAAAGACTAGTCGGCTTATTCTCTACAGACGACTCAAAAATTATTCTGGGTGATTTCAACGCTAAGGTTGGCAATGTGCTATCTTATCGGGGAACAACTCGAGGATACACTCTCCACGATGAAACAATTGACAATGCCTAGCACGTGATTGCTTTTGCATGCATTAGAAATTTAGTGACTATTTCGACTTGTTACCCACATTGGCGCATACACAAAATGACCTGCATAGCACTGTATGGCGACACACAAAACCAAATCCACCATATCTTGATCGAATAACTTTGGGTCTCGAGCATCCTTGACCTTCATACATACAGAGGAGCTAATTGCAACTCAGATCATTACTTGATCAAACTAACCTATCAATATCGTATTAGTATTCAGCGTATTTAGTGAAGACCAACCCTCTATAAAAATTCCAAACGGCGTCTGTGCCAGAAAATTTCATGGTGAGCCTCAATAACCAGCTGGCTCCAATCCTATCAGAGACATTACCGAAAACAAGCAACGAGCTATGGGTGGAACTGAAAGCGGCAATTAAGACTGTGACAGAAAAGATGCTCGGACATCAAGTCCAGTGCAAAAGAAATAATTGGTTCGATGATGAGTACCAGAATGCGTTAAACAAAGAGAAACAGGCGCCCAAACAGTATTTAGGTAGGAAAATCAGAATGTAGAGAGAACACTAAGAAAATCTCAGAAGATTAGTTAACAAGATAATCAGAAAAAGAAAATGCTATGACAACTGATAAGCGTCGATGTAAGTCTAGCGAGCAACAACACAAGACAAGCATACAAAGTAGTGAAAAGTCTGAAACAAAGTTATCAGCGAAAGATTACCTCTGCGTGATGAAATCGGCAACATCATCGTTGATGAAAACAGGCTCAGGGAAAGATGAACATCATATTTGAAGAATCTCCTTAACTTTCTGCACAGCTCCAGAACATCTAAACCTTTAGATTTTCCCCGGAAAGCTTCCGCTGACTCCGCCAACTCTGAATAAAATTAGTTCCAACATCAATGCCCAAAAGAATAATAAAGCGCCGGGCATTGATGAGATTTCAGTAGGCTTATAAGATATGGTGGCAGTGGTATTCAGAAACGTCTTTATAAAATCATGCATTACATTTTACAACAAGAACATATGCCATATTAATGGAGCCAATCAATTATATTACCTACCCAGAAAAAAGGTGACAAGCTACAGTTTAAAAACTAAAGCGGCATATCACTGATCTGTATGGCGTACAAAATATTTTCAAAGATCTTAGAAAATAAAATCAGATCATACGCCAACCGTATTGTTAGGGAGTATCAAGGTGGCTTTAGAGGAGGTAGACCAACAATGGACGAATTGTTCACAGTCAAGCAAGAAGTTGAAAAAAGCTGAGAGTTCAACATAAACGTATATCAAATTTTCGTTGACTTTAAGCAAACATTCAACAGTATTGATCGTAATGCACTGTACCAAATTATGTTTTGCTTTGATATCCTAGCCAAATTAGTCCGTCTTACCAAAATCACAATGAGGTCGACAATCTTCCAAGTCCGCATTAATAACCAACTTACCGACACCTTTGACACAGGCATAAAGCAGGGAGATGGGTTGACCACCTCTGGAATATATCATGAGAAAGCTACCTGTTAATACAAGAGGGGCATTATTATACAAATCGAGACAAGTAGTTGCCCATGGGGACAATATCAACATATTGCCACGGTTGCTAACAGGTACCAAAGAACTTTTCCTGAAACTCGACAGCGAAGCAAAACTAGTAGGACTATAAATCAATGAGGATATAACAAAGCTCATGACGCATGTCAATTAAAACACTATAAGTGTTTTTTTCTCGAGAAAACGTTTTAATTTAAAATGCTTACCGTCTTATTTAAGACACTAAGTGTTTTAATTGAAACACCTCAAACGTTTTATTGAAAAAACAACACTATAAGTATTTTAATTAAAATACTTAGGTGTTTTAATTAAAACGCTTTAAGTGTTTTTTTCAATAAAACGTTTGAGGCATTTTAAATAAAAACGCTTAGTGTTTTAAATAAAACAGTACGTGTATTAAAATAAAACGCCTGAAGTGTTTTATTGAATTAAAACGTTTGGGTTTGCAGTGGCAGTCAAGGAAAAAACGTCAAATACACAAAATATCACACTTGACAAAAAAAGAATCGAAAACGTGGACGAATTTGTGTAATAAGGTGCAAAAACGATGAGAATCTCTAATGAAAGAGACATGCATGCCGAGAAATACATTCTATAAATAAAATCTTTATGCAGTTTTGACGATCTTGAACAACGACCGGATATAGAGGAAAACACAGCTCCAAGTATAAAAATCTGTAATAAGACCTATACTTTACTATGACAGTGAAACATTGACCCTAATCTAAGCATCCGCAAATACATTGAAAGCCTTTGAAAGGTGGGCCCTGAGTCAAATAATTGGAGTGCAACTAGAAATAGACCATTGGAAGCTGTATGAAATTTTCGACATGCACGGAAAAAATTTTCGAAAATACACGCGTTTCCCCAAGTTTTATTGTTGTGCGGATCTCTTTGGGCGTCTGTTTTTTTTAGTTTTTTGCTTAAGCCTTCTTATTCCTTCTCATTTTGCGATAAATTTTTTTTTTTTTTGTAGTTTAGCTTCCTTTACGGAGATTCTGCAAGATAAGCGAGCCCCGAAAAAGTATACCAAACGGAAATAGCGCAAAGGGAGTGTCATCAGTGAAATCTATACTCTAGCCTTCTAGCCTGGTTGGTGTCTATAATCAGCTTACGGTAGATTTGTAGTGAAAAATATTTAGATAAAAAATGTCCGTAAAGAACTAAAGCGATAGTTTGCTGCCTCGGCGAAAGAGGATGGTTATAAATATCGATTGAAATTTGTTTAACGCTGCAGAGACATACCTTCCTCCTCTGTTTATACATCCCAGAAATTGTATGAAGCCCGAACTGCTCAATGGAGCTCCACCAATGTCTTGGGCTGAATATTCAGATTCTGGGTGGACCACTGCAGGAACTTTCTTAAGATGGTTTCTGAAGTTTGTATAACTTACCAACGCTTTTAAAACCAACTCAGTCATACTAATTTTAGATTGTCATGCCTCTCACATCCAAAATTTGCAGTTAATCGACGAAGCACGTAAATATGGCGTGGCAATAATATGCTTCCCACCACACACCACTCACAAACTATAGCCAGCAGATGTTGGTTTTATGTGGCCTTTGAGTATCTTTTATGATTAGGCTCTAACAGCATGATTAAGATCAAATCCTGGGAAAGAAGTTTCCGAATTTCAAGTGGCTAAACTCTTCGGGTAAGCGTTCATTCAGGCAGCAACAATGCCAACTGCAATTGATGCATTTAAAGCATGTGGGATCTCGCCTTATAATGAACACATTTTTATCGAAGATCACATCATTGCTGCAGAGGCCATCAAAATCGAATCGAACCCTGAGAAGGAACCTGAAGCTGATACAACTCCAACGCCATCGATAGCAGTAATTTCATAACGAACACTGACAGTTCCACCAACAGGAGTATTGTCAGCTCCTGATACTCAAACGGCTACCTGCATTACTTCAGCAAACACTCTACCTTAACTAACTGCTACAACCTCATATCTAGTACAGCAAGAAACATTAAAGAATTCTTTGGATAATGCAGCACTACATCCGGTTAGTCCAAAACAGTGAATGCCTTATCCACGATTGGCCGAAAAAAGACCTAGAAAAGTTCGAAGGAGAGGAAAAAAAGCTATTATCACTGCTTCTCTATGCAAAATAAAATTAGAGCGAAACCAGAGGTAACAAACAAAAAGAAAATAAAAAAAAAAAACAAATAAAAGATCTAAAAATGACGATGGAGCTCAGCCATCAGATGACGAAAATACCGAATGTCTGTACTACCATGGCTTGACATTCCGAGTCTACTGAAGGATGAATCACTTGTCAGACTTGCGGTAAGTGGGCACATTGTAGCTGTGCAGAAAAGGAAGGTAAAGATGACGCAGCTGTCCATATCTGTCCATTTGTGAAGATGACGACGTTTAAACATTCTATACCCCATCTTACCCAAGGGAGTACCCTGTCTTGCCATATAGGTGGCGTAATATGGCGAAATTTTGTTATTTTTTTAAAGTTGATATTTCTATGAGAAGAATTATATGTTTTTGTTTTGACTGATTATAATTAAAGGAAGAAAAACTGATTGTTTTTATAATAAAAGTTCCTATATTGTGCAATTAAAAACAGAGGATTTTATTTATGAAAGACCTTATTATCAGTTTGTGTCTGATACATATATACAAGTATACTGTTATAGCCCATCTCTATTACCGGCATGTTTATGCAACCTAGGCAACATGAAGGAAGAATTACAGATGTTATAAACCTTACAATCTAGAAGATAAAAACAAAACATCAGAAGAAGGTTTATCCGTGACTCTATCTTCACTTTACTAGGCCCTCCAAAGTATGCTACACTATCAAATAGTGAGGGCAATAATAAATATTAAATCGGTCCATCTGTCAACAGCAAGATTAAAAATATTAAAGCTCAAAGGAGATTTGTGTTGTTTTCTCCTTCGGCTCCACATTGGGCACCATTGTTAGTTTTAGAGACTAGCTCTTCAAGATTTGTTTCGATGATGGGAGCCAATCAGCTAGGCTATTGATCAACCTAGCCAACCAAACTCATAAGTAACAAGTATCTGGTAATGCTATATATGGTCGAGTGTCAGCCACGCAGCTAATTAGATGCAGTCACATCTATTTACTTTAAAGCGCAAGGTGTTCCTTCCGTGTTGAGGAGGAGTAAGTTGGGATCATTTTGCAGATGGATATAAGCAAACTTTTGAATCACACACACTTACTCTAGTATCACTTGACCAACAAGTTTGCCAATTGAGTCAAACTCTAATGGACGATAGCAGTACAAGTGGCAATGATGTATAAAACAACACATGTCCAAAGTGCTTATGGGAAAACCTAAAGTGTAAAAGCCTTTACGACCGCGTACGCGTGTTTGTCGGCTACTTATTTGCGGGATCATTAGGGCGGATTTTTGTCGTGCCAGGAAGCTACACTACAAAATATTTATTAACTGTATACTACACACATGACATTCCAATCAATTTTTATTATCTTTGAAAATTGTCTATTTCGTATGTCAATTAAGCTACGCTACAGTAATCAAAAAATTTTGTCTCACCAAGGTCAGTGGACACAAAGTTTTGTGACGAGTACAAACATCAAATTGAAAACAAAAAGCCTCCGTTCCTTGTCTGAAGGAGATCGCTGCATTACAAGAAAAATGTCAAGCCAAATGATGTTAAAGTGGCTGAAGTAAACAACTCATTCCTGCCTAAACGATGACAACTTGACAGATGTAGTATATAACGTAATAAAACAACAAATTACATAAGTGATTCCGATGGGTACGACCAGCTAATCTCGCCAGAAGTAGCCACTTCTGATCACTACGGGGCTGGTCGACTGCTTATGTTTACTACATATTGTCCAGTTGATTGAAGGGAAGCAATTCATTCTTAATTGTGCCAGTTTTTCTTTAACCTATAGTTTTTCGTTTCCCACTTCACTTCAAAGTATTTTCTTTTTCGGGATCCCGTTGGCTCATTTTTCACTACATACCATGATCTGAATTCTCTGACTTGCTTCAAGCGATTCGGCAGCGAATACTTTGAATTGCTAAAATAATCACAATTAACTCATTTAAGAGAGCTTATTTAACATATTTACTTGACGTATATTTATTTATTTATTTAAATTCCATTAAACAGATTAAACATAATCCAATTACAAAATGGAAACAAAACAGAACAGAAAAGAAAATTAATGAAAATTAGAATTAAGTGTAAAAGTTAATACAAAAAGAAATTCAATGATATTCACAATAGTAAGTACTTAGTCAAATATGCATGTAAAATTAAATTAAAGCACAAAAAAGTCTAATATTTACTCCAATTGAGTTGTAAGAACCTTATCTCAATTTAAAAACTAGGTATGAGTCGAAAAAAGGACCAAGCTCAAGCGTATCATGATACCTTACCATTCGTATAATGGAAGAATGAAAATATAAATTTGTACGGGCATGCGGTGGAACGAAAAAATTGTTTGCCCAAGAAGAACGCGATGATTGGCGAAAACGTAAGTCTGCAAACAATGTTGATGAAATTTGATTGTGGCAGAGCTGATATAGAAAACACCAATCTAGATACATGCGACGGGATGACAGAGTAGGCAAACGTAAGAAAGATAAACTACAGTCATACGGTTGATATGGGACTTTGAATTTGTAAAACAAGACACGAGTAAATTTTCGCTGAACATTCTCTAACGAGTTAATGAGGTAGGAGTGTCGGGAAGACCAAACTACAGAGCAATATTCAAAGATACGATGGACAAGACAGATAAACAAGCGGACGGGGTGGATATATTGTTGTTGCCTGAAAATAAGTCCCAATTTTTTCTAGGCCCTAGTAGTCGCGATTAGAATGTTTGCATCAAAAGTAACACCAAGATGCTTAGCAGAGCTCACAGCAGCGAGCGGGACTTCGTTTAACATATAGGTGAAAGTCAGTGGAGATCGATTTAGATTAAAAGACATTTTATAGCATTTGGCAACATTAAGACAGAGGTAGTTCGATGAGCACCAGTTACTTAGTGCAGTCAGGTCCATCTGAAGATATTGACAATCTTGTACAGACCTGATAGCTCGAAAGACTTTGAAATCATCGGAATAGGAGGGGACCTAAAATGGAACCTTGAGGAACACCAGAGGACGAATAAAATGGAATGGAGGTAATTCCACAGCAATAAAGCAACATATACGAGAAGACAGGTTGGAGTCCATCCATGATGAGAGAGGGCCAGTAACCCCAAAACCTTTCAGTTTGTAACAGAGAACTTGATGGTTAAACGTGTCAAACACCTTCGAGAAGTGAAGTGAAATGAAGTGAAGATAAAATCAACCTGCAATCGATTGTCTAGGGCCATAGCAATGTAATCTGTGAATTCAATTAAATTTGAGGTCGAAGAGCGACCTTTGAGAAACCCATTTTGTTCGTTCGGCAAGAAAGGGGTCAATGAAACTGAAAGCCGGTTATGTACCAGACGCTCGTGTAATTTTGGGAAACAGGAAATCAAGCAAATGGGACGATAATTGGCCATAGAAAAAGGATCAACACTTTTAAGAATAGGAACAACGTTTGCTCTTTTCCAATAAGTAGGGAAAGTACCAGTCTTTAGAATGAGATTGAGGTCTGACAAGTGAAGACGGTAATGCCTTGACAAAAATAATCAGTAAGCCATCAGGATCAGGTGACATATTGGAATTAAGTGAATCAATGAAGAATTAAACTTTAATATGATCAGCGAGAAGTGAAAAAATGTCAATGGAGTGAAGTACAGGTGTATTAACTAGATCGGAGACACAAGAAGGAGGAATAAAAGTGGACGAGAAGAACTGAGAGAAAAAGTTGGAAATATCCTGCAGAGAAGAGCTAACGATATTATTGCAGTGGACTGAAGGAGGGACAAAAGAGGAGGACTTGAAGGATCTAATGTACGATCAGAATGGTTTCGTATTATTCGCCATGAGGAAATTCTCCAAGCTACTGAAGTAGTTTTTCATTGCAGTCTTTAGTTCTTTTTTTGCTACCATACGCAGATAAAAAAAGTGGGCTCTGAATTCTTCAGTACCACAACGCTTGAAATGGCGGTGTGCCTTACTTCTAGCATTCAGGGCACAAAGTACTTGTTTAGTCAGCCATGGTTTTTGCTTTACTTTGAAAAGAGCTTGTAAAGGTGTGAAGTGCTCAATCAACTCATAGAGGTAATTATAAAACTTATTCAGAGCTTTCTTACACTCCAAGTTACCAAAAAACTCCTGCTAGTCAACCAAGCTCAGTTCAGAGGCTAGAGCTTCGTATTTTGCTTTAGAAGTTGAATTTTGGAAAAGAAACAAAAGTACGATGTGACAAAGGTGCAATTGAGAGATCGAGCAATAATGGTGGATCATGAATATCAATGCCCACAAGAGGATTCAATGCAATGGAAACAGATAGACAGTAAAGGGGAAAGTTAGAAAGAACAAGGTTAAGTACCCAACCATTAACATTAGGGATATTATTAAATTGCGACAGTGAACAGAGTGATAGAAACGAGGAGAGAGATAAAGAAGATGCATCGGTTGATGAAACAGAGAAAGGAAGGTTCTCCGTCCATTGCACTGTTCCCAAATTAAAATCATCGCATGCTAGAATTAAAGATTGCGGATGATGCAATAAGACATAAGAGGAAAACTCGTCAAAGAGTGTCTCATACAAAGGACAGTTACTAGGTATGTGGTCAAAGGAAACTAATAAAGATGTATTTTAAGGAAGGAAGATCTTGACAATCACACAATCCACAACACGGGAAAAGCTAAAATCAGCGCAAAGAGAGCTACGTACTATATTACTCACAGCTACAAGGACCCCACCACAATTTTCTTTATTTGTAGAGGCCAAATCCTGATCACAACCGTAAATATCGAAATTAAGGGGAATTTCCGAGCTGAAGATGTTACTATTCAACCAGGTTTTCGTAAGACATATAAATACATCTTCGCTGAGTTATAACGATAAAAAGAGCTTATCAAGTTTGGTCCTTAGCCCTCTTACATTTTGGTAACATACTGAAATATTAGAAATTAAGCTACAGTCATGAAATCTTATACTAGTTTGTAGATTAGCTGAATGGTTTAATAAGTACTCCAGGTAGCCAAGCTTCAGGACTCAAAATAGTATCACAATTTGAGGGCACTGTAAGTTTGAAAAAAGCTACCACTCTGTTCTCCAGATTCTCCTTAGTTAATTTGTAGCAACTAATAACTTTAACAGCTGGCCCAAATTTTTGGCAAACGTAGTTTTTTAGGTAGTCCGCAGTTTTATGGTAGCTTAGGCAACCATACAACTATTTCGATGCTATTTGTAATGAAACAAGTTTAATAATCAGAGGAGTCCTCCTATCAGAAGATGATTGGATAAAAAATCGTTCAAATTTATCCGAAAGGTCCAGAGTTTCTTTCATAAGCCATTTTGTTCTAGTTCAAATAATGTTTCTAAATACTTGGTCAATTGAACATATGACAATTAGATGCTATTTCTTAAATTTTCATGAAAGTCGAAAGAAAATAAGAATGGCTAATTCGATTTGAAATATAGTATGTATCAACCATCAACACATGTTATTGTTGTTGTACAATAGTTGCATACAATTGAAGTGGCTATAACTCATTTGATTATGTTCTGATTACCATGAAATTTCGCAAACAGGGTATCGGAAGTAAGGAGATCATTTTGGTTTTATGAGAAAAACGCAAAATCTACTAGTCAGACTATTATTAACAAAGTTGAGTAAACTCAATTTTTGAGGTATTTGTTGTCCTTGTACGTATAAAGACCCACCCCCGTGATTTTTCGGCTCAAAGGTGTAAAATCACAAAGGAGAGGAGGGACACAACATTTTTGTACATTTTAATATGCCCTGAGCCCTTTGTTGCATAAAGTGATTTTTTATTTCAGATTCTAAGGGTGCTAATCCCCACTTATCAAAATAATCTAAATTTTGGTACGTATGTATCTTATGATGCGTTTTGCATACTCCCAATGAGGATGGGAATAATAATTATTCATTTGGCTCAAGTAACTCACGCTATAAGAATAATCGGGGCGAGTTAAAACACGTAAGAACATTAAGCTACCTACCAATTGCTAATATGGGTATTGCTTACAAACATCTACACCTTTTTCATTTTAGATTACTTTCAATGGGAGTATCAACAACATAACAGTTTGTCATATTAAATTTACTTAAAATATGATCTAAAAACTTTTCTTGATCTAAGGAAATGCAGCCATTCGCATACATTTTTACCCTTATACCCAAGCATTGTTTTAATTGCCATAAATCCCTAATTTTAAATTTTAACATTAGATTAGTTTTTAATTTCTTAACACTGTTACTACTGTTTGGAAAAATGAGAAAATCATCTACAAAAATTGCTATTATGATCTGCTCCTTTTTACATCTTTTTATATATAGACATGTTTCTAACTTTGACTTAACACAATTCAATTTTAATAAACAATCATTTACTCTTTCATTTCAAGCCCTGGCTGATTGTTTTAAACCATAAATTGCACGATTTAATTTGAGAACATAATTTTTTTTACAATTCAAACTAGGCGACAATTGCATATAGACATTTTCATGTAGGCAACCATTTAGAAATTTTTGGGAGAAATCTTTTGTGAGCAGTCTTGCCCTATACCGCACACTATTATCGCTTTCGTATTTTTTTTTGAATACCCACTTACACTGCACCACTCTATCAGCTTCTTTGCTATCTACAAATGCCCATACTTGATTGTCGTCGAAGACCTTCAGTTCATCTGTCATCGCCTGCCTCCACTGTTCTTTATCTGGTCCATTCATTGCAGCTTTATAACTGGTTTCTTCATCGCATGATTCCAGGTTGTCCAGAAAACATAGATCAGTTATACCATACCTTTCTACTGGCTTCCTCCTACGTTTAGTATTCTACTAGCTTTCTCCTAGTTTAGTAGCTCCATCTGAACTTCATCCTCTATGATAGACTCTTCTTCAGCCATAGATTGATAAAAATCATCTTCGGAAATCGATTACTCACAAATGTATGTTGGATCATTTGGATCTGAAACTGGATTTTCTGATAAATTTTCATCATCTTCTAAGTTTTCATCATTCTCTGAACTTTCTACACAATTGTTTGCTATTATCCAAGCCGTGTTCCACTCCGTTTTCCCCAAAATAATAACATCTCTGCACGTAGTAATTTTTTTAGTTTTTTGGTTATATAATCTGCATGCTTTTACGTTATCTGGATACCCAACTTAAAATCAATTTGTCAGCCTTCTTATGCCATTTTTGTCTTTGTATTTTGGAAACATGCACCATTACCTTACTGCACCATTACCTTACTGCCAAAAATTCTGAAGTGGCTCAGATCTGGTTTCTCACCTGTCCACCTCTCAAAAGGTGTCATCATACCTAAACTGGCGGCTGGTGTCCTATTCTTTGAATATTCCGCAGTATTAACTGCTTCAGCCCCAAAAACTTTTGTCGAGGTTTGCTTCAAACAACAAGCATCTTGCCAGTTGAACTACAGTTCTGTTGAACCTCTCTGAGAGCCCATTCTGCTCCGGAGTGTGAGGATTGGTCTTCTGATAGACAATACCAACTTGTTTTAAGTAACTCTCCATCTCGCGTGAACAGAATTCACCTCCATTGACGGTCCTCAATATGCTTATCTTGTTTCCGGTTTGATTCTCCACTAAGCCTCGAAATTCTTTGAAATGCTGGAATACCTGGTTCTTTTCCTTCAAGAAGTAGACACAAGTCATTCTGCTGGCATCATCTATAAACAGGAGAAAATACTTTGCCTGACCAATTAGCTAAGTCTCCATCGGCCCGCATAAATCTGAGTGTACTACATCCAGTAGATTTTCACTTCTATGGTTAGCTGATGGGGAAAGGAAACGTGTCTGTTTTCCCTCACAGCGCACTTCACAATTCTGTATTTGTATATCAGCTTTCTTGTCAAAAGAAACTCCTTCTTTCATTTTCTGCAAGGACTTATAATTAATATGTCCTAACCTTTTATGCTATGTTGACATCGCCGATAGTAAATTCTCGAATTTTTTTGTGTTTAACTTGTACACACCATTAATCAAATTCGCGTTACCAATGAGTTCATTCACTTGGTTGTATATCAAACAGACATTCTTTTTGAACACTAATCTATTTTTTTTTTTTGTGGTAGGGAGGTGAAGGCATTTACGCCCGCCGAGTCTGGCAGTGTGGAACTCCCATGGAGGATACCCTTGGACTACCCACTAAACACCTCCCCTGTCAATCTGAGAACCTAGCCTGGAACCGTTGGACACATTACTTCGGGCCAGGTCTCGTTTTGTTACGCCGTGGGGCGCCTTCAAGCTGGGGAGTCCCTTTCCTAGCGGGAGGGGAGAGGGGAGGAGGAAATGCCAGAAGGGCGATCCCCCAGCCCCAGCGCCTCCGGCTGCTGTGAGTCCCTTTTATATTTTAAGACTGCCCGAGCATAATGTGCCACCTGGTTCCATTTGTCAACCGATTCGAGCATCGCCGCAACTATATTATCTGGGGCAAGCTCTCCCGTCTCCCTGTAGAGTTCCCTTCGCAGCCTGACCCATTTTGCACACGCAAAAAATGTGTGACAGGCATTGTCCTCCTCTCATGGGCAAAACCGACAATTGGGAGACCGTGACTTACCGATCTTGTGCAGGTAAGACTGAAAACACCCGTGCCCGCTCAAAAGCTGGGTCAGATAGAAGTCAGTCTCACCATGCCTTCGATTTAGCCACGGTCTTACATCCGGGATGAGGCGCGCAGTCCACCTTCCCTTCGTGCAATTCCCCCAAGACTGCTGCCAATCGTTGAGCGAGCGTTGTCTCTCCTCGCGGACAACCATCTCCCTCGCATCCTCATTTCGGTGCAGGTAAATAGCGCGGCGCTCTCTAACAAGGAGGGCGACAGGTATCACGCCTGCAATCACTCTTACCGCCGAGTCGGAGACTGTTGGATACGAAGATGCAATTCTCAGTGCTCCTCTTCTCTGTACCTGTGCCAATCGTTTTCGGTATACCTCCTTGCTGAGAGCGTCGCCCCATACCTCTGCTCCATACAGTAGCACTGACCCTACAGCACTCATCAAGAGGCGTCTTCATGATGGGCTGGGTCCCCCTACGTTGACCATAAGTCGACTCAGAGCCGATATTCCCGAAGCGGCCTTCTCAGCCGTTGCCCTAATTTGCTCAGAGAAACTCATCTTCGAGTCGATCAGTAGCCCCAGGTACTTCACCGCTGGCTTCGATTCGATCTGTATATCTCCAATACTGATCATCCTTACTCTAGGGATTCTCTTTTTTGTCAAGATGACCACTTCGGTTTTCTCCAGTGCTAAACTGAGCCCGCGAGCAGTCATCCAGTCCCTCACTCGGCGCATTAGCATACCTAGCCTAAGTTGCGCTTGTTCAACGGTTCGTCCGGTGGCCAGAGCCGCAACATCATCCGCATAGCCGACCAAGCGCGACTCATCTGGCATCTCAAGTCTCATTAGCCCGTCGTAAGACACGTTCCACAGGTCCGGACCAAGGATAGATCCCTGGGCAACACCCGATGTAATTTCCATCCATCGTTGGCCCTGTGTCGTGTCGTAGAGCAGGCTTCGGGCCGAATTAGATATTCCGGAACTTGAAAAGAGTTTTCTAGCGTGTCCAGAAGGCATTCCTGACGTCGAGTGTCACCAACAGGACGATCCGTCGCTTGGTGCGACTATATGCCTCTGCCTTTGGACCGCGTTCACCACCTCTGCAATCGCATCAATAGTAGAACGTCCTGCTCTAAAGCCGTACTGCCGAGGGGATAGGTCCTCAGCAGCACGAATCGCGTCAGTGAGTCTTCCCTTGATGAGTTTCTCTAGCACTTTCCCAGCCGTGTCTAGTATGCATAACGGGCGGTATGCAGACGGCGATTCGGGATTTCCCTTCCCCTTGCTGACCAGCACGAGCCTCGCCACCTTCCATCGTACCGGGAAAACCCCGTCCCGTAGGCAAGCGTTGAATGTGCTGAGCAGCAAGTCAGGACAATGGTGATAGACGAGCCGCAACACCTCAGCTGGAGCACCATCTGGACCTGGAGCCTTCCTCGCTTTTAAGGAGAGGACTGCCTCCTCCAGTTCCAGCTGTGTGAAGAGTGGGCACTCTACTGCTGTTTCACCATGGACAGCGTCAACACGGACGGGATGGGCGGGGAAGAGTCCCCGCACTATCGCGTCCATCTTTTCCGCGTCATGTATACAAGGCTTCCGTAGGGCACCAAGTTTCCCCATGACCAGCTTGTAGCCAAGGCCCCACGGATCCTTGTTCACATTGTCCACTAGGTCTTGCCAGCAGCGAGCCTTGCTACTGTTGAACACTAATCTATTGCCATTAACTATAAGTTGGCTTACGGACAATAAGTTTGTCGTGAGATTAGGTATGTACAATACATTCTCCACAATCACATCATGCTGAGAAATGTTGACGCATGTCGTTATTTGTGTTTCACCAACACTAACTACAGGCACCGTCGTTTGATTTGCCACTAGGGTTTCTTTGTTTTCGTGCACTGGTCGGAGTTGGAATAAACAACTTTGGTTTGACGTCATGTGTGCGCTTGCGCCTGAATCGACGTACCAGTCTTCTGTGTTATAAAAGCCATTGAAAAATGCCGCACTAAAAACATTCAATTGTTTATTTGCTTTTAATTCAGGACACCTATTTTTGTAATGGCTGATTTTCTTGCAATTATAACACTTTATTTGTTTACTGCTGGCTGACATTTCATTCGACGTTGACGTTTGTTTGCGATTAGTGGTGCCACTTTTTGGCCGCTGTTGTTTTGTTCATCACATTCAAGTAACTTTGTTTTTATGACGTCAGCACTAATGGCGATTCCAGAATGTTCTATCGCCATTATCATCGGTGAATACTTATCTGGGAGTCCAGCCAAAAGTAATGATCCAATCCACTCATCTGTGATTTTGAAATCTGTCCCCTTCAATTTATGTGCTATCTCGACTATTTGAGATACATAGGATGTAATGGATTCACAGTTATCGAGACGTATTGAAATCAATGTTCGAAGCAAACTTATTTTTCATTGATATCCCGTGTCATCAAATAACTGTTTCAATTTATTCCACACACCGTCCACTGTAGTCTCACTCTTGATATGCACATATAACGAACAGTCAAAAGTCATTACGAGTTTAGCTCTGGCTTTCTTTATCTCAGTTTCACTAATTGTCGCCGGCACATTTTCAATGTCAATACCCTCAAGTTACAAAAAATTTCTTATTGCGAACGCCCAATCGTCATAATTTTTGCGTCAGAGTTTTGGCGCATTTACCAAGTACCCCGACGTCGACATTATTACTCCCGCACAATAAAAATACTTGATATTTCGTTGAAATGGGACTGGGCCCATAACCTAATGAAACTCGCGCGGTGGTTTGTCAAAGACTAAATTTATTGTCATATGATACAGGCAGGTAGATACACATAGTTCGTCATAGATGCCGCTAGTAGTATTTAAAATGCATTATTTTGATATTAACCCTAACACGTTATTAGGGGGGGGGGGACCCCTTAAAAAATCTTGAAATGTTTGATAAGACTTTAAATTTTGAGAGACTACAACTTTCGACCTTTTCACAAACTTTGAGTTTTCCAGCTACTATAGTTCCTTTGGAAACTTGCTCTAACCCAAGGACCGACAGATAGATGGACAGACAAGACGCGAAACTACTAGGTCTTTGCAAGAAATTTTGCACGAAGCTCTTAAAATGAAAAACAAAAACACGCTTGATACCTTGTTTTCCAATTGGTACTATTCTCATACCAATCAGTCAAAACTTTTCCATTTACTCCTCAGAACTGATGGCCTATTTTTGAGAAAAAATTCAAAGTGGCAATCAAAATTTAGGTAAAACTCCCATGAAATAAAATTTGTACATAAATTCATCCGAAATTCAACACCTACCTGGTTTGGATATTAGAATTACAATACTCAGAGAAAATATTGTTCCGAATTTCGAAGCAATCCTTAATCAATTTTCTATTTCCATACAATGTGGATATACTCGTATTTGACATAAATACCCGCATCAATTGATAAAATCGGTTTTAGAAAAGTAGCTGGTATACAAATTGGTATGCCATAAATAACAGAACAGATGGCAATGCTTAATAATTTCATTTGTTGCTTGTGATTGAAATGGTACTGCCTTTGTTCGAAGCCTTGCCGAGACATCGGCATAGCGCAAACAGAAGAGGATGTAAATTGTTGTATCTAAAATCGCTTTCGCTTTCATTGCATCTATTGCCATCATGCAAGTAATCTCCAAATAGGATATGTAGTACATCTGAAGCGATATTGATAGTGGACGTGAGATTCGAAGTATGCCACTATATGGTTGTGAGTGGAAGCAGGACTAGGTCTGGTCCTAGGACTGGAATCAATAGTATGGGAATAGTGCTAATATCCTCATATGCAAAGTGTATATAATTGCGGCAACCATCTGTTGATGTTCGAACAACAAAAACAAGCATGCAAGAAATAGCGTTGTGGTTTCTAGTATCGGGTAGGGAGCAAAATCCGACTTTGGGGAAGCGAAACCTCCCCGATGGACCTGCACAAGGCATTGAAGACAATCGACATCACTTGGCACAGTTTAGAGTTCAATTCATCGATAATATGCTGATTGATTTAGGACTCTGCCGATTATACACAAATAGTCGAAGGACTATACGTGTCCTATAAACAACATATGTTAACATGTCGGCAAACATGCATATTAACATGCCATACACAAGGAAACGATGTTTGTTATGATTCGCCGCTTAAACGGTGATTCTTGATCCTGAGCGCAATGTGCAAAGCACGAAGTGTGGGGAAGCAACGAATGATGCATGCGAGTCCTTGAAAGTGCAAAGCGCTCCATCTTTGCTGGACAGAGCCGAGTGGGTAGAGGTCTCCCGCAACTTTCCTGTGTTGTATTAAATGCACGAACAAAATGTGTAGGAAAAATGCGGAAAAAATTTTAATGAGATTTTTTTCTCATTTTTCCTGCCAATTGATAGCTCATTGCATTCGCCGCGTGCAAAACCATATCGAAGGGACCGGAACGTAGATTGCCGGGATGCATCCATTGCTCTTTATATTGCCGGCAAATCGATGGCTGATTGTGTTTGCCAATGTCCCATTCAGTTTGCTCGCCCGACAATTTTTATGGCAGCATTTGGCACTTTTGGTCGCCGCCACTCACATGGTGGCTCCCCTTCCTTGTTTTTTTTTTCCGGCCGGCGGAATAGTTGGTCGAGTCCTTTCACGTTTATGTAAACAAAATTCGTGGGAATGGACGAAGGTGATGATGCGGGGAAAATGAAAGACTTGATTTTTTTATTGTTGTGACCGATTTTTATTTTTATACTTTTCAGATAAAAATTAAAAAATACACGAATTATTGTGGGTGAAGGACATTCATGGCATGTAAACGTAAGCGCATATATATTCATAAAGAAGGATATATAGACGGGCAGTTTGAATGTGTGTTCGCCGATGCAATTCGCCGGTGCTTATTGCATTTACAGTATGTCACGTGGTTATTACGTTCAAATATGTATACTCTTTGCCAACCTACTATATATAGCAATTGGAATATGTATGACGGGTATGAAAGGGGTTGCGACCACTGAAATTATATTTAAAGAGCATAGGAATGGGTGAACGCACTGCATTTCACTTTCAACGAATTAAGGGCAAATTATCGAATTTAATGCGAACGTGTGAACGCCAGACGACTACTCCGACTTGGTCTCAATATAAGCCAAAATGCAGTAATTTATTGGGATCCCCGTGAGGATGGGGAATGTTGGTCAAATGACGTCACAAGTTTATATTGAATGAATATTGGATGGTTGCTGCATGTGACCGAAATATGAAGATACATAGGTGTGTAATGTGATACAAGTATGTAAATTGTTATTCATTGTAAAATTTCCTTCGCAACTTTAATTTCAAGAGCTTGAATGAATTTTGCAGAGCCATCTCGTAAATTTTTATAAATGATTGCATAACGAAAACATAGTCTTAAAAAACCTATTTTAAAGGACTTTCCACCTCTTTATAGTTATGTTTTGATTGCTTGATTTTTGAATTTTATCAAGAGTATACTATAGCACATGGAAGATGCAGGAGAGTGCCCCAGACAGAAGGGCTTTGTAACCATCCTAGGGTTCGAGACAACTTTGCTGGTAACTTGATTTATGCATTCATCACTACTACGAGAAATCGTTCCAATAAGTGTATCTCAAAGGTAGAGGGTTTCTCCCGTATGCACATAACAGCCGACATTTTATTCCAGCTTAAGTAACTTTTCTGAATTTTTTATGAAAATCCGTAGAAAATAGTAATGCCTAAGTCGATTTGAAACATATACAGTGGCTCACAGCTTATTTGATGCACTTAATTAAAAATCAAAAGAATATTGATTGGCATCAATCTAGTTTTATAAAACTCATGATGTAGTTTTCAAAATGAATAGTTTTTTAGATTTGGAGCATGCAAGATCGTAAGAAAAAATGTTTCAAATGTCCTATAAACAAGAAAAATGCAAAAAATGTATGCATAGAAAAGCTCACAGCTTATTTGATGGAGAGAGTTCTTTGTCTCCTAGCATCTAAAGTGTTTTTGTCGCTATATTGAGTTTTATTTGTTTCTAATTTTATTCTTAAAAAATAATTTTTTCGCGACAGCTAATAAGTGGATAAATTGTCTCATATTTACAATGAGCTGCGGGACAACACTTTAGCAGCGAGAACTAGTAATTCATCGTTTCAAAAATGATGAATCTCAACGTAAAATAATCGGGATGATTAATTTAAGCTAGTCCAACATATAATTCAAATGCTTTTCAATGAAAAAAGATTGTAAAACATCTAAAGAAATGCACCAAACAAAATCTTGAATGAGCCTGAAAAACAATGGATCGCTAAAAAAAAGAAAACCCTTAAGTTATCGGCTTCTAAATTGATAGTTGAAGTATATACTACAATTGGTAAAAAATGCAATACTGAAACCATACCATAATTTTAACAGTCTATTTCCTTGGAAGTTATTTATAAATAACAATAGTTGATAAAGCCCGCGGAACTTTGTTTCTGAGCATATTTCAAGGGATTTGGTGTTTTGGAAGGCTGTCAATTTTCTTGACGAGCCTAAATTTAACATGTTTCGCTCAGATGGATTGACGTGAGTATGATGAAAGCCAAATACAGAGCTCATAGAGAAAATCTACATGAGACTGTTAAAGAGGGTGGTAGAAGCGCAATGATTTGGGCATGTTTATCGGCAACCGGTGTTGGAAAGCTGGCTATTATTCAAAAGAAAATCTACTCTTGGTATCACGTGACAGGACAAGAATGTCGTCGACGTACACAACGATCAGCAGTGGATCGTTGTCTGCGTCCTTTACGTAGACGCTCGCGTCTCTTGACGTCGTTCTCGCCCCAAACTTCACCAGCTCCGAGTCCAGACACTGATACCAGCATCGTCCCGCCTGTTTCAGGCCGTATAGAGCCTTGTGCATTTTGCACACCTTGTTCCCGGACGATAGTTGGGACAGCACCTTTGCAGCCTTGTTTACCACTTCACGGGAGCCGTAGTTGTTCTCGACGATGAACTTCAGGACATTACTTGCGTAATGTGGCAACTCCATCCAGATCCCCTCGTCGATGACACCGTTCAGGAAAGCGGTAGGGACGTCAAACATGCATGCCATGTTGTGCCGCAAATGCCATGGCGAGGCGAATTGAGCTGAATCGAGCCACAGGAGCGTAGGTCTCGCCGTAGTCCATCCCGGGGCATTGGGTGAATCCCTTGGCCACGACCCTAGCCTTCCGTTTGGTGACTGCTCCATCAGCTCCGTACTTGTTTCTAAGTACGATGCGGCTGCCGACAGTTGTGCGATTTTTCGGGCGATCCTCCAAGGTCCAAGTGTTGTTTTTTAAGATCGATGAAAATTCGTCTGCCATCGCCAGCATCCACTCGTATTCCTCTGGCCCGGAGACTGCTGACTTCAGTGGAACTTCCGCGATGAGGGCAGTATCTTCTTCTCCGGTTGCATAGTCCTCATCTCCGCTCGCGTCGTCCTGTACAGCATCGTTCTGTACAGCATCGTTCTGTGCAGCGTCGTTTGCCTCTGCCACGTCGACACTTTCTGCAACATCGTTCCTCCCCGCGACCTCATTTCTCTCCGCGACAGGATGTTCCCTTGGTCTACCAGGACGACCCGTGTAAATCTTCCTCGGTCTGCCTGGTCCGCGCTTCGTCGTTGGAGTTTGTCCGACTGGACCTGGGGCTGGAACTTCAACTGGCTCAAAACCTCGGAGAGGTTCGTCGTTTTCGCCAAACATGGCCGGTTGCTGCTGTTGCTGATCTGGTTGCTGGACTGTTCTTCTCGTTGAGCGATTCTCTCCTAGTACAACGTCGATGTACTCGTCCGACGATGTGGCAGGACCCTCTACATCCTGCTCGGTGTTTGGCTGAACATCCGCCTGTTCTGGGAAGAACTCCTCGTACTGGTCGACCTTGTTTTCTGCTGTTGTTTTCAGGAACTGGACATCTCGTGAGATCTCGACACTTCGCTCCTCAGGTATCCAGGCCCTGAGTGCCTTCGAATCTGCAGCGGGGCCGAGATAAACGCCTTTTCGGGCACGAGGTCCAAACTTTCCGGTATCCTTGGTCCGGTTCAGGCAGTAAACCGGTGCTCCAAACTCCTGAAAACTGCTCACATCCGGGACCTCTCCCATCCACAACTCGAACGGAGTTCGGCTGTCCAACTTCAGCATTGGACGGCCGAACTCCGTTTCTGGTGAAGTTCGCGGTACACACTGCTTCTGCCCAGAAAATAGGAGGAAGACCGGACAGGATCAACAAACAACGAGGCATCTCGCCCAGAGCGCGGTTCCTCCGTTCAGCTATACCGTTTTGTTCCGGATTGTTGGGAATGGTTAGCCGACGTTTGATCCCAGAGCGCTTCAGGAAGTCATCAAACTGGTTGTTTGAATATTCGGTGCCATTATCGGATTGCAGGCACTTAATCTTCCAGTCGTGCTGCGTCTCGACCATCTTCTTGAACGCCTGGAACTCGAAGAACACCTCGTTTTTCCGTCGCAAGAATCGCACCTCGCCCCATCGAGTAGCGTCATCTATAAAGGTGACAAAATACCTGGCGTGACCGTTGGATTGCAGGCGCATCGGTCCGCACACATCCGAGTGTATCAGCTCGCCTGGAGCTGACTTCCTCTCGGAGACCTTGGGGAAGGGCTGGTGTGTCATCTTCGCCTTGATGCACACCTCGCAGTCCACCGTTGCATCGTCGTCGCTCAAATCAAGTCCTCGGAGAACGTTGTTTTTGGATGCCTCGCGAATGTCCTTCACGTTTAAGTGACCCAAAGCCTTGTGCCAATCCATCAGGGACTTCTCGTGATCCCGGCTGGCAAGCGCGGCGCTCGGCTGCTCAGCAGCGCGCGAGTCGTTCACAAAATAGAGTCCGTTGACTCGCTCCGTGCACAACACCACGCGATCGTCCTTCTCGCTGACAACTTCCGCCCAACGTTTGCAAAAGGTCACTCGGTAACCTTTGTCCATGATCTTCGCGACCGATAACAAGTTCATGCGTAAGTCCGGCACTTACAGCACGTCACTCAAGTTAACTGTCTCATCGTCTTCGTTCACTCGGGTAACCAGTCGCGCGACACCCTTAGCACTGATTTTCGTGGAGCTAGAATTGGCCAGGTTCAATGAGTCTGAAAAGTTCTCATCTACACTCTCGAAACTGTCAATGTCACTGGCCATGTGCGCGGTACAACCACTATCTAGACACCACCGTTTTTGCGTCAAATAAACCAGCATGGAACTCTCGTCACCAGGCGCACTCGATTCCACAGCAGCGTACGGGGTAAAGCTACCAGTCTTCGTCTTGTCCTGATCGCCCTTCTTCTTGGATCGACAACCTGCTGCTTTGTGACCCGGCTTGTTGCACTTGTAGCACTTGAACGGGAATTTGCTTCCGTCGCGTTTCTCCGATTTACCCGTTTTCTGTTGATTCGACCTGTCCGCTACCATCGCGTTCTGCACTGGTCCATTGTTCTTTCGCGCGTCACTTTCTTCCACGATTTTGATTCGCAGTGTTTCCGGAGTGGGGAGCTCTTCACGTGACTCGATAGCAATCCGGAAACTGTCGAAGTTGGCCGGTAAACTGTAAAGCAACAGTATCGACAGTAGGTCATCGTTTATCGGCACTTCCATGTCGCTCAGTCGGTCAACAGCGTCAAAGAATTTTCGCAGATGGTCGCGAACGTCGTCGCCCTCGCTCATCCTCTGTAACACGATTTGTTTCAGCAGGTTCGCTTTCCTCGCGGGGCCCTTAGACTGGTAAACAGTCTCTCTCGACGTCGCACAATCTTTGACCTGTTTCAGTTCCGAGGATGAAATCCCCCGGAAAATGTCCGACATAGCCTTGCTATCGCCCGTTTCCCATCCTTCTATTTCGGTGTTGTTCTCTTCACCTGGCTCAGGCTTTACCTTTGAGCCATTCACGTAGCCCCACCCGTCATTTTTTATGAGAAGGACCCTCATGTGGATCTTCCACGTGTCAAAGTTGTCCTTTGTTAGAAGTTCGATGCGCGTCATGGCGGTGGTAGCCATCTTGAATTTTGGTTGCTTCGTCGAACGTTCGAGAATCAAACACAACCTCACTCTCGCGTACCGATTTCCAATCAATCTAACTTATTACAGTTTCTTTTATTTCGCGCCGCGTGACCTGGGCCCATAACCTGTCAGGAAAACCAGGAGGTCGTGCAAGAAAACTGTTCAGGTTTATTGTCCAGTAATAAAGATTTATTAGAACACAAAAGTACAACTTATCTCGACAGAATACAAAGAAGAACTGAACTTGACAACTATCGTTGTGTTAGATTAAGAACAAAAATATAGGTGGCTCCACAAGCGATTAAAAGGGAATTACAAAAGAGCGGTTCGATTTGAATATAAAACAAAGGATAAAAGTACTGATTTAACAGTAACCACATTATTTACAACAACAATGATTTTTAAAAAGCGTTGTTAATGGAATAGAACAAAAAACCCCAGGAATGAGAGCAAAGCTGGTTGAATCTATCCCGAATAAACTCAAAGCTATGTTTAGTCAAAATACCAAATATTAGTATTGCACTGAAAAACTTCCAGTCAGAATAATAAGCTGTGGCATAAAATTTTGCCATTTTTAGGGTTTTGTACTAAAGTACTAGTCGTAGCTCAACTCCACGATCCGTCCAAAAACGGTAAATCCTTCAGCTACTCACTCAGCCTAGTTAGCTTGCCTTTGGTAATGTCATAAACCATTGGGTGCAATAAACCAGTATTCCCATGTCCAAAATTTCAATTGGCAGGTTTAAAATTTTTCAAGAAAAATAAACTGAAGTAAAGAAAAGTAAAAAAGATTCTAAACAGTAATAAAAGTTAAATCTCATTAGCCCATTCATATTAGGTAAAAAAAGGGGTCAACCTCGGAATGAAAGATAATAAGCTGCAAATTGGTATGAACCTTTGTTTTGTCATTCTAAATGTTGTCTCAAAAGTCACAATCGTTATCGTGTTCCCGTCTCAAGATATTCAAGGTCAAAGGTCACAAAAATCGGTTTTTCGCGAATATCTGGCTTCCTATCGGTTAAATGAGATTTGCATTTATTATAAAAGTTGTAGGCTATAAAATTCCCTACAACTTTTGTTTAAACTTTTTTTTCATACGACCAACCGTTTTGAAGGTAGAGCGCGAAGAGTGCACATCGTACAGTCATATACGGCCTAATGCAAGGTCAAGCGTGAGTTATGGTTATCAGTACGTTATAAAGTCAATTATTTACTTGGAAATTATAATTATTAAACAATGCCTATTATTTATGTACTAACTATTAATTATTTATATTTAATTAAAGTAAGTAACTTGATTATTTATATATAATTATTCATATTTAACTATTTAAGAATATCGGGATCATATGTATTTTCTTCATCGGGATTACTTGGATACAGTGAAGCGTTGAGGCAAGCTTGTCCGTTGCACTGGCCGCAAGCTAAAGAACATTGTAGCCCTGATTTTCTGCATCCACAGCGGGAACCACAACCATTTTTGCAATTGCAAAATATTACGTCAACACTTGTTCGGCTGGTGCTGGAGGTAATAACGTTCGTATGGGCTCCAGGATTTCATTTTCAAGCATCCAGCCCCATTCTTTAGGTTCTAAGTCCTTCCCTAACCACGTTTGAATCTGGTAGTAGACACGTTTTATGTGTTGATGAGCTGCTACACTTGTTGGTGGAAGTGTTGACGTAATATTTTGCAATTGCAAAAATGGTTGTGGTTCCCGCTGTGGATGCAGAAAATCAGGGCTACAATGTTCTTTAGCTTGCGGCCAGTGCAACGGACAAGCTTGCCTCAACGCTTCACTGTATCCAAGTAATCCCGATGAAGAAAATACATATGATCCCGATATTCTTAAATAGTTAAATATGAATAATTATATATAAATAATCAAGTTACTTACTTTAATTAAATATAAATAATTAATAGTTAGTACATAAATAATAGGCATTGTTTAATAATTATAATTTCCAAGTAAATAATTGACTTTATAACGTACTGATAACCATAACTCACGCTTGACCTTGCATTAGGCCGTATATGACTGTACGATGTGCACTCTTCGCGCTCTACCTTCAAAACGGTTGGTCGTATGAAAAAAAAGTTTAAACAAAAGTTGTAGGGAATTTTATAGCCTACAACTTTTATAATAAATGCAAATCTCATTTAACCGATAGGAAGCCAGATATTCGCGAAAAACCGATTTTTGTGACCTTTGACCTTGAATATCTTGAGACGGGAACACGATAACGATTGTGACTTTTGAGACAACATTTAGAATGACAAAACAAAGGTTCATACCAATTTGCAGCTTATTATCTTTCATTCCGAGGTGAAAGCCCTAATATGACTGGGCTACATGAAGAATATAATTAAAGAGAAACATTTAAATTTAACATCAAGGAAAATTGATATAAAATTACGTTTCATATTAATAATAAGAAAGAAAACTATTTTACAAATTACGATCATGAATGGAATTAATTAAATATATTTTTCTAAATCTGCGATTAAAATTTTGGAAAGGAGATAGGAAGGTATTCGAGCAGTTTACTTATATGACTGCTCGATTACAACACTGTCCATCCATCCGTCTGTATGTCACAGCAGTTTTTCTGTGAAACTATAGAAGCTACAGGCATGAAACTTTATGGAAAGGTCAGAAGTGATGACTTCTTGAAAGTTTTGTGGTGGAAAAAAGAGGTATCTCAATGAGATCTTTCCAAAACAGGGAAACATACAAAAATTTCGCGTACCCTCCTCGCGGATGGACACCTATCATTTGTAAAATCTTTTTGAATCAAACCGTAACAACAATAATAACGTGCTGATGGTCGATGCATATAAATCGACCTAGGCGCTCTTAATTTCTGTGGGTTTCCATATGAACATATAAGTAATAGTGTTTAATTTGAACATGTTCAATTGGCCGAGCATTCAGAAAAATTATTCAAGCTGGAACAAAACGGCATATGTTATTTATTGTAGTTATGAACGAAACTCTGCAGCTTTTGAATAAATATGAATGATTTCGTATGCAAAT
The DNA here is from genome assembly GCA_963969285.1 of Odontomyia ornata. Classification (NCBI taxonomy): domain Eukaryota; kingdom Metazoa; phylum Arthropoda; class Insecta; order Diptera; family Stratiomyidae; genus Odontomyia; species Odontomyia ornata. The sequence goes on along the minus strand of OZ017738.1, from coordinate 34,189,446 downwards.
ATTGGATGGTTCATGCCATCGAAAACATTGTTTTGAACCCTTGGATGGTTACAAGGCTCTTTTTGTACGAGCACTCTCCTACTTATCCGACCTGTTTCACCTCTTAATTGTAGGTACTCATCTTCAGCCATTCATCAATACAATAAATTCAATCAAGATTTAATAGCATGTACCTTAAATGTTGAAGTTGGGGAAAATTAACACACATCTATCCAATCTTTGCATTTGAAACAACTGCCATTTCGTTTTACGATTACTGATATCACTAGTTGAACAAATTCTCAAAGATGTTCATAATAACTTTCATCTCAAAACTTTCATGCAAATCCTAGCAAAGCTGTAGTGTCTGAGTCAGTAAAATCACTTATAGTTCCATAGCCACTTGATTCTAGTAATACAGCGCAGATCTTTCCATAGTAATACAGGAAAATTCAAACCGCTTTAATTTCGTTAAATACCACTCAATCTTTTTGAAATTTTCAGGGCAAGTTAACTTTATAAACAGTCATTTGTGTATCGTATTTTATTGATTTTAAAAGTACCGTTATAGTTTTATACAACAAAATGTAAAATTACAATATCTTACTACAAGGTGCCTTCAAAAATAAACGAGACTGAGCTAAAATAGAAACGACAGGAGCTTTGTTCTAATAAATTTGAGTTTATTTATTCAAAATAGTCTGCTCCAGCCTCAATACATTGTTTTGTGCGATTCAAAAGCTTTTCGAAAGAGGGTATCAGGTCATTGACAGGAATATCTTTCAGGATGGCGGTACAAGCCTCTTGGATGCCCTCTACGGACGCAAAGCGTTTTCTTTTCATGGCCAAATTCAATTTCCCGAATAGGTAGAAGTCACAGGGAGTCATATTAGGCGAATACGGTGAGTGATTGATTGTTGAAATGCGATTTCTCTTCAAAAAATCAGTCACAAGAGTAGATCGATGTGATGGTGCATTATCATGCAATAAGCACCAGCTTCCTCTTTCACGATATTTAGGCCGAATTCCATGCAACGAACGCTTTAAAACGCCAAGATAGAAAATTGTATTGAAGGTTTAGCCCGTTGGCACGAACTTTTTGTGGGCAATTTCCTTGCAATCTTAAAAGCAAATGAGCATCGACTTGATTTTTGACTTCTCCAAACGCGATTTTTTGGGTGGTGGCTCATCTGGGGCCTTCAATTCGGCACTTTGACGCTTGGTTTCGGATTCATATTGGGAACATCACGTGTCATCACTAGTTACAATGTTGTAAAGGAAGTTTTCGTCCTTTCTCGCCTCTTTAATGATGTTTTTCGAATGTTGAATTCTGAGCAATTTTTGGTAATCAGTTAACTTGATCGGAACAAAATGTGCACAGACCTTTCGTAAGCCCAAATAAATCGATGTTTTGGAGATATTCAACTACAATTCCATGAATTTCAACGATAGTTTTTGCTCATTTTTGATAAATTCATGCACAATTTTAATGGAGCTTTCGGTGATCACTGATTTTGAGCGGTCCGTATGTTAATTGTCATTTATGACCTTACAACCATCTCTGAAACATGTAAACCACTCACGAACTCTGGCATGAGATAGGCAATCATCGCCATAAACTTTTTTCATCAATTCAAATGTTTCGGTGAACGTTTTAACCGATTTTAAAACAAAATTTGATATTAGCTCGTTGTTTGAAACTTATTTTTGTACCGATGGCACAAACATACTGTCACTTTAGACGCAATAACTTCACTTCCACTGACCCGAATGTCACCAAAATTTTCCCCAGAAGTCAGCAAGGAATGTAACTTTCCAATGCACTATCGCATTCACGGTTGATCCACAAAAATATTTTGATGACAAAAGTCTCATTTATTTTTGAACACTTACTAACAAAGTTGATTGAATTTTGATTTCTGACGTATTTAATGTTGTACTTATAAAGGTCCACTTTCATGATTTTTTTTCAGATTTTTCTGACGTAAGGTGTCCAACGGCGAGGGAGAGCTACACGGAAATTTCGTATACTTACCCTAATTTTAAGACTTGTTTTGAAAGTATCTCACTAAGACCTTTCCAACGACATCCGACTCGACTACCAATGATGAACATTTTTTTCGTAAGGCCGCCTTCCCTATATAAAAAGAGCCCCCTTAAACCCCTCTGAGAATTTTTTTCACCCGTAAACTTTCAAGAAGACACCACTTCTTGCCTTTCCACAAACTGTCATGGCTGTAGCTTTTATAGTTTCGGAGAAAAACTGCTATGACATACAGACGAACGGACAGACGGGCACAGGTCGCGGTTTCGTATTTTAGCACAAGCCCTTAAAAAGCGGCAAGTGGCAAAAAAGCTTTTTATTTCATTAAAAAAAATGGACTTATTTTTATACATTTGGACTAATTTGAACGTTTACTTGAGTTTCAAGTGTGGCATTTTTAGTTTTGGTTGTATTATGGGTGGATTTTTCTCTATCCCATGGATGTGCGTGTAAAAACACCTACCCGAGCTAAAGTTGCTGCTTCAGGTAGTATAAGATGAATGACGTAAGTTGCTTTATCAAATCACGCTCGCTAGGAAAACATCATCCAGAACATCCAGAAACTTATCTGAATAATTAAGATCACTTTTGTAACTCAAACAACCCGTCGTTGGAACACACAAGCGTGACAGCAACAGCTTTAAAGATGCTGGACTCCCAATAATACTCATTACGTATTACGAGGGAGCAAACACCTTGCTCGAACTCGGAAGGGGGAAATCACCGGGAAGCCATGGCGAAGAAACTTCGCAACATGCGTTGAGCTTGTTCTATCTATGCTTTGTTAAAATGTATAACAAAATAATAATGTTATAGCCATCTCTTAGCATCACACTAGAATCCTTGTCTAAGTGAAGTTGGTTGTATTGCTGGTTCAGCAAACCTTATCAATCTTCACCTAGAAAATCGTGAATCTATGACGGACTACGGCACTCAAAAAATAGAAACGGGACAACGACTGCAAGGAATACGTTTCAAGATAACGGATGAGTGGATTTGTGCATTGATGCTGGCTGGATTACCGGATAAATATGCTACAATAATAATGGCCATCGAACACTCGGGGATTGATATAACCACAGATATTATTAAAACAAAGTTGATGGATATGTCTTCCAATGTAGGTGCTATCTCCAGGAACGAAAATGCATTTTTCGCAAAAAATCTCAGAATTCACAGCATCGCAGATATAGCAGCACCAAACACGGCAGCCAACTTGGTGTGAACTAATCATCAGACGTGAAAAATGTCAAAAATATAAAGTGTTTCAATTTTAAACAAACCAGCCACTACAAGCTCAGCGCCAAGCTTTGATAAAAGCAAAAGAAGACAAGCAAACGCTTTTTGTGCCATATTTCTGACCGGAAAATTTAATCAGAAAAATTGGTATGTTGACAGCGATGCCAGTAAACATATGACTACGAGACGAGACGAGAACTTCGATACAAAGGAAATCGTAATTGCAAATCAGACCAGCGTGCCAGTGTTATGTTCTGGAGATATAAACATAGTGACAATTGTGAAGGATAGCGAGTGTGACATCACAGAATTGACAACAAATTTGCTTTCTGTGAGTCAGCTGATAGAAAATGGAAATAGGGTGATTTTCAAGGAAAATGCTTGCTACATCTATAATCAGCAGAAGAAACTTGTATGTGAAGCCGAGTTGATTAACGTGTACAGATTGCATACTTTGCAATCGGATGAGATATTAGTAGCATTGCCAACAGTGACAAATAACAGGATGTGGCATAGATGCTTAGCACACATAAATAGTGCCAGCTTAATTAAAATAAAACAGGCCGTAGACCGAATTTCTTTCACTCAAGTGGCAAAAATTGTTTGTTATGAAGGCAAGCAGGTGAAGTTACCATATCAACAGACTGTTTCAAATCCGAAGGAGTGCTAGAATTAATTCATGCAGATATGGGAGGCCCGATGGAATGCCTGTCAATTAGAAAGTCTAAGTATTATGTTTTCTTTGTAGACGACTACAGTAAGATGGTATTCGTTTATTATTTTCTAAGCAAACGATGAAGTGCTCTTTAAATTCAAGTATTTTCAGTCCGTGGTTAAGAAACAAAAAGGCAGGAATATCAAAACTATTAGAGCAGGCAATGGAGGTGAGTTCTGCAGCCTTGAGTTTGAGAAGTATTTAGTGAAGTAAGGAATAGTCCACCAAAAGACTAATGCTTACACATCACAGCAATCAATATGTTTTTGTAACTACGCATTATGTTCGTTGATTTTGCCAAGAAAGTTGTTTGTCTTTTGGGAATGCTTGGGTAAACCCCATCACCGCCTAAATTAGGAAGTGCTAAGATAAGCCGCATCATTTCTTGGATTGAGAGCAATTCAGGCAAGCCCCTTCTATACCTAAATTAGGACCTACTGAGTTAAACTCCATCACAGCCTAAATTAGGAACTGTTTAGCCAAGCCCCACTACTGCTTAATTTAGGCAGTGATGGAGTAATGCGTTACGGTTATCATTAGGGCATTGTCATTGGTTTGATGATGAACGCCGGAAGCGATAGATGAAAAGAATCAGGCGTATAAAGAATATGTGGGTAGGAAAACCAGGAAGAAGAGAGAAGACTACGAAAATCTCAGAAGAGTAACGAATAAGATCATTAGACTTAAGAAAAGAATATACTATGACAACCAGTTGAGAACGATCGATGTCAATCTAGCGAGCAACAACAGAAGACAAGCGTCCATAGTTGTGAAAAGCCTGAAATCAGAATTAAGGAAAGATGGGCATGATATTTCAAGAACCTCCTGAACCTTTTGCACAGCTCCAGAACATCGAAGCCTATAGATATTAACAGATACCTTCCATTGGCCCATCAAGTCTGGATGAAGGTTGCTATTCCATTAACGCCCAAAAGAATAATAAAGCGCCAGGCATCAATGAGATTCCAGTGGATCACATCAAATATGGTGGCAGTAGTGTTCATAAAGCTATTCACAAAGTCATAGAGCATATTTGGCAACAAGATCATGTGCCAAACGACTGGTGCTAATCAATTATATTCCCTATCTACAAAAACAGTGACAATCTACAGAGCAAAAATTAAAAATGCATTTCAAAGATCTTAGAAAATAAAATCGGACCATATGCCAACAGTACTGTTAGAGAGTATCAAGGCGATCGACACTTGTTCACTTGAAAAATACTGGGAGTTCAACATAGACGCACACCGAATTTTCGTCGACTTTAAGCAAGCGTACGACATTATTGATCGCAATGTACTGTACCAAATAATGCTTTGCTTTGGCATCTGAGCCAAATTAGTTCGTCTTACCAAAATAACAATGACGTCAACGCTTCCCAACTCCGCATCAATAATCAACTCACCGACGCTTTTGACACAAATATTTGACGAAAGCAGGGAGATGAGCTGGTCTCACTGCTATTCAATTTGGCTCTGAAATATGTCATAAGAAAGCTACCTGTCGATACACGAGGTACATTACTATACGAGCCGAGCTAAGTAGTAGTCTATGCGGACGACATCAACATTTTGTCACGGTCATTAAAAACTGCCGAAGAACTCTTCCTGAAACTTGACAGCAAGGCAAAACCAATAGGGCTACAAATCAATGAAAATAAAATAATCATGAGTTCATGGTGCAAAATATCACACTTGGTGAATACAGTATGGAAAATATAAGTGAACTCGAGTATTTAGACGCCAAAATAACGAGGACCGGTAATGAAAAGGATGATATGCGCTGAAGAATACAGCTAACAAATAATTTATTTTATTCAGTTTTGACAATCTTGAAGACCAGCTACATACACAGGAAAACAGACCTTCAATTATAAAAATCTGTAAAAAGACCTGTGCTGCGCTATGGATGTGAAAGATAAACCCTAATCCAAGCATCCGTAAATATACTGAACACCTTTGGGCGACGGTTCCTCAGGTGAATAATACGAGCGAAGCTAGATGGGGACCAATGGTGAATTCGATACAACCATGAGCTGTATGAAATTTTCGACGAACCGGATTATAAGGTTGTGGAAGTTGCAATGGGGTGACCACGTGTATCGTATGGATGAACAATTGAGAGGGATTGTAGTGCTACGAAGAAGGAGGAAAAGAAGATTAGGGCTTAATGCCCGGTTATGCATGCCTAAGTATGGCCTAAGAACTACCTAAATTGAATTTCTACTCGATTGCTTATTCCATTGATGGGTTGCTGGTTCGAGTCCATAAAAATGTTTTTTCAGCGAACATACGCATCCAGGACCATCGTCAATGTATTTAAGTTGGCCCATATACATATATCTGCAACATCCGTTTGCTCAAATTCCAAATCAAACTTCTGCGATAAGATAACGTAGCGATGCAGACATTTGACTACAGCCTTCGGCAACTAATCTTGCCTGGAAGCAAGTGTTCTCGCTCCTATCGTCATGATTAATTTTAAACCCCCCGTTGGATTTAATTGATCTTCGATCCTGAAGTTTTCTGACCAGGTTCCAAGTACTATTTGCCACCAATGAGTTATATTTACGTTCCATGGCAGTTTTCCATTCTTCCCTATTAAGTCCAGATACATCGTCCTTAACTTTATCTGAATCAAAACCTTCGCAAATGAATACAAATGTTTCATGCGTGGAAATATTAAACTTTGAAGTGGAATACAAAATTGGGTGTAAATTCGCAATCCGTGAAGACCTCCTAATATTAGCAAATCATTTGAAGTCGTCGTCTAGTACATAATCCTAGTGGTTAATATTAGTGAAAACCAGTGTAATACCTTGTTCATTCAAAAATGAATTTTCTACAGTTGTCTCCGGTTTGGTATTTTCAATGTCGTTCGGCGCTAAATCCGCACTTAAATCCTCGAAAGCAATATATTTATTATCTATCGGAACGTTTTCCAAGGAAACTACATTGCGACTTTTAACCGCTTTCATGGGAGTTGGGTCTAACAATCTGTAATCTTTGGTATCCTTGCGAAAATCAACAAAAAGATACTTAGGTATTGGATTTTAAATCCAGTATCTATCGCTTTTCCTGTGGTATAAGCACCATGTCTTCACAACCAAATACCTTGAAATGAATTAATTCTGACTTCTTACCTGACCGAATTCCCTCTGCCCAATGGCTACTCAAAATATCTGTGATCAATATGTTTTTAATGCAAACAGCTGCATTCTTCGCCTCGGCTCAGTAACTATTTTCCAGATTGACATGGAATACCAAACATTTTGCCTCTTCCACAATCGTGCGATTGGTCCACTCCACTAATCGTTCTGCTCGAGAGTATATAGATTTGAAGTTTGATGTACAATTCCATACGCATCAAAATACTTCATAAACTTATGATTGCAGAATTTATTTATATTGTAAGATTGCATGACTTTCATTTTCCTGTTGACTTGATTTTGAACCACATTCGCTAACTTAAACAAATGATTTGCGACTGAAATCCTCCGTAAACAAAATGCATATTTTGAGCCTCTGATTGACGTGGTTTTCATATGTTAGGTCGACAGCAGTAAGTATGAATGATTGCCAATATAGATTTTGCTCTAGTACCAGGCTTGGAAGATAAATTCCAGCACTGTTTTGCTTTCACACAGGTGACACACACTTAATCTTTGAATACTTTGCCTAAAAACTCCAGTCCATCTACTGCACCTTCCCTTATTTTGAACAAATCTCGGGAATGTAGAGGCTCTAGTCGTTGATGCCATTTTTTCATACTATTCGTTTTTGCTACCGATAACATACTTTAGCAATAAACGTAATCTGATTTGTAAAGCTCGTCAACTGGGTTACCCATACCATCTCACCAACTGACAGTAAATAAGTAGTTATTAATTGTTGCCAGAAATGTAATGCAAATTAATGTCTCCGGTCAAAGAAGCTACCATCTTCATATTTTTAGCAACTGCAACTTCGTGTGTATTCGTGGTAACTTTCTCCAGAAACCAATTATTGTACATTGTCATCGAGTGGCACCGGAATCAATGTACCAATTCCTGCTTTGAAACTTTCATTTATTTAGCTTTTACCCCTGCTGTTTACAACCATAGCACCACATTTGCTGAATATTTCTACTGTGTTTTACCTTGGACTTCGAAAAACCTTTGCTCACGAAAACGTTTTACGAATTTTCCAGACGAACTTGATAGAGAAGTTTTGTTTTGACGGCTTCATCCGTGACGTCTAAACCAGAACTTTCGATGAATATTATCATGGGTAGTGATGGGCAAAAACAGCACAATTTACTGTAGTGGTGTACTTGGCACTGTGCGTGCAGCACACTGTGCTGTTAATCTTCTTGCCACTGCACAATGCATTACAGGATCATAACAAGCACACTTCGCTGTTTATCTTTTTGTCACACCAAAATGCATTTCAAGAATAATCATTTTAGTCTAGACGTTTGCATTATTGTGTGAGGAATAATCATTGAAGGTTACATTTTGATTGTTTTTGGGAAATATTTTAAACTGTGGTATTCTCGTATTAATTGGTGCTCCAAATTTGTGACTTTTCATTTGAAAGGTTTGTATTTTTATTTAAAAACGGGTTGGTGAAAAATTCGTACTTTTTTAATTGATTCAAAAAGAAACTCAACAATGAATCCTGGGAAAAACAACCAACAGTGAAGAGGACCAGTTTGGTTTGGCAATTTTTCAATGAGTTAGAAGGTAGAAGGATGGCAAAATGCAATTTTTGTTCCAAAATACTCTCACTTAAAGGATGATTAAATTTTTCACTCGATCACCATTTGAAAAGCAAACATTTTCATGTTTCACTCCATCACCATTTTTTTTTTTTTTGTGGTAGAGAGGTGAAGGCATTTATGCCCGCCGAGTCTGGCAGTGTGGGACTCCCATGGAGGATACCTTTGGACTACCCACTAAACACCTCCCCTGTCAATCTGAGAACCTAGCCTGGAACCGTTTGACACATTACTTCGGGCCAGGTCTAGTTTTGTTACGCCGTGGGGTGCCTTCAAGCTGGGGAGTCCCTTTCCTAGCGGGAGGGGAGGGGAGAAGAGGAAGTGCCAGAAGAGCGATCCCCCAGCCCCAGTGCCTCCGGCTGTTGTGAGTCCCTTTTATATTTTAGGACTGCACGAGCATAATGTGCCACCTGGTTTCATTTGTCAACCGATCCGAGCATCACCGCAACTATATTATCCGGGGTGAGCTCTCCCATCTTCCTGTAGAGTTCCCTTCGCAGCCTGGCCCATTTGGTACACGCAAAAAATGTGTGACAGGCATTGTCCTCCTCTCCTGGGCAAAACCGACAATCGGGAGACCGTGACTTGCCGATCTTGTGCAGGTAAGACTGAAAACACCCGTGCCCGCTCAAAAGCTGGGTCAGATAGAAGCCAGTCTCACCATGCCTTCGATTTAGCCACGGTCTCACATCCGGGATGAGGCGCGCAGTCCACCTTCCCTTCGTGCGATTCCTCCAAGACTGCTGCCAATCGTTGAGCGAGCGTTGTCTCTCCTCGCGGACAACGATCTCCCTCGCATCCTCGTTTCGGCGCAGGTAAATAGCGTGGTGCTCTCTAGCAAGGAGAGCGACAGGTATCAAGCCTGCAATCACTCTCACCGCCGAGTCGGAGACTGTTGGATACGAAGATGCAATTCTCAGTGCTCCTCTTCTCTGTACCTGTGCCAATCGTTTTCGGTATACCTCCTTGCTGAGAGCGTTGCCCCATACCTCTGCTCCGTGCAGTAGCACTGACCCTACAGCACTCATCAAGAGGCGTCGTCTTGATGGGCTGGGTCCCCCTACGTTGGCCATAAGTCGACTCAGGGCCGATATTCCCGAAGCAGCCTTCTCAGCCGTTGCCCTGATTTGCTCAGAGAAACTCATCTTCGAGTCGATCAGTAGCCTCAAGTACTTCACCGCTGGCTTCGATTCGATCTGTATATCTCCAATACTGATCATCCTTACTCTAGGGATTCTCTTTTTTGTCAAGATGACCACTTCGGTTTTCTCCAGTGCTAAACTGAGCCCGCGAGCAGTCATCCAGTCCCTCACTCGGCGCATTAGCATACCTAGCCTAAGTTGCGCTTGTTCAACGGTGCGTCCGGCGACCAGAGCCGCAACATCATCCGCATAGCCGACCAAGCGCGACTCATCTGGCATCTCAAGTCTCAGTAGCCCGTCGTAAGACACGTTCCACAGGTCCGGACCAAGGATAGATCCCTGGGCAACACCCGAGGTAATTTCCATCCTTCGTTGGCCCTGTGTCGTGTCGTAGAGCAGGCTTCGGTCCTTAAGGTAGTTCCTCAAAAGCCGCATTAGATATTCTGGAACTTGAAAAGAGTTTTCCAGCGTTCCATCACCATTTGAAAAGCAAAAATTTTCATGTTTACAGCTCAGAATATAGACCCATTGAAGCTGAGAGGGTAGAATCACTTCGATATCGATGCAGAGTCGTTGCAACCTACGCCTACTGCTGCCACATTAAAAACTGCTATTCTATCAACGTCTGCTCAATTTCCTTCTGCTCTGTTGTCTTTGTGCACAGAAATTGTGAAAAAATCTTCTTCACTTGTAACGCCTGGGAAGTCATCTTCAATAGCAAACTTCGTTCACAAGCCAATTATTCAAAAAAAAGTTGCCGATCTGAACAGTCTGTTAGTTAAAACAATTATGAAAGGCTATTTACCTTTTGAGATTGTCGCAAGATTTCGAATTTATATTTATGGATTAAATCCTAGTTACAAGCTACCATCCAGAAAAACTGTGTCAAAAGTCCTTATACCTCAACAGTACCATCTAAAAAATCCCCGTTGGCAGCACCAGCCGGAAAGGTAAATTTCTCGTATGTAGCGTAAAGTTTCGAAAAAGAATTTGGCTTGCCTACTACTAAACTTCTTTCTGTAATTTTCGTAGTACCACATGGGTATTTATTAACATAAAAAAATCTGGCCACGTTCGTTTTTAGAGAACTTTTATCGGGGCGCAAATATTTTGCTAATTAAATTGAGTTGCACGCGTATGGATTACATATTGAAAATCGGTGGATCATAAATTGTTGTAAACATATAAATACCGGTTTCGCCCTTCTCGCATTTGCTGTTTACATAGTTCACAGTGGTAACCACACAAAGGCTTAAATAGCTCGAATAGTTAATTTCAAAAGATTTCCATAAAAGTTTAATCAGCACTTGCATTGCCATTAATACATACATTTTCAATTTTTTTCTGAACTATGAGGGCCGTCATTTCGATTTTTATTGAAATCGGCTGCTAAAAATATTAAGCTGTAAATTTTCGACTGTTTTATTTGTCATTCGATTTGCATAATTAAACTAAATTAACTTGCCTTAATAACTTATAATTTCAAGTTTCAACGGAATCTGTTGAGAACCTTGGCTGCTAGAGGGCTACAGAAATAAAAAACATTGTATGCCATCCCCCTGTATGGGGAGACCCGCCTGTATGGGGAGATCCCCCTTAAATACCTTAAAATATTTTCTTGCACTGCAAATTTCAAGAGGCACCACTTTTGACCTACGTAGAAAATTTCCTCATTCTAGCTCATGTGGTTTGCGAGAAAACTTGTTATGACGCGCGAACAAACGGGCGGACGGACGGACAGACAGACAAGTCACGATTTTATAATTTTTTAGGATATTGTTAAAAATATTTTACAATATCTTAAAAATGATCTGGCTTATAAGTTCTTTCAAGTAAAGTCATTTAGAACGTTTCCATGAAAAGTATTCATTATTTCAGTTGGCACTAAAATAGCGAATTGCGCTTGCCTTCAGACCTTTGGGGGCCGCCATTTTGAATGCATGCATTTGATTTTGGATTATTTTAAATCTTTGTATGCTAGGACCTCATCAATCAATGTAATATCTCGTTCAAATAGGAGTTTCACTCTAGACAGGGCAAAATAATTCAATTTTTAAAGAAAATGGCAGCTAAAAATATTAGGCTTTTAATTTTCGACTTTTTTATTTTTCATTCAATTTTAATGATTTCCTGTTAAATACAAGAACATAGTACAGAGATTCATAATCTCAAGTTTCATCAAAATCCGTTGGAAAATGTGACCGCTAGAGGGCCACAAAAACATGAAAAAAAACGCATATTTAAACGGCCGCCATTTTGAAATTTGCACATGCATGATCACCAAAATATCAAAGACTGTAGGTGTAAGTGATGTCTATCTTGAAACCAAGTTTCATATATGTCGAATCAAAATTGCGACTTTTAAAAGCCTTTGAAATTTTGACCTTCAACTGGCCGCCATTTTGTGTTTTGCTACCTGACCTCCAGTTTTTTTACGTGATTCTCTAGATACTTATAATTTCTATCAAACTACCGAATTTCATGAAAATCTGTTGAAAGCTTTGACCACTATTATAACAACAAAATTTTGCACGTTTTTCGACATTTGAGCGGCCGCCATTTTGTTTCTGCCGTACTGACTTTGGATTTTTTATTGTGACATTCATCACATGCATCAATAAACCTTTGTACCAAATTTTATCCAAATCGGAGCTATAGTTTGGTCAGCACAGAAATCACGATTTTTCGTCTAAAATGGCCGCCATTTTGTTTTTGCCCGACCGATATAGCTGGTTCACAAACTTAACTGAGATAATTACCCAATACACCTTTCCTGAAAATTTGGTGAAAATCGAAGCAAAATTGCAACCTCTAGCGTGGTCACAAATTTCGTTATATAATATATATATATATATATATATATATATATATATATATATATATATATATATATATATATATATATATATATATATATATATATATATATATATATATATGATGCTCTCCGCAATAGGTAAATTTCTCTCGAGAAATTTACCTAAAAAGCAGGTAGCTTTAGATCATCAATGGCAGTTTGCTTAACTACCGACAGTTGAATATGACAAGCCAATGAAAGCTATATATCAATAACAGCGCATTTTATTGACGAAAACTAAAAAACGTAACATTCCCTTTGGAATTCTGAATTAGGCTCTGAAGCACACCGCACGAACGAAACGCATACGTGCGATTCATGGTATAAAGAATATACCATGCGTGCGATTGATCACTTGTCGTATTGTGCGGTATGCTGACAGAATTTTGTGTGTTGCACAAGTGCAGCACTGTCAAGTGTGCGGCACGTTTTGTACAGCACGCACACGTGCGACCCAACACTAATCATGGGCCTATACTCTTCGGATAAGCCTGCCCGTAGAAATCCCCTTGTCCATTCATCGGTGGTTTCTATTCCAACGCTCTTAAGCTTGTACGCAGTCGTAATAATCTGGTTCACAAAATCTTCCAGCGATTGACAATCATCTAGCTTTATGCTGATTTATACACTTTGAAAAACGACTTTCTTTGTAAATCCGGAATTATCATAGGTCTTCAGGGTGCCCCAAATGGCTTTTGTAGTTCTAGCCTGTTGAATATGAACGTAATTCATTTTCTCGAACGAAATTATTAGAGATGTAGTAGGATACTTCATCTAGACACTCAAGCAATCCTTCGTGCTCCAAAAAACTTCACTGAAGAAATATCTATGTGTTATAGTTTTCGCAACTTTTTAATTTTATATTAGACGAGAGCTAATTTTATGCCATTTTTTATCAAAAAATCACCAACTCAGGGAACAACATCCGTCAACGAAAAATAAATCCGATTTCGAAAAGTCTAATCGAATTGTTTTTACAAACAACAGCTTTAACACACTTAAATTACTGATTCGTGGACAATTTTTCAATTTTAGCTCGCTTCTGGGTCCATAAAATGTTGAGATGATGGTTTATTGAGTCGCACTTTAATTTGTTATGACCCAAAAGGTTGTAAGCGCTTTATTGATTAGTAATATCAAATGAGTATAATAACATACTAGTTGCTACACACTATGTATTACTAGAAATATTGATTATTTTTATATTCGAAAATATCTAAACCAATTAATTCAAATTTACAATTGGATTTTTAAAAACTAGCCCTTCATGACTCCTCCGATTTTCATCGTACAAATATATCATCTAAAACCCCACCATCTGTATATTCCTAAGCTAAAGCAAGCGAATTATTTCTGCAGCAAATAGCTCAGCAATAGTTTGTCCAATAAATAATTTGGTTTTTTCATGTCTTTCAAAGTATATCAACAAACATTAATCAATTATGTATTGACCATTTTGTTGGACGGCCTTTTGCCATCTTTCCGTCAGTTGAAAAATTCCATGTTCGAAAAAGCCTTGGTTTCTAGAAGCGAAGAACTGGTCTAACTCATTTTCAATAGCTTGATCAGAATTAAAAGTTTTACCATTCAAATGGTTTTGAAGGGAGCGAAACAAATGACAATCTGAAGGTGCTAAATCATGACTATAGGGTGGATGTGGCATCAGTTCCCAATTGAGCTCCATTTATTTTTGACGGGTTATCAAAGAGGTGTGGGGTCTGGCACTATAATGATGAAATATCACACCTTTGCGATTGGCCAGTTCTATCCCTTCACGATAATCGATAAAAATATCGATATCGTATCGTATCGTTTTTCGATACGATACACAATACGATATTCAGTGTGATGATACTAATAACGATACGGTAAAATTGATTCAGGAAATTATCGATATTATCGTATCAACGATAAATACGTCCCAAAATTATCGAAAATATCGAAATCGGCATTAAAAATTTAAAAAAAATTAATATTAAGTCCTATAAAAATATGATTTAGTTGCTCTGTTAGGGATTATAAAGTGGACTAAGGCCTTAATAAAATCCAGAAAATTAAATAATTTCAAACTCGTATTACATTTCAAGTTTAGGTTCACATTCCTGGGAAATCACGGCTAAGTTTTGCTCCAACTCTTTCTCGTGCAAAAAAGGGTCCTTAACAGGAATAACCGACAACTGACTTGCGAATAGAGGAGATAGAGGTTTGCATGCATGATCCATATTCATGTGCTGACGACATCGTGGGGACACGCAACTTTGTCACCAAACAAACACGCGCAACTATGTTGTGCCCGGGTGCCGCTGACGGGACACATCCGCGCCTATCCAATATCTACACGACGACGTATCGAACGCGCGTCAGCATATTTCAATTGGAAACAACAGAAACAGAGTTCGTGATGCATCGAATGTGCTGGTGGACTTGATATTATTATCATTTCATCATCTTTGACAAATGGATCCAGTGTCCTCATTGTAATCATTGGAGATTCGCAAAATAATAGGTGTATTTCTTACACAAGTGCATTAATATTCAATTTTTAAATTTCAATCTAAGGTGTTGAACTGTTAATACCTGCAGATTCCAATTCTATGACGCAACATTTTAGTCCAATATGATGCCTCTCGTTTTAAACGTTAATAATCAAAATCCTCAAGTGTGTCGATTAGTTATGACGAAAAAAATTGGGCAAAAGTAGGACATTTTCTTGCTTCAACGGTAAATATCCTTAACTGTTATTTGATTTCTATGTCTTTCAAACGAGACCTAATAAAAAGTAAGTCCTATACTTTGGAGGAAATAGGACTCTTATACCCTCTTTCAGTCTAAAGTTCTGCCCGGCCATTCATAAAAAAGCAATAACAAAATTAGTCGATTAAAAATAACGGACTACTAACATATTGATGACACTAAAGCTCGTCAAAAGTTACTAAATAAAATAAGAAAAAGAAAATCAGTTGACAAATAGAAGAGAATAAGGTGAAGTAGCCGAAGAGCGCTCCTATCAGAAGGGTTTTGTCAGCAAATTAGTGAATCAAACAACTTCTCCAAATACCAAAAGTACAATTTCCTTTTAAGCCTTAGCGACGTCGTTGTCTTTGCACTAAAAATAACATACAAATGATATGCACGATTTCTGAAATTGTTTTCAGAAATCTGAAATTTTTTTCAGAAATCGGAACAAATCTGCATCGTTATTTAAAAACGTGTATCTAATAAGAATCACATGTGACTGTTATTCCAATTGTATAATTTTTCATCGACCATAACTTTGTTGTTTATTGCAAGATTGCTGTAAAATTTTCAGGGTATATAAACTTATACATGAGATAATAACAATGATAAATAAATAAATAAAATTAGTCTAACTAGACTTCTCAGGAATATGTTCTCATCAAGGTCTACTTTCATGATTTTTTCGATATCTCGGCTCAAAAATATCCAATTGCGAGGGAGGACACATAAATTTTTCACTTATTTTGACCTCCCCCTAAACTCCCCTATGGCGTCATCTTAATTTTTTTTACCTGATTCGAAAAGCTTTCATAAAGCCTTTTCTTTTGATACCAATATCGGAGATGTTTTACGAAAAAAAAAAAAAATTTAAGGCTCATCCCTGTAGAAGGGAGCCCTCCCCTTAAAAACCTTATAAAACGCTTTTTAAACCTGAACTTTGGAGAGGCTATCACTTCTGAACTGTTCACAAAATTACAAGATTGTGGCTTATGTAGTTTCTGAGAAAACTTGCTGTGACGCACGGACAGACAGACGGACAAACAGGCAGGTCGCGAAACTAGTAGGCCTTTATAAATAATATCAAACAAAAACCTAAAAAGGGATTTAACTGTTTTGTTTTTGCCATTTCTTATATAGATTCTTCAGCTTATGAAATAGCGACATTTTATCGATTATCGTATCGATATCGACTCAAAATCGATACCGATAAGATAAATTTCCAAAAAAATATCGCCAATACTGATATCGATACGATATTAAAAAATCTAACTCTATACGATACCGATAATAGCCTTAATATCGGTATCGTACCGTATCGTGAAGGCCTAGCCAGTTTAGAGCATTTTTCTTGATTTCATCGTTCAATTTTGATGTTTGACGACAGTAAACATTCAAATCAATAATTTGGTTTCTTGCAAGTAGCTCAAAGTATACTATACCTTTGTAATCCTAGCACACAGAAAGCATAATCTTCTTTTGGTGAATATTGGCTTTGGATATCGATTGTGGGGACTCATCTTGCTTGGTCTATGATCGTTTGAAGACCATATTATCGTAAACAATCCATTTTTCATCATCCGTTATGATTCTTTTTAAAAATGGGCCGTGTTGGTTACGATTCAGCAAAGAGTCACATGTGTATGTTAATGCATTTGGTGAGGTGGATTACTTTTAATTCATGAGGAACCCAAAGATCCAGTTTGCTTACGTAAGCAAGCTGTTGTAAATGCAAGTAAACGGTTAAATTTTATATGCCGAGCTTCTCTGCTATCTCTCGAGCTGTCATACACCGGTTATTTTCAATTTTTACTTTGTCGTCATCAGTAGTGGTTGGACGAGCGTATGTGGTGCATCTTGCTCTTTAAAATTTCGAGAACGAATGCGAGAAAGCCTACGCTGACACTGGCGTTCAGTAAGGCGGTCTTTACCATAAACTTCACACAATTTCTTTTGAGCTAGTCCCGCATTTTAGTCCTTCCGGAAGTAGAACAATAAAATATGCCGATAATGCTCTCTTTGATTGTCCATTTGCAAGTTTATTTTTTACCAATTTGTTGTTTGCGGATGACGCTCAGTTTTTAACTGAAGATAGTCTAAAGTCTAATCTTTAAAATAGTATATAATGATATAAGCCCCGTGATCACTACTACATGAAATATGCAGTTCACGTTATCTATGAGAAAAAAACGACATGAATTCTTTTACAATCTAATAATTCTTTACTTTCAAATGCATCCAAGATTTTGATTAAGTGTGAAAAACTAAAAACACTAATATGAAATCTTTCGCAGACAAAAACTCTGTATTTTCATGTAATTTTAGCACACGGCCGAAAGCGCTAACAATGATGTCCATGTCCTTTCCAAATATCAATGCAAATAATAATAAAGTGTTAAACTCTGCATGTCATTAACAAAACAAAATGCTAATTTCTTTAGAAGCCAAACAACCACCAAACAAGAAATATGGCCGCCATGGCAAGTTATCAATTTGTTATCAAACTAATTTGTTTATGGACGATAATTAAATTTGTTTATCTTAAAGTTTTTGGTGCATTTCGTGTTTTAGAGAGCTTACAATTTTTGGTTTTCAAAAGCAGCAGTCAATGTGTTTGCCTCACTGCACTCTCATCCCTTCCCGCACGTTGAACTATAAAATCTAAGTTTTTTCCAAATTATCGCACGCACACTCGCGCAAAAGGATATAAAACAACAGGCGTGGACGAGGATTGCAGCACACAAGTATGGCGTAATTTTTCCATACTCTTTTCAACCATGTTCCCAGGATTTTTTATTCAACCAATCCGCATCAAAAGTAGGTGGAGCTAAAAATTTTACCTTTTTCCTTCGAATCCTTTTCGCCCGAGTCGACTTTCATTCACACAACTCCATTTTTGTAGGGGATGAAATATTCAGCAAAGGATTCGCGGGAAGAATGGGCCAAGAAAGGGTGAGACACAAACATCCCCTTGAGTCTCCCCGTTTTGCCATGCAACTTTGCCTAGGTCGGTTATAGACCGACAATGGACGGCACCAACGCGAGCATGTCTAAATGAGAGGATTTTTGCTGTAAATACACGTCAAAAATAGGATGCCGTACGCTCATGATTTATGGCTGTGATACGTTGCGATGGGAATGGAAGTTGTTTGATGGCTGCCTCTTATGCCTGTGCGAGCTCTTCCCAATGTAATGGAAACCACGCCACCCTCTCGTGCATCCCCCACAAGCATTCAAATCGACTCTTGCTCTAATAATGTAGGGAAGTCCACAGCATTCCTCGCTGAGAGACAGCCATGTAAGAGGGTTGAAACGCATTTTGAAGGTTTGCAAGGATTATAAAAGTGATGTTCAAAATACTGGGGTGAGTGTGGGTGCGTGTGTGACCAATACTGTGCGGCCAATGTTTAGGAGCCCAAAGAACAATCAAACAAGAGGCCTAAAAGCTGGAATGAAAATTGTTGGAGTTTTTGCTTAGCAAACGAGCCACAGTGGCAATGATAGGAATTGGCGAAGGATTCATCGCGAGCATGAGCTACTTCTAGTCCCAATACAAAACGAACATGCACAAAGCTCCGCTGCGATCATCCCTAGGTGCCTGCCACTCAAGCGTTTTACGTAACCTAACGTCCCTGTTGGCTCCGTGACAAGGCTGCTTGCAGAATATATTTTTTACGCTTCACATCGTCAAATGATGTGTACTTGAATGACTGAATTTCGTCTATCGAATTCAAAGGAAATTCGGGTTACCGCATTCATAATTACTAAATTGAAGATTGCAATGTGTCTTTTGAAAATTTCTTATTCTGATCATTTTACTTCTGCATCCCTTAGATGAATTTGTCATTTATAGTAGTTTTAGGTTGGTTTAAACACAAAAAGATGGCAATGAGAAGCACGAAATCAGTCTCTAATTAACCTTTTGAATCTGAATACAAAAAGTTTTATAAAGTTCAGACAGAAAAAACTAATCGATTCAAAAAGTAATTTAATTTAAATTTTATATCAACCTTAATAAGATACCTCAACAGATAATGAATGAAAGCAACATACGAAGAATATCTTATTATTCGCATAACACCGATACAAAATTAACCAACTTTGAGGTGAAACTTACAAAAAATTATAGATGTTGGGGAAATTAATTTAAAAATCACTCGAAAACGTTATTGGCAGATGGATATGCATACATGTCATACCATTCTTGCAATGTATTGCGCCTTTAAATTTTTCGTAAAGTATTGTACTCAGCTTAATACAAGATGTGTCGTGAAATGAGTAGATGAAAATGTCTGTGGAGGCCTGCAGCAATGGTCTGCTGCCTCGGCGAAAGAGGATAGTGGGATTCGCCGAGATCGGCCTTGTCTGAAGACGCATGAATGCGCAGGCAGGCTAGTTCTTTTCCCAGCACAAGGACCCACACCAAAAAAATTTCGCATTCACGAATTGAAAAGGTTCAAACGGATAACTACCGAAGTCATGAATCGGGTAACCTACTAAGGGTCAAAAACTGCTGACTCAAAGGACAAACCGGGCCTGGAGAAAACAGGTGGACTTATAAGGACTTCGGCGTTATTGACGGTACTTATGGCCCCCAAATAAGAGTGGGGCATTCAGGTGGAGGCGGTGCCCCCTCTTAACCTCACCCCCACACACTGGATCAAGATACAAATGTAAGCGTGGCCACAATTCCCATTTAAGTAAAAACTCATCGAACATAATTTAGATGAATTTTTCCTTTAAATGAAAAATATAAATGTAGCAAATTTATATCATAGTATTATGTGAGGGAATCACATAACCTTATAGGTACGCGAGCGGAGTGCCAGCTTACTTTGCAAGACCATCTGTAACTCTTCAAAAGGGGTGAGCTCGCTTGACGGCTAGCCCATTTCAGTGAACGGGCCAGCCAACGTGGTGGGTCCCATACCCGGTCAGGTTCAACATCCGGATGGAAAGACCGAAATTTTTGTTTAATAATTCATTATATTTTTATTCTTCCTAGTCCTAAATAAATCCTAAATATATTCAATCACTTTTAAGGAACAGGGGGGCACTCACCAACATCCTCGCCAGGCGCCCGCTGGTGATGTGGTGATGATTTGCCTGATTCTTCTTTCGCTGCTCGCTAGAAATTATTTTTTGTTTTTTTTTATTGCGATTTAAAACTTATTTTTCTTATATCAAATAAAAGTAAAAACTACCGTATGTGCTGCCAGATACTTTCTCTGCTTCAGAAAAATAATCATGAAGTGTCGTTATTGTTGGTTCGAAGATATGACTTTTAATATGACCATCAAGTTCACTTGGACGCCTTGTATGAAATTTGACGGATATTCCTTCACGGTAATCCCATTGAAAGAACACTTAAGTGCAATCCCACTGCATAGCACTACTTCCCGGGGCGTTGTTTTGTGACGTTTTCACATGCGAAACCGAATATTGCCCGTGAACTTGAATAAACGGAAACCGACATTCCCCTTTGATAACAGTTGTCAGGTCTATTTTAAAACTGCGAACACTGACGAAAACCGTGCAATTACTTCACTGATCTCTTTTTTCAATTCTTTACAGGGTCAATATACCGATCCAAAATTGAAATTGTTGCTACATTACGACAATTGGACACAGTGGATGCTATATGTAAAGGAGTTTGCAGTTCATCCAACCTTGCATTAACATCGGCTCAGTGTTGAAACAATAACGCCAGACACTCTGCATTGCTCCATTTGCAAGCCGAATGCAGTGGAGTACCCTTTAATTCAGCCTGAACGTTTGGATTCACCTTGAATTTCAGCTATTTCTACAAAGTTGTTATAGCAGGCCCTGTGCAATGGTCTGTAACCATCTTCATCGATCGAATTTACACTCTCTGCATCGAAGTAGAGAATTTCTGGTAAAACTTATATTTTCCCTTCGTTAGCCACCCATAGAATTTCCCAGCCCAAAGATTCCACTTTCTTGTGATCACATTTTGTAGCAAGAATCGCACTTGGATCTATCTAATCTTACATTGGCTATTCCCACATCTTCGTGATCATGATTGCCACGCGTTACAGGTGTGTTTGTCATTCAACGGAGAATTAATTGCTTGCACCCACGACTCTCTGAAGCGAGTTATAAAAACTTTCTTCCGGAAATTCGCACACAGTTCATGAATTGAGCATCTCCTTCATTCACAAGCCCATATGGAAAACACTCAAGGTCCTAACAAACTCTTTTCAAGTTCCAGAATATCTAATGCGGCTTTTGAGGAACTACCTAAAGGACTGAAGCCTGCTCTACGATACGACACAGGGCCAACGAAGGATGGAAATTGCCTCGGATGTTCCCCAGGGATCTATCCTTGGTCCGGACCTGTGGAACGTGTCTTACGACGGGCTACTGAGACTTGAGATGCCAGATGAGTCGCGCTTGGTTGGCTATACGGATGATGTTGCGGCTCTGGTCGCTGGACCCACTGTTGAACAGGCCTAACTTAGGCTGGGTATGCTAATGCGCCGAGTGAGGGACTGGATGACTTCTCGCGGGCTCAGTTTAGTACTGGAGAAAACCGAAGTGGTCATCTTGACAAAAAAGAGAATCCCTAGAGTAAGTATGATCAGTATTGGAGATACATGAATCGAATTGAAGCCATCCGTGAAGTACCTGGGGCTACAGATCGACTTGAAGATGAGTTTCTCTGATCAAATCAGGGCAATGGCTGAGAAGGCGGCTTCGAGAATATCGGCTCTGAGTTGACTTATGGCCAACGTAGGGGGACCCAGCCCATCAAGAAGACGTCTCTTGATGAGTGCTGTAGGCTCAGTGCTACTGTTCGGAGCAAAAGTATGGGGTGATGCTCTCAGTAAGGAGGTATACAGAAAACGTTTGACACAGGTACAGAGAAGAGGAGCACTGAGGATTGCATTTTCGTATCCGACAGTCCCTGAGTCGGTGGTGAGAGTTATATCAGGCGTGATACCAGTCACCCTCCTTGCTAGATAGCACCGCGCTATTTACCTGCACCGAAACGAGGATGCGATGGAGACGGTCGTCCGCAAGGAGAGGCAGCGCTCGCTCAACGATTGGCAGCAGTCTTGGGTCAATTGCCCGAAGGGAAGGTGGACTGCGCGCCTCATACCGGATGTGAGACCGTGGCTAAATCGAAGGCATGATGAGACTAACTTCTATCTGACCCAGCTTTTGAGTGGGCATAGGTATTTTCAGTCTTACCGGCACAAGATTGGTAATTCACGGTCTCCCGTTTGTTGGTTTTGCCCAGGAGAGGAGGACAATGCCTGCCACACATTTTTCGCGGGTACCAAATGGGTCAGGCTGTGAAGGGAACTCTACAGGGAGACGGGAGAGCTCACCCCAGATAATAAAATTGGGGTGATGCTCGAATCGGTTAACAAATGGAACCGGGTGGCCCATTATACTCGGGCAGTCCTAAAAGATAGAAGGGACTCACAACAGCCGGGGGCTGGGGGATCGATTTACTGGCACTTCCTCTTCCCCTCTCACCTCTTGCTAGGAATGGGATCCCCCAGCATGAAGGCGCCTCACAGCGTAACAAAACGAGACCTGGCCCGAAGTAATGTGTCCAACGGTTCCAGGCTAGGTTCTCAGGTTGACTGGGGAGGTGTTTAGTGGAGAAGTCCAACCGCCTTCTTGTGAGCATGGGAGTCCCACACTCTGTGCGTAAATGGCGTTTACCTCCCTACCACAAAAAATAAAGGTCATAACAATTCAGAAGAGACACTCTAGTTTTATAACAACTTTGAAGGCAAGGGGCGCTTTTCACAGATAAGCAATTTAATATCCTTGACATGTACACGGTTTAATCAATAAAATTTAAAACACTCTCGTACACACAGAATTTTAAATGTTGTCTCATTGTTTAAACTTCGCCCATCGTAGACAAATCCATCGATAGATAGTTGTAAATCTCGATCAGATGCTGAGTTTGAAACAAACACCGAAACTTTTCGCGAGTCGCTCCTTTGACGCACACGCGTTGCTTCTCTCCACGAGACTCCCCCTTAGTAGTAAGTTGTCCTGTGCCATGCCTGTCGCACCGCGACCCAACGAGCAACCGTTCATTTGGCTGAACAGCTTGCCTACGCCAATGCGATACGTGCGTGTGCAGTGGAAAAATGTGTTACCATGTCCGAATTTTAATTGTAGATTTGAATTATTAAATTAATGAATAATACAATAGAAAAATTTTAACAATAATAAAAGAAGATAAATGCCATAAAGGATATAATTATAAAGAAAAATTTAAATTTAATATAGGGAAAAAAGGTTCTATAAAGTTTGTATTTATAATAAAAAAATATATATTTTGTAATCTATAAGACTACAAATTGGAACAATTAAATTTTTCAAATCTGCAATTAAAATTGGGATCAATGTTATGCTGGTTTTCGAGCAGTTTGCTTAGGCGACTGCTCGATTACTACAGATGTTGTTACGGCCATTCTCCAGAATTCAAACGGCAGTATCTGGCTTTATAATAAAGTTTTAGTTTAAAAGGAACTGCGTGATACAATTTGTGCTTGTGTATCTATATCATCACATATTCTGGTCTGTTTGAGGGAACTGATACCACATATTATAATCCCATTTATATGAAAGATTTCGAACATAAAGAATGTGCTTTGGTATATACAATAATCGAATAACAAGGAGGTTTGGACTCGATTTCGATTGAGCAAAACAAAAAATTGACAAATCACAGCCCTACTAATAACTTTTAATGAATTCTGACCGCATGAGGTATTTGCTTCGTTTTGTACTTGCAGAGGCTTCACTGCAAACCCAAACGTTTTAAATTAAAACGCCTAAGCGTTTTAATTAAAACACTTTTAGTGTTTTAATTCAATAAAACACTTCAGGCGTTTTATTTTAAAACACTTACCGTTTTATTTAAAACACTAAGCGTTTTAATTTAAAACCCTTCAAACGTTTTATTGAAAAAAACAATTAAAGCGTTTTAATTAAAACACCTTAGTGTTTTAATTAAAACACTTATGGTGTTGTTTTTTCAATAAAACGTTTGAGGTGTTTAAATTAAAACACTTAGAGTTTTAAATAAAACGGTAAGCATTTTAAATTAAAACGTCTCAAACGTTTCCTCGAGAAAAAAACACTTTAAATGTTTTAATTGACATAACATCAAGGAAAACGTTTTAATCAAAACACCAGGCGTTTTAATTAAAGCGCCTAGATGTTTTATTGAAAATGCTTTCAAGCTCACGTCAAAACACGTCTGTTAATTGACAGACACATATTAACATGTGTGCTTTAGAAATTTTTTGTGAAAATAGTGCAAAAAATAATGAAGTTTCGTTTAAAGTGGAAAAAGTGGTAGTTAAGCTTCAACACTGTTTGTTTATAGCAAGAAAGTGCGAGAAAAGGTATTGTGAGTATACAATATGATTCCATTCAGATTCTTCAGCACAAAACGATCCAACCAAAATTGGAGGGATAAATAATTTTCATACTTTTTGTTAACTTCTTGAGGCACCATTCACGCTCAAGCTGACTATTGAAATTCTACGAATTCTACTTAAAACCTTTCCCGATTAACTTCGATAAAAAATTTTCTAGGGAGCTCCAGTATGCTACCGTCAAAAACTTAAAATTTATAAGACCATACCTTTTGGTAAAACACACTTCTGTAATTTCCACAAATTTTGCCAAGTGTAGCTTCGGTAGTTTCTGAAAACTCTTGGTGTGGTGCACGGAGAACTAGATGGATAGACAAAATGGCTTTCGAAACCCGAAAAAAACTGCAACTACGAGCAGAAGAGCATCTTGCCGGCTTTGGTACCTTTTGTAGAGCAAATTTTGGGCCATCTTTCTGGGTCCTTAATCCTGAAAGATAGTTTGACTAGATCTAAGGTCTGTAAATGTGTATGTGCTGACAGTAGAAAAACTTGGTGGCATGAGATCCCACAATTAGCTACATATTTAGTATATGGTTCTCTATCCCCTCATGATCTGAGAATAGTTACCAGTTGAAGGAGCAATG
The DNA here is from genome assembly GCA_963969285.1 of Odontomyia ornata. Taxonomy (NCBI): domain Eukaryota; kingdom Metazoa; phylum Arthropoda; class Insecta; order Diptera; family Stratiomyidae; genus Odontomyia; species Odontomyia ornata. The sequence goes on along the minus strand of OZ017738.1, from coordinate 34,163,955 downwards.
ACTTTCCAATATAATCTAGAAGATGGCCAAGATTAAATAAACAGCCCAACCTTAATATTCTTAACAATTGTCCTCTTTCATTTTTTAAGGCGTGGGACTATATGATCGATATCGGAATTTTACTCATATAATTTTTTCATCCTGGAAATATTAAAAAAAACACATTGAATAAAGCGATCAGAAAAAAATGGAAATCTGATGCATCTGAAATTTGCGCAAAAATAGCCACATTTCTTCCATCATGGGCTACAAGCAGTGTGGCTGCACCAGTTTTCTAGATCATGGATACGGCCAGAGAGAAGATGGGCGATAGAAATCTAAAGGTGCATCTGGATAGCAATATGATCAGCAAAGTTCGACGTATTTTAGGCTAATGTTTACTACGTCAAGAAAGTAACCACTCATTTTGAAACGTGGAGGAGAAATATCCAGCCCAATTGCCATGGTCCGTTAAACCCATGCTCATCGACTTCATGTTGTTTGAAGTTCGTAAATAAGCTTTCATTTAGAAGTGTGGAAAACCGGTTATAGTGAACAAGTCTTTAATCATCTATCTAATGCTTGATGAGCGATGGATCGTCCTGTTGGTGACACTGGACGTCAGGAACGCCTTCAACTCCGAAAAAAAGAGAGTCCCTAGAGTAAGGAAGATTAGTATTGGAGATACACGAAACGAATTGAAGCCATCGGTGAAGTACCTGGGGCTACTGACCGACTTGAAAATGAGTTTTTTGAGCAAATCAAAGCAACGGCTGAGAAGGCTGCTTCGGGAGTATTGGCTTTGAGTCCACTTACAGCCAACGTAGGAAGACCCAGCCCATCAAGAAGATGCATCTTGATGAGTGCTGTAGGGTCAGTGCTACTGTGCGGGGCAGAAGTATTGGGCGACGCTCTCAGTAAGGAGGTATACCGAAAGCCTTTGGCACAGGTAAAGAGAAGAGGAGCACTGAGGATTGCATCTTTGTATGCAGCAGTCTCTGATTACACGGTGATGGTTATTGCAGGCGTGATACCTGTCGCCCTTCTTGCTAGAGAGCACTGAGGAGAGACAGCGCTCGCTCAACGATTGGCAGCAGTCTTGGGTGAATTGCACAAAGAAAAGGTGGGCTGTGCGCCTCATCCTGGATATAAAACCGTGGCTAAATCGAAGGCATGGTGAGACTGACTTCTATTTGACGCAGCTTTTAAGCGGGCATGGGTATTTTCAGTCTTACTTGCACAAGATCGGTAAATCACGGCCCTCCAATTGTCCGTTTTGCCTAGGAGAGAAAGACAATGCCTGCCACACATTTTTTGCGTGCATGAAATGGGTCAGCCTGCAAAGGGACCTCTACAGGAAGATGGGAGAGCTCACCCCGGGTGATGCTCGAATCGGTTGACAAGTGGAACCAGGTGTCACATTATGTTCGAGCAGTCCTAAAAGATAAAAGGGACTCAGAGTAGCTGGGGTCGTTGGGGCTGGGAGATCGCTTGTCTGGCACCTCCTCTTACCCTCTCGCTAGAAGAGGGGTCCCCCAGCTTGAAGGCGCCTCACGGCGTAACAAAACGAGACCTGGTCCGAAGTAATGTGTCAAACGGTTCCAGGCTAGGTTCTCAGGTTGACAGGAGAGGGGCTTTGGAGATTATTGCCGCCACAAATTAATGTGCTGCAAGTGCTTTATATGAAAGTATTAAAGTGTTTTTGTAACAATTTTAACCTTCTAAATGATTTTTAAATTTTTTAATACCATAATTACTATGCTTTGGGGAATTTTTGCATTTCCACTGTATGATATTGAAAAACTTCTTAAATGCTCGACACTTGGTGACATACTATTCTCAGCATTTACATTCCACAACCACACCACATCTGGTATAGGAAATATTTCTGTCTGAAATACAAAGGTCAGCATTCCCAGTGGTTTGTCCATGCAGGACCAATTCTGGCTTCTAGAGGGTCAGGAAGTGACTAATTATTTACAGATAAATTGAATTTCGATACGGGACTGAACTTTTTCAGTAAAGTGAGACCGGTTTACTTCTTCCATCATGGCAAACTTTAAAATATACAAGAAATAATATCTTTTTAATGTAGTTTTTTACTTAAAAGGCATAATAATTGACTATAAATCACAATAGACTACAGACTTGCATACATTTATGCAGGGAAATATATAAAATGAGAAAATAAAATGAATGTTATCACAACTGAAAATAAGTCAATTGAAAGCACTTCGTTTACTTAAAAACAAAAAAAAAAACATTTGAATGAATAAGCAGCCGCTATAGACTTCGTCAATAGATATGAGACCATTCAACTACCCTAACGCTGTTAAGGACCTTTTAAAAAGGCTAGTCAATATAAATTAAGCATTGGTAATCCAGGAAGTGAACTGGACTGGTAACGATATTCAAGACATGAGATCGCACGCAATATTCAAAAGTGGGAAGCATGCTGGGAAGCGAGAATTCGGAGTGGCCTTCATTGTGGATGGGGAGTTCAAATCACATGAATGTGTGAGATCCGTATAAAAGAAAAAATTCTTCGAAATTTGGCTGATAAACTTACATGCCCTGACCGAAAAAAAGAACAAAGAAACGAAGGAAACTTTCTATAATCACCTGAAGAGGCAAGTCAACTCAGCCTATAAACGACGCAAAAATAATTCCAGGTGATTTCTTTGCTAGGGTTGGCAATGAACTCACTCATTGGGCAATGACTAGAAGATAATCCTTCCACGATGAAACAAATGACAATGACCAGCAACTGCTTGACCTTGTATGCAGCAGAAATCTAGTCATACGTTGCTTTCCACATCGACGCATGCATAAAATGAGCTGGGTATCATCAGCTGGTAACATATAAAACCAAATCGACCATGTTCTGATCCAAACAATGTTGTCTGTCAAAGGCGTATTCGGCGAAAGCCAGCCCGCTACAAAAACTCGACATCAAAAGGCTCCAAACGGCACCTGTGGCCAAAAATTTCACGGAGACCCTCGACAACCAGCTGGCACGCATCGTTAAAGACAAGCAACGAGCTCTGGCATAACAGACGATTGGACATCAAGCCTGGAGTAAGAGAAATGATTGGTTCGATGATGAGTGCCAGAATATTTTAGCGAAAAAGGATCAGGAGTACAAACAATACTTTGGTAGGATAACCTGGATGAAGAGAGAATATTCTGAAAATCTCAGAAGAGTAGAGAATGAAATTATCGGAATTAAGAAAAGAAAATACGATGATGACCAATTGAGAAGTGAAGATGCAAGTCAAGCCGACTTTAACACAAGACAAGCATAAAAAGTAGTGAAAAGCCTGTAATGAGTTTACCAGCCCAAGACCACGCTCTCTCGTGATGACATCAGCAATATCATCGTTGATGAAAACAATAATAAGGAAATGTGGATATCATATTTAAAGAGCCTCTTAAACTCTCCAGACAGCTCCAGAAGCCTATAGAGTTTTCTGGAGAGTTTCCAGTGGTCCCATCAATTCTGGAGGAAGTTTGTTCCACCCTCGAAGCCTAAAAGAATAATAAAGCATACGACAGGTCTGTACCAAATAATGCTTTGCATGGGCATTCCAGGCAAATTAGTCCATCTTACCAAAATGACAATGATATCGTTGACCTCCGAAACGCACATCAATTAATCTCTCGAATGAACGAACGAGATTTAAAAATCATTACAAAAACCCTCGCTCTAGTCGAGTTGTGCTGATATTCCACCTATTCCAGGAGGTTTTTTTTTCTGAGGTCCCGTACTGTTGCCTGTACTTAGTCTCTGGTTGGCGCTGGGACTGGAACCTCTTGCTTTGCTTCTGAAATTTTCACAGCATCAGACGTTGTTGGGGGCGCTGTGCGTTGCGTCTGGAAATATTGCAGCCATTTGTTTTTAATTTCGACTGGTTTGCCTATGATTGCTCCTTGTACAATTTGCAAAGACTTATTTGTACATTGAAGCCGTCTTCTTGTTGTTTGATAGAGTTATATGCCGATCTGACTACATGTAGGGTCATGTTTTCGTTTATCTTTTGGATCTTAGTTTTAATGGTTGGCTGTTTCTTTCTTCAGCACATATTTTTAGCTTGATGTCAAAGACTTTTATATTTTGTCTTCTTTGGCTCAATTTGGTAACTGGACATATTTTTGTGCACTTGGTTCCATTTTTTAATCGCTTCCTTGCATGCTTTGTCGTTCCAGTCGTTCCTACTTTTCTTGAGCTGTTGCTTCTTTTACTGAATCTTTTACCATCCCCCACATAGTCTTGATGCCATCATAACTTTTTTCCGGCTTTGGGGATATGTTGATGCAATTTTCCAGTGCTGACATGTTCTTGTATATGGACGTTATTGAGCTGTCATTTAACTTGTGTATCTGATGGTCCTTGTTTATAGCTTTTGGAAATGTGGCATCGAAACTTGACCCTAATACGTTAGTGGTCCTGTGACGAGCAGAACGAGCGCATGTCGAGAATGCTGGTGCTGGCTAGTTTTCTTATGAGAATATGTTGAATCTAGTTGCATGTACGACCGCCTGAGGATGTCCATGTTCTCTTAGGGATACCTCGATGCATAAAGAATGTGGAGCTTAGTATGAAGACTCTAGTAGTAGTTAAGTCTATCAGCCACTGTCCATTGTTACTAGTTTCTGCAAGGAGGCTGTATGCTCCAGTTATTCTTCTTTGGTCTGTTTCTCAGTCAATTTTCACATTGAAGTAACCCAGAACAACTTTAATGTCGTTTGACGGCTACGCATCGACAGTGTATTCCAGAGAGCTTCCTGGTCTTCTGTGGGCACGTGACCGTTGACCAGCCAGACATTAAAAAATTTGGTCTTGATGTGAATCACACAGATCCTTTCGTTAATGGGCATGAAGTTGATAATAATTTGTTAAAATGTGTTTTCAACAATGAAGACCACTTCGAACTTATGGCTTCCTTGCTATTTTCAACTTTTGGGTACGGCGTGCGTTCGTATGTCAAATATGTCCTCACCATGTCATCTAGTTTCTTCCACTGTGAGGATGTTGATTTTATATTTCTTTATTTCATCCAGTAGTTGTCGCAGTGCATCTAGTTTGTTCAATTATCTAACATACTGAGTTTCAAAAGAATAGTCTTTTCTACGTTGTGATAGTCGTTACTGTTTATCCAATCCGATCCGAGGCTGTTTTTCTGGTTCCATGACAAATAAATGCTAAGCGGAGCGTTGTCAGCGCTTCGACTGAGTCGGTTTTGGTCAATGAGTGATATTTTATTTCTCGCATATCAACCGGCTAGCCAGTTAGGAGACCCTCTGTCCACTATTTGAGGACGTGTTTGACGGGAGACTGAAGGCCCTACATGGAAGTACAATATTACTATATGTAGTGAAATAAGTAGGTTAGATGAATGTCCGTAAAGGACTGCAGCGATGGCGGATGTTGAGATTCGCCATGATTGGCTTTGTCTGGAGACTTGTGAATGCGATGGCAGGCTAGCGTTGCGGTGTCGTGGGGCAGGTTCTTTCCCCCCTAGCACAAGGACCCACTACAAAAGAATTTCGCATTCACAAATTAAAGATGGAAAAATAAGGTAACCTACTAAGGGTTCCAATGCCTGTTTGGAAAACAAATTGGGCCGGGCAAAAATGGACGGACTGAGACTTCGTAATTACGACGATTCCTGTGCCCCACAAATAAGGATGGGGCATCCAGACGGAAGCGGTGCCCCTCGCACCCTCCCAACCATATTAAGATCCAAATGTAAGCGTGGCCATATTTTCATTTTAGTGAAAAACTCATACAAACATAAATTGAATGAATTTTTCCTTTAAATGAAAAATATAAACGTGGTAAATTTATGTCATAGTATTATATGAGGGAATCACATAACACTATGCCATAAATACGCACGCAAGCGGAATGCCACCTTACTCGGCAAGAGCCCCTGTTAAGCAAAAAAAAAGGAAGAGCGCGCCCGATGTCTAGCCCATTTTAGCGGAGGAGCTGGCCATCGATTTGGGTCCTATACTCGGTCAGGTCGAACGAAATGGTAAGACAGAAGGTGTAAATTTAATAACTCATTGTATTCATATCTTTTATTTTTGTAGTGATTCAATTTTAATAGATACGGAAATCTTTATGTGAACTTTATTCTAAAATCGATCGTAGAAAATTGTAAGTGTGGTGAAAAAAATATGCAAGATCTAACATCCGCCAATTACAATCTTTTTCCACCTTTTAACTTGGAGACACTTGATTAAAAAATTTCAACATGTTAGCTCTCTAACGATTGAGCATTTCAAGGAAGTCTTACATCAGTTTTTGATATAAACCGAGACTTATTTCATTCATGTTCCAAATTGTGAAACTTCCAATGTGTTATTCAAAATTGAACGGTTATGAGTCATGCGAACTTACTTGGCGAAATTTGATAAAAATTTTGATTTGAGCAAATCATCAATATTTTGACATGAAGGAAATGATTTAACTGCGATTTGAAATCTCTTCTTGCCAAATAGATTGCTCACACTTTTTTCTTGCTAAGAGTCCGTTTTCGAAGAAAGATTTCTTACAATTATTTTTAACACAGATGATTGTTTGTATCATTTCTAATCGCTCTCCCCTATATAAAAATTAATCTTAAATAAATACAGGGTTATCCATTTTACGCTTGGGAAAGTAAAGCTGAATAAAATACATTAAATATTCAGATGGAAACAAAATTTTTTTTATTTTTTTAGCCCTAAATGTTGATACAGCAGAATCACCATTTTTATAATAAAATTTAATAATTTTAACGCGTTCTTCGATTGTTGAACAATCTTTATTTCTAAATGGCAAACTAATTAAAAAAAACACGCTTTGGATGACATTTAATTCTGACAGATGTCAAATGGCAGGGTTATACTTTCCCTTTCTGCAACTAGAAGAATGATGTGAGTACCATTTGAACTTTTAAGTCTTAATTGTCCGAAAACGGAAATGTTGAGTACAAGCATTGCTTTCCAAATGAAAGCAGATTACAGAAAACCTCCACTTCAGGCATTTTTACATTCGCTTGCATGCTTTAAATCAATTTGCTTTAAAGAGTAAGAAGTTTTAAGCTTTATCACATTCCCTATTTTGGCTCTCATTTCTAATCGTAAAAAAATGTTTTGCTATTTGAACCAGGGTTAAATTATGGAGAAACTTTTGTGTGAAAACTAACTTCCATACGATGCGGAATAAATTAATGAGACTTAGATGTTTCATCTGGTAATGAAGACAGTCAGACATGAACTATTTCGAGCTGATGAAAATGTTGGTGTCCTTATAAAGGAGGATATTGTGTTAGTAATATTTATTGAATCTGTCTGACCTGGTAGATAATTTTCCAAATTGACTGCATTTTTGTTCCAGTAGGTTCCTACTTGCAGAAGGTCAATCATTTGCTCTGAATTTATTGTCTATATCGTCTGATTCTTATGCTAAGACTGAAAACATCCTCATCGACTTGTTTTTTGTCTGCATGAACTCCGGACTGATCATAATAGTTACTACTGCAAGCAAGGTTTTCCAAAAATTGAGGTATTAAATATGTCCAAGTTGATACAATTTTGGCGAGGATGTGGTTGAGACGGGACCAAGAGCTCGATAGGAGAACACCTCATAGTTGTAGCAAAATAGACAGCGATGTAAGCAATGACTCGTGACTGCAAACCAACTTGATCCGTTTCGCCTGACTGACCAGCAATCCGCCGTCTATACAACGACTGTCAACCCACGTTTCCATTCGCCAGCCTCTACAGCAGCATTCGAGAAATAACCTTGAAATTTACCCATCCCGCGATATCGATTAGATTAATTTCACTCGTTTTACGCTTAGGTTAAATGCATCTGCAATAAACACACTCGCACGATTAATCCTGATTAAAAGATCTCTCATGAACTCTACTGGCAGCCTATGTTTTGGAACACGTAAAGTTTTCGGAACAAGAGCTAATGGATATCGATGAGATTAATTCCACTCGTTTCACGTTTAGGCTAAGTGAAATCTGCGGTGTTCCTGATCAAGTGTAGCAGGTGATACAATAAATACATTCCCACGATTAATGCTGGTCTGATCTGATCTCTCATGAATTCTACTGACAGCGTATGTTGTGGAACATGCGAAGTTTTCGGAACAAGAGCTATCGTGATTTTTAGCAGTGGGCCGATATTTTGACTTGCACGGAAACTGATCCAAACGGCAACAAAACTTTTCGAATTACGAAAGGGTAAACTTCCCACCAAGTATTAACTAAGACGCGATGCTAACAAATTCACACGGCACCGATCCAAATGGCGACAAAACTTCTCGAAATAACCAAAAGAGTATCCTCAAACAAAATTTTGTCAACTTCTTCGTGGTTCTTCACGATCTCCCGTGGACTCCCCTCTGTCCAAAACTTTTCTCTTTCTTTCCCCTTGTCGCCACTGTAAATCGAATCAGCTGCTCACTCAGCCGAGTTCGATTGTATTCGTTAATGCAATACACCGTTGGGATGCACTAAATCAGTGTTCCCATGTCCGAAATTCCAATTTGCTGGTTTAGAATTTTTCAAAAAATTAACTGAAGTAAAGAAAAATGGAAAGAGAAAGAAAAATTTTATAAATTACAACTACGAATGGAAGTAATGAAATCTTTTTAGGGTATTGTAAAATCATTTTGCGATATCCTACTAGTATCGCCTCCTGTCAGTCCGTCCGTCCGTGTGTCACACCACTTTTTCTCGCAAACTACATTAGCTAGAAACATAAGATTTTGTAGGTAGGTGCGAAGTGACGCCCTTTTCAAAGTTTCACCACGAAAAGAAATTTATAAGGTCTTTAAGGGGGTCTCCCCATATAGGGGAGCTGCCCCTAAAAAAAAGTTTTCATCGCATGTAGGCAATATGGGTATCAAATGAAAGGTATTAATGAGAACTTTTCAAAACAGGTCTTAAAAATGTACGAAAATGTTGTGTCCCCCCCTTGCGATTGGACACCTTTTACCCGAAAAATCTGAAAAAAATCAAGGAGGTGTAACTTTATAAGTATAAGGGCAACAAATACCTTAGAAGTCGAAATTCGATCAACTTTGTTAATAATAGTACAATTTATAAACTATTAAATTATGTCGGATGCTTCAACGAACTAGCTAACCAAAAATATAAAAAAATTATTATTTCCCTTTTTTATTCGTTGTAACTATTTATTTGCCCATACGCCGACGATTCGAAGCACACACTTGCTTCTTCATCAGTGGTACAATAACTAAACTTACATTTTGCTTAAAGCTACTTATGTACCTACTACTTTTACAATTTTACCCCTTACCCTAATTACTTCCTTAATTGGTTATTACGGCTAATTACTCTCATAAGGGGTGAGAAATTATTACCTAGATCGGTGTTTAATAGTATCTCCTGTGGTTGTCTTGCTATCACCAGACTTTCGTAGGCGTCCAATTTGTATGCCGATTTGAGTTCTTTGATTAACTCAAGATTCTCGTCGCTCATGCTGTGCTTCTGCTCTACAATATGTCTTGCTACCGATGATTTAATTGTACTGCTGCTTTTCTTGTGCCTGACTGCCACTTCCGCCTCCTTAATATGCTCTTTAAATCTTGTTTTGATTAATCGCTTTGTCTGGCCGATATAAACGTGTGAGCACTGAGTACAGCTTACCCAGTAAATTCCGCTGACTTCCTCTTTGGTTTTCTTGTCCTTAGCTGATCCTAACATCGTCTTCAGTTGATGGTTTCTGCTGTGTGTGCCGACCTGAATATCATGCGTTTTAAATAATTTCTTAACTTTCTCCGTTAAGCTAGAGTATGGTACCGAGATTCTACGGATTTGTTCAAGCTGTTCATTTTGTGTGTACAACGTTGTTAGTTCGTCCTGCCTTTGCCGCTTCATTTTTTGCGAATTAATTGATCCACTATTGCGGCTGGGAATCCATTTATTTTTGCTGTCTTAACAATGTAGTCACGTTCTTTTTTGAACTCTTCGCTACTCAACGGTATTTTTATCAACCTATGTACCATCGAATGAAAGGCTGCCATTCTATGCTGATATGCGTGGTTAGAATCACTGGTGATCGTGCGCTGCATGCTTGAAGGTTTCCTGTAGATGCCAAATTCTAGGTGTTGATTATTGCGAATAATTTTGAGGTCCAGGAAATTCAATACGTTGTTTACCTCCTCTTCCATGGTAAAACGTATGTTTTGGTGAATGTTGTTGATTTTCTCCAACGTTACTTTAGCTTCGTCCTTTTTCACCACGGCCAAGACATCGTCAACGTATCGCCACCATATTCGAGGCGTTATTTGGAGATTGTCCATTTTTTCCTCAAATTTGGCCATGAATACTTCAGCTATTAACGGAGAAAGGGGGTTTCCCATCACAGTCCTGTCTTTTGTTTTAAAAACTTACCTCTGAAGGTAAAGTAATTCTCCCTCATACATAATGCTGCTAATTTTATATATTGCCTAGTTGTTTTTTTGGATACATGATCTGCATTGCCATCTTGTAACCAATCTTCGAAAAAACATAGTGCCTCTCTGACAGGGATACTTGGAAATAGTGCCTTGACATCAAAGGAAACCAACATCTCGTCTTCTTGGATGTGTAGACCTTTGATTTTTTCTAATAAATCATGTGTATTATGTACTGATCGCCTACTCAGTTCCTTACCTATGTTGCCGATTTCAGCAACCAACCATTTCGCAATGTTATACGTTGGGGAATTCGTGTCCGCTATAATTTCCCTCATCTCATTTCCATTTTTGTGGATTTTAGGTTGGCATCTAATACGTGGCAGCGAGGGATTAGGCATCTTCAACTGGTTGATATTCTGGAACGTCGAGTACAAGTTTTTCAACTGCTGAAATGGAACTATTGAATAAAGGATTAAACTTTGCTATCAGAGGAACCTTTCCTGCGGACGATCTAGTCGTAGACATCGAAACAGCTATGCGTAACTTCAGCCCAGGTGAAAAAGAAAATATTCGTAACAGTATTCAAAAAGATTTGAGTACATCAATGAACAGTAGAGTGTCCAACGATGAACGAACGATTAACGAACTGAAGATGAAGCCGGTATTTTACCTCAAAGCCGATAAAGGAAATAAAGTCGTTATTATTGATAAGACAGAATATGAAATTTCGTTGAAATTCGCAAAGACCCACTACCAGATTCAATTAAACGGGTGGAAAAAGAGCTGAAGGAAGCTAGCTCAACGTTCCAGAATATCAACCAGTTGAATATGCCTAATCCCTCGCTGCCACGTATTAGATGCCAACCTAAAATCCACAAAAATGGAAATGAGATGAGGGAAATTATAGCGGACACGAATTCCCCAACGTATAACATTGCGAAATGGTTGGTTGCTGAAATCGGCAACATAGGTAAGGAACTGAGTAGGCGATCAGTACATAATACACATGATTTATTAGAAAAAATCAAAGGTCTACACATCCAAGAAGACGAGATGTTGGTTTCCTTTGATGTCAAGGCACTATTTCCAAGTATCCCTGTCAAAGAGGCACTATGTATTTTCGAAGATTGGTTACAAGATGGCAATGCAGATCATGTATCCAAAAAAACAACTAGGCAATATATAAAATTAGCAGCATTATGTATGAGAGAGAATTACTTTACCTTCAGAGGTAAGTTTTTTAAAACAAAAGACAGGACTGTGATGGGAAACCCCCTTTCTCCGTTAATAGCTGAAGTATTCATGGCCAAATTTGAGGAAAAAATGGACAATCTCCAAATAACGCCTCGAATATGGTGGCGATACGTTGACGATGTCTTGGCCGTGGTGAAAAGGACGAAGCTAAAGTAACGTTGGAGAAAATCAACAACATTCACCAAAATATACGTTTTACCATGGAAGAGGAGGTAAACAACGTATTGAATTTCCTGGACCTCAAAATTATTCGCAATAATCAACACCTAGAATTTGGCATCTACAGGAAACCTTCAAGCACGCAGCGCACGATCACCAGTGATTCTTACCACGCATATCAGCATAGAATGGCAGCCTATCATTCGATGGTACATAGGTTGATAAAAATACCGTTGAGTAGTGAAGAGTTCAAAAAAGAACGTGACTACATTGTTAAGACAGCAAAAATAAATGGATTCCCAGCCGCAATAGTGGATCAATTAATTCGCAAAAAAATGAAGCGGCAAAGGCAGGACGAACTAACAACGTTGTACACACAAAATGAACAGCTTGAACAAATCCGTAGAATCTCGGTACCATACTCTAGCTTAACGGAGAAAGTTAAGAAATTATTTAAAACGCATGATATTCAGGTCGGCACACACAGCAGAAACCATCAACTGAAGACGATGTTAGGATCAGCTAAGGACAAGAAAACCAAAGAGGAAGTCAGCGGAATTTACTGGGTAAGCTGTACTCAGTGCTCACACGTTTATATCGGCCAGACAAAGCGATTAATCAAAACAAGATTTAAAGAGCATATTAAGGAGGCGGAAGTGGCAGTCAGGCACAAGAAAAGCAGCAGTACAATTAAATCATCGGTAGCAAGACATATTGTAGAGCAGAAGCACAGCATGAGCGACGAGAATCTTGAGTTAATCAAAGAACTCAAATCGGCATACAAATTGGACGCCTACGAAAGTCTGGTGATAGCAAGACAACCACAGGAGATACTATTAAACACCGATCTAGGTAATAATTTCTCACCCCTTATGAGAGTAATTAGCCGTAATAACCAATTAAGGAAGTAATTAGGGTAAGGGGTAAAATTGTAAAAGTAGTAGGTACATAAGTAGCTTTAAGCAAAATGTAAGTTTAGTTATTGTACCACTGATGAAGAAGCAAGTGTGTGCTTCGAAACGTCGGCGTATGGGCAAATAAATAGTTACAACAATTTATAAATTTTACGTTTTTCCTATAAAATTAAAATGGGACCCTTAAATTTCCCAAAAACTACAATTTATGTTTTTTGACAGCATTTGTATGTGGTCTGAAAAGTTCACAATAATCGAACAATAAACAGCTAAGTTATAGCTGATTGAATATTTAATAATTACAACAACATTAACACTTGATACTAGGGGGATACACGTTTGCAACAGACATAGCCACTATAAATATAGGGTTTTCCAATAAGAGGTGTTATTTTGATATTAAAAGCAAAATTCCATTTTATAATACAAATGATCGAATGTTTATTTCATTATAAAGAGAAAGGTATGCCGTTAATAGTAAAAAATAACATCAGGCCAATGATTACCACGACACGCTTACAGGACCATATCCTTTTCATGAAATTTTCCATAACCAAACCGCAAAGTGGCTGCCCTATGTCCTCGATAGCCTCACGAATTCCATTTTTGAGTTCTTGAATCGACGCTGGGCTGGTGGCGTAGACCTTCTCTTTCACGTGGCTCCAAAGGAAGAAGTCGCAAGGTGTTAAATCACAAGATCTATTCAAAATAACACCTCTTATTGGAAAACCCTATATGTAGGAATTTTGATAAAAATTTTAGAAGCGGTGTGTATTATTGATGTGTTATCATAACTAATTAAACGACGGGGTCAAAACACTTGAAACATAATGGCGCGAATATAAAAATATAATAGCCATAATAATTCTTCGAACTCACTTTATGGAATATGTATACTCGTATTAGTCAAGTTTTAATATGCAGAATATATTGTAGGAGTCCTCTCCTGCTACTTCAACTTGTTTTTTTCTAAATCTGCAATTGAAATTTCGGATAAGGGTTTGGAAGTTTTTGAGCAGTTTGCTTATGTGGCTGCTCAATTACTACACATACCTCAATCGGAGCTAACAAAGTAAAAGCGAGAGTTAATTTGTCGACAGAATTTTTAAAACGCAACCAGTTTTTACCTGCAGGTTTATCAGGGGCTAGAAGCCTGATCTTTTGATGAAATCAATGTTGGCGATTTGTTTCCGAATTGGCGGAAGTATTGGACAAACATAAATTCCCTGCGTCACGCATATGAAATGTTGACGAAACGAGTGCAACAACCCTACAGGAACCAAGATAAATTTACACTTCAAATGGGTCTGAACAAGTAGGTTTCATTACATCAACTTTGTCTGCTGCAGGAAATGCAGTGAGAAACTTGGTGCCATATACGAGTATATTTGTCTTCTCATGAATTAAATACGGAGAATATTTTGTTCACGATGGACCTTCAGGGTGCATTGGTGCTGGCAACTCGAGTGGGTGGATGGTATTATTCATAAAGCATTTTAAAGAACATGTGAAGCCATCTCCATCCAATTCTGTACTCCTATTCTTGAACAACCATTGTTCGCACTTGGGCATTGAAGTTGTCAAAATGGCTAAAGAAAACAATATAGTCTTGTTATCCTAATACCACATTGTTCTCGTAAGCTTCAGCATTTGGATCTACAAGTTTATGGAACTTTCAAAAATTATTATGCAACTAAACAAGGTGCTTGAATCAGAAGCAATCCCGTAAAACCATAATTATTCACGATATTTCATCTATAGTGAATAAAGCTTAATTTTTGACAGTGAATCCAGCTAACATCGTCAACGAATTTCAAAAAATGCGTGTTGTAAGAGGTTTTCCAATAAGAGGTGTTATTTCGGTAAATGTCACCTTTGAAGCTGTTATTTATTGACATTTGACAAGTAAAAACTACGCCCTTAATAAAAATGGAATGAAACACGCCTCAACAACGCATTGAAATTATTAAAATTCACTATAAAAATGGTGAAAATTTAGTGGAGACGGTTCGTAAAACTCGAACTTATTTGGGTCGTCGTGAAGCACCTTGTCGGACCGCAATACAGATATCGGTGAAAAATTCGAGCTGTGGGGACAACTTAGTGATATGGAGAATAAAACGCGTGCAAGTCACTCAAGAACAGCCGAGAATATTGCTGCTGTAGCCGAAAGTGTTGAAGAAAACCCAGGTTTGTCCATTCCTCGTCGTTCTTTGGAATTAGACATTCCACAAACGTCATTACACCGTATTTTGCGTAAAGACTTGGGTCTTAAGGCTTATAAAGTTCAGTTGATACAAGAACTCAAGCCGGTCAATCATCGACAACGTCGTGTCTTTGCTGATTGGGTCCTTGAAATGCATGAAAATGATCCGGAATTCTACCAAAAAATCATCTTGAGTGATGAGGCCCATTTCCATCTCGGTGGCTTCGTCAGCAAGCAAAATTGTCGCATCTGGGGCTCGGAAAACCCAAGAGTTATTGTTGAAAAGCCTTTCTATCCTCAACGTGTGACTGTTTGGTACGGTTTATGGTCTGGCGGCGTCATTGGAGCTTAATTTTTCGAAAATGAGGCTGGAGCAACAATTACGGTGAATGGATTGCGCTATCATGCTGCATGATGTTATTCTTCACTATCAACGGCATACCTTCATCTTTATAATGAAATAAATATTCGATCATTTATATTAAAAAATGGCATTTTTCTTTTAATATCAAAATAACACCTCTTCTTGGAAAACCCCGTACTATTCAATCAAGATATTTTTCAGGATGATGATTATTTATCTACTTTTGTAATAGATAGCAACATAATTTCAGAATGGCAACTCTATTGAATTTTGTCTTACGATAGAATTCAATTTTAATGACAATTAATTATTCAGAAAGCATGATTATCTAATTAGATACAAGGGCTTTTGTATAACAACTTAAGGGAAAGATCAAATAAATTGTTTTTGTTTCTTTACGGAGAGGCTGGATGCAATTGATGCGTTAAAACCTTTGCATTGATATTCAACTTATGTACCGAGTGACTAAAAAACTCTCGGAAGCTGAGGTACTCATCTTAAACTAAGCGATTTCACGTACCGAAAATGCTATTACTCAAAAGATAACCTAATATTGAATCCTTGTTGGACTTTTAGCCGATAATTTAACAGCACCTGAGCTCATAGAAATCAATAGAAATACATGTATGCGTATTGTTCGAAAACTAATTGCTCCATGTCAGAATATCCTTTTCATCCTTCACATATAAATAGCAACTTTTGGCTTAGCACTTAAAGAATATCCGTTTTTAATATTTACTGCCTTTCCGCATCACCATACTTTTGTGCTTTAATTATGTTGTGCCTTTGCACATGCCAATATGAACAAACTACCCAATCCTTTCCTGTCATGAAAATGCTGTGCTATGCCCACTCACCTCACCCCCTCGAAAAGATGCCAGCAAACTACATCAACTCACAACCATCGCTGCTGGCTCTTGCTATTACTCCCGTTGCTGCTGCACCTAATCCATGTGTTGTCCTTCCACCAAAACATTTCGATTCATCTGACTGTACACTCTTTTTGCTTGGCGAACCTCCCTTGTAAAAAACAGCCATTCCTCTTTACAGGGATGAGGCATTTATTTCATCAAACCATCAACATGTTGGCTAGGGTGGCTGACGGGCAGTATATTTGTTGCTAACGCTCGCTTTCCACCCTTACGCACATTCTCAATTCATCCTGAATTTCGTTTCAATTCTGACTTGAGTGGCATAAAGCGGTTTCAGTCTAACGTTTCGCATAGGAAACGAATGCTCCTAGTTTTTAAGCCTCCATAACCAACTTCTGTTTAATACTTTTCTCTCGATGTACGAGTACATATATGCCCATGGCCATAGGAATATCGGACAGATAGAAACAGAATGAACTAGGCGAAGCAGTGGAAGGACTCTGGGTCGACGGCAAAGAGTTGCTTTGCATGCTTACTGACGTAGGGTAGGATATGCAAAAGTTTGATCGTTTACAGTATGTTGTCAAAAAATAATATTCTTTATAAGCTACACAATCAACTCAAACACGCATATTTAGCGACAATAAATACTTTCAATTCAATTTATTGAATTAAAATTTAAGGACTTCATTGGCCTTTCGTCTCAAAATTGCTTAACGTTTTCTAAAATTAAATTAACTTATATTTGATGATCGCAGTGTATCATATTTTAATTCAAGGATCCGCGTTTGCAGCGACATTAATACACTAGCCATTAGATCAGAAAACACAAACTTGATTTTACAACGGACTGTTTCCATATTGCTAAGCCACCGCAGCACAATGTGCAACATTCATTTATCGCTCACTAGGAATACTATTTCCAAGAGACAACGAGTCCAGGAATGAGTGCTGGAGTTTTTGCAGAAAGCGTTGTTGTTGTGAGCGATATGAATGTAGGCAGTAGACAGCAGTGTGAATAAAATGAGAGTCAATTCCTTCCGCCCCGGCTTGGCTCAGACGGCCATGCTATTCTCTGTCGACATCTCTGAAATAGCGTTCAAATTGCACACGAATGTCGGCCAAAACACATCGTCGTCAGGCATAACACATTAAATGCCAACACACCCTCAACCCATATTCGCCCAGAACCCGTGTCCGATCCTTTCACCCTTGGTCGTTTCTACAAAAATACGTAAAACCACTACGTGCTTGGAAAAGAGACGAGACGAGTACACAAAAATACAAAGAGAAAGACCGGGGAGAGGGTGGTAGTTTAGTGTGGGCGAATTATATCCTGTGATGCTTTTCCATGCACAGTCCTTGCAATAAAGGGTTCTCGGGCAAATGTCGAAACGCTGCAAGGACGAATGAGGATGGATGAGACTGAGAATGTTCAGTAGCAGTTGTTGTTGTTGGAAAAATGGCTGAAATTTAGATGGTATTTAACATGGCCGAAATTCTACTTAAATTCTACTACATTTACTCTTGGGTTCATTCTTCATTCCCTCACTCGATAGATGGTGGTCTCTTACTCTACCTGGGCTGGCCTTGTTGGTCCTTTGAATCTTATATCGTTCTTTCCTCCCCGAAGTCATTAGGCTTCTATGGCGAGGCATTGGCCGATGAATGTAAGGACTTTGTCTGACATGGAGACTGAATTTGAATCAATGGAATTAAGTCTTTTTCTGCACACGATTTTTATGTTGATGAGCAATTATTTCAAGGATTTAGCCTTTGAGTTAGGTAGAAGAAAAAATTGATACTTGAGATCAATGTGAACTTGGAAAGCATTTCAAATATTTTCTTTTTTATGCGCATTTAATTGGAAAAAACGAATTTGATATTAATTTGATCCATGTGGTGTACTTCATTGACAATGAATTGGAATGATAATGATGATTTTTTATATAAAAACTTTATTGAATTTCTTTTAGTTTTGTGGTGAATCTTGTAGTTTTATTTGGTATGCATCCCCTTTAATTAAAAAGATAATGTACTCGTATATTGCATGACCTAACGCCCTAATGAGCTTTATTGCTAAATAAGAGCCACTCAACTATCTGAAAGAATTTGGAAACAGGGGCTAAACATAGGGTCGATATTATGGCATTAAATTGGCAGAAAAAACGAACAGCGAACCAACAATTAAATAGCGTAAAGCACATTTCAGAATGAATCTCCCTGATCAATTAAGTAGGCCATATGTAACTAGTTTGACGAGCGCATTGCGCTTCAAGCATATTTCCCGAAAAAAACCGCGAATCACGAAGGGTCGCACAACTCTAAGAACGAAATACAACGTTAGGTTGAAATCCAATATAACTTGTTTTGACCTTACAGGCATCATGTCAGATGTCACATCATTTCATAAAGTTGACGAAAAAAATAGGGTTAAAATCATTGATGAGGGAATGACTAAAACTTTTTTGACTGCGTTGGTTATTTCATGAAAACGAATTAATGTTAAATGTTCAGAATGAAATTTAACAAATTGAATGTCTTTTTCTGACTTGAAAAGTAAGGAGTGCAATGCTAACTAGGAATATTTGGATATAAACCGATAAAACGAAAATCAACATTTCAAGGAGAAATGCAAAAAAAATCGTGATAAAATATAATATTGTACTTGATTCCTGGAATTGATTTTTGAGTTTTGACGCCCAAACTCTAAACGAAAATATTGGGAATCACACATATTAAATTAAAAAATAAAAGTTGTATTCATTTGTTTATATATTCGCCAAAACAAGGCACAATTAAATATATAAGAGGTGTGTTCAAAAAATATATATATATTGTTTTTTTTCAAAAATTATTTATTTATTCATGAATATCTATTTTGTCCCCTTCAAAGCAATCCCCATGAGATATTATACACTTGTGCCAACGGTTTTTCCAATCTTCGAAGCACTTCAAAAAATCATTTTTTTTTAATCTTGTTCAGCTCCTCCTTCGATGCCGTCAAGCGTAGCGTAACGTCGTCCTTTCATGGGCCTCTTCAGTTTAGGAAACAAGAAAAAGTCACAGGGGGCCAGATCTGGGGAATACGGTGGCTGCGGCATCATTAGTGTGTTGTTTTAGGCCAAAAAGTCGCGCACAAGCAACGATGTGTGAGCAGGGGCGTTATCGTGGTGCAAAAGCCAATTTTTGTTCTCCCACAAATCCGGGCGTTTCTGGTGGATTGCTTCGCGCAAATTGCGCATAACTTGCAGGTAATATTCCTTATTGACCGTTCTTCCCTGTGGCAAGAACTCATGATGCACCACGCCCCTGCAATCGAAGAAAACTGTCAGCAAAACTTTCACATTCGACCGAACTTGGCGCGCTTTTTTCGGTCTTGGTTCATGCGGCAGCTTCCGTTGAGATGATTGAGCTTTGGTTTCCACGTCATAACCATAAACCCACGATTCGTCACCAGTTATGACCCTCTGGAGCAAATTTGGTTCGTCGCGGACAGAGTTTAACATTTCATTAGCAATGTTCATGCGTTGCTGTTTTTGGTCGCAATTGAGCAATTTTGGTACGAATTTCGCGGCGACCCGTCTCATGCCCAAATCGTTGATAAAAATCGAATGGCACGAGCCAATCGATATGTTTAGGTTCTCAGCAACTTCTCTAACGGTGATTCGACGATTGGTCAATACCATTTTCTCCACTTCATTAATTTTTTCGTCTGTTGTTGAAGTGCTCGGGCGCCCGGCACGCTCTTCGTCGTTCACATCTTCTCGGCCTTCTAAAAACATTTTGTACCACCGATAAACGTTGCTTCGGTCCAAGGTAGCTTCTCCGTATGCCACAGTCAACATTTGGAATGCATCCGCGCACTTAATTTCGTTTTTCACACAAAATTTGATACACGTTCTTTGATCCATTTTTTTGAATAAGTTAAAATCGAAGACGATTGAAAACACGTGCAAGTATAGCAGCTATCACCAATTAAGTGAACATTCAAAATGGCCGAGCTTGTCGGCATAAGTGACAGACATGAGTACCAACATAACGCCACAAAAAACCGAAATTCGAATATACGTAGCCCGCGAAAATTCAAAATTCGTGATACTTTTTGAACACACCTCGTATACACAAATTTAAGTAACATGCGTATCAAATTCATACAAACATACAAGAATATCATCTATCTTATGGATGAATTGAGGACTTTTAATATTTTTGACTTAAAACAGGATTTGGAATTGGTTGGGGAGCAATGATCACTAAACTTATTGAATATTTTGCAGCACCTGTTAATTGGTGTGATGCATATTCGTGGTTAACATGGGACTATGTCTAGCGACTCTGATAGGATCACGCAAGTGTATCTTGTCCGACAGAAAAGGAACTTGAATATTACACCTCAAGACGTCAAATGGTAGACATGCAGCCAAAGCGACTCTCCTGGAGGCGAGTGATGTCAGGTTAAATGTTTGAAGTCGGTCCTCATAAGATGGTAGATTATGAAAAGAAGTGGGGTCATGCTAGGATCTTAATGCGAAGAGTAGAAATTGTTTTTGTACAGACTCAAGTCTACGGCTATAGATATCGTACATAGGATCCCAGATTATGCAGCCGTATTTGAGAATAGGACGGACTAGTGAAGTGTGTAGTGATTTTGTTGCCCAAATATTCATAAATTCTTTTGCTCTCCGTTTAATAAAACCTAGCATCTTATTGGCTTTACACAGAACTTGATCATGATGAAGGTTGAATCTGAGTTTTGTGTCTAAGACTACGCCAAGGTCTACAACTTATTCAACTCGTCTAAGTTGTATGTTATTGATTTCATAATTATACATGATGACATTACTTCTTCTTGTAAAGCTTATTACCTGATATTTTTCCAAATTGAGTTCAAGATGATTCTCAACGCACCATTGATGGAGGATGGTTAATTTGGATTGGAGAAAAGAAACATCGGTTGAGGATTGAATTTTATGATACAGTTTGAGGTCGTCTGGGTAAAAAAGGTGCGAAATATCAGACAGCACTTTTGATAGATCTGAGATAAAGATATTGAAGAAAAATGGACCGAGATGACTGCCTTGAGGAACCCCAGAGATGACATTGATCTCAAATAGGACTGAACCCAGCGGAGCAGTGAACTGGATATGCCAAAGTTACAGAGTTTCTTTAACAATATTCCATGGTTCACTCTGTCGAACGCTTTGCTAAAATCTGTGTATATGGCATCCATTTGGTTTCCTTGCTCCATGCTACAAAGAAATACAGACGTCAAATTGATTAGATTTGTGGTAGTAGATCTATTTTTACCGAACTCATGTTACTCTTCATTAAGAAATGGTTCAATTAGGGGAGAAATTTTACTACATATAATTTTCTCAAACAAGTTACGTCTCTTAGATAAGACAGCAACACCCCTATAGTTCACTACAAGCCGTTTTTCACCTTTTTTATGGATTGGTCTTCTAAAGGATGGCTTCCAAAGCTTAGGAAAGAAATCACTGGCTAGTGATTTATTGAAAATAATTTAGAGGGGTCTAATCAGCTCATTTTTGCAGAGGGCCAGAAAGTAAGGAGGAATAAGATCTAGGCCAGGCCCTTTATTCAAATCAAGATCTTCGATAGCTTGGAGAATTTCATCTTCAGAAATTGAAATACTGTTTATAAGAGTCCTTGACTTTATTTCCGATGACTCGAGGTAGCTGAAAATGGTCGGCAAAAATCTCACAGATCTGTTCTTTACATGATGACATTGGCTTTTTGTATGCCATTACCGAAGGATAGTCATTGGTTTTACGCTTAACGTTTACAAAATCAAAAAACTTTTTAGGATTGGAAATAGTTTCTTGAGCTATGACGTTAACATACGATTGATATGCCTCTTGATATTTAAGCTTAAATTCAAGAGCAGGGTCGTTATACTTACGCTTTATCGCGTTGCTTGCATCATTCCTTCTTTTTAAGAGCTTGTGAAGTTTATTTCTTTGATTACGTAAATGTCTGAGATCACTCCCCAGCCATGGTTCCGAAATATTGTCTCTTTCTTTTATTTGAGGTATGAATGGTTCAACGGCGTCAAATATTATGCGGTAAAGGTGGATAGAGTCGTATCCAAGTCTAACGTTGACAGGGTATCATTCCAATTCACTCGGGATAAAAGTTTATTAATGTTATCATAATCCCCATTGCGAAAATCATACACAAAAGTGGAATTGTACGATATAGAATGAAAATTATTAGGAGTGGCCAATTCAACAGTAAAAGTGGAGTGATGAACTGAATTAGAAAACAAATGCTCGTTGTCTTCAGTTAGACTGACCACTACCTCGTCATATGCGTTAGAAAAAATAAGGTCTAACCATCTGCTATTTTGGTTGGGTATAGGAGCTATTTGCTGCAAATCGTTACTATAAAAGGTGTTTATAACAATGAAATCTATACTATCTAGGAGATTGATCGGAAGAAGGAGACCGTCTTCTTCATCTACAACAAATTTTAAGTTTGGTCGATTAAAATCACCAGTAATGATAATTTTATCCTGTTCATTAGTAATTGCAGTGATTTCAGCTATAACTTGACAGACGTCGTCGTAGACAGTGTCGTTTGATTTTGGGGGACATAGAACACGCTAATATATACGCTAGATATTCCCATCTTTATTTTAACCACTTTATGCTGGAATAATTTGTATTGCGTGGAGCTCACTAGTTCACTCATAAAAGAGTTGTGTACTGCAATTAATACACCACCTCTTCGTGACTGTCCGGTGCTGTGAGGGTCCCTATCATCTCTGTAAATACTCCAGTTACTATCAAGGACCTCTTCGTTAATGTGAGAATCGTTCAACCATGTTTCAGAAAGGGTGAGGATGTTAAAATGGCACGATTTTGCGTCTAAAAAAAGTTTATTGTAATAAAATCTAACAAAAGTGTTTTGCCAATAAAATGTGTGGAATCCACTGTCGTAGTTATCCCGTAGTTATCCCGCCGTAGTTATCCGCCCTCCAATACTTATTTTCTAATAATAGAAGAGAAACGACAGTTTGGAAGTCTTATTTAATATTTTATAAGAAAAGAAATAAACAAATACAGATAAAAAATAGCACAACCACCAATTTTGTATTAATATGTTTTAGTTTATAGTAGATAAATTAAAAATTCACTTTTCTGGCTTTTTTCGAGGCCAATCGGTCACTTATTTGATCTACTTGTACATCTATACATTTTGCAATTTTGTACTCAATTGGAAATAGTATGGCAAGATTGCTTAACCATTCCTGGCCAATCTGTGACAGTAAGTAATTTTTTATCAGTTTTAATTAGCTGAACAATCTTTCACAGCTTACAGAAGTGACCGGAAGTGTCAATGCTAGGCGAAATGCAATCCCTATGTTAGAATATGTAGTTACTAAGCCATATTCTTCATGACAGTTCAGGAGTGCAATGTATTCTGCTTTTTTCAAATCAGCCAGCAATGATTTTATTTGGTGTTTATAGCTTTCAATCTCTAATAATAATTCACTGGCATTTAAACCATCTTTGTACTTTAATATGAGGTCAGTTGCTAATTTTTTAAGTTCTTCAGTGGATGAATCGTTTAACGAAGGTGCTGTTAGGAGCCCAAAATCAGATGCTACGATAGCCAAACTTTGAAATCTCCATTCCATTTGCTGAATAAGATTGTCAAGTGCCCAGTAAAGCTGAACCTTAAATTTTTGATGAAGGTCATTATAGCCGCTTCATCTTTAGCCTTTTCGTCGTATATTATTTTAACCTTTCGTTTACGTTTTTCAGAAAATTCTGGTTCTATCAACAACTTCTTTTTTTTTGCGGAAATATTACACGGCTCTATCTGATTATTTCTGAAATCGTTGACAAAATCCACAAGCCCCTGCAAATGTTTTTATTGATGTAAAACGTTGATATTTAGAATTCAAAATTATGTTCCTTTAACCTAATGCTACAACTGTTCACTTCCGTCAATCTGTCTGTCAATAAACATTGTGTTAAAACGTTGGCTGATTAAAATCATATTATTGTCTATAAAACAATAACATGGTAGCAGAGCGTAGTTCGATTTGAGTGGCCAACGTTTTTTCAAGAAGATTGAGCAAAATAAATAGTGTTTTTCGAAGAGATTTTCTCAAAACTTGAAGGTGATAGTTGCTGGAATTTTGGTGACTGACAATCACGGAATTTCAAGATATTGAGAAGTTAAAACGTTCGGAAAACTGGAATATTTGGAAGTTCATGGTGGGCAATTTATCGCGAGCAACTGAAGGAACATACGAAGTGAGTATTGGAGAGTTGGTTCAACCGGTGCTGGCGGCTAATGCTACGGCTGCGATTGATACTCCCAACGCGGCAATGAAAATTTGGAACAAGGCAGATCACGCCGCTTGTCAAATCATCATCAAGACAATTGATTTGATTGTCATGACTTTGATCGTCGCTTGCGAGACTGCTCATCAGATGAGGAACAAATTGCATGGCATTTATGAATAACAAACAAGGCAAGCCGTTCATTCAGTTCAGACTGAGTTTTTCAGTTTTGACATGAGTTTAGCGGATGATATGATAAGGCATATTGCTTAATTTGAAGGTTTGATTCTACGTACGCAGCCGTTGAAAGTTAAGCCCGGCGAGTCAGCTTTGATGGTCAAGTTGCTGGAAACGTTGCTTGACAGTTTTGAAAGTTTCAGGCAAGCTTGTTGGGCTAGGTCGGATGATCAGCAGACCCTCGATAACCTGATCAACGTGTTGACATCTGATGAGCACAGGCGAAAACTTCGACAAGAAAAGGAGAACATTCTGACGGCACTGATGGCAACCAAGTTGAAAATCCAGTCCAAAGGTGCAAGTGGAAGTCAACAAGGTGCAGCTGGTAAGCAGGCCAAAAATGATGTCAAGTCCAACCAGAAGGGGAAGAAGTCGGCTTTCAAGTGCTACGGTTGTCACGGAACTCGTCATTTTAAAAGAGATTGTCCAAAAAGGAAGAAGAAGAGTGATGGGACGTCTGAAAGTAAAGGCTCGTTAACGTTCGTTAGCGAAGTGTTCAGTGCGGAAGACAAGAACGAACCTTGGATCATCGATTCTGGTGCGGCGGACTACATGACCTTCAAGAAAGAGTGGTATTCATTCTTTGAGGCTTTCTCTATTCCAGCAGAGATTCGTGTCGGAAATAATTCTGTAATGAGTGCTTTTGGAAGAGGAAATATTGACTTTGAGGCGCTTGCAAATGGCTGTTGGACTTCTTGTCACATGGAAAACCTGCTGTATGTTCTGGAAACTAGGAGAAATTTTTTCTCGGTTACGCGTGCACTGGACAAAGGTATGACTTTCAGCTCATCCAAAGGTGTGCGGTCTGGTGAGCTGTTCAAGATGATGCTCAAGGTCAAGGAACCGGACACTTGCTGTGTGAGTGAGGCTAATCTGGCGGTCAAGGACTCTCTATAAGTCTGGCATGAGCGCTTAGGTCATCAGAATAAAAGAAATGTTGTGAAGATACTCAAGAATCACCGAATTGAAGTACAACAGGACGACGAATTCTGTGGAACATGCGTAGAAAGTAAACAACTTCGAGAACCTTTCAAGTCACCTCAACAGCGTTCATCTGTGCCAAGAAAAGTGATCCATGCTGATTTTGGTGTTTCACCTGGAAAGAAATCTATTGCTGGTGCCAGGTACTTTCTCTGCTTCACGTGCAACTATTCAAGATTTTGTATGGTTTACTTCTTCAAGAAAAAGTCTGAAGTGTTTGACAAGACCAAAGAAATGTTGGAGCTGGTGAAGACTCAATGAGGTCAACCGGTAAAGGTGTTCCAGTGCGACGGAGGAAAGGAGTAAGACAACAAGAAGATGTGAGAACCCATGGATTCCGAAGGAACGAAGTTGGTGATTACGAATCCTTATACGCTTCAGCAGAACGGTTGTGCTGAACGATCAAACCGGATGATTGGTGAGCTAGCACTAGCCATGCTTGTTAGCAAGGATCTGCCGAAGTTTCTATGTGCTGAAAGTGTCAACGCTGTGGTTTACGTTCTCAACCAAACTGGTCCAAGCTCTGTAGAGGGCAAAACTCTGTACGAGTTGTTCGTTGAGAAGAGTGTTCATTTGAACAGGTTTCATATTTCTGGAACCACATGCTGGGTGATGGTGCCTAAAGAACGTCGGAAGAAGTAAGATGCTAAAGGCGTTGAAGCAGTTTTGTTGGGTACTTGGAAGACATCGATTGTTTTCATGTGTGGAAGAAGGATACAAAGCAGGGGATCGGAAGTCGTGAGGTAGTTTTTGGTCCAGAGCATTCCTCTAAAGTTCTAGCTTTGTTTCCTGTTGAAAAAATTGAAGATCCTGTCGGGCCCCACGATTTTCCGAGAGTCCTGAACTCAGCTGAAGTTCCGCACGTGCCTGAGGTCCCGGATCCTGTGTTGCCAGTCGTTTCTGCTGAATCGCAAATTGAAGAAACTTCTAAGGCTGCAAAAGATACCACTCAACGACGTCTTCGAGATAGAAGTAAACTTCAGAAACCTGTGAAATTGAGTGAAATGTTTTTTGCAGGGTTAGAAGAACCTCGAGACTACAAAGAAGCCATGAAGTCGGGTAATTGAGAACACTGGAAGGCTGCGATGAAAGAAAAAATGTCTTCACTGAAGGAAAATTCAACCTGGGTTTTAACGGTGTTACCTCCTGGAAGGAAGACAATTGCTAATCGCTGGATCTATCGTATCAAACGAGATGCATAAGAGAAGGCTTGTCGCTACACAGCTAGGCTTGTTGCGAAGGGTTATAGTCAACAAGAAGGTATTGATTATCATTAAACTTGCAGTCCCGTAGCTCGATTTGATACTATCAGGACGATTCTAAGTGTTGCTGCTAAGGAAATTCTGGAGTTGGCCCAATTTGATGTGAAGACGGCATTTCTAAACGGTGTTTTGAATGAAGAAATATACATGGATCAACCTGAAGGTTTTGAAGATGGTTCTGGTCGAGCTGATTAGAAGTCTCTATGGACTGAAGCAAGGAGATTCTTATCAAGTTTGGTCTCTTCCAGAGTAAAGCTGATCCATATCTTTCCTTTTGCATGTTTGGTGAAGATGAACTGATCATTGTCCTTTATGTTGATGATGGCCTGGTTGCTGCAATACAGAAGAGTGTGATTCAAGAGTTCCTGAGGAAGCTGGAGATGGAGTTCAAGATCACACGTGAACCGCTTGGCTGCTTCCTGAATATGCTCATTGAACGTGAAGAAGATGGTTCAATCCGTTTGAGTCAGAAGGTGTACGTGGAAAATTTTCTTCAGAAGTTCAACATGGCAGAAGCCCATTCACAAGTACGTGCAGTTGGAAGAGAAAACTGGTTTAAGAGCATCTGCTCCTTACCGTGAAGTTGTAGGATGTTTGATGTAGTTAGCTGTTGCTACTCGTCCTGACATCGCGTTTGGAAGATCCGGAAGATGTCCACTGGTTGCTGGTAAAGAGAATCCTAAGATACATCAAAGGGTCTACGTCAGTTGGTTCAGGTACGAGGCTGGTTCCAAAGGAAGTGTCTTGAAGGCCTTCAGTGATGCAGACTATGCTGGTCAATCGGATACTCGTCGGTCTGTTAGTGGAATTGTTTTCATGCACAGTGGAGGACCGATATCCTGGGCTAGCAGACATCAAGAGTATGTGTCTCTATCCACAACTGGGGCTGAGTATGTCGCTGCTAGTGAAGCTGCCAGGGAGTCTGTGGGGTTGTCTCGACTGTTTGCAGAAGTTTCTCCCTTAGACAATATTCCAATTCTTTTTGTGGACAATCAAAGCGCAATCAAGTTAGCGAAGAATCATGAGTTCTACAAGAGGACCAAACACATTGAAGTGGGGTACCATTTCATTCGAAAGGAATTGCAGGATGGAACGTTGAATATTCAACATGTTTCAAGTGGTCAACAACTCACTGATATCCTGACGAAGCCAGTGCGACGTTTGAGATTTGCTGATCTACATTCTGCCCTTGGAATGATCTGATCTGATTTTGAATTTGAATTTAGTTTGTTATTGAAAAATTGAAATATCGTGTTTCAGAGGAAGTATTGAGGTAAAACGCTGATATTTTGAATTCAAAATTATGTTCCTTTAACCTTATGCTAAAACTATCATTTGTCACTCTGTTCACTTCTGTCAATCTGTCTGTCAATAAACATTGTGTTAAAACGTTGGCTAATTAAAATCATATTATTGTCAATAAAACAATAACAGTTTTGATACAACCTCAATGGAAACGGGTTTCTCCTGTAAAACGCGATTAACT
This sequence comes from Odontomyia ornata, assembly GCA_963969285.1. NCBI lineage: Eukaryota > Metazoa > Arthropoda > Insecta > Diptera > Stratiomyidae > Odontomyia > Odontomyia ornata. Next base: position 34,135,493 of record OZ017738.1, on the reverse strand, counting down.
TTATCTATACTCCAAAGAAGATGATCCCATATGACCAATAAATAGATAAATTCGAAATTAATCCTTTTCAAAATGGTTTTTGCTGAGAAGACAGCGTCAGCTGTATATGTCGTGTTTTCATCGGTATGTTTTCATTGCCTGCGGTAGTTGAGTTGGTCGATGACCATCTTTTATCAGAATGGCCGTTCAGAGGCCATTTCAAATTTGTTAAAGCTTGCCAACGTTCAAATAATCCGGAAAAATAATTGAAAATATTTTGCACTGTCCCGAAAAAATGTAGTTAATTCTGGTGTTACAGACGACGTATGTACCCCGACATGGTAAAAATCTGGCATGCTGATTCAGTTGCAAGATTCGCACTTGAGCTCCTTGATATTTACCCGCCATATGAGCGCCATTGTCATATGACTGTCCCCTGCAGTCTGATAATATCAGACCATCTTGGCTTAGTTTGTTTACAATTTTGTCAGTAAGTCCACTGCCGGTTTTTTCATCAGTTTTTATAAAAGCTTGAAACGAAAAGCTTCTTTTGATAATAGGAGACACGTGTTCCTTCATTTGCGGATTATATTTGGTCAGGAGCGCCACAATACTCAAAAATATACCCGATTTACCATGTCCAATTTGTTCGACCCTCCTCTCAGTGCTAGATTGTTTTTGGCATAAAACATTACGACGTCTATGACTACCTTCAGAATGTATCTCCACTTTTCTTTTTCTGCAGATATTCCACATTGTAATTCTCTGTCTAAAGTTTTACCTTTCATTAATCGCATTTCCATTCCTTTCCATGTTACATAACATTTACAATGTTCTACAGTGTTTTCGAGTTCTCCTATTCTTGGATTCAAATGTTTTCAATCATGAAAACCTTTTGCGGAAATTGCTAATTTCGTACTGAATATGAAACATGGAAAACAAAATTAAAGATTTAGCATTTTCGCTATAAATGCCACTTCCTCTTTTTTTTCATAATTTAACAAGGTCTTCTGAAACCAATCAGCTGAAAATGTTCTGTCATCATCAGTCATTGAAAACCTTAAATCGCAGTCTTTTGCCTGCTCTGGTCCACGTTCAAAGAGACAGCATCTAACCTTGTGATCTATTTTGGGCCATGAGCTGGGGTCATTATAATTTTTGCACACAAGATTTTCAAAGTCAGCATCTTCCAAATCCAAAGTATTTAATGCCGTTACATCACCTAAAAAGCAATTATAAGACCGTCATAATGAACTACGTATCCTCGTGAAGACATTTCACTCAACGAGATTGATTGCAAAGCACAATCTGTGCTAAATGTTTGCCAGTCAACCTTATCAATATGCTAGACTTTATTAATCAAACAAAAAATTGCGAATAAAGCGCGACGAGCTATTTGCCACTTGTAGGGAGTTGAAGGTACACTCTCTAAGCATAATTTATCAATTCAAAAATTCTGGTGACAATGAAGCCTCGCAGCTGCCGGCGAGCAAACTAATCAATAACACTTATACGAAACAAAAAATAAATTGATAAAAATAAACTACATTTGATAAAAAAAAGGAAAATATCTGTAGGCAGAGTAAAGAGTGTGTCGAACCTGCGCCTATTGGTTATCATAAATGATACCATTAAAACAACCAGGTACCTCTTCCCGCTCGCACTTCGTGGTTCACGTTATAATCAAACCCCACACTTCTCGTTTGGATTAACTATGAACACTGTGAATGTGATTAGACACAACGCGAGAGTATAAAATAAGACTTTTTTGAAGTACCTATCTAAACTAATACTAAATAACGGCAGTAATAAAATATATCAACGCATACCATGGTTGTCGTTTTTATCTGAAGCTGTTTATTGCCAGTGTTATCCTTTTTTTTTTGTCTTTATCAATTAGATCATCAATATTTTCTGTAGAAGTTGTGTTACTTTCGGACAGCGATGTAATTGCCATGTCACATTCTTCTGGATTCGGCGATATCCACTTGCTTAATGTGTGAGCTAATTTTTTTTGTTCTACTTTGCGTGTACTTCTGATCTTTCGAAATCGGGATCTAGATAGCTTTTTCGGTGATGGCATTCTTAATGGACAATCACAATAACTGAAATAACTTAACTAGAATTGTAATACTTATGAATGACGTTTTTGGTTCACTTCACAAATAACTTAATAATAAAGCATTCAACTGAAATATAGCCTATCTTTATCGCACTGTATAACAATAGGTATTTATGTCTTTTCCACTGATTGATGAATGATGGCTCGAACTTTTTCATGGAAAAACCAACCAACCTACTTAGAGTGACTTATTTGGCTTGTTCGATAAGAATGATCGTCATTCTATTCAAAGATACCAGGTGCATGCAACATTTATGGTGGCATTCACGTTATGCCCCGTTTAGGTACTGGCCATGAACAGACGAATTGACACGAGCACGAGCAAACCGGTTTCAAGAGCACATCATGTGTTCCGATGTAGTTCCGATGCGCCCCGGATGCGAACGAATGCAGTTTTATGATTATGACTAGAAAAATCTAGCAGAAATGATAAAGAAAAGCTATTTTAAAATTTTCTGTTTTCTGTAAGTCATTATTTAAGTGTATTATTTCAACGTAGTGGTCGTCATGACTTTCCAGTGACATTACACTTAATGATCATTTCTAATGCTAAACAATGCTATTTTTTTTTTGTTTTCCTTACAAATCGACAATTTTTTGCACACAGAACGAAAAACAATAAATTACGCACATAGGGTATAGTCAGCTGGTCTACTCGTGCCGTCTCATATGAAATACATATTAGTTTGTAGGTAAAATCGGCTTTATAGGATTCGAAAAAATAGTTTGTGTAAGTTAAGGGCGCGTTTATGATCTGCATGTTTATTTTAGCTGCCCTTCTGCGCTGTCTTGGGTTGCGGAAATGCGCCCCAAAAGTTTGCACTCCTGGCGGCGGCCCACCTGGTCAGCCCCTAGCTACGACACTAGTGGAATCACACGAAAAATGTAGTGGAATTTCACACAGTATTTGATGTGATTTCACTCATATTTTTGCAGATTTCACAAACTAACGTAGTGTGCCTTATTTTTAAGATATAAGTTACATTGTGGTGACCTTGAGTATGTTTTTCTAATTTTCTCATTTTTTAGTGCGATTAAGATTCCTCTAGGTGTGTGAAATTCATTAGTTTTTTCCGTACTACAGCCCCTTTCAGGCTTTCGCTTGGAAACAGAGCATCTCATTATCTTGATCGGAAGAGTTGGTAATCAAGAAGGTAATATGGCCAGTACTACACTTTGTACATTAGTATGTCCACCCACGCAATGATTTAGGGTGTTGGCCGACTCTTGGTTGGCTATCATTTGCAAACGATCTACTGCTAACTAATCTCTCATATAGAAACTATGCATTTTTACAAAAGCATTTGCCAAGTATTTGCTAAACATTGGCCAAACATTACCCAGCAACGGTTCATCATTAGTCAGAAAACGGAATTCCTTAGGAGGTATGTGATAACGTGATAAATTATAAATTAAAATGATGTCCAATATAAAGTACAAGTTATAACTGAAATACATTTTTATTGCAACAATGAAAATTAACCCAGAATTGATACGATATTGGCCCAGCATTGCTTCACCATTGGCAATGAGAATCACCCTACCATTGGCCCATTTTGGCAATAACCATTGGCCTAGCACTAGCACACATCATTAGCTAATGTTGCACTTCCAATATTGGCCCACCACTGGCAAATAATTGGTAAACTTTTATAGCATTGCATATCAGAATGTGTTGGAGTGGAAAGAAATGCAAAAGAAGAGGTGAACATGGACCAACCTTGGGCTATTAAAAGGTTCCAATTTAATAATCACGCATGTATATAAAAACCCATGCATTGGCTAAGATTCGATCTTCAGTTTCATCATTTATGGCACGACAATCCAAGCTAAGCTATGGCCTCAAGTATTAATCTTGTCCAATTATTAACGCCCAGCGACCTCGTTTGCCAGTTGCCGACTAACAGCAAGAATTTACTTTCAACTTCTATCATGTTTTTCCATCGAGGCCTTGGTCTTCCCGCTGGACGTCTACCTTGTGTTCTACCCTGTAATCTCCTTTTGGGTGCCTGGGTTTCTTCTGTTTTTTCTTCACAGCACACCTATTGCAATTTGGGTAACTTTACGTAACCAGATATAGGTATTTCGTCAAATAATTCATACTACTCATCGTTGTAACGCAGTTTCTATTCTGTTCCTTGTTTCATTGGGCCGTTGATTTTTTGAAGCGCTTCGCGTTCATATATGCGCACTGCCTTTGCTGATTTCAACGTAAAGGCTAATGTTTCACTTCAATATACCAGCACAGATTTGTCTAGTGACTTTTAAATACGGAGCTTAATTGCCGGTGCACAACTATGGAGCTTAGACTGAGAAGTACAGAGTAATATACTTTATTTGTGGCATTTACACGGCATCCAAACTCGTCCTTTTAGGCACCTCTTCTGTTTAGGTTGGCTTCAGTGCTGATAAAGATATCAATACTTTCAAGATTATAGTCTCCTACTGTCAGGTTTTATCGGACTGGATTGTTCTTCCTCGTTTGAGTCATGAATTAAGTTTTCGTTTCATTAAATTCAAGGCTATTTCAGTTTGCTTCAGATTCTAGACTCAGAAATGGTAGAACCTGCCATAATACTGATGTTATCAACATATGCTAACAATCGTGTGAGCTTTAGCATAAGTCTATCAAAGGTTTCAGCTTATGTCTTCCTGATGACGTGTTCCAGGGCAATATTGAAGAACGTTAGGACAAGTCCATCCTTTTGTTTTAAGCCTCATTTCATTATAAAATTGTCCGTTGGTTCATCGCTTACCTTGACCTGAGTCTTCATGTTTAGCATCACGACTCTGATTATGTGGACTATTTTTTGGGGCGCCAAAGCCAAGTATTATTTTCTACAAGGCATTTCTGTCGACATTGTCGTATGTTTGCTTGAAGTCTACAAAGAGTTGGTGCATATTGTTGTTATATTCCCAACACTTTTCAAGCACTGAGAATATTTTGTCTATTGCAGACCATCCAATTCAAAAGCATCCCTAATACTCTCCCATAATACTTTCAAAGTATGGCTTTAATTTTCTTCCTATGGTTTTGGAGAGCACTTTATACGTACACCGTACGTACGTACAACGTAGAGTGATTCCATTATAATTTTCGCACCTTAGTTGGTTCCCCTTTTTGTGTAGAGGACATATAATTCTTTTTCGCCAGTCCTCTGGTAACTGCTCTAATACTAATAATGGGGACCCTCCCCCTCAAAAGCAGCTCCTCTGATATATTCAAGGAGTTCTCTTTTTTGGTCACGCACTCTTGCCTGTACTTTATCTATGATTGATTCTTTATCTCTGATTGATTCTGCTTCTGGAATGTTCACAGCTTCAGTCATTTGTGAGAATGCTCTCAAAAGCTTCTAGAAATATTACAGCCATCTGTTCTTGATTTCGACTGTGTTGCCAATGATTACTCCCTCTGAACTTTATTTGTTTAATAGAGGCATACACCGATTTGACTTCATGTAGTTCCATGTATCCGATTAACCTGTTGGATTTTTATGTTGATGGTTAGCTGTTCTTTTCTTTGGCACATATTTTTATTGGTGTTATGTCCATTGTTTTCTAATGTGTAAAATATAAAATGAAAAGATTTGTGATTTGTTTCATTAAACATTAAATTGATTTTTATTTTTGTATAACGAAACGTTTTCGACCACTATTTGTGATCTTTTTCAGTACAATGAACTAGTACATTCAGAAAACATGCTTATATACTAACAACCTTAAACTTAATCACCCTTGCTTTTAATTACCCTTCACAGTTTTGAATCGCAATTGCCTTCATCGGTAATGATCCTAGTCCCTGCAGGTACCTGCCGTATATATATTGACTCGAGGGCATCTAGTTTATTGTGGCAATCTACACTTTTTATTATCTCCAGGCCATTAATATCTATTTTATGATTTTCAGTGATTATGTGTTTTGCGATTGACGATTTGATTTGAGTACCTGGTTGCTTTGCTGCTATGGTTTTTTCTCGTGCTCGTGAAATCTTACTGGTGCTAGCCTTTTTGTATGCCCCATGTAAACTTTAGGGCAATCATTGCAGCTAACTTTGTAGATCCCGCTCCTTTCTTCCATGGTTCTAGGATCCTTTCCCATTCCTAAATGTGTTGGAATCGTATGGTGGCGGTTTGCTGCCACTATTTGTATCTGGTGTTTCTTGAATGCATTTTTGATTTCCTTCAGATATTTTGTGTTGTTTACATTGATTCGCTTGTATTCTGCACTTTGCTTGCCCAATGTTGTTCGCTTGCGTATTTGTACCTTATTCTTCTTTTTCAGGATTATGTTTTCAATTGTGTTGCTATCGAACTCATTTATTTTAGCTGTGTCAATAATCCATTGTTTTTCTCGAGTATAGCGATCGTCATTTAGCGGTGTTGTCAGCAGCCAGTGTATCATCGAGTGGTACGACGCCATTTTGTGCGCGTATGAGTGAAACGAGTCGCTGGTCATTGTACGCCGATATATATATATATATATATATATATATATATATATATATATATATATATATATATATATATATACGGCAGGTACCCGCAGGGACTAGGATCACTACCGATGAAGGCAATTACCATTCAAAACTGCGAAGGGTAATTAAAAGCAAGGGTGATTAAGTTTAAGGTTGTTAGTATATAAGCATGTTTTCTGAATGTACTAGTTCATTGTACTGAAGAATAGTGGTCGAAAACGTTTCGTTATACAGAAATAAAAATTAATCTAATTTTTAAAGAAACAAAACACAAATCTTTTCATTTGACATATTTTAGCTTGTCATCGGAGGTTTTTACTTGCATATAGTTCCTCTTTGGCCCGAGTTTGTCGCTGGATTTATTTTTGTACGTCTAGTTCCTTTTTTTACCACTTCATTGAACTCTTCTTCTCGTTCCTACTTTTTTGGCTCTTCAGGTGCTTCTGTTTCTGCATCTTTTACTCTCTTCAATATGGTTTCGATGTCATCATTACTTTCTTCTGCCTGCGGGGATATTTTAATACAATTTTCCATTCTATCATTTAAATTATGTATTCGATACCTACAGCTAACTGATCTTCCTTGTACACAGCTGATAGAGATGTAGTATTGGAAGTTGATTCTTATAAGGTAGTTAATCACAGACAGCGCCACGGAACGAGTGCGTGTTGAGAATGCTGATGGTTGCTTGCTTTTGTATGAGAACATGGTAGATCTGGTTGAATATGGCTGCAGATGCCCACGTTCTCTTATGGATATCTCAGTGCGGGAAGCGAATGGAGCTTACTCTGAGGCCTTTGTTAGTGGTGAAGTCTATCAAGCAGCGCCTCTTGTCACTGGTCTCTACTGAGAGGATGTGGACCCCAGTTGTTCCTATGTGAGCCGTTTCTCAGCCGATTTTTGCTTTGAAGTTGCCCACAATAATTTTAATGTCGTTTGACGGCAATGCATCAACAGTGGATTCTAGAGTGCTGTTAAACTCGCCTTCAATTGTTTCCTCCTTGTCTTATATGTATGCGTGACATTTGACATGACAGACATGAAAAAATTTGAGCTTGATACGAATCGCAAAAATCCTTTCGCTAGAAGTTAGTGACAATTTGGTTTCGTGTGTTGTCAACAAGGAAAGCCACTCTAAATTTAGGGCTTCCTGGTGATTTTTCGTTTCTAAACATGGTACTTTTAAACAAATATTACCCTAAACAGAGGACACTCCGTTGGGGCTGCTTGGTCCTGGTTAGCTCCATGGAGGACAAACTGCAGGCATCGTTCACTCACCTCAATAGCCCCAAGAGCCATTGAGTGAGTTTGTGGCTCACCGGAGTCTTCGATTTCGTATATTTTGAAAAATGAAAACTCACAATAGAACGTGATACGCTCACAGAACAACTAGCTCTTTCTTGTAACCTAAAACTTCTTAAATAAAGCACTAAACTAAATTTCAATCCAAAGAAATCTTCTTCCTAGACCAAGTCCCTTCTCAGTTGGCCAGCAATATCTACACTACCAAAGCCAATTATATATTGCGAGTGGAACTTGCCGGCTAAATCCAATTAGCGATCACCCAACTATTAAATTACCACAAAATGTCCTTGATTTAAGAAAATGAAATACAATCCGTTTGCCTTGACTTTGCAAATGATGTTATTACTTTGCGATCTAAATCAAATCAAATTCTACTTCTTCGTAGTACTACAACCCCTTTCGAGCCTTCGTTTGCTACAAATAGCGGCTCCAACTCCATTAACCGCTTCCTCAAATTTCCAAATCCAAGCAGCGATGAAGAACTGCATTAGAACACTTCCTCGGTTTCCCCACTGGTATCGGGTCTTCTTACAATCGTTGAAACCTCCAGTTCGTCAAAAATTTCATACAGTTTATGGTTGTATTGAATTTGCCATTTGTTCCCGTCTAGCTTCATTCCTAGTATTTGCCTCAGAGCCCATCACTCGAAGGCGTTGTTAGGGCTAGGGTCCATGTTTCACATTCATACCATACCACAGGTCTTATCACAGACTTGTGTAACATACTTGGAGCTTTGTTTTCCTATGTATGCATCTGGTCTCCAGGATCGTCAAAATTGAATAAAATATTTTAATTGCGAGCTGTTTTCTTCGGCGTATTTCGACTCTTACATTACCGGTTATCATTAATATTTTCGGTATTGTATTCGCCGAATGTGATATATCTATTGTGCATTTGAGGTATTTTTCCTCGACTGTGTCAAGAGCTTTGCTTTCTTCTCATTGATTTGTAACCCTACTAGTTTTGCTTCGCTGTCGAGTTTCAGGAAGATGTTGATGTTGTCCGCATAGGATACTACTTGGCTCGACTTGTATAGTATTGTACCCCGTGTATCGACAGGTAGCTTTCTTATGATGCACTCTAGAGACAAATTGAATAGCAATGGGGCCAGCCCATCTCCCTGCTTTAGTGCGATATTTGTGTCAAAGGCGTCGCTGAGTTGGTTATTGATGCGGACTTGAGGGGTCGTCGATATCATTGTCATTTTAGTAAGACGGATTAATTTGGCTGGGTTGCCAAAGCAAAGTACTATTTGGTAGAAACGTTACGATCAATACTGTCGTACGCTTGCTTAACGTCAACGAAAATTTTGTGTACGTGTTTGTTGAACTCTCGTTGATCAACATGCTCTCAAACCACCTTGATACTCCCCAATAATACTGCTGGCGTAGGATCCAATTTTATTTTCAAGTATCTTTGAAAATATGTTGTACGCTGTACAAGGCAGTGATATGTCTCCATAATTTTCTCACTTTAGCTTATCAAATGTTTTGTGGATATTTTTTTTTTTTGTGGTAGGGAGGTGAAGGCATTTATGCCCGCCGAGTCTGGCAGTGTGGGACTCCCATGGAGGATACCTTCGGACTACCCACTAAACACCTCCCCTGTCAATCTGAGAACCTAGCCTAGAACCGTTTGACACATTACTTCGGGCCAGGTCTCGTTTTGTTACGCCGTGGGGCGCCTTCAAGCTGGGGAGTCCCTTTCCTAGCGGGAGGGGAGAGGGGAAGAGGAATTGCCAGAAGAGCGATCCCCCAGCCCCAGTGCCTCCGGCTGCTGTGAGTCCCTTTTATATTTTAGGACTGCCCGAGCATAATGTGCCACCTGGTTCCATTTGTCAACCGATTCGAGCATCACCGCAACTATATTATCCGGGGTGAACTCTCCCGTCTCCCTGTCGAGTTCCCTTCGCAGCCTGGCCCGTTTGGTACACGCAAAAATGTGTGACAGGCATTGTCCTCCTCTCCTGGGCAAAACCGACAATTGGGAGACCGTGACTTGCCGATCTTGTGCAGGTAAGACTGAAAACACCCGTGCCCGCTCAAAAGCTGGGTCAGATAGAAGTCAGCCTCACCATGCCTTCGATTTAGCCACAGTCTCACATCCGGGATGAGGTGCGCAGTCCACCTTCCCTTCGTGCGATTCCTCCAAGACTGCTGCCAATCGTTGAGCGAGCGTTGTCTTTCCTCGCGGACAACCATCTCCCTCGCATCCTCGTTTCGGCGCAGGTATATAGCGTGGCGCTCTCTAGCAAGGAGGGCGACAGGTATCACGCCTGCAATCACTCTCACCGCCGAGTCGGAGACTGTTGGATACGAAGATGCAATTCTCAGTGCTCCTCTTCTCTGTACCTGTGCCAATCGTTTTCGGTATACCTCCTTGCTGAGAGCGTCGCCCCATACCTCTGCTCCGTACATTAGCACTGACCCTACGGCACTCATCAAGAGGCGTCTTCTTGGTGGGCTGGGTCCCCCTACGTTGGCCATAAGTCGACTCAGGGCCGATATTCCCGAAGCAGCCTTCTCAGCCGTTGCCCTGATTTGCTCAGAGAAACTCATCTTCGAGTCGATCAGTAGCCCCAGGTACTTCACCGCTGGCTTCGATTCGATCTGTATATCTCCAATACTGATCATCCTTACTCTAGGGATTCTCTTTTTTGTCAAGATGACCACTTCGGTTTTCTCCAGTGCTAAACTGAGCCCGCGAGCAGTCATTCAGTCCCTCACTCGGCGCATTAGCATACCTAGCCTAAGTTGCGCGTGTTCAACGGTGCGTCCCGTGACCAGAGCCGCAACATCATCCGCATAGCCGACCAAGCGCGACTCATCTGGCATCTCAAGTCTTAGTAGCCCGTCGTAAGACACGTTCCACAGGTCCGGACCAAGGATAGATCCCTGGGCAACACCCGATGTAATTTCCATCCTTCGTTGGCCCTGTGTCGTGTCGTAGAGCAGGCTTTGGTCCTTTAGGTAGTTCCTCAAAAGCCGCATTAGATATTCTGGAACTTGAAAAGAGTTTTCCAGCGTGTCCAGAATATCCACCCATCTAGCGGAGTTGAAGGCATTCCTGACGTCGAGTGTCACCAACAGGACGATCCATCGCTTGGTGCAACTATATGCCTCTGCCTTTTAGACCGCGTTCACCACCTCTGCAATCGCATCAATGGTAGAACGTCCTGCTCTAAAGCCGTACTGCCGAGGAGATAGGTCCCCAGCAGCACGAATCGCGTCAGTGAGTCTTCCCTTGATGAGTTTCTCTAGCACTTTCCCAGCCGTGTCTAGCATGCATAACGTTTTGTTTTGTGGATATGGAATATAATTGATTGCCTCCAATCGTTCGGCATACGTTGTTGTTGCCAAATATGCTGAATGATTTTATACATGGCTTTTTGAACACTGCTGCCACCATATTTGACGAGCTCCACTGGAATCTCATCGATGCCCGGCTCTTTATTCTTCTTTTGGGCTTTGATAGCTTTTTAGGGTATTATAAAAAAAGGTTTTACAATATCCTACTAAAATTGTGACCTGTCTGTCCATCTGTCCATCCATTTGGGCGTTACAGGTAATTTTCATGCAAACTACACAAGCTAGACTTGTGAAATTTTATGCAGAGGTCAAGAAAAGTGCTCTCTCAACAGTTGCAGTACAATAAAAAATTTTTAAGATGTTTGAGGGGTGTTACCCTTACCATAGGTCTGGATGAGAACAGCTCTTAAGCTAGAAGTATTGGGTACAGGGTGACGGGAAACATACGAACAATTTTTATCTCCCCCTCTCGCGATCGGACATCTTTGGACAGAAAAATCAGATAAAATTAGGATAGAAGGTCTTTGTGAGGACAAGAGCAACAAATACCTCAAAAGTTCAAACTCCATCAAATTTGTTGATAATAGTACATTTTACAAATTTTGCGTTTTTATCTATGAAATCGAAAGGTGACCCTTGAATTTTCCGAAAACTTATGTCGGGATTTCCTAATGTAAAACGCCTGTTTTCTAAAAGTTTCATAAAAGTTGAGCCATATACAGTTATGTATGTGATACCGTTTAAATACACGTACGCAAAGGACCCAGACATGTATGTAAGGATTTTGGTGAAAAGTTTAGAAATATTTTATAACACTGATACGTTATCATAACTACTCAATCATTGAGGTCAGCACACTGCAAATAAAATGGTGGCAAAGCAAAATACATAATAACCATATATTAGTTTTTTAAACCCAATTTATGGAATATACTCGTATGTATGGGCCATTTTGATATTCAAAAACATTGTTTGAATTTTGAATTATTTTCCCATACATTTCTGGCAGGAGCAATCTCCTGCTACTTTTGCTTGTTTGATATTGCAGATGCTTTCGCTGAGAGATGACGAGTTTCCGCCTGTGAATTCGATCATTAGACTTTTGATCTGGTCAGGAAGGTGCGTGAGGGCACCGATTTCAATAGAATACCTCCTTTTTACAAGTATGCACCACTTCAGCTGCCGTTAGCGAAAACCCCCTACCACGGGCAGCAAAATAGCGATAAGTGGACAGGTTTAAAAAGTGTCTCAACCCTCCGTTTCTTGTTTCAACTCTCCGAAAAACGAGTCGAAGTAGCAAGAGAATATGTCATCTAGAAGGGCTTGACAAATAAATTAGTAAGTCAAAAGAAAGTCCTACAAAAAGCTGCTCCATTAGCAAATAGATTATCTCATATACTATGTAATTAGCGTGCATTTCAATTTGCCACCATTTTGTTGGCGTTTCATTGACCTCGTAACCTCGTTGTTTTAGCAGTTGCAATGGGCTTTCAATGTTACAAGCCATTTCTGAAATTTTCGTGAATACTTGAAATATTTGCCGTGTTCGGGGCACTTCTCCTCAGCATCTCGTATTGTTGTTGTAATTGTAAAGTTTCAATCGGATATATAAATCGATATGAGTCTTTTGGAAAGTTTAAGAGTCCGCTTTCGATTTCATGGACAAACATTAGAAATCAACAAATTGTACTAGATGTATCAAAGTGTGACTCAAAGTAGTCCAAATGAGTCTGCTCACACAACAAAGCAACGCCCGATCGCTTTTAAAGAAGAAAAAAAATACTATCATTGACAATATATGTGTTTGTTGCACTTGTGCTCATGAGAACAAACATCCAAGATTTGCCTACTCGTCATTTTCATATATGCTAGAACCCACTTAAAAATCTCAAAAAATTTTTTCTACCAGATCTTTCGCGATGTTTCTCTTTTTTGATCTGCATATAAAGTGCTCCGGATGGTGCTCCCTAATCTAAGTAAACTTCTCCCGCAAAAAATATGCAGAATATGGTCAGAGGAACAGTTACCAGAGGACTGAGAATGAATTATAATACCTCCGATGTACAAAAAAGGGGGACAAGTTAAGGTGTGGAAATTATAGAAGCATTACTTTTCTGTGTGCGTCATATAAAGTGCTCTCCAAAATCAAAGAAAGAAAGTTAAAGCGTACTAGGAAAGTATTATAGAAGAATATCAGGAATACTTACGCAATATGTGGTCTACAATAGACCACGCATTCTCAATAAAGCAGGCGTTCGAAAAATTCTGGAAATATAACATTGACATGCACCTTCTCTTTGTAGTCTTCAAGCTAATTTACGACAGTGTCATACAGTAGCGTCCAAACAAAATCAGTCCGCATGATCAAAATCACAATACTAAACACAGAATCCTTATTCAAGATGGATGGCAAACTAACTGACAGCTTCAAAGTGGAATCAGGTTTAAAACAAGGCGGTAAATTTGCCCCAATGCTCTTATTTTATGTGTCGATTAATGTTCATGTCCACATGACTGGTAGCATATGCTAATAATATCAATATTATTGCACTATCAATCTCAGATGCTAAAAAAGCACTTCTTGGTCTAGAATCTGAAGCAAACTGATTTGGCCTACAAGTTGGTGAAACAAAGCTAGATTCATGACCAAAACGAGCAAGAACACTCCAGTTTGATAAAACTTGATCATAGGAGATTATAACCCTGAAAGTGTGGATCATTTTTTCTATCTTGGACCGAATTTAAACAGAAGGGGCACCAAAATGGAAGAAATTAGACGCCGCATGAAAGCTGCAAATAAAGTCTATTGTTCCATACTTCCCATTCCATGGTCTAGCGAGTGCACAGGCAAAATAAGCTTCGTATTTACAAATCACTAGTCCAACACTTGCTGTTGTATGAAAGTGAAACATGGACCTTGACAAGCAAATCCGAAAAAGTGGTAGACGTATTTGAATGCAAATCACTTCAGAAAATAGATACCCCAATGAAACAAGAAACAGAGTGGAGACTATGTTGGACAGGGCATGTAGAAGCAATAGAAATAAACCGGCGACCTAAAAGAACATTAAGAGCACAAGGTAGACATTCAGTGGAAAGACCGAGGACTAGATGGAAAGACACGATAGAAGCTGATATCAAATTCCTGATGATAGTGATCAACTGGAAAATGAGGTCACAGAACCATCTTGATTCGAGGAGTTTAATCCTGGGCACCAAGGCCCAGCTTGGGCTGTCACGCCATAGATGACAATGGTGAGGTTTCAAAATTGCAGTTGTTGTCGTCTCCGAGGTAAATTGTTGTGATGCGCGGATGGACAAATGGACGGAAGGAAATGTGCACCTTTCCCTGAAACTAATAGGGTTTCATAAAGATAATTCACAAAATCCTAAAAAAAGATAATGTAAGCTTCCAGAAAGCTATGTGAGCGTCAAAAAACGAATCAGCAAGAAAGGACTCCACTACAGAATAGAGATCAAGTCCAAGGAAAATGAGCAAGAGAAGTAGTAGATGGAGACTGTAGGGGTATAATTTGCGAGCTGCGGCGACCACAAAAACTTTTTTTTGCCTCAATTTAACTTTTTTGGCGAGGGTATCACAACCTTCGTCAAACGGAATGCTGAAAGTGAATAAGCAGGCAGTTTGATTTACTAAGAAGGGCCATCTTATAGATGGGTTAGATACTAGTGCTCAAAATTTTCAATATTGGCTGGGCTCGGGAGTTTATGATAATGAACTCAAAAGGTACGTTGCTGCGTGGACTTCAATCACAAAAGATGTAAATACAAGTTGCCAGACTGGAACGCTAATCGCTAAATGTATGGAATTGCTACTTATCGATCATCAGATTGTTATCGTTAAACTCAGTGAACCCTCTAAACAGAGCTACAGAATAGCAAACGGCCCCGATGATATTGATCAGTGAGTCCTCTAGGAGGAGAGAACTGCTTACCTAATTGGCCGATAATACGGGATATGTCAGATGTAAAAGGATTCTGTACCGATAATCATGGGCTTGGCAATTGCCAAGTTTTGTATGAAATGCAAAAAGATCACCGTAAGGAGCAATTAAAGATTGTCTGCACATGTCAATGACTAGAGGATGATGAAAGACTACATCTTGAGCGATTATAATCACATAACCTCAAAATCCTGAAGAGCTGGTATAGATGGTTTTAATACACATGTATGGAGCAAGACTAGAATGCCACTATATTTTATAGTCAAAAGAAGACCACAAGCAAACGGTTCAAAGCCGAGGGGGTAGCATCAGGGATAAGTTTAATATGTAGGTTGTAGGTTGCAATATCGTACTGTTAAGATTAGTTAAAGTTTTTTGATGAAATTTATTGGAATCAAATAGATATACATATATTAGTTGTAAGCACAAAGTGCACTTTTTTATTGCGTTCTTTAATCATATGTGACTTTAATAGAGTTGATTGGTTATTTCTTCTTTTCTCCAATTGATTGATATTATTTAGTAATTTTCATTTGTTAAGAGATTATATTGCTTTTACGACTAGTTTTTTGATTGAATATTGTTTAAATTCACAATGGTACTTGGGCTATTAAGTTTTTGTGTACTTTAATGTTCTAAAACTTGCTTTATGCTTTTACAAAATTTATAACGTTGATTTATAAAAGGCGAATTTAAGGAGGGAGCCTCTTATACTAGCAAATCAAAAGGAGAGCATACGATTGCACAAAGTGCCAAGAAGTGAAGATACGCAGAGCCTTTGAGGCTACTATGGAATCATTTTTGTTGAAGGAGATATGTGTGCTGGCGGACTAAAGAAAGCGCGAAACTAGCATATACTATACAATATATGCAGAAAATAGCGAGACAAGGAAGTGCTGGATGTAGCCAAATTCTCTGTTACTGTCAAAACGGTAATCAGCTAACCAAGAGCATCACAGCAAGATAATGTCTTAAATGGTCGATTGCTTATGAACATCTCAGGTCTGATGCGATTCCAATGGAAAGATCACTGTTTTCGGAGCGCCCGCCTAGAGAAAACAATACCAGCACATTCCACCTGCTGGATATTTTGCATTTGGATAGAGAGGAAACAGTTCTTCACATTTTCTTAAATGAAACAAGTTAAAATAGTAGTAGCCTATGCAGACGATATCAACATTTTGTCAGGATCATTAACAACCGCCAAAGAACTCTTCCTGAAACTCGACAGCGAAGCAAAACTAGTAAGGCTACAAATCAATGATAATAAAACAACGCTCATGACGCAGTTAGGGAAAAATACCCCAAATATATAAAATATTACACTTGGCGAATATAGTATCGAAAACGAGGGCGAATTTGTGTATTTGGGCGCCAAAATAACGAAAACCGGTAATGAAAAGACGAAATACGCCAAAGAATACAGCTCGCATTTAAAATATTTTATTTAGTTTTGACGATCTGGAAGACCAGCCTCATACACAGGAAAACAAAGCTCCAAGTATACAAATCTGTGATAAGCATCCGCAAATATATTGAACGCCTTTGAGCGACGGGTCCTGATGAGAATAATCGGAGCGAAGCTAGACGGGAACCAATGGTCAATTCGATACAACCATAAACTGTATGAAATTTTTGACGATTGTAAGGCTGTGGAAGCTACAATGGGCTGGCCACATGAATCGTATGGACGAACAATGGATACCCAAGAAGGTATTCGTTGGGAGAACCGAAGGCCGGAGACCAGTGGGGAAACCGAGGAAACGTTGGTCTGACTCAGTTAACGAAGACAATTCATCGCTGCTCAGATTTCGAAATTTGAAGACGCGGTCAATGGACTGAGACAGTTGGAGGTGCTATTTGTGGGAAGCGAAGACCCGAGAGGGGCTGTAGTGCTAAGAAGAAGAAGAAGGATTGCATCACGGATCTGGTCGAGGTAGAAGAGGCCATCAAAAGGAAGTTCCCTAGCGTGGGCAAGATCAAAGCGAGACTGACACCAGAAACCCAAAGGGGACAACGCATGGCTACCATTAGCTTGACTGAACAGGACGTCGAACAATTTTGGAATAAGAGCAAAGCAAGAAAAGCGAGGGTTGATTGCAGGATATGGTGAAGAACAGCATCTCTTCAATGTTTCAAATACCTTGGCTATGGTCACACCGCACAAGTATGCAAAGAATCCGATTGGAGCTCCCTATGTTATAAACACGGTGAAATGGTATATAAAAGAAAAGAGTATACAAAGGAAGCACACTATATTCTTTGCAAGGATGCTGATCCAATACCCAATTTTGGACACTTCTTAGGAACAAAGAAATGCTGAGTTTTCCAGAAAGCCCTAGCCAAGGCAAAATCAGAACTTCGATAAGTTCGATGAGCTTAACCACCCAAAATCTGTTTGAGTAGTTTGCGAGGGATACGAAAGCTAACTTTTTGGTGCTGAGTGACCAACACCATGAAAAAGTTCGGCATCATGGTATCCTGATGGAGCTGGTACTGCCGCTCTTTGTGTTCAGAATAGTGATTTTTAGGTGGAGAGCTGTAGACGGGGGGATGGTTTCATGTTAGTATGATACTCATGGACTTCCTTCTTCAGTATGTACCTAACACCGAACGATTCGATATAATCTTTCCATGCCAGTCTGAATGTTTGGAGGACACTGTCTCGAACGCAGACGGCAACGTGCACGTTGGGGGAGATTTCAACGTAAAAAAACGAATCCTGCGAATCGTGGTCAGGATGGGGCTCGTTGTACTAAATACCGGAAATGCGCTGACTTTCCACCGTATTGGTGGTGAAGGAATTATACTTGACGTAACATTCGCCTCGAAGTCCTTAGTACAGAGGAAAAACAATTGGAGAGTATTAGAAGACTACTCAGCTATTGCATTCTGCTTGAGATCAGTGATGTTGTCTCCCGACGTCCATGCTCTGAACTGTCTCCAACTGGGTGGAACATTGGAAGAAAGCACGTCGAGAGGTTCATCGAGAGGCTCTTAGCAGATTCTCCGCTGCAGGGAGATTCACAGTGGACAGAAGCATTGGCAGCTCAAGACGTGATGAACTCAACTATGAACATCATTACGACTGCTTACAATGCTTCTATGTCCTGTCCAAAACCCCAGCACGGCAAGCACGCAGTGTACTGGTGGTCGAGTGAAATCGCTGAAAAGTGAACGGTGTGTCACAAGCTTCGGCGTAAGGCTCAATGGGCACGGAACCGTTATGAGGCATGCAACCAGGTAGCAGATTATAAATTGGCCAGAAAATGACTCCGCAAACTGATTAAAAACAGTTAGGCTCAGTGCTGGCAAGATCTAGTGAATTATGTGGAAGCTTGGTGTGCTACGGAAACATTTCATGTATGATGCGGAAAAGTTGGATGGGATAGCACTTTTCTCCGCCTATCTCGTCCGTGTTGACGCTGTCTATGGTGAAACAGCAGTCGAGTGTCCACTCTTCACACAGTTGGAACTGGAAGAAGCATTCCTTTCATTGAAAGCGAGGAAGGCTCCAGGTTCAGATGGTGCTACAACTTGTCTATCACCATTGTCCTGACTTGCTGCTCGGCAAATTCAACGCATTGCCTACAGATGGGGTTTTCCCGGTACGATGGAAAGTAGCGGGGCTCGTGCTGATCAGCAAGGGGAAAGGAAATCCCGGATCGCCATCTGCATGCTGGATACTGCTGGGAAAGTGCTAGAGACACGATTCGTGCTGCTAAGGATCTATGCAGGGCGTTCCACAATTGATACGATTACAAACGAGTGAGCGTGGTCCAAAAGGCAGAGGCAGATACCCACACTTAGTGATGGATCGTCCTGTTGGTTTCACTTGCCGTTAGGAATGCCTTCAACACCACTCAAAGGGTGGATATTCTTGATACATAAGTTCCAGAATATCTATGTTAATGTGGCTTGTTAGGGAGGAGCTGAAGGACTGAAGCCTGCTTTACACTACGACACAGGCCCAACGAAGGATGGTAACTTCCATTGGGTGTTGTCCAAGGATCTATTCTTGATCCAGCCCTGTGAAACATGTCTTACGACGGGCTACTGAGACTTGAGATGCCAGACGAGTCGTATTTGGTCAGCTTTGTGGATAATGTTGCGGCTCTGGTCGCTGGACGCACCACTGAACAAGCGCAACTTAGAATAGATATGCCAATGCGCCGAGTGAGAGACTGGATGACTGCTCGCGGGTTCAGTTTAGCACTGGAGAAAACCGAAGTGGTCATCTTAACAAAAAAGAGAATCTCTAGAGTAAGGATGATCAGTATTGGAGACATACTAATCAACTCAAAGCCAGCGCTAAAGTACCTGGGAATACTGATCGACTCGAAGATAAGTTTTTCTGAGCAACTCAGGGCAACGGCTGAGGAGGCTGCTTCGGAATTATTGGCTCTGAATCAACTTATGGCCAATGTCGGGGGAGCCAGCCCATCCAGAAGACGCCTCTTGATGAGTAATGTAGGGTCAGTGGTATTATATGGAGTAGCAATATGGAGCGACGCTCTCAGTAAGGTAATATACTGGAAACACTTAGCAGAGATACAGAGAAGAGGAGCAATGAGGATTGCATCTTCGTATGCCACAGTCTCTGTTGCAGCGATTAGAGTTATTGCAGACATAATAACTGTTGTCCTCCTTGCTAGGGAATGCCGCGCTATTTACCTGCGTCACAATGAGGACGCGAGGGAGATGGTTGTCCGCAAGAGGAGACAGCGCTCACTCAACTATTGGCAGCAGCCTTGAGTAAGTTGCACGAAGAGAATGTGGACTGCGCACCTCATACCGGATCTGATACCGTGCTCAATGAAAGGCAAAGCGAGACTGACTTCTAGCTGACCCAGCTTTGGAATGGACATGGGTGTTACCTGCACAAAATTGTTAAGTCATAGTCCCCCGACCCGATTGTTGGTTTTGCCCAGTAGAGGAAGATAATGCATGTCACACATTTTTTGCGCATACAAAGTGGGACAGGCTACGAAAGGGCCTCTATAGGGAGACAGGAGGGTTCTACCCAGATAATATAGTCGCCGTAATGCTCGAATAGGTTGACAATTGGAACCAGGTGGCACATTTTGCTCGAGCAATCCTAAAAGATAAAAGGGACTCACAGCACCCGGGGGCGTTGAGGCTGGGGGATCGCTTGCCGAGCAATTCCTCTTCCCCTCTCCCATCCATCAAAAGAGGGATCACCCAGCTTGAAGGCGCCTCACGGCGTAACAAAACGAGACCTGACCCGAAGTGATGTGAGAAATGGTTCCAGGCTGGATTTTTGAGTTGATAGGAGAGGTGTTACGTGGGTAGCCCAGGCGCGTTCTTGCGAGCATGGGAGTCCCAATTTCTGTGCGTAAATGATATCCACCTCCCAACCACAAAAAAGGCTCTTAACTGTACAAAAATTTTCATGAATGACCTTCCTCAACGCCTGTCCTCTAATTGTCTTCTTTACGCTGATGATTTAAAATTTTATCATACCATTAACTCCAGCGAAGACTGCCCATGCCCTCAAGATGATCTTGACAGCCTACAAATAAGATGTTAAGATAATTTACTTCTTCTTAACATTCCAAAATGCTGCCTCATGTGGTTCTCAAACCAAATTTATCCAGCAATGTATAAATGCCAAATTGATGAATCGCCACTCGCACATGTAGACAAATTTAAAGATTTGCAATTAGTATTTGACCCAGGTTTTAAATTTGACATCTCTAGGCTTTCAGGTGTCGTTGGTTTTATTTAACATTTTCTCTACAAATCTTCAACATCTTCCACTGCAAACCCAAACGTTTTAAATTAAAACGCCTAAGTGTTTTAATTAAAACACTTTTAGTGTTTTAATTCAATAAAACACTTCAGGCGTTTTATTTCAAAACACTTACCGTTTTATTTAAAACACTAAGCGTTTTAATTTAAAACGCCTCAAACGTTTTATTGAAAAAAAAACACCAAAAGCGTTTTTTTCAATAAAACGTTTGAGGCGTTTTAAATTAAAATGCTTAGTGTTTTAAATAAAACGGTAAGTGTTTTAAAATAAAACGCCTGAAGTGTTTTATTGAATTAAAACACCAAAAGTGTTTTAATTAAAACGCTTAGGCGTTTTAATTTAAAACGTTTGGGTTTGCAGTGTTTGCACAAAGAGTTGCTGTAGAAGACATATTGACAGACAGAAGTAAGTATGTGGACGAGAACTTGAAACCAAGCTTTCTATCACTCTTATAGACTCACAGTACCTTTTTTCGCACTTTACTGCTATAAACAAACAGTGTTGAAGCTTAACTACCACTTCTTCTACTTTAAACGAAACTTCATTATTTTTTGCACAATTTTCACAAAAAATTACTAAAGAACACAAGTCAATATGTGTCTGTCAATTGACAGACATATTTTGACGTAAGCTTGAAAGCATTTTCAATAAAACGACTAGGCGTTTTAATTAAAACATCTGGTGCTTTAGTTGAAACGCCTGGTGTTTTAATTAAAACATCAGGCGTTATAATTAAAACGTTTTCCTTGATGTTGTGTCAATTAAGACACTTAAAGTGTTTTTTCTCGAGAAAACGTTTGAGGCGTTTTAATTGAAAAGGCTTACCGTTTTATTTAAAACACTAAGCGTTTTAATTAAAAAATTTCAAACGTTTTATTGAAAAAAAACCAAAAGCATCTTAATTAAAACACTAAGGTGTTTTAATTAAAATTATTTAAGTGTTTTTTCTATAAAATGTTTGAGGTGTTTTAAATTTAAAGGCTTAGTGTTTTAAATAAAACGGTAAGTGTTTTAAAATAAAACGCCTGAAGTGTTTTATTGAATTAAGACACTAAAAGTGTTTTAATTAAAACGCTTAAGCGTTTTAATTTAAAACGTTTGGGTTTGCAGTGTTAACCAGCGTGTTTCGTTTTGTACACTTAGCCTGGTCGATCCTTGAACAAGCCTGTCAAGTATGATCTCCTCACTATACCCGAGCTATCGGATGCTGTAGAGTCTGTACACACGTTCTCTATTTTACAAATAAAATTTTCTTAACAGCTCTCACAATGAGCCCTTACAGATCCCCACCATCACATCAATCAATTGTGCATTTGCCTGAGCCAATATTAACTTTTTCCATTTTTTGCAGACGTATCACGTCGTTACAATAAACTACAGCTGGGTTCCCTGCCATATTCCTTAAACGCTTTTAAAGGCACATGACGAACATTCTCCTTAGCTCCTAATACTCTATTAGTAGTATATTTTTTCTATTTAGGTTTTTGTTTGTTCTTGTATTTTCTATATTTTATGTCACCTATTTTATAATTGGATTGAGGAGGATCTGTGAAATAGCGTAAAATAAAATATTTGTTTTTTGCCGAAAAATATGTAACGAGAACTACATTCCTGATTTTTTGGCTAAATCGTGTCCAATCACTAGGAGAGGGGAATGCAAATTTTGGATTCATTTTGTCTCCCCCTGGGCCCCCTTATGCACAAAATGACTTTCTGTTTTAATTTTGGAAGTGCTAATCAAGATCTTCCATTTGTTACCCCACGCGACTACATTTGATAAGAAAAAAATGTTTCAGGGTCACTTGAGCATAAGGGGAAGCACCCTTGAAAAATCCTTAGCTTTTGAAAGATTACCTTATTTCCTTTAAAAATATATGCTTCTTCAAAAAAAGCAAATCAATAGAAGACTGACGACCAGGGTTAGGCTTTGTATTGCCCATTGAAACATACTAGGAAGTTCTTAGATACTAGGAAGTTCTTAAATATTTATTCTCAAGACCCCGACTCTCCCATAATTTCTAAATTCTTATTAAACATTTAAATTGTATTTTTCAATTGTATCCTGAATCGATTCATCTACTTCATTCATTTATAAAGACCATTAATACTCATCGTTTCGAATAATAAAGCGGCATAATTTTCTTTTATCTTTGCCAGAAAAAAAGCACAATCCCAACATACGAGCACAATTCCCACATTTGACCTTCTGATGCTCAGTGAATTTTTTTCCTCAATGAAACTTTCACTTTATCATATGTTCAAGAAAATAAATATAAAAAACAAAACTAGGGAAATTCCAATCGCCAGCAGCTCCTACATTTTTATCCCTGAATATTATAATAAGAAAAATCGTCTTTGCCACATTAACACTACTTTTTTTCAATGCACCAATACATCATCAGTTCCTCCCCATGCCATTCCCTGATACATTGAATCCACATATGCGTGTGTAATTGCACCACCATCATCACCAAAATTTCATACCCACCGATGATGATGGGTGGTTAGTGGTGAAAAAAGCTAAAAAGGATATAAAAAAAACAATGGCAGTTTTTCTAGGGGTGAACTTTTTCTCTCTCAACGGTTTCGCCGCTCTCCCAGAGATGGCTCTCGCATGGCCATGTGTGTATTTTGTTGTTGCCAGGACACATGCCTATAGGTCGCGGAGTGGACGGAAGAGCGCGGGAAACCCTGGATTTTTCGCGCGCGACGACGGTGATTTTATTTTTGCGAGGTCCAAGCCGCCCTGGCTACGGGGGACTATGAGAAGTGCAATTCGTTTTTTGGGTTTTCAGTGCGAAAAAATTTTTTCTGCCAGTGTGATGTGTTTGGTGTGTATAAACGAATTTAAATGAGGCAATGGTAAGTTGTTTTTTAGTCTTTGTAGTCTTTTTTAATTTTATGCCTTTTTTATAAACTCTTTTTGTGCCGCTTTTTTAATTTACATCATATATACACATATATGCAGCCTTATTGGCTGCGCTATGAAAAAATGCATAAGTACAACCGTGAAAGAATCAGAATAAAAGAAGTAAATACGAGTCTAAATGAACATCATGTCGGCATTTATGAGTAAATACGCGAAAGTGTTAATTTTCTTTTTTTCGAAGTGGTGTTAAGGGGGATGATTCGCATTACTGTAATTGTTTGGCAATGGCGACAAACATCACATTCGATATTTGTTGTGATTGAAAAATGTGACTTTGTGACCAATTCGTTCAGTGCCGTAGTCGCGCTGCGCCGTTTCTAATCGGACCCGGTATGCGATTGTCTATAGCGAATTCAAAACACCTAATTTCTAATATCTAATTACACATTACCATTTACAAATAATCCTGTTCCGATGCCTTCGCTGTGGAGCGTGTGCTGTTGATGTTGCTGTTATGAAAATTTCTAATACTACTCGTGGTGCGCTCTAATATACAAAGCTAAAACTAGTGCCATGCAAAGCAAATCAAACAACTAAAGCGGGAAGCGATAATATGTGTTTTATTCAAGCTAAATTCTAATGCAAAGTTTTCCATTAAATTCAGATTCTGCTTTGTTCATCCGAGAATCTGCCGAGAGCTTCTTACAATGCTTGACGGGGATGTTTGGTTTCCTCCATGCTGTGCACCTGTAAAGAATAAAATATTGTTTTAGAGTTTCCGCGGTTTGTGATCAGTTCAAAATTGCTCGTTTTTAAACTATTTCTAATTCAAATCTGTCATATTATTTACAAGAGATTTCCATCGCTATCTAATACCGCAAATTAAAATATATAAGCTCCATTTGGAATGCGTGTATGGAAGGCACGTACGTGGGTTGGTGGGTGTTCAAATAAAGCTTGAATCGCAACCAAGAGTGGGTTTGGGCTAGAAAGTTGATTTATTCAGGTCCTTTTTCACCCTCCAAGCTTCAAATGATTCTCATTGCTACATGCTTTGAACAGACACAAGCTCACATGCTACTTTATCGTTCATCATTATTCTAAGGTGCTGGAAGGAAGACAGGGATACGTTTATTGTGGAGATTTCAAGGGTGCTTGCAAGGCGTGGGAGTGAGGCTTAGTGAATATATCATTTGGGATCTACACTCAGTGACCAGGAAAGAACAAAATTCAAATTCTTGCCAGTTTCGTTTCGAACTGACTAAAAGGCAATTGGAAGAGTGGAAAAAGAGTGCTCCCTGTAAGATGGGTTGATTAGGAAGATGGGGTCACATTTGGCTAGGTCGTTTGCATTTTCCATTTAGGAGCCGGCAGTGTCCATTTACTTGCCTCCTCTGGCCTGGCTCTGAAAGTCCAAGTACTCTTTTGCACTTTGTGGGAGAGGAATTTGTATGGATCTACGGTTTTATATCTATATAAAGAGAAACGTTTCACCATGTGTATGAGCTTCTGCAAGTGCGAGGATCATAGGAAAGGTTGTCATTTTGTGTGCATCTTTTCGTTTTGAACTTTCCACAGGATTCTTCTTGCTGAGGTATTGGTTTCGAAGGATGATGTTGGGGTACACATATACAAGAAAGAAAGAAATTTAGGGCATGCGCGCTTTTTCTGTAGTTTTTAAACATCTCTACAAGAGTTTCGCGTGAGTGTGTTTAAAATTTTTGTCAGAGGTTGAAAAAAGAAAATGAATATTGCACTAATTTAGTCTTGTCTACTCGTGATGCCGATGAGATACACATGAATGTAGAAACTGATGGCCGAATAGCAGACAATTCAATATATTCGAGAAATTAGTCTTACAAGGAAAGTTACGAAAAGGAAATAAAGTTCTACACTCTACATAATAAAAGTATTGTATTCAAAATGAATTGATCATCATAAATTGCACACATGCATTCCCTAGATTCCGTTGAAGTATAAAATTATACTGCGATGTCACTGAGCATTACTTTGTTTCTATTATATTCAAAAAATTTGGCTAACCGTTTGTGTTCAAATGTTGAAGGCATTTTTGGTAGCATTAATTTATGGTCATGTATTTTTCCATTCGTCTTTTGAATTTGAGTACATACAAAGTTTGAGTCCACAAAAAATTATTTACTTGAATATTCTCGCATTTTCAACAGCTATCATCACAGCCCAAGCTAGGCTTTGGCCTTCAAGATTAATCTCCTCCAATCATCACGGTTCCACGATCCTGTTTGCCATTTATTTACTTCCAACAAGGATTTGCTGTCAGTTTCTATCGTGTCTTCCCATTGAGTCTTCAGTCTTCCCGCTGGACGTCTACCTTGTGCTCTACCCGTTAATGTTCGTTTGGGTAGCTAGTTTTCTTCTATTCTTTTACTTGGCTCATCCGTTGCAATTGACGTAACTTTGCGCAAGAGGAAATAGGTGGATCATTAAATAGTTCATACGACTCATCGTTGTAACGTAATCTTCATTCTGTTCTTTGTTTCACTGGGCCGTCGATTTTCTGGAGTACTCGTACTTTGCATTCAAATACGACCACTGCCTTTTCGAATTCGCTCTTCAGGTAAAAAGCAAATGTTTGACTGGTGAGTTTTAAATACAGAGCTTAGTTTGCCTGTGCACAATTCTGGACCTAAGGATGGGAAGTATGGAGGCATATGCGTTTATGCGGTGTCCCATCTTGATCTTTTCGACGCCTCTTCAATTTAGGTTGGCTCCAATCTAAACAAAGTTATCCTCACATTCAGGGTTGTAGTCGCCTATGGTTAAGTTTTGTGGAATTGGAGTTTTCTTTCTCATTTCAGGCATGAATTTAGTTTTAGTTTCATTAACTCGTAGGCTTCAAATTCTAGAATCAGAAATACTCCTTTGGTATTTGAGATTGAGCGTGCCATAATATTGACGTTATCAGCAAATGCTACTCATTACATATATGGACTTGAACATTAGTGTACCCGAAGTCTCAGCTAATATCTTCCTAATGACGTGTTCTAGTGTAATATAAAAAAGCATTGGGGCAAGTCCTTCCATATTAAAGCTGCCTGTTAGTTCATTTTTTACCTTGACCTGGAACTCTGTATTAAGCATCGTGACCTTGACCATGCGGACTAGTTTTGCTTCTACGCCAAAGTAAAGCATTATTTTGTACAGCGCACTTCTGTCGACACCGTCGAATGTTTGCTTGCAGTCTACAAAGAGTTCGTGCACACCGATGTTATATGCCCACCACCTGCTTACCTGAAAATATTTGGTCTATTGTGAACCGGCCATTCCTGATACTCTCCAATCATACTTTCATAGTACGGCTTTAATTTTCTTTCTATGATGTTTGGGAGTACTTTATAAAACTACACAGATGAGTGAAGCCTCTATAATTTTTACACCTTAATTTGTCCCCCTTTGTGTAGAGGGGACTATTATACTTTTTTGCTAGTCCTCTGGTAACTGCTCCTCTGAAAATATTCTGCAAATAAGTTGATGTAGAATCTTATTTAGATGGAGGCCACCGCTTTGGAACAGTTGCACAGGCATTTCATCTATTCCAGGAGCCTCATTTTTCCTGAGGTTCTGTACTGCTGGCTGTACTTCATCTCTGATTGATGGTGAGAGTCTTATTTTTCCTGAGATCTCGTACTACTGCCTTTACTTCGTCTCCGGTTAGTGGTGAGACTGGGACCGCTCGCTCTGCTTCTGGAATGTTTTCAGCTTTAGCCGTTGTTGGGAACGCTGTAAATTGCTTCTCGAAATACTGTAGCCATCTTTTTTAATTTCGAATGTTTTACATATGATAACTCCTTGTGCTCTTTTGCAAAGACTTGTTTGTGTATTGAAGCCGTATTTTAATTGTTTAATAGAGGCATACGCCGATCTAACTTCGTATGGGGTCATGTTTTTGTTTATCTGTTTGATAAAGGTGTTGATGGTCACTCATTTCTTTCTTGGACACATTTTTTAGCTTGAAGATGAAGGCTTTTATATTGTTTTTCTTTGGCCCGAGTTGGTCACTGGATGTATTTTTTGTGCGCCTGCTTTCTTTTTTTAATCTTTTCCTTGCATTCTTGTTCCTGCTTTTCTTTGGTTGGTGCCCCAAGACTAACTCGGTTGCTTCTGTTACCGCATCTTTTACTATCTTACACATGGTTTTGATGTTAACATTACTTTCAGCAGCTACATCCAACACAAAATACTACATTATTACCCTAAGAATAAAGTTGACCAGCACCCTATTTAGGATTCTACAACTGGCCTGGATTGGGCCATGCTTGGCCTATTTATTCCCATAATTGGCCAACGTATTTGTCGATGCTTGGAAAATGGCTGGAGGATATATCAAGAGAATGATTGATACCAGTACTGGGTCAGTGGTTATTGCCAATGCTGGGCTAGTGGTTATTATAAATATTGGGCCAATGCTCAATCAATTGTCATTGCCAATGGTAGGCAATTGTCATTCTTATAACAGTGAGTCCGAAATGTCTTGCAGTTCTAGCTAGTAGGTACATTACATGGGAAACAATTTCAATTCATAAAGTATCTTTTCACCACTTATTTCTAAAAGGTTTTGTTTTCCTGATCGGCTAATAGTTGGCCAATACTTGAAATTTTTATAATGCTTCGTAAATTTTACGAGGTAATCTCTTCAAAGCATAAGCTTGGCGTATAGTTTGGCCATTTATTGACGTTTCTCTTCACTACAACGCATTCTAGACCGCAAAATGTTCAAGTCTGCTACCTGTGATGGGCTAATGTTGGCAGTGTGACCTGTTAATGGTAGGCAGCTATGTATAAGCGTGACAAGATATTTGTGAACAAATGCGCCAATCTTTCTAGGATTTGTAGCACAATAGCGCCCGAAAATGTATATGGTGCCGCAACAAGTGAGACAAATAGCTTCCAAAATTGTATTTGCACTGTATTGCATGTATTTATTTCTCTTCCAATAAAAACAAATCTTATAATAAAAGAACTAGGAAAGTCTAAAATTTGCAACCATAATAAAAAATTCCATTTCAAAATTACTAAATAGCAGAACAAAAGACTTCAATGCATTCTTCAATGGTATCTATGACACCTTATCAAAATTCAATATTACCACAGATAACTAGTATACTCTCAAAATAATCCGATTCTTCGGTTAACGCCTCATTATTATTGATTCTAAGCACAATAAATGGATGAATTAAAAAGTTTTACAAAAAAGACAGAACTACGCTCTTGTCAGAAGGGTTTTGTACTTTACGTACGTTATGGAGACATACGAGTATAGAATGATTTAATTCAAGAAAAACTTTAATGACATGAACAACAAATATTTTTTTGTTTTAAAAGAAGAGCCAGTGGTACTCCATTTTAACAGGCCAATATTTTGTTGCAATATTGCTAAAATCATTGATTAATTCAAATTTTAAATGTCTTATTGTTATATTATATAAAGTATGGTCCAACCATAATGCACGATATTAATTGTGAGTCACACCTTAACGTCAAGTTTTTCGCCCAACTTAATTTGACATTTCTTTGTTTCAGTGTTTGATAAATTTAACTATGGAGAGGTACATAATTGAGCAGTGCGTTAAGGTTGTTGTAGCCTTTTACGAAAATGGGCGTTCAAATCAAAATGTATTTCGTGCACTTCGTGATTTTTTTGCTCAGCATAATCGACCAAATTTGTCCACAATCGGGAGAATTATGCGCAACTTTCAGCAAAACGGGTGTGTAGGAAATGTGACATCACCTGTGCATGCTTGCCCAGTTCGTTCTGCGGAAAACATTGCCGTTGTTCGCGATAGTGTGGCAGAAGAGCCGTCAACCCCGACTCGTCGTGCCCAACAGTTGAACATTTTACGAACATCACTGATGCGAATTTTGAATAAAGATTTGAATTTACACGCTTACAAGGTTCAATTGACTCAAGAGCTGAAGCCTACTTACTATTTCAAGGCACGCTTTCACTTCACTATTGTGAGATGATAACGGACTTCTTGTGGCCAGAAATCGAGGTTATGGACCTGGACGATATGTGGTTCCAACAAGATGGTGCCACTTGTCACTTGCTCTTTTGCGCGATAAATTCAATGGCCGTGTTATCTCACGTTGTGGCGATGTTAATTGGCCGCCATAGTCATGTGATTTGACACCGTTGGACTTCTTTCTTTAGGGATATTGAAAAGAAAAAGTGTACGTCAATAAGCCAAGAAAAATTCAAGAGCTAAAGAATGAGACAATTCAGCACATTAACGACATTGAACCTCAATTATGTCTCAGAGTTATTGAAAATATGGAACATCGGATAGAAGTATTGGCGAAATTTTGTTTCACACATAATTGTCATAGATCCTTCTATTATAATGAACAAGTTGAAGTAGCAGGAGAGTGCTCCTGCCAGAAGGGTATTTTTACAATAAGTAAATCAAACAATATATTCTGCATATCAAAACTTGACTAATATACTATACGGATTCCATAAATTGAGTTCGAAGAATTATTATGGTTATTATATTTTTATATTCGCTGCCTTTTCGATTCAAGTGTTTTGACCCCGTCGCCTGATTAGTCATGATAACCTATCAATGTTACAAACCATTCCCAAAATTTTTCTCTACATTCCTACATATTTATAGTGTCTAGGTCCGTTGCAAACGTAATCTCCCTAGTTTTGCGCGTTAATGTTGTAATTGATAAATATTCAATCGGGTATAACTAAGTTGTTTATTGTTCGATTATTCTGAGATTTCCAAACACATACAATTGCTTTCAAGAAACTTAAATGGTAGTTTTTGGGAAATTTAAGGGCTCCATTTTGATTTTATAGGCAAAAATGTAAAATTTATAAAATGTACTATTATGAACAAAGTTGATCGAATTTCGACTTCTAAAGTTTTTGTTGCCCTTGTACTCCTAAAGTCACACCTCTGTGATTTTTTTCAGATTTTTCGGGTCAAAGCTGTCCAATCGCGAGGGGGGCACCAAATTTTCGTACATTTCCCCTTCCCCTGCACCCCTCAAAGTAAAACTTGTCATTTTAAGACCTGTTTTGATAAGTTTTTATTAACACCTTTCATTTGATACCCATATTGCCTACATGCAAAAATGTTTTTTTTTTCGGGGGCCACTCCCCTATATGGGGAGACCCCCCTTAAACACCTTATGAATTTTTTTATGATGAAACTTTGAAAAGGGCATCCTTTACACCTACTTACAAAATCTTGTGTTTCTAGCTTATGTAGTTTGCGAGAAAAAGTGGTGTGTCACACGGACGGACGGACAGACAGGACGTGATTTTAGTAGGGTATTGTAAAATGATTTTACAATACCCTAAAAACATCAACAGAATTCTCTGAAAACTTTTTGTTTTATTTACAATTAACATCGTGCGTTTTGGTTGGACCACTTTTTATTTGGAGAAAATACAATTAAAACTGTAGTGTCTTTTTTTGTGGTTGGGAGGTGAATGTCATTTACGCACAGAGTGTGGAACTCCCATGCTTGCAAGAAGGCGACTGAACTACTCACTAAACACCTCCCCTGTTAAACCGAGAACACAGCGTGAAATGGTTTGACACATTACTTCGGGCCAGGTCTAATTTTGTTACGTTATGAGGTGCCTTCAAGCTGGGTGATCCCTCTTCTAGCGGGAAGGGAGAGGGGAAGAGGAAGTGCCAGATAAGTGATCCCCCGGCCCTTTTATCTTTTAGGACTGCCCAAACGTGTGTCACCTGGTTCCATTTGTCAAATGATTCGAGCATCACCGCGACTATATTATCCGGGGTAACGTCTTCCGTCTCCTTTTAGAGGTCCTTTTGCAGCCTATCAGATTTTGTGCACGAAAAAATGTGTGACAGGCATTGTCTTCCTCCTCTGGATAAAACTGACAGTCGGAGGATCGTGACTTACCAATCTTGTGCAGGTAAGACTGAAAACACCCATGCCCAGTGTAATGTGACGCCTACGCCCGGGAATCGAAGTGATTCCGATCCCGAACCCTTGCACTCGGCCAGATGGGTATGACCTCGAAATGCAAGCGGACTTCATCTTTTGTGCGGATATCGTTGCGCAGAAAAATTTTTTTTTATCTCCAAATATTTAGATCTGTGGATTTAAATATTTGAAACAGAATATTAATCAAAACCCCGACGCATTTCGAGACATATCCATTTGGGAATGCCCCCTCCACCGTGGCCATCGAAAAACTATGCCACTGGCGACAAATGGAGATGCACATTGCCGCCATGTGGCGTTCCATTCCACACACATCTGTTTTGTCCGATGAGAAAACCGGTAGAATTTGACAGCCACATGGGAGTGCAAGGAGGTTTGGCTGCGAGTGAAAAAAAGGTGGCGGTAGCAGCATGTTGGCGCGTTACTAATTGGATTGGATCTAATTAAGAGGTAATTTTTCGTTCGGCTTACATCGACGAATGCATTGCCATGTTTGCTTGCAGTTGGTCGCTCCATAAATTTGAATGCTGACACGGCCTCTTGTGCTTGTTTGATGAATTGTTTATGATCATCGCGGATAGAATCCCAAAAATACCAGAGGGACCAATAAATGGAAGTTCATCAGCATTTATCGCATCAACTGTAAGTACTCTTTTATCGAATGGTTACCGCTGCGCCCATCGCGTTCAAATTTTGTATTGCGGAGCACTTTTAATTTTAAAACCGATAAGGAATGCAAAATTGAAGCAAGATGAAGAATTGTTTAAAATCGATCGAGAGGGAAAAGTTGATCTTCTATTGGTCTCACGCAAAGGAAATCGTAGACAGAAAGTTAGCAAACTACTGAAATCCTTAGCTCCTCTAGAAAACACATCAAACGTTTTAGATCCAATACCAAAAAGACCAATAAATGGAAGAGAGAAAATTATCAGCAAACTGCCAGCTGGTGTAGAAAAAAGCAAAACAAAGCTTAATCGAAAAAGCCTGAGAAATGAACAAACGCTGAATTTTTACAACTGCTTATGGAAAGCAGACAATGTCGAACAGGCTAAAATTCCGAAGCTGTCAAATGAATGGGTAGAAAAGGACTTGGTGTTGTATCATGCTTTTAATACAGGAAAGCGAACAGTGGTGAGACCACAAACTACAAAACTAACGTCAAAACAGACAAGGACCATCGAGATACCGCATCCTGGCATGAGCTATAATCCAAGCATAAAAGATCATCAGGATCTAATGAAGCAAGTACTAGAAAAAGAAAGTAAACTTATAAAAGAAGAACAACATCTCAAACGTGTGACAACTGATATGTTTTCGAAAACTCATCCAATTGAACGTGTCATTCAAAAAACTCCAAGCAGGTTCTTCTGAAGCTGAAGCTGAAGAGGAAGAAACGGAATTCGATCAAGAGAAAAAACACAAACAATTCATCAACTAATCGACCAGTTCACAATAAAAAGAAGCCCCTAAAGAAAAGACGTAATGAACGCATAGAACGACAATTAAAGCAAAAGAAAAAGGAACTTAAGCTTGAGAAGAAAAAATCACAGATATTCATAGGTTGAGGTTAATATTCTCAAGGAATAAGCAAAAATTTGTACTCCAAATTGAAAAAAATTTAGACTTTAATGAGTTGCAATACCTAAATTGCCTGAATCATATACGAGGCATCTTTTACCTTAGATTAAATTGTAAACGATTGCCACTAGGTCACAAGGTAGTTTTAAATGAATAAGTTTGTCCGTGCAATCAAAGAATTGCTTTTGCGGTTGTCTGTCAAGGTGAAATATTTTTCGCACAACTGTAAGTCATGCGTCCCACGTCTTAATTTTTTCCTTAACGGACTTTCCATCGTGAAGTATTCTTAATTTTAATATTTCGTAATACCAAACAATTCGATTTTTTTTGGGATTGGTTTCAGTTGGCTATTTTAGTAACTTGATATCCGCTCATCTCTCCAATTGATATTAAAATCTCATCAAAAATTAATATTTCAAAACAAAACTTTGAAAAAAGTTAGTAAAACGTCTGGTCAATAAGGGAAAAAATCATTCATACTTTCCAACCATCTGTTATTTTTTGAGTATCAACTTTAAAAACATTATGAACCCCAAGACGATCCCGAAATTCTTACCTATTTCTTCTGCCGTAATGGTGTCTACAGCTTATTGTACTACGTTACACTAAAATTAGATCCCTGTCTAAAATATGCCCAAAATAAAGTGAGAGAAAAAAAAATGGTTTACTAGAAATGTGCATAAATACTTTTGATAACTGGAAAGGAAATTTATATTATACAAGTAAAAACACTTCTGTAAAAAGGATTCCATTGAAGATAAAAATAAGTACTACTACTACTTCAATTGAATAATTAATTTTTAAGTTGATGCAATATTAACTATTAGCAATTATTAAATTCTGAATAATTTGAAAACAAAATTACTTGAATTCAGAGTAAAGTCAATTCCACTTGGCCATAGTGCTGTAAATTTGATAAATCCCAAATATCTCGATATTTTTTTTCTTAGCTACTATGTAACAACAATATACATACATAAATGCATCGTTAAGTAAGATA
Source organism: Odontomyia ornata (assembly GCA_963969285.1). NCBI lineage: Eukaryota > Metazoa > Arthropoda > Insecta > Diptera > Stratiomyidae > Odontomyia > Odontomyia ornata. The sequence goes on along the minus strand of OZ017738.1, from coordinate 34,101,151 downwards.
TTTTCCGCAGGGAATAGAATTGAGTTTAACAAAAGCAATTGCATTTGAAACTTTTCTCATATAATTAATTTCGAAAATATTAAAATACATCGATAAAAATTTGTAAATACTGATAAAATATTAGGAGATAATATTTAGATTTAATACAGTATAAATTTTTTTTTATTCGCGAATCGCCAACCTTAAGTAATCAAATCATTTTTTTTATTTAAGAATAAGATTTATTTTATGTGGTGATTCTAATTAGAAATTTGCGTAAAAAAAATAAACATAAAATGAATTGCTAAATAACTAAAGACTTTCCTTTTCAGTGGTTCTTCTTGTTTCAGCGGGAAAGTGAGTGCAGGGTAAGTATGCCGTCGCGAGGGTAGGGTTTCGACAAATCCGCTGAGGTCGGTTTCGCGTCGCGCGCGGTACGCGGTACCTTTGTAGTTTTGACATTTTATTAGAGTAGTCTTCGTCGTGTTAATTTAGAGTAGCATACTTTTTGGTACCGCGTCGAAACTTCGGGAACGAGAAATAAAAATTAGATTTTGTATTCTTGTCTGGTTATAAGAAGAAATACGGAGTAACGTAAAGTAGGGGTCTTCTCCGTATGGTTTTGTTTTGCAACGCGTTTGGAAAACGGGCATGTTCAGGTGGCTGAAAATATTGTAATTGAGCGTAACCCATTCGGAGACCCGCGACCGAAATCCTCTCCGAACTAGCTGGCCGACAAGCAGCCACCGCGTGAATGGGTTACGGTGCACAGATTGGTTGACCTGTTGGTACCATCTGTTGGCACTACTCAGACTTAACGTCTAGAACCGATGAGAGGTCGGTTCCGCGTTCGAACTTAAAAAGTTGAAAATCATTACACCAGTCAAAAGCTGGGTCAGATAGAAGTCAGTTTCACCTTGCCTTCGATTTTGCCACGGTCTCACATCTGGGATGAGGCACATAGTCTACCAATCCAAACGCCGATAACTTCTATACATTCTATTAAAACTCAAATAGTATAAGGACCTTTTAGAGGACACCTAAATATCTACTTTTATCCAATTTAATAATGCTAATACAGTTTTACTGGCGGAAAAATTTATTTTACAGATTCTACTATTTATTATTAACAAGGTTGGATGAATTTGAACCATTAAGTTATTTTTTTTTTTGGATCAACGTTCATAATTTGTTCACTAATTATTTTTAGCTGCTCATCTTCAGCTGTTCATTAATAGATTCAATTGATTGTTAATAGCATGTACCTTAAATGTTGAAGTTAGGGAAAAATAACACTATTTTATGGAATATTCTTATATAAAACGGCCGCCATTTTGTTTTACGATTATAGATGTCATCACTTGAATAAACTCGCAAAGATATTCATCATCAATATAATTCCTGAAACTGTCATGCAAATCCTAGCAAACCAGTAGTGTCTGAGGTGATTAGAAGTGCCTATTGTCCCAAACGCATGTATAGTTGCTGTTGTAATACAAGAAGATTTAACCCCCATAACTCTGTTAAATACTATTCGATCTTTCTGAAATTTTCAGTAGTGCTTAAACTTGTAAACTGACATTTTCGTATTGAATTTTATTGAATTTGAGAGTGCCTCGTTTTTATTCAAGAAAGTGTAAAACTGATAAATCATTTGTTGGTGTAGTCCTCATAAAGGTCTATACTCATGACTTTATTCAGATTTTTCGGATGAAGCATTTCAAATCGCGGGGGGGGGGGGGGGGAGCTGTACGTGAAAATTTCGTACATGTTCCCTTCTCCTGCCTTCCTCGATACTGATAAAGTCTTTTAAGACCTATTGAAGTAAAAATAGGTATATTTAAATGTCCGTGAAGGACTGCAGCGATGGTCTGCTGCCTCAGCGGAAGAGGATGTTAACATCCGCCGAGGTTGGCCTTGTCTTGGGACGCGTGAATGGCTGGCTTTCCACGTTTTCCGAGCAAGAGAAACGCAAACTTCCAGATCTCCCATCGACTGCTCAATCTGTCCAAAACTTCTCTTTCTTTTCTTCCGTGTCACTACTGGTAAAATATCCCATCAGCTGCTCACTCAGCCGAGCTAGATTGCATTCCCTAATGTAATACAACGTTGGGCTGCATTAAATCAGTGTTCCCATTAATTGGCAGATTGAAATTTTTTCCAAGAAAATTAGACTGAAGTAAAGAAAAGATGAAAAAAGATTCTAAATAGTAATTGAAATTAAATCTCATGAAGAATATAATTAAAATGAAACGTTTAAATTTAATATAAAGGAAAATTGATATAAAATAACATTTAATATTAATAATAAGAAAGAAAACTATTTTAAAAATTATGATTATGAATGGAAATTATTAAATATTTTTCTAAATCTGCCATTAAAATTTCGAAAAGGAGATAGGAAGGTTTTCGAGCAGTTTGCTTGTGTGACTGCTTGATTACTACACTGTTTTGAAAAGATCTCATTAAGACCTTTCGTATGATACCCCACCTGACCATCTTTGAGGGTCACTCCTCTATATGGGGGGACCCCCTTGAAACTCTTTGAATATTTTTTTCACCCCAAAACATTCTAGTAGTCATAACTTTCAACCTTTCCACAAATTTTCATGGCTGTAGCTCTTATTGTTTCAGAGAAAAACTGTTTTGACATACAGACGTACAGACAGACGGACACAGGTACCGAGTTCAATAATGTTTTGTACTTTAGTACAAAACCCTAAAAACGAAAACTGACTTGAAAATGCCTTAAAAAAGAAAAAGAAATATCCTAATAAGGATGGACATATTTTGATGGAATTGGCAATTTAAAATACATCGCATTCCTTAAAAATGTTTTTCTTAATGAAATAAATTTTGAGAATATATTACTATCTTTGAATGATATTTTGGTTATTTATAGATGAAAAAAAAAATTATGCTTATGTCCCTTGATCAGTATCTACCGTATTATCCATTGGGCAGGTTTACCTCCTTAACTTGGCATTAAAATCGTTACTTTTCGTATACAGTACCTTGCCATATTATCAGACCCACGGGCGAAATGAACTATTTTTTTTATTTTCAAGGTGGATATTGCTGCATAATTAAGTACTTTTTACTTTTACGGTAATTTTATCAGAAAAACAATAAAAGAAAACAAATATAACGAAATGTTTTTTTATTATGTGGATATTACATCAGTTTTACTCTACGACCTATATTTAGTCAATATTTCTTTGACCCTCCCTTAGCCACAATAGGTGACTTAATTTGTCAAGGCATGCTTTGTATGCATGACTGGATAGCATCTTGCAGATTAGGATTATGATTAAACTCGCAAATCAATTTTACAGTGAGCTCTGCTTTTGTTGTTTTAACAGATTTTCCTATTTTCCTTTTCAGAAGCTCCCAGGCATTCTCAATGGGATTCATGTCTGGAGAGTTTCCAGGCCACTCCAGAGCTTGAATTTTCTGGTTTTGCAGATAGCTTGCGATTTTCTTAGCTTTATGGCAAGGTGCACCGTCGTGCATAAAAATTGGTTTTTCATCCTTAGGGAACCAGTCTTTTAACTGTGGTATCAGCTCGGTTTGTAGGATTTTTTTGTATTGTTCTTGGCACATTGCTCCTTCTACAATATAGAAGCGACCACTTCCTTTCCCTGATATCGCAGACCAGACCATAATAGAAGGAGGATGCTTTACTGTAGTAATGATGCAGTCAGCCTCGTAACGTATTTCTCGTCTGAAGTCCACTGTAAACATTTTGGTTTGTCCATTAAAATTTGGAACACAGACTCGTCGGAGAAAAAAACCTGTTGTGATAAATACTGGTATAAATTTCTGACGTTATGTACTGAAATCATTGATTTGCAACAGTGTAAAACACTTTTTGCCGTTTTTTTAATCTTCTATGGTGAAGTTTTTGTATTTATGCGCCCAGTCAAGCCGCTTCTTTATCATGATTGGAGTCAACTTTGGTTTCCTCTCAGGTCTGCGTGCGATCAAGCCGTTTTCAGTAATGTTTATATGTATGCCTACAAATTTCACTTAAAGTAATAGAAAATGTTATTCTCTTCTTCTTTAGAGCACCAGAGCCCCTCGCGGGGGTATTTGTTTTCTGCAAATAGCGCCTACAGCTGTCTCGGTCCATTGACCACGTAGTCCGATTTCGAAATCCAAGCAGCGATGAACTGTCTTCGTCAACCATCTCAGACCAATGCTTCCTCGGTTCCCCCATCGGTCTCCTGTCATCAGTTCTCCCAGCGCATACCTTTTTGGGTATCCGCCACAATTCTTGCAGCTAGCCCATTGGAGCTTCCACAATATTAAAATCGTTAAGACCTCTGGTTCGTCAAAAATTTTATAAAGCTCATGGTCGTTTCGAATTTGCCATTGGTCCCCGTCTAGCTTTACTTCGGTTATTTTCTCAAAGGCGTTCAATATATTTGCAGATGCTGCGGTTCGAGTCCATATTTCACACCCGAAGCATAACACAGATCTTATCACAGATTTGTATACTTGGAGCTTTGTTTTTCTGCGTATGCAGTTGTTCTTCAAGATCGTCAAAACTAAATAAAATATTTCATTTGCGAGCTGTATTCTTCGGCGTATTTCGTCTCTTTCATTGTTGGTTCTCGTTATTTCGGCAACTAATTACACAAATTTGCTCACTTTTTCGATACTGTATTCGCCAAGTGTGATATTTTGTGTACTTGAAGTATTTTCTTCCACTGCGTCATGAGCTTCGTTTTATTTTCAATGATTTGTAGCCCTACTAGTTTCGCTGGGCTACCGAGTTTCAGGAATAGTCTTTGGCAGTTGTTAATGACCGTGATAAAATGTCAATGTCATCCGCATAGGCTACAACTTGACTCGACTTGTATGGTAATGTGCCTCATGTATCGACAGGTAGCTTCCTTATGACGTACTCTAGAGCCCAATTGAATAGCAATGCGGCCAGCCCATCTCCCTGCTTTAGTCCGATGTTTGTCTCAAAGGTATCGGTGAGTTGGTTATGGATGCGGACTTGGGAGATCATCGACGTCATTGTCATTTTAGTAAGACGGACTAATTTGGCTGGGATGCAAAAACAAAGTACTATTAGGCGGAGCACATTAAGATCAATAATATCGTGCGCTTGCTTAAGGTCAACGAAATTTTGGTGTACGTCTATTTCAAACTCTCTGCATTTTCCAAGTATCTGCTTGACTGTGAACAACTGGTCTATTGTCGATCTACCTGCTACCACCTTGATGCTTTCCAATAATTCTGCTGGCTGATAACCCAATTATATTTTCCAAGATTTTTGAAAATATTTTGTGCGCCGTATAAAGTAGTCATATGCCTCCATAATTTTCGTACTGTAGCTTATCACCTTTTTGTGGATAGGGAATATATTGATTGGCTCCACTCTTTCGGCATATGTTCTTGCTGCCAAATGTGCTGGATGACTTTTTAAAAAGCTTTATGACCACTGCTTCCGCCATATTTGATGAGCTACATTAGAATCTCATCGATGACCGGCGCTATATGACTCTTTTGGGTTTCGGTGCTGGAGCAAACTTCATTCAGAGTTGGTGAGGCCAATGGAAGCTCTCCGCAGACATCTATAGGCTCCGATGTTCTGGCAATGTGCGGAGAATTAAGGTGGTTCTTGAAATATGATGCCCATCTTTCGTTGATCTTGCTGATGTCATCACAACAGAGCGTGATCTCGGGCTGATAACCAAGTTTCCGGCATTTCACTACTTTGTATGCTTGGCTTGTATTGTTGCTCGCTAAACTTAGGTCGAAACCTCTCAATTGATCGTCATAGTATATTCCTCTCTTAATTTTAATGAGCTTATTTGCTACTCCTCTGAGATTTTCATAGTATTCTGTCTTTGTCCTGGTTTTCCTACATACGGATTCTATGTAAGCCTGATTCATATTGTATAACGCATTCTGGCACTCAGCATCGAACCAACCATTTCTTTTACGCTGGGCATGATTTTCGATGGTCTAGATCGACTAGATTTCTGCTACAGGCAACGTCAATCAGGTGCTGGCCGTTGTCGTTTGGTTCATCGTGGAGGCTTTATCCTCCAGTTGTTTCACGACGAGATACAGTCATTGCCAACCTCAGCGTTGTAATCACCCAATATTATTTTTGTGTCGTTTGTAGGCAATGAGCCGACTAGTCTTTTCAGATGAGTGTAGAACTTTTCCTTCGTTTCTTTGTCCTTTTGTTAGGACAGTGTGTGAACGTTTATCAGCCTGATTTTGAAGAGTCTCGCTTTTATTCGGATCGCACACAACCGTTCATTGACTACATTAAAATCAGTAACGAGCAATTTAAACTCCCTATCCACTATAAAAGCCACTCCAAATTCTCGTTTTCCAGTAGGCTTCCCACTTTCGAATAATGTGTTCGATCTCATGTATTAAATATCGTTTCCAGTCCAGTTCGTTTCCTGAATTGCCAGTATTTTTAATTTATATTGACAGGCCTGTCATAAAAGGTCCTTAACAGCGCCAGGATTATTGAGTGATCTAATGTTCCACGATCAAACTCCATAGTCCTTTTTCCGTTTTCGAGGTCGTTGCCTTGAGTGAGTGCCAGGGATGGGGAGTTAGCCCGTCACCCAACCTCCATTCCTGTGGCATGACTATTACGTTGATTCCGTTTTCAGGCACGGAAGATTCACCTTCACCCTCTTACGTCCCCATAAGAAGGTGTAAGTAGGATTTAGTAGCAAAGCTGTAGATATACATATTTACAGTTATTATCATTTCTCGGCATTTAATGTCCCATCATCGGGGAGCCAGTGCGACGCCGAAAGCATTTACTACCATTTAATTGGGTGGTTTGGGATGAAGAATCGCGAAAGCGGTGGGCAGGGGATACAAAGGGTTCCCTCCTCCTTTCTCAAATGAGCTTGGGACCGTCTATGGCAAAGTTTTACCTTTTGGAAACAAATTGGAAGTTAGATTTGTCTGAATAAAAGTTTTTGTCCCACAAATTGAAAGTTAAATTGTCTTAGTTCTATGCATTTCTTGATATCAATATACACATATTTTCAACATATCCTGATAGGATGTACATACATACGATGTCAAAAAAATGACTAAATTGATAACATTGTATCCCACAAGAGTCAATAAAAATTATGTTACATTTAATGCCACCTGTATATCATTAAGTATTTCAAATTTTTCACAATGCCATAATGTCTAATTATGAAGCAAAGACTTAGCAATAGTATTCATGTCTTTGAATATAATATTAATAGCGATATACAGCAGGAAAGTGCTTGCCAACATCTATTGCGTAAAGGAAGAATTTAATCCAGATTCAAATTCGAAAGCCTAAAGTATATAAAATTAAAAAAGCTCAGTTTGCAAAATAAACGATTGGGTTTTTCCTCAAAAATTTTTTTATTTTTCTGTTTTAAAATCGCACAATTATATAACGTATTCGACTCATTTCAATACATACATACAGAATTTTCTAATAAGAGGTGTTGTTTTGATATTAAAAGAAAAATGCCATTTTTAAATATGATCAAATGATCAAATGTTTATTTCATTATAAAGAAAAAGATATGCTACCACGACCACGCTTACAGGACCATATCCTTTTCATGAAATTTTCCAGAACCAAATCGCAAAGTGGCTGCCCTATGTCCTCGATAGCCTCACGAATTCCATCTTTGAGGCGTTGAATCGACGCTGGGCTGTTTATGTAGACCTTTTCTTTCATGTGGCCACAAAGGAAGAAGTCACAAGGTGTTTAATCACAAGATCTCGGTGGCCAATTGTGATCACCTCTTCGAGAGATAACACGGTCCGGAAAATTTTCCAGTAAAAGATCAATGGTTTCGTTGCTTGTGTGGCACGTAGCGGCGTCTTGTGGAAAGTAAACGTTGTCTAGATCAACACCATCCAATTCCGGCCATAAAAAATTACTAATCATCTTTCGATAGCGCAATCCATTCACCGTAACTGTTGCTCCAGCCTCATTTTCGTCCAATGACTCCGCCGGACCATAAACCGCACCAAACAGTCACACGTTGAGGATAGAAAGGCTTTGTCAACAATAACTCTTGGATTTTCCGAGCCCCAGATATGACAATTTTGCTTGTTGACGAAGCCACCAAGGTGGAAATGGGCCTCATCACTCATCATCTTGAGTGAATGGAATTCCGGATAATTTTCATGTATTTCAAGGACCCAATCAGCAAAGACACGACATTGTTGATGATCGATCGGCTTGAGTTCTTGTGTGTACTGAACTTTATAAGCCTTAAGACCCAAATCTTTATGCAAAATACGGTGTAATGACGTTTGTGGTATGCCTAATTCCAAAGAACGACGAGGAATGAACAATCCTGGGTTTTCTTCAACATTTTCGGCTACAGCAGCAATATTCTCGGCTGTTCTTGAGTAACGTGCACGGGTTTTATTCATCACATCACTAAGTTGTCCCAACAGCTCAAATTTTTTCACCAATTTCTGTATTGCGGTCCAACACGGTGCTTCACAATGACCCAAACATGTTCGAGTTTCACAAATCGTCTCTGTCAAATTTTCACCATTTTTATAGTGAATTTTAAGAATTTCAATGCATTGTTGAAGCATATGTTGTTCCATTTTTATTAATGGCATAGTTTCTACTTGAGAAACGTCAAACAATAACAGCTTCAAAGGTGACATCTACCGAAATAGCGGGCTATTCAAAATAACACCTTTTATTGGAAAACCCTTTACTTAAAGAAAGTAGCGCTTGAAATAATTCAAGATTAAGTTCCAAAACTTCAATTAATACTATTGAAGATGGCAAAATCTAAAACGAAATTTTAGGAAGGCCATTTATTATGTGACTGATAGTACGCAACCAAGTTTGAACTTGATCCTGCTCCTTTTGCATAAAAGAAATAGAAAGTATCCCTGAGCTGCCAAGACGATAATTAGTGACGGTAAATTTGATCGCTTATGCCATAAAACATCATTCAGAATTAAATTTTGTAAATCTCCGTGTCCTCAGTGAATTTTCTTTCACTTGATCAGGAAAAACCTATAAGCAATGACATGAACGGTGTGCTTGCCTCGAAATTCATGGATTTTAAATGGCAAATTCATGGAGTTAAACGATATCAGGGATTTTAATCTTATTTGTACGAGTAGGTATCAATTATAAAGCTAAGAAGTGTTCAAATGGTTACTAGAATATTTTAGTCTAGCTCCTGTGTGATAAATTTAACGCTGAAAAATGTCTATTTTATCGTTGTGCGTGTGCAAGCTGTGTATGTCTACCGTAAAACAGCTTCACCCTACTGACGACTTCACTTATCTTGTCCATATAATCTAAGCATTTAGATCACTATTTTACGGAGGAAATATTATAAATAGCTTTATTAACTACATTATATTCACAGTGCGTAGCAACGTAAATTTCTATATGATTGTAATTATAATATTATATCTGGCAGAACCATTTGATAGATGCATCAGGAATATTCTTCATATTTGTATTTAAGGGATATGTTTTGCTTCCTGCAACTAAGTATACCATTCAAATCTATAATTTATTTGGTACAGATATAAATTTTAACAATTTCTAATTATTATACATCTGGAAGAGAAACAACTGTATTTCAATGGAAAATAATATAGCTCTTGCAGCTCCATTATATTTACAGTACATAAGAGTCTAAATTTTGATATGAGTAGAATCACGGCTGTAGTTGCATCAGATGTATACTACGAAAATTTATCTGTGAAGGATATATTAGATCTCCTACGAGTAAATATATCCACGGCAGATATAATTATATCTGATGCAGGTATCATTTCAGTAAATTTTCTTTTCGGTGTGGGATTTTCCAGGGACGGAGAGTTAGCCCGTCGCGGAACCTCCATTCCAATGGCAAAGTTATTACTTTCAATACCATTATCTAGCGCAGAAGACTCGCTTTCACCCTCTTACTGCAGCACAAAGGGGGTATAAGTTGGATTTAGTAGCAGAGCTACAGGTCTATTTACAGTTATTATCATTTCTCGGCATTCAATGCCCCATTATTGGGGAACCAGTAAACTCAATGTGAAACCCCGGCACTATTTACTACATTAAGCTGCCGAATTTTTAGTTGCTTAAATTTATTTTAATTGACTTAAACTCAACCTCGTACACTGCTAATTTTCAGATACTCAAATAAACTTGATTCAATTATACCTAAATCGTTCGGACTGTTTTTGCGTTATTTTAACAAAAATGTTAAAAATTCAGGACAAATTGGAAATGACTCCAACTTTTTTTTTCGTGTATGGGCATATTTTTACCTAAGCTTCTTATTTGTAACTAATACTTTATTTTACCCCTAATCCACACATAAGCTTACAACAATTGCTTTCATTTTTGTCAACGAGCATTTTCTTTCCTTGAATATATACCATGCAAATGCCGTTTTGACCAGAGTATTAGATCCGTGAAAAGTTATTACGTACCTGATCCCTATGCTAAAATATTCTAATTACAAAATACTTTCAGAATCTTCATACTACCAAAGATAGTATCTACGGGTTGGTTTATTCATATGTATGCAGAATATCTCGAAATTCACCATTAGAAAAATAACGCTCGCACTTTTACGACACAACATTAAAAATAAAGGCGCTTTCAAATGGGCTCTTTGTTAATACACTTCGTGCTGGATTATAGTACATCAAGTGATGAAGCCAGTTATTAGAAGAACTCAGAGAACGTTACGACTAATACACGCTTCAAGTAAGGTTCACTCCATTTGCATATAATTTCGAGACAGAACCAAACCAGAATGAAAGAAATTTGAGCAAGGACATTTTCATATTCCCCGAATAAATTGCTCGAGAGGGCAAATTACTTTTATTTGTATATTTAATTAGAGAGACAGAAAGTCATTATTCTGTAATATCTGTAGGAATATTTGGCACTATGTACGTTGCTCTATGCTTTGGCCAACCGTAAGAGTAGACGCTTAGTAACGATAAGGTTTTCAACGGATGAATCGTAGTCGTCATGAACATTTCTATGAGCATTCTCATATCGTCAATAGCATAAATATCAACAAAAGAGTTTAATACGTGTTGAGTTGCCATCATGAAATTATAAATTTTAAATGGAAGAGAGGTGTTCTTGCTTTACTAGATTCCTTGAAATATTTTCATGACCATTTTCAAAAAGCTTCAATTGCATTCAATCTTCCTGTATTCTTGAACTGCAGAGAATCGATCATTTTTTCACCTTAATTTCCCCAGAACGAATGCTACTAAATGGCAGCTCCATATCACCTTTCTCAAAAAGTTGCTTTCCGTTCACAAAAACATGAGTCCTTCATATGCATGGCACTGCAAATAAAGGAATTCTAAAATGTCAGAGGAGGATATTCATTTGTAGGATTTTGGATTTAATCAGCCAGTTGGGATCCAAAAAGAACATTTGCTCGAACCCCTTACAAGTCGAGAGCGCGAAAGGATGAAAACCAAGCAAACTTTATGGATTGTAAAGAGTCGAGTGTTATTTGGTTTTATATAACATGCACAAAAATATACATTCTGTAGATGCGATGTACTTGTGCTATATATTACTCGTAAATGTAGATAGATGCAAACATGTTCATAAGTCTTTCGATTTCAGTAAAACTAATATGAAGCAAGAGTATGAATGCATTGATTAAGTTATGTTTAATGGTTTTAAGGCAATGGCATGTATGAGAATGTAGTGAAGCATTTTAGAACTTCGAGTGCAATCAAAGCTTATACTATATATTTAATTTGCAATCCTCAATATTAGTTTCCTGCACCATGAAAAATTTTATAGCATGGAGAGAATCCTTAAAGAATAAGGAAACAGTGATGATTAAGACAAAATTTTTTTTTAAATTTAAATTGGACAAATAACAAAAAAACTGAGCTACGAATGATTGTTATTCCCTCTAACCCGCCACTATCTTGCCACAGAATATTGACATAACAAGTAATTCAAAAAGTCCGTAGGATAAGTAAGAAAACAACAAAATTTTGACAAAACTCGATTTTTATTATTCAACATAGTTGCCTCCGAGGGCGATACGAGTATAGCGATTTTCTAACTTTTCGATACCACTTTTAAAGTACGATTTCTCTTTCTCATCAAAATTGGCTTCAGTTTCAGCGACTACTTCATCATTGGACTTAAATTTCTTTCCAGCAAGCATTCTCTTGAGATTTAAAAACAGGAAAAAGTTCCTGGGGACTAAATCTGGAGAATACTGTCGGTGGGTAAGCAATTTGAAGCCCGATCCATTCAATTTGGCATCGTTTTCATCGATTTGGACACGGTGCATTGTCATGGTGAATCAACATCTTTTCCTTTTGCAAATGCGGTCGTTTCTTTGCGTTTTCAGGCTTCAACCGATCCAAAAGTACACAGTAATAGTCGCTGTTAATGGTGGTTCCTTTTTGGAGATGCTCGATGAATATTATTCCGTTTGCATCCCAAAATACAGACGCCATCTCCTTGTTTGCCGACTGTTGCGTCTTTGCTATCTTTGGATGCGGTTTGTTGACTGTTGTCCACTCAGCTGACTGGCTTCTGGATTCTGGTGTGTAATAGTGAAGCCATGTTTCAATTATTGTCACATATCGACGATAGAACTCAATTTTATTGCGGTTTAACAGCGCCAAACACTCCTCTGAAGCATCGATGCTCACGCGGCATTCACTCTGCACAGAGCTTTCGCATACCCATGTGTTCGTATAAAATGGTAAAAACACTACCATCTGATATCTTTACAATGTCAACTAGCTCATGCACCTTCGATTTGCGATCGTTCATAACCAATTTGTGGATTTTTTTTATATTTTCTGGAATAACAGCCTCATTTAGGCGTCCCCAGCGCGTCTGCATCATTTGTGCTGGTACGACCACGTTTGAATTCAGCAATCCACTTCTCTGCTGTTTGTCTCGATGGAGCAGAGTCCATGTTTATTAAGCCATTGTCTGGTTTTCACTGTATTTTTTCAAAATTCGAATTTCACTTTTTTTCATTTTTTTAATAACAAAAGTTGCTTCGCATAAAATCCTAGAACTCACGTATCAATAGTCCGATTCTAGTAACACGGACATATTGAATGGACTGGCATTTGAATAAAAAGCGATCTGTAGACATTCGCAGTATTCGTTTATTTTGAATATATTGAAAAAAATGTTTATGATGAAACGTTGAAGCGCAGAAAACTCTCTTAAACGTTTCATGCTTAATTATGGGTTATATGAAGTATTGTAGGTTAGAACTTTAAATATCGGTTCTTTTATCTCAGGGGCCGACTTTGGCCCAAGTTAAGGCATCAAAAAGTGATTTGTAAATGCAATGTCAATAATGTTATTTTTCAATTAGTACCCTGTAATTTCAAACGTGTTTTTTTAAAGCGCGGGTGCCTTTTTCAATCATGTAGACACTTTTAACACGGATTATCTGCTTTCCTTAATCACACGGGAAACACGTGTTAATTTCACACGGAAAAGCGAGTTACATGGAATACGCGTGTTATTTCAACACGGGACATGCGTGCTACTTTAACACGGCGTACACGTGTAAATCCAGGATTCGAATTATATTTTTGCTTATACTGTCTTTAAGGGGATTGTAAAATAATTCCTCCTGTTCTGTCCCGTCGGTCCATCTGTCCGTCCGTCCGTGTGTCACAGCAAGTTTCCTCGCAAACTCCTTAAGCTAGAAACATGAAATTTGGCAAATAGGTGTAAAATGATGACCTCTGAAAAGTTTCGGTGTAAAATAACGTTCATAAGGTGTTCAAGCAGGGCATCTTTATATAGGGAAGTGGCCCTGGTAAAAAAACATTCCCTAAAATGTAGCCAATATGAGTATCAAATGAAAGATCCTGATAAGAGCTTTTCAGAACAGGTCTGATACTTTCTGCTTCAAGGGGTGCAGGCAGAGGGGAAATTATGGAAAAAATTTGTATCCAACACATAGATTTAGAGAGTACTGGATCCGCAACCGGTCGCGAGAGCCGAAGCAATTAGCAACCTTCGCTAAAGTTGTGTGAAGTTGATATTTTTTCGTTTTTTCACTTAATCCACTCCGAAACACGTTCATGTTTATAAAGTTTTTGGTTTTGAAGATCGCGCGTACGAAATCGTCACTTTAGTTTTCTTTTAGGTATATTTCTCGAGAGAAATTTACCTACTGCGGAGGGTATCTTATACATATATATATATATATATATATATATATATATATATATATATATATATATATATATATATATATATATATATATATATATTTATTTATTTATTTATATATACATATATATATATATATATATATATATATATATATATATATATATATATATATATATATATATGGAATTCTCGGTAAAGTTCGTGAACCAGCTATATCGGCCAGGCAAAAACAAAATGGCGGCCATTTTAGACGAAAAATCGTGATTTCTGTTCTGACCAAAGTATAGTTCCGATTTGGATGAAATTTGGTACAAAGGTTTACTGATGTATGTGATGAATCTCACAATAAAAAATCCAAAGTCGGTTCGGGTGAAACAAAATGGCGGCCGCTCAAATGTCGAAAAGCGTGCAAAATTCTTTTGTTGTAGTTTTCACCAAAGCTTTCAACCAATCAATGTTAATGAAATTCGGAAGTTTGATAGAAACTATTAGTTTCTAAAGAGTTATGTTAAAAAACAGGAGGTCAGGTCACAAAAATCAAAATGGCGGCCAGTTGAAGCTCAAAACTTCAAAGTCTTCTAAACAATTTTAAGATAGAAATCAAAAAGATCTAGTAACCTTGACATTTTGGTGATCATGCATGTGCAATTTTCAAAATGGCGGTGGTTTAGATATGTGACATTTTCAGGCTTTCATGGCCCTCTAGTGGTCACATTTTCCAACAGATTTTAATGAAACTTGAGATTATGGATCTTTATACTAAGTTCTTGTATTATGCCGAAAATTTTTTAAATCGAATGAAAAATAAAAAAGTCAAAATTTTAAAACCTAATATTTTTAGCTAGTCCGCATGGCTTAGTGGTTAGAGCACTAAGCCCGTAAGCCGAAGGTCTCTGGTTCAAGTTTCGTTGGCGTCAACGAGATTTGGTTCGAGTGGTTCTTCGGACGGACTCTAAGCCTGTTCAGTTATGATACGTGCTGGTTTAAAATCAGAACGTATCGCAGATGCGAATGCGAATTTTCCATGAGCTTTGACAAATAAGTTTTCTTGCCTCTACGAATTTCATCAGCATTGACGTTCGAGTTTTCTGTGAGAGAACGTTTGTTCTGTTGTACTTAAACTAGTCCACGAATGATGAATGGATTACAAAGACGCGATCGTGTGCACGTGAAATGAAATTTTGTATATACATGCGGATGTCAGTGGGGGAAGTGATTCTTCTGAAAAGAGGAAGAAAAACTTGTCTGGAAACAAAGGAGAAGAAGAAGCAGAGGGAACCATATAGTTTCGAAAGCGTAAGTTATTTGTAAGTTATTTATGTGTTAAATTTGCTTCCCACATGGACGAGTACACAGGTTTTCGTTGCTCGTTCCTTTATTTATATGTCTTTGATCCAACCCCTCGCGAATGGACACCCATCATTCAAAAAATCTGAAATAAAATCCAAGAAGTAGGTATTTATGACTACAAGGCCAAAAGCTATCTCAAAAGTCAAAGTTCGATCAACTTTGTTAATAATAGTACATACAATGCATATGTATTGTACGTTTCCGTCTATGAAATTGAAATTATAAATTTTATAATATCAAACGCATGTTTTCTGAAAATTATATAAAAATCGAATAATATAAAACAAAGTTTCAGTAGATTGAAATTTTATCCATTACAACAACAATAACACGTGATATTGTGGATATACACTTTTTAGAAATTTTAGATATATTTTATAACATCGATATGTTCTCATGATTACTCAAGAAATGAGTTCAACACACTGAAAATAAAATGGCGATCAAAGGAAAGTCTAGATATTCAAAAGATGTTGTTTCAGCTACTGATTATATTACGATTCCATTTTGGCAAGAGCGCTCTTCGCTACTTCAACTTGTTTAATATGTTTTTCAAAACATAATGATATTCTTATTTATTTTATAATGCATATATCTCTTCTTTTTCTTCTTAGCACTACAGCCCCTCTCGGGCATATATCTACCGTGAGCAAATTATTACCCTTTTAAGTGTCTCCTTAAGAAAGAAGCTAATTTTGCCCCGAAATGTTTACGTCGAAAAACTAAAAAGAATAGTTTTTGACTTAGAAACTTATAGTACAGAGTTCAAACAAAATTCTATAATATGAACAGAATATACCGCGAAACTTCATTTTTTCGCCGGCAGCAGGGATTTGCATGAAAATTTGAATTTAGATTCTACTTACCCTCTAATTCAAAGTTGACCCTATGCCAAGGATTGCTTATTCCTTGGGGGATGGAGAGTGTAGCATCAAAAATAAGTCCAGAAATGGATAAATTGAGTAATTCTAAGCAATCTCTGTGCTATAAAGTTTTTTCAGAAACAACACTTTTTGACTTATTCACAATTAAAAGTGTAAATTTTTTAACCAAAAAACAACGTTTTTAGACGGTTTTTGCATGTCAATTAAAAAGTAAGCATACGATCTAAAAAATCATCAAGGAAATGTAGCTTATGAAAAAGCTAAACAAAAATGGGGGATTTTGAATGTCTGTAGACCTAACGCAAATGAAGTAATAGCTTATTGAAAGTTTATATTTATTCGTCTAACGCCAAAATTGAAGGGATCAATGTGACAACTAAAAAATAATGCATTTTTCGGTGAAAACTCAGGGACACATTTTTAAAGTGCTTGAAAAAACCTTTATTTTCGTTTTTTACAAAAGTCCCTAGCATCAAAACTAAGCAACTTATAGCCAAAAAAATTGATCCTTATTTTCTTCGTCTTAAAAAAGTCTAGAGATCCATCCACTTTACAATTCACTTTATTTATGTGTATGTATAACACTTAAGAAGGTTAACCGATTTAGAGTGCTTATTTTTGAAAAGGTAACAGCTGAAAGGGGTTGAAAACGTAACCATTTACCATAAAATGGAAAATTTAAACAACTATATCTTACTCAAATTTTATCTTACAGGAAAATAAGGCAAGTTGGGTAGACAAGATAACGCTCAAAACAGAAAGGTCCTTGCTTTAAAAGAACTCCATCTTAACCAGCCATCATCTTGTTCCAATGTTACTAAAATCATTGGCTGACCTGAATCTTAAATGTGATTTTGTTATGCATCTTATCAGAAAATTTGGAGATGATTCAATCAAAAGTGTAGTATCTAATTCGATAGAAAGCCCATGTAGTAGAAAAATCGTATATAATTGTTGCAATTGGAAAAACTTAAATGAATGAACGCCGGTAAATTTTCTTGAAACTTATAGAATAAAATTATATTTTAAAGAACTGCTTAAATGGCTGATTTCATCCAGTTTAATGATACTAATACAGTTTTACTGAGGAAAATGTTAAATCCTACTATTATTGGCAAAGTTCAACGAAATTCAACGTTTAAGATATTTATTATTATGTGTACCTCCATGATTTTTAGGATTTCGTGGAAGAATTTTTTTTTTCAAAAACGTATTGGTTTCGCGTCCTGTCTGCCCGTCCGTCCATCTGTCCGTCTATCCATGCGTCGCAAGAACTTTCTTCAGAAACTGTAGAAGCTACAAAGCTCATAGTATATCAAAAAGTCAGAAGTGGTGGTCTTTCAAAAATTTAGGTCTTATCAACATTTCAAAAGTTTTTAGGGTGGTCACCCTTCAGTACGAAGTGGCCCTTAAATATTTTTTTTTATCAAATGTAGTAGAGTACAGTATGAAAGTTCTTAGCACATTCAGAATCTGAAAATAAGCCATTTTTTGCATCAGAGGTCCAGGACGAGGCAATAAGTAGAAATAATGTTTGTGTCCCTTCTTTGCAATTGAAATTCAGCCGAAATTCTGAAATAATGCCTGAGAAATCAAAATTCACTCAACTTTGTTAATAATAGTGCGATTTATAAATTTTATATTTTCGCAAAAACCGAAACGGTGCTCTTAAAATTGTTAAACATTACAGTTATCTAGATTGATATAAGACCCCTACGCCTACGAGATTTCATGAAAATCAAAGCATAATTAAGTGAGGTATCGCCATTTAAATTGCATGGAATTATAACATTAATAACACATGTTGATGTTTGATACATATTTCAAATTCACCTAGGCACTCTTATTTTCTACGGGTTTTCATGAAAATCTATGCGACAGGGTTCAATTTCAATTGGCTGAGCATTAAGAAAAATTATTTGAGCTGGAGCAAAATGGCACCTTTTATGTATTTATGAAAGAAACTCTGCATCTTTTAGATAAATTTGAATGATTTCTTATGCAAGTGTTGGATCAAGTCGTTAATAACATACACTTTAAATATTAAATTTAGGGACGAATATCGCAAATTTATTGAATTTTCTCATTTAAAACATTCGTCATTTTGTTTCACAGTTACTGATGTCACTAGTTGAACAAATCCTCAAAGATATTCATGATACCTATCATTCCTGAAACTTCCATGCAAATATTAGCAAACCTGTATTGTCTGAGTCGGTGAAAAGCGCATATTGTTGCATAGCTATATGGCTCGATAGTATTGCAGCGCATATTATTCCATAATAATACAGGAAAGTTCATACCAATATGACTTCGTTAAATATCATTCGATTTTTTAGAAAGTTTTAGGGCCGGACAAACTTATAAATAGCCATTAATGTATCCAATTTTGTTGAATTCAAAAGTAGAGGTACGCATTTATTCAAAAAAGTGTAAAATTGATAAATCACACTCTCACTGGCAAAGTTGATTCAGTCTCGACTCCTTGCGTATTTGTTGTACTCAGAAAAGACTACATTCTTGATTTTTTCAGATTTTCAGATAAAAGGTGGTACTGAGAAGGTAGTTTTAAGAGCTGTTTTGAAAAGATCTCATTGCGAACTTTTCAATGACACCCCACTCGACTACCAATGGTGAATTTTTTTTTTTTTTTGAAGGGTCACCGCCTCTCTGTATGTGGAGAGCCCCCTTGAAACTCTCTGAAAATTATTTTCACCGGAAAACTTTCAAGTAGTAACTACGTCTGACCATCGCACAAAGTTTCTTGGCCGTAGCTTCTATAGTTTTGGCGAAAAACTGCTGAGACATACAGACGGACGGACAGACAGACACAGATTGTGATTTCAACAGGGTTTTGTATTTTAGTAGAAAACCCTGAAATCAAAAATTTTCAGGAATGCAAAACTTAAAATCTTGTAGTCCCCAAAATATTGGGTATCATTAATAGTTTTTGAGTTATTTTGAAAAGAAGGCCATTTTTGGAAAATTACAAAATTCCTCAACACTTTAAGTTCGCATTTTTTTAAATTAAGCGTTTTAAATCGGTCAAACTTCTTGAGTATTATACAAATACATAAATAAAGTGAATTATAAAGTGACAGCAATTATTTTCAATTGGGGTGATAGTTTGGGGGTGATTTCCACATATTTTTAAATCCAAAAATATAAGGACCCACTTTATTTTGGCTATAACTCGTTTAGTTTGATGCTAGAGACTTTGATAAAAAACGAAAATATAAGTTTTTTCAAGCAGTTGAAAATATTTCCCTGAGTTTTCATTAAAAAATGCATTGTTTTTCATTACGTCACATTGAAACTTTGAATTTTGGCTTTAGACGAATAAATATCAACTTTCGACTAGCTATTACTTCGTTTGCGTTGGGTCTACAGACATTCCAAGTCCCCTATTTTATTTAACTTTATTGTAAGCTACATTTTTACTAAGAATGATTTTACCGATAGAATGCTTACTTTTTGAGTTACACGAGTGGACACATTCAATCACCGGATAAGTCACAAAGTATTGAGTTTCAGAAAAAAACGTTATGGAACAAAAGTTGCTTAGAACAAGTCAATTTATCCATTTCTGGACTTATTTTCGATGCCACACTCTCCACACTTGCGAAATTTGAATAAGAGGGTAAGTAGAATCTAAATCCAAATTTCATGCAAATCGGTGCTGCTTAGCAAAGTTCTGAGGCAAAATGGTCATGGACTGGACTATAATACTATTAGAATGTGAGAATGATACTTTACAAGTTTTAGGGTCAATCATTAGTAGTAATATATATTTTGTATACAAGGCAATACATCAACATCAACATTTTGTCAGGATCACGGTTATATTCAGTTTTGACGATCTTGAAGACCAGCTGCATACACAGGAAAACAAAGCTTCAAGTATACAAATCTGTGATAAGACCTGTGTTACACTTACGAACATTATCGTTTGATGATGAGCTTATTCTTTAACAATACTGGCACACAGAAGAGAAAATATTTTACCTTATGATAAGTGTATATTTCTACATCCAATAATTAAATTGATTCCTTGCTCGTTCACGAAAGGAATGAGTTCCACTGCTATATAACTAGGATTTATGTGACTTTCAACCGACTTCCGAAGGAAAGAAGGATATCAGTTTGTCTCGTATATTTTGTTGTTGCTTATTTTGTGTATGTTCATGCATAAGTTTTGAACGGGGAGGGATAGAAGGATCCTGTTTCCGGCAAATGATACGTCTTACTTTTTATTAGATCCCATTTAAACTACTATAAAATCAAATAACGGTAAAGGTCCTTTATAGTTAAAACTAAAAAATTTCCGACTGTCACCTTGATTTTTCAGCATAACTGATCGACGCATATAACGATTTTGATTGTAGGGTTGCCAAATAAAGGACAACATATTGGACTAAAATATATCGGCACAGAATTATAATCCTCTGGAGGACTCTGTAGATATTAACAGTTGAATATGGTACGAATTGAATTTTAATGATCCTTCGTATGAAATATGCCAATTATTTTACGACTCTTCAAGGATTTGATGGAGATGCAAAATCTTTTGGTCATAGATGATCAAAATGATCAATATTCTGAATTTTCTCAATAAACAGTACACTTTAGTTAATCGTTTCTACCGTAAATTATCAATAAATTGATTCTAAATTCAGAGGAATATCGCTGGAAGAAATTTCATAATTGCTTTTATCTTTCACATTCGGGCTTCGCTTACTGATAAACTTATTAAAAGATACTTCGCATAGCCTTAGATTAAAGTGTTTTACGTAGGATTTGCAAAATTTCCCGAAGAAATAATAAGGATTGAATGACTGTAAATTATAGAGCTAATCGCCATTTGAAAATTTATTCGTCATATGACTGGAAATCTAAAATTTGATATTTCAATACTCAAGACCGAAGGGAATACTTCTATAATGGCATAACTTTAGAGGTCAACATGAAACTGCATAGTCGAATTTTCATTTAACTACAGAACATCATTTTCATTAAGCTTTCATGAAAATTATGTGCAACAGTTTACTTAAAACGAAGGCGAAGTTTTTCAAATAAATGTGAACGAGTCATACGATTAAGAAGGATCTTTTAAGGTAAATTTCGAAGAAATATCAAACGGCAATAACTTCTGTACATTCTATTAAACCTCTAGAGTATAAGGACCTTTTAAAGGACACTTAAATATATACTTTCATCCAATTATATCATACTAATATAGTTTTACGTCGATCCCGTTATCAGGCGCGGAAGATTCGCCTTCACCCTCATACGTCCTCCTACAAAGGAGGTGTAAGTAGGATTGAGTAGCAGAGCTGTAGATGTATTTACAGCTATTAGCATTTCTTGACATCTAATGATAAATTATTGGGGAACCAGTAGACCCAATGTGCACCCCGAGAGCATTTTCTACCATTTAATTGGGGGGTTTGGGATGAGGAATCATGGAAGCTATGGGTGGGGGAAACAAGGGGTTCCCTCCTCCTTTCTCAAACGGGCTTGGGACCGTCTATGGCGGATTTCATGGAGACCCTCGACAACCGGCTGGCTCCCATCTTATCAGACGAATCGTTAAAGACGAGCAACGAGCTCTGGATGGAAGTGAAAGCGGGTATCAGGACCGTGGCAGAACAGAAGATCGGATATCAAGCCCGGCGCAAGAGAAATGATTGGTTCGACGATGAGTGCCAGAATGCATTAGATAAAGAGAATCAGGCGTACAAAGAATACGTAGGTAAGAAAACGAGGACGAAGAGAGAACACTAGGAAAATCTCAGAAGAGTAGCGAATAAGGTAATAAGGATTAAGAAAAGAAAATACTATGACGACCAATTGAGAAGTCTAGATGTAAGTTTAGCGAGCAATAACACAAGACAAGCATACAAAGTAGTGAAAAGCCTGAAACGTGGTTATCAGCACAAAGCCACGCTCTGTCGTGATGACAGCGGCAATATAAACGCTGATGAAATCAAGATTAAGGAAAGATGGACATCATCTTTCAAGAACCTCCTTAATCCTCCACACAGCTCCAGAAAATCGGAGCCTTTAAATGGCTGCGGAGAGCTTCTATTGGCCCCACCAACTCTGGATGAAGTTTGTTCCATCATCAAAGCCCAGAAGAATAATAAAGCACCGGGCATTGATGAGATCTCAGTAGAGCTCATCAAATATGGTGGTAGTAGTGTTCCTCAAGCTATTCAAAAAGTCAGTACATTTGACAACAAGAACAAATGCCGAAAGAGTGGAGCCAATCAGTTATACTCCCTATCCACAAAAAAGGTGACAAGCTACAGTACGAAAATTATAGAGGCATATCACTTCTTTGTACGGCGTACAAAATATTTTCAAAAACCTTAGAAAATAAAATCGGATCATACGCCAATAGTATTATTGGGGAGTATCAAAGTGGTTTTAGGGCAGGTAGATCAACAACAGACTTATTATTCACAGTCAAGCAGGTACTTGAAAACATAGACGTGCACCAAATTTTCGTTGCAGCATACAACAGTACTGATCGTAACGTACTCTACCAAATAATGCTTGGTTTTGGCATCCCAGCCAAACTAGTCCGTCTTACCAAAATGACAATGACGTCGACAACCTCCCAAGTCCGCATCAATAACCAACTCAACGATGCCTTTTGACACAAATATCGGACTAAAGCAGGGAGATGGGCTGGCCCCATTGCTATTCAATTTCACTCTGGAGTACGTCATAAGGAAGCTGCCTGTCGATACAAGGGGTACATTACTATACAAGTTGAGCCAAGTAGTGGCCTATGTGGATGACATCAAAATTCTGTCACGGTCATTAACAACTGCCAAAGAACTCTTTCTGAAACTCGACAGCGAAGCAAAACTAGTAGGACTACAAATCAACGAAAATAAAACAAATTTCATGACGCAATCGAGGAAAAATACCTCAAACACACAAAATATCACACTTGGTGAGTACAGTATCGAGAAAGTTAGCGAATTTATGTATTTTGGTGCAAAAATAACGAAAACAGGCGATGAAAGAGACGATATACGCCGAAGAATACAGCTCGCAAATAAAATATTTTATTCAGTATTTGCAATTTTGAAGACCAGCTGCAAACACAGGAAAACAAAGCTCCAAGTATACAAATCTGTGATAAGACCTATGTTATGCTATGGGTGTGAAACATGGAGCCTGACCCAAGCATCCGCAAATATATTGAACGCCTTTGAGTGACGGGTCCTGAGGCGAATAATTGGAGCGAATTCAATACAACCATGAGCTGTATGAAATTTTTGACGAGCCGGAAGTCTCAAGGATTGTAAGACTGCGGAAGCTGCAACGGGCTGGACGCATGAATCGTATGGACGAACATCGGATACCCAAGAAGGTATTCGTTGGAAGACTGAAGGCCGGTGGCCAGTGGGGAAGCCAAGGAAACGCTTGTCTGCCTCGGTCGACGAAGACAGTTCATCGCTGTTTGGATTTCGGAATTGGAAGACGCGGTCAACGGAGCGACACAGTTGGAGGCGCTGTTTGCAGGAAGCGAAGGCCCGAAAGGGGCTGTAGTGGTAAGAAGAAGAAGAAGAATACAGTTTTACTGGCGAAAATATTTAAATTACAGATCCTACTATTATTAACAAAGTTGAACGAATTTCAACCATTAAGTTATTAGTTATTGGATCTACCTTCATATTTTTTTCACCAATTATTTTTAGTTGCTCATGTTCAGCTATTCATTAATTGATGTAAACAATTGTTAATAGCATGTACCTTAAATGTTGAAATGTGAAATTACACAATGTTATGCAAAATTCTCATTTAAAGATGTAACCTGTTGGACAAATTCTCAAAGATATTCATCATGGATATAATTTCTGAAACTTTCATGCAAAGCCTAGCAAACCCATGGTGTTTGAGTTGATTGAAAGTGCATATTGTCCCAAAGCCATGTATTTGCTGTTGTAATACAGGAAAATTTAAACTCCCATAGCTCCGTTAAATACTATTCTGAAATTGTCAGTAATAATTAAACTTGTAAATTGACACTTACATATTGAATTTTATTGAATTTAAGAGTGCCCTTACGATTTTATTCAAGAAAGTGTAAAATTGATAAATCATACTATTACTGCCAAAGTTGAGTGAATTTCGACTTTTGATGTATTTGTTGCTGTCATACTCATTAAGGTCTACACGGATGATTTTTTTAGATTTTTTGGATGAAAGATTTCCAATCACGAGGGGGTACGCCAAAATTTCGTAAGTTTAAGGGCACCGTTTTGATTTTATGGGCAATAACGTAAAATTTATAAATTAACCGAGTTGGGTGAATTTTGTTTTCTGAGGTATTTCTTGCTCTTGTTCTCATAAAGACCTACCTCTGCGATTTTTTTAAGATTATTCGGCTCAAAAGTGTCCGATCGCGAGGGAGAGGGACACAAGTTTTTCATACATTTTGCTTCCCCCTAGACCTTCTGATGCATAAAATGACTTTCAGATTCTAAAAGTGCTAATCAAGACCTTTCTTTGATACCCCACTCGACTACATTTTATAAAAAAATGTTTAAGGGCTACTTCTGCATAAGAGTGGACCTCCTTAAAAAATTTTGAAATGTTTGATCAGATCTAAACATTTGAGAAACCATCAATTCTGGCCTTTCCACAAAGTTTGCGTTTTGTAGCTGCTGTATTTTCTGAGGAAACTTGCTGTGACGGACGAACGGATAACCAGACGGACTGCCAGGATGCATGACTATTAGATCTTCGTTAGAATTTTTTTACAAAGCCCCAAAAATGATTTGTTACTGGGAATTCAATAAATATACGGATTAAAGTAATTAATCTGTAATAATAAATTAAATATTAATAATAAATGAGTTCAGAGTAAATTATCTTTATAATTTGTTAATCTACAAAAGAAGCATATAAAGTATTGCTGAATCAGAATTAGATAACATCAAGTTGTTAAAAATCCGCGCAGTGTAATGATGAGAGTGCTTGTTAGGTAAACCTAAAGTCACTGGTTCAAGTCCCGTTGGTGACAACGAGATTTGCATCTAGTAATTCTTTGGACGAACCGTAAGCCTGTTTAGTATCAAAATGGAGTGCAGCTCGTCTGGATAAACACACGGCCAAAGCGTGATATAGACCATATCAACTTCTCGATTGCCAATATATTTGATTAAATAAATGAGATACACTGACTATCTTTTAGCAAAGCCCGGAAAGCTCTAGTGCTAAAGAAAAAATTAAGTTGTTGCCCATTTAATCCAGTTAAAAAGAATGGGCTGAAACCCCACATAAATGCAAAATATGTCTTAAAACTTTTAAAATCAAATAGCATCTGGGCCAAATCTACCTTACATGTTGCGGGAAACTTATATCATCCTGCAGTTGGATGCTACGTCTAGTAGACGATTACGAGTTACGATATGATGTTGTTGGATATTTAGATTGAGTATATTAAGAATTATTCTGTAGACGTAGACCCATGCTCGAGTTAATTACTTAGAAGGATCCTTGGTAAGTAATTAAAAACAGGGTTTATTTTGTAGGAAATTTGCTGTTTCAAAAAACATTTGATTTATCACAATCGCAAAAACATCCTCCATTATGCAGTTTCCACAAGAAACATCTCTCCTCCCTGACACAATGTTCCGCACGACTTGATAAAGTACCTGTCAACTCAAGAAGCTCATTCATTTGTCCTGCTTAAAAACATGGAAGAATGATATTAAAAGTCGCCTACAGATACAGCCCTTGACAGTTTCTAAAATTCAAATGCTGTATTTTGCTATGTGCATTCGGAAATAAGCTCATATATGAGTTGTAGACGTATGAAGTACATTCTGCAAATGATAAAGCAAGGACTTTTCCACAGATTTCCATTACAAATAGAAAGGAATCGTCCACTTTTGCAGTAACCATTTCATTCTCCATATCTCTGAGCGTCTTTTGTCATTTTCATCCCACACCATATCGCCTGAAGGGTTGGAGAGATAACAAATATAATTCGTATGCGTTCCGTACATCAGGAAAATGAAGAAAATTGTAACCCTTCCGCATGCTTGCGCTATTACCACCACCCCTGTTGTCATTGCTTACTATTCAAGTGCCCTCGATTGCAATCGTCCTTCAGACTGGAATGTATAGAAATTCTATGCTTCATGCCTCCACTGAATACTTTTGGACAAGGGTGGGCACAACTTTGCTGCATGAATTTTGCAATGGTCTTCATATATTTCTAAAACTTGTAACCAGCCTTTCACCCTGCTGAATTCCTCGACTTCAACTGAACTACTCTTCCTATATTTCACGTTTCTATTTTATCTACGTTTAGTTTGTTAACTTGAACGCTGATGGCTTTACTTTGGATTTGCCAAAGCTTTACATTCGTACAACGTATTTTGAGTGTGAGTCCTAAAATGCTTCTCATACTGGTCAACCATAGTTTCATCCGGAGGATTTCTCAACGTCCTTTTCGAGGAAAAGGAAAAGAAAGGAATGAGACCCCGCATTAGACGATGCGAATATAAAATTTATAATCACTGCAAGGGTGAATGGATCCAACTCAGCATAGAAAATCACTGGTTGAAGGAACGGATCCAATGTAACTTGATTTTATATGTATACATATAACTAACAAAAGGATAAAATATATGAAACTACAAATGCTTGGCAGCAAATGAGTGTCGTTAGTTGCTACGGACTTTTTAATAAAAGTTTAGAGATATGCAAACTTAGTTTGTAGAAACTGCATTCCCAATTGACAACACTATTACACTCGTTCAGAAAACGAACGAAAAACAAAATGAATTTTTCTTCATGCTATGCAGTGCAAACAGGAAGAAGTGTTGAGACTCTTCAAAAGTAGTAAGTGCATGCTTACGTGCATCTAAAATCGCATTAGTTAAGCCATTTCTGAGTTAATTATCTTTAATTTCGTACATCTTTATTATATCTTCGACATTTAATCAGAAGGTTATATAGTGCCAACAATTTTGGATAACGTTTTAGAATGACAACATTTCCATCAAGAGATTAATGCGTAGGAGACAACCGCTCTCTTTAAATTTAGGAAAATTAAACCAAAAAGAATCCATAAAATCCACTCAATAAAACTTTAGGATACATTCATAACACCAGCATCGGATCATTAAAAACTAATGGCTTTGTAGAGGGAGAGAGAAGAATTACACCAAAGGATGTTCATGCTGAACAAGAGGAAAATTTTAATCAAATCCTGGGTCCACTATTACCTAAAATGAATGGCTGGGTACAAGTTGAAGTTGTACTCTCGAAACTGTATAGTGAATGACCGAAGGGTGTTTATGTTTTACGGACCAAACATATTTCCAGAAATCTTGCTGGGGATTGTGCTGGAGTTATTCAATTCACTTGGGGGCTTACAAAGCAAAGTGAGCTGGTAATATGTCGAGCGGACGTCGTTTACATAACAAAACCATTAATTCGTATCCTTCGAATAAATTAAGCCAACCCAAAATCTTCTTTTACAACACCAGCAAAACTCACTCCACTAATCAACTTATTCTTAGAGATGGTTCTTTGTTTCGTATTAGGTTTGCTAGTTGTTTGTTTCAATACAACGCATCCCTTGAAAAAAGAGCGTAACTTAAATATGCTCATAAGCCTTTGTTCGTTTTCTCATTTTCCTTAATGCTTAATGAATCTAGAAGACCACTTTGGAAAGTGGCTTGACCCTTGGCTCCATCGCTATAATTTATCTTAGTCAGTATGTTGAAGATTCGTAAACTTTAATGGGATGGGTTTTTGTTGTGCTCTCCCTTTCCATTATTTTAAAAGGAAGAATGGCGCTGGCTAGTATTCGTAGCGAGTCGTGAACATTGATAATCGTTTTAGTGGTTATAGTACCTATAGTATAATTGTATTAACATTTCTCTTTGCATTATGGAATTTCATCTTTGTTATGAAAGATCAAAAAGAGCAGTTCCTGAAATTAGCCAAATTAATTATTGATTTGGGATATTTTAGGCAATGGTTATGGACTTCTGCATGTGGAGCAGTGGGTTAGGGAACACTGCGCTTGCACAGCAGCTCCCAAGCTCAAACCTCGGTTGCGGCAAAGAGCTTTAGCTTCTAATGCTGCTATTGGACTATCAGCTCGCACAGCTGTGATGGGTACTAATTGAAGCATAAGGTTATAATCACATGGTTAAGCGTAATATAGGCCATATCACCTCAAGCTCCGTTTCGGTCATAGAATGAGATATCCTAACTATGCATCTCAACGCCAAAGTTCGGGTTTGGACTGTTGGTCGATGGCTTATTAGTATTATTTTTTAACCAACATATAATTTTATATCAGATCTACGACATTATTGACAAATGATCTGTACTAGTTTCAGTAAATGTAGTCTGTGTGGTCTAGTGGTTAGAGCATGAACGCATAAGCCGAAGGTCTCAGGCTCAAATCTCGTTGGGAGCAACGTGATTTATTTCAGGAGATTTTTCGGACAGACTACGAGTGTTCACTCAGTGGTGATATGTACTGATTTAATCAGATCATATCATAGCTGAGCAAGCACACCGGAGCATGGTATTGACCAAATCAACTTCCGAAAAAATCAATACGGTCATGAAAATGAGATACTCTAACTATCTCTAAGCGAAGGCGGGGCTGTAGTGCTACAAAGAAGAAGAAGTTTCACTAAATATTCTTAATTACAAAATTTGTATCATTCGCGAAACATGCTTCCTTATTCAACAAGTTAGGTAGACAGACCTATGCTCATGTCAGAAGGGTTTTGTACTCAGCTTACAAAATGCAGCCACCAGCAACGAAAAACATCAAGAAACATGTAAAAGACGATTTTATTGGAGAAAATTTAAAATTCGTCGATCATACTTTTTGTTATTGTTATACTCATAAATATCTCCCTTGATAATTTTTTCAGATTTTTTAGATCACAGGTGTCCATTCACGAGGGAGGAAATACATTTTCCATGTTCCCCCCCTGTGCCCCCACTGGAGCAAAAACTGTCAGTTAAGAACTGTTTTGAAAAGCTTCCATAAAGAACTTTCATCTGATACTCATATCAGCTACCTATGATGAAATTTTTTTTTTCAGGGGCCACTCGCCTGTACTGTATTCATCGATTTATGGCCAATTTTTTGTAATCCTAAAATTTGCTAGGAGCTCTCTCGTTTCACCTATGGGTATTAATTGTAGGTACTCATCTTCAGTCATTCATTAAATTGAATCCAGTGATCAAAGCATGCACCTTAAACGTTGAAGTTGGGGAAAAATAACTCAAAATTATTCTATCATTGCATTTAAAACAGCCACCATTTTGTTTTACGATTACTGATGCTACTAGATGAACCCACTCTCAAAGATGTTAATGATACCTATCATTCCTGAAATGCAAATCCTAGCAAAACTGTAGGGTCTGACTCGGTAAAATGCGCATATTGTTCCATTGGCATATGTTTCCATAGTAATACAGCGCATATTGTTCCATGGTAATACAGGAAAATTCAAATCACTATAACTTCGTTAAATATCTTTATGAAACTTTCAGGAGAGATCAATCTTATAAAAAGTCATCTGTGTACTGAATTTTATTGAATTTAAGGGTACCATTAAGATTTTATTCAAGAAAACATAAAATCGATAAATCATACTATTATTAACAAAGTTGAGTGGATTTCGACTTCTCATCTATTTTTTGTTGTTGTACTCATAAAGGCCTACATTCATGATTTTTTCCAGATTTTTCGGATGAAAAAATTTCAATCGCGAAATTGTTTTTTGAAGGATCACCTCCCTATATAGGGAGACCTCCCTTACACCCCTTTGAAAAATTTCTCCCCCCGAAAACTTCCAAGAAGTCACCACTTCTGACCTTTCCACAAAGTTTCATGACTGTAGCTTCTATAGTTTCGGAGAAAAACTGCTTTGACATACTGATGAACAGACGGACACAGGTCGCGATTGCTATAGCGTTTTGTATTTTAGTACAAAGCCCTAAAAATTCAATGTCTCCAATACAGATTACTCTAGGGATTCTCTTTTTTGTCAAGATGACCATTTCGGTTTTCTCCAGTGCTAAACTGAGCCCCACGAGCAGCCATCCAGTCCCTCACTCGGCGCATTAGCATACCTAGCCTAAGTTGCGCTTGTTCAACGGTGCGTCCAGTGACCAGAGTCGCAACATCATCCGCATAGTCGACCAAGCGCGACTCATCTGGCATCTCAAGTCTCAGTAGCCCGTCGTAAGACACGTTCCACAGGTCCGGACCAAGAATAGATCCCTGGGAAACACCCGATGTAATTGCCATCCTTCGTTGGCCCTGTGTCGTTTCATAGAGCAGACTTCGGCCCTTTAGGTAGTTCCTCAAAAGCCGCATTAGATTTTCAGGAACTAGAAAAGAGTTTTCCAGCGTATCCAGAATATCCACCCATCTAGCGGAGTTGAAGACGTTCCTGACGTCGAGTGTCACGAACAGGATGATCCGTCACTTGGTGCGACTATATGCCTCTGCCTTTTGGACCGCGTTCACCACCTCTGCAATCGCATCAATGGTAGAACGTCCTGCTCTAAAGCCGTATTTCTGAGGAGATAGGTCCCCAGCAGCACGAATCGCATCAATGAGTATACCCTTGATGAGTTTCTCTAGCACTTTCCCGGCCATGTCTAGTATGCATAACGGGCAGTATGCAGACGGTGATTCGAGATTTCTCGTCCCCTTGCTGATCAGCACGAGCCTCGCCACCTTCCATCGTACCGGGAAAACCCCGTCCCGTAGGCAAGCGTTGAATGTGCTGAGCAGCAAGTCAGGGCAATGGTGAGAGACGAGCCGCAATACCTCAACGGGAACACCACCTGGACCTGGAGCCTCCCTCGCTTTCAATGAGAGGACTATCTCCTCCAATTCTGGCTGTGTGAAGAGTGGACACTCGACTGCTGTTTCACCATGGACAGCGTCAATACGGACGAGATGGGCGGGGAAGAGTCCCCGCACTATCGCGTCCATCTTTTCCGCGTCATGTATACAAGGCTTCCGTAGGGCACCAAGCTTCCGCATAACTAGCTTGTAGCCAAGGCCCCACGAATCATGCTCATAGTTGAGTTCACCATGTCTTGAGCTGCCAGTTCTTCCGTCCCCTCCGAAACTCCCTGCAGCGGCTCACCTGCTGTGAGCACCTTGACGAACCTTTCGACGTCCATCCTTCCGATGCTCCATCCAGTTGTAGAAAGCCGAGAGCGCAGACGTCGGGAGACAACATCACTTATCTCCCTTAGTTATGGTTTGATTTCCATGAAATTTTGTAAGCATAAGGGCCTTATATCACCCTACATAAATGAGAAGAAGTTTAATGGCGCGGTTTCGATTTATGGGAAAAAAAGAAAAATTTAAAAATCATACCGTTACTAACAGATTTCAGTGAATTTTGATTTCTGCGGTGTTGTTGTCCTTAGACTCATAAATCGGATTTTCGGCTCAAAGGGGTCCAATTGTGTAGAGGGGGAACACGAACATTGTTGGTGCATTTAAAATTCAGATCAGTCAATGATTTAAGTAATACTGGAAAAAAATGTTGGCTGGTTAAAATAGAGTTCTTTTAAAGCAAGAATATATTCGTTTTGCATGTCAGAAAGGTTTTTCTTGAATTAAATCATTCTATGTATACACATATTGTAGGTTGCATGCAGCACACTTTTGGACATGAGCCTAGTTCTGTCTACCAAACTTGTTAGTTCTTATTTCTACTTTAGAAGGTTGCAAGCATCCAGATCATAAATATAAAAAACAATCAGTTTTGTTTAAAAGATTAATTTCGTTTGTTTTCTATTTCCACACAAAATGAGTTTATATTACTATTGCATTTCTGCAGATAAAATTTTTTTAAACATAATGTTTAAAAACATTTTGCTCAAACAACAGCATCTAACATCAAGACTATTTTATTTTATTTAAATCTTGAGCAGTATTTGGAGGAGCTACAAAAGAAAGGAAAAGATAAAATGAACATATTCATATGCATATACAGTGCGTGGTACTATATACTGCATGATACCTAAACTAAGTGCGCATGATCACTGACGTCACTTGCTTAAATTTTAAACTTAAATTTTTCAATCATGTTTGTTCGATCTTCTACAGTGAAGGAGGTGATATCCTGAGAAATACTGCTGTGATAAACAGATGGATAGACAGGTGGTACTGACTTTTTATGGGGGGTTTGTAATATTTTACTTCGGTGGCTTACATTTTATTTCAATAACTTTGCTGTGATTCCGATCATAGTTCATTTACCTGCGTATTTGTTATGATTCCCAATTGTTTATAAATTATTTGTAGCTCTTAAAGCGCTGCATACATGAAGTAGAAAATATGGACAAAATTGGGCAGACACTTTCCTCCGCCCATCCCATTGGTTTTGACGTTGTCCACAGTAAAACAGCAATCGAGTACCCACTCTTCATGCAGCCGGAACCAGAAGAGGTAGTCTTATCATTAAAAACAAAGAAGGCTCCTGGCCCAGATGGTGTTCCAGCTAAGGTGTTGAAACTTGTCAGTCACCATTGTCCTGACGTGCTGCTCAACAAATTCAACACCTGCCTACGGGACGGGGATTTCCCGGTACGATGGAAGGTGGTGGGGCTTGTGCTGATCAGCAAGGGGTAGGGAAATTTCGGATCACCATCTGCATTCTAGACATGGCTGGGAAAGTGCTAGAGAAACTCATGAAGGGAAGACTCCCTGAAGCAATTAGTGCTGCTGGGAACCTATCTTCTTTAGCAGTATTTCTTAGAGCTGGATGCTCCACCATTGATACAATTGCAGAGTTGGTGGGCGCAGCCCAAAAGGTAGTTGCATATAACCGCACTAAGTGACGGAACATTTTGCTGACGACACTCAACGTTAGGAGTGCCTTCAACCCTGCTAGATGTGTGGATGTTCCAGATATGCTGGAAAACACCTTTTAAGTTCCAGAATATCTGACGTTGCTTCGGAAGAACTACCTGAAGGACCAAGACCTGCTTTATGACACGACAGATGATCAACAAACGATGGGAATTCTATAGGTTGTTGCCCAGAGATCTATCCTTGTTCCAAACCTGTGGATCAATGTAATAACATTCCATCACCATTTACATACAGTCATCTTATGTCTCAGAGTACACCATAAATGAAAATTTTATGAAGCACGCACATTAAAGTAAAAAAAACAAACGGCGCTTCCATTTATTTTTGAAAAGTCCAACAGTTGTATTTTCCGAATAAAATGTGCCACAGCACACAAAAAATAAATTTTATATCCTACTTGCTATTATTTCACACATATGTTTGTGGAATTCCGCACTGATGGAGTGTGAATAATCTCGACGTGTGTAAAATTTATCTTAAGAGTTTATGAAACCACGCCAAATAACGCATTAACTTTACTTTTAAAATTCACGAGCTTTTGTCAGAGGGATCATTACTTTTAGCGATGTACAATAGATTTCACACAATGTTTTAGAGTCTATTTAATATTTTATTCTCGATTCCAAGTAGCAAAATCCTAGTATCTAAATGATGACTTATTTTAATCGCAATTCGCAAAAAAGTAGCACTAACTCAACGAATCGATCTAAGTACAATCCATGTCCCATGCTAATTGACGTCATACAGGTGAATAAAGAATAAACTATTTGGTAAACTTGTCTGAGTTATGGCATCATTTATTTGCAAATGCAATAGTTGCAGGATCGTGTAAAGGGAGAATCCTTAGAACGCCTTATAAAACCCGGATAATTTCGAATGTTCCGGGCAATAAAATCAAGATAAAAGATTCATTTTGCTGATTTTCGGCAAATATCTTGAACCAAGGCATTGTGGAGAAAAATTCGCCCAAACCATCAAGGCTCAAAAAATTGCCTACATTTACTCCTTTGTGTCCTCTTTGAAAAGTATAGGCTCGGGAAAATGTGAAATTTCGAAAGCCAAAAAGTCCGCGTTTTATGTTTTTATCTCAAAAATGGCTCATCCGACAGAAAATGTGAAACTAATAGAAATTCAAGCGCATCTAATTTCCTTTAAATGTATGTAGGGTTCCTGGCTCACCGTCAAATCGATCATTCATCAGAGAACTCGTGAAAATAAAATTGGCTAAGCACTGGCAATGCTCGGCTCATATTGATTGAATGGCAAACAACTTGGCAAATTGAAATGGGAAACGAGTTTGGAACATTGAGTTCTTCAGGATGCCTCTCACCACAAAACGTCAAGAAACAAAATAGCTTTGTAGCAAGATTAATGATCACAGATCGTTTACCATCTTCGTTAGCGGTAACATGTATGGAAAGAAGGAGTTTAAAGTAGCTGTTACCATCAATAACACTGGTCAACACTAGTCATGCCACACGAACTCTGATGGCTAATACTATTTTTGCCACCTACACTCATTAATAAACAACAATAGTTTTATTTCGATTGGCCTTAGATTTCTTGTGATGTGTTGATTCATATAACCAGTACTACGGTGATAAACACTAACAAACGGTCGCAAATATACAGTCATTAAATTAATTATTTTCTTTATTTAAATTTAGTGATTTATAAGTAATTGCCGTGATTGTTTGAATATGCCGGGAAAGTGTTATAACGATCCTGACTCGTTTTGTTATACAATATTTGTGGAGAATTAACTTTCAAAAAACAAAAGGCAAAATTTCACTAAAAAAGTGATGGAGAGCTATCCTCAGTATTTTGGTTTCCCTGTGGCTTATTGAGACAAATCTTGGGCTCCCCATATTTGTTGCATAACTTGTATTAAGAATTTGAGCGATTGGAAGAAATTTTCCCGTCCTATGCCGTTTGCTGTACCCATGATTTGGACCGAACCAAAAGATCACGTTTTTGTCTGCTATTTTTGTCTTATAGATATAAAAGGTATTAATTCTAAAAAACAGACCGTGAGTTACCCTCGTTTACGGTCAATTTAGAGACCAGTACTTCATAGTGACAATTTACCTTTACCAGTTACATTTGCGTCTATTACGATTAACGATTCACAGCCTTCCTATTCGAGCAAATCGAGGACCATTGATGACGATGAATCTGATTTTCAAGAAATCTCAAACAAGCCACACTTGATAGCTCAAGAAGACCTAAACGACTTGGTTCACGACTTGAACTTGTCAAAAAAGCAGTCCGAACTCTTGGAATCTCGTTTAAAAGAATGAAATTGGCAACATCATGAAACTAAAATAAGGAATCGTCATGAACTCTTCAGGTCATACTATTCTCAGGATAGAGACTTGGTGTACGAGTATTGCAATGATATAAATGGCGTGATGAAGAATTCGAAAATCGAATTTAATCCCTCTTATTGATGCTTCTAAGGCTAGCTTAAAGGCAGTTAAACTGCATAACGGAAATGTATTTCCTTCTGTACATCTGGCCCATGATGCGAATATGAAAGAAACCTATGAAAGCATGAGGTTATTACGGGAAAGAATCAAAGACAGTAAATATTCTTTCAAAACCTGTGGTGATTTCAAAGTTGTCCCTCTATAATTCGGACTTCAGCTGGAATGGATCGCAATTGGAGCAGATTTTTGTATATAAAAGAAAAATTCCCTAAAATAAGTGATGCAAACATAAAAGAGGGTTTTTCCGTTGGACCTCAAATCAGAAAGTTAATAAATGATCGTGCACTTGAATCAAAATTGAACGATCTAGAAAAAGGAACACGGCTATCTTTTAAAAAGGTTGTTGCGAATTTTTTAGGTAGTCCTAAGAGTGCATCTTTGTTTGTGGCTAGAGGCCACAAACAAAGATGCATTCCGTGACGCGGTTCACAAGGTTCTTGGAGATGCGGCAACGGTTGCCTCGCTCGAACCAATGGCCACTCTGGACATCAGGGACCTTGACTGCGTCTCGGACAAAGCTGAAGTAGAGGATGCCATTAGGAGGGAGTTCCCCAGCTTAAGTGAAGTCAAGGCAAGATTGACACGTGAAAACACAAGGGGGCAACGCATGGCTATTGTCGAACTAGCTGATAAAGACGCCCAGCAAATCCTGGCGAAGGGCAAAATTAAGATAGGTTGGGTGATCTGCAGGATACGGAGAAGAGCGATCCCTATCCGCTGCTTCAGATGCTTCGAATACGGACACACCGCGTATGGCTGTAGGGGACCCGACAGGAGATCTCTGTGCTACAAATGTGGTGAAACGGGGCACAAAAGGAAGGAGTGCACGAACGAGGCAAAATGCATTCTTTGCAAGGATGCTAAGCTAGCACCCGGTGACCTCAAACATGAGCCGGGGACAGGGAGATGCTGGGTTTTCAAGGAGGCCCTAATTAAAGCCAAATCGATACTCAAATGATCCGTATCCTGCAGGTCAATTTGCACCGAAGCACAAACGCCCAGGACCTACTTGAGCAGTTTGCGAGGGATAAGAAAGCTGACCTCCTGTTGCTGAGCGAGCAACATCATAACAAGGGCTCGCAAGCGTGGTACCCTGACAAATCTGGTACCTCGGCTATCTGGGTTCGAGACAGCGCCCGCCTTCAGGTGCAGGGCCATGGACGCGGGGATGGTTTTGTGTGGGTGCGGTGTTCAGGGATAACATATTGCAGTGTTTATCTGACGCCTAACGAGGCAATGCGATCTTTTCGAACCAAACTCGATGCCCTGGAGGACGCTGTCTCGAACACAGAGGGCCACATGCTGGTCGGGGGAGACTTCAACGCTAGAGCCATTGAATGGGGTATGCCACAATCCGACCCAAGGGGAAAGCAAATCTTGGACATGGCGGCCAGAACAGCGCTTTTTGTCCAAAATACTGGTAACACCCCTACTTTCCGCCGCTGGGGTTGCGTAGGAACCATACCCGATGTGACACTCGCTTCGGAGTCCCTGGTACCCAGAGTACACAACTGGCGAGTACTAGAGGACTACTCGGCTAGTGATCACCAGTATATAGCTGTTGAGATTCACGACGGTGCCACTCTGCGTGCATATGCCCAAACTTCAATCCTCGGATAGAGGACTGGGAGGATGGACGTTGAGAGGTTTGCTGACGCGCTTACGGCAGGCGCACCGTTGCTGGCAGCTCCGCCAGGGAGTGGAGGGCCTACAGCCAAGGACTTTGTGAACTCAACTATGAGTACCATCATAGCTGCTTGCGAGTCTTCCATGCCCCGTCGGAGACCCCGACATGGTAAGCCTCCAGTATACTGGTGGTCAAACGAGATCGCCGAACAAAGAAGCGAGTGTCACAAACTTCGGCGAGAGGCCCAGCAGGCGCAAACACGGGAGGAGGCAGACACTAGGCTAGCAGCATACAGGTCCGGCAGGAAATATCTTCGCAGGCTTATTAACAAGAGCAAGGCCCGATGCTGGCAAGACCTCGTGGACGATGCAAATAGGGATCCGTGGGGCCTTGGCTACAAGCTGGTCATGGAGAAACTTGGTGCCCTACGGAAGCCTTGTATACATGACGCGGAAAAGATGGACGCGATAGTGTGGGGACTCTTCCCCGCCCATCCCGTCCGTGTTGACGCTGTCCATGGTGAAACAGCAGTCGAGTGCCCACTCTTCACACGGCTGGAACTGAAGGAGGCAGTCCTCTCCCTGAAAGCGAGGAAGGCTCCAGGTCCAGATGGTGTTCCAGCTGAGGTTTTGCAGCTCGTCTATCACCATTGCCCTGACTTGCTGCTCAGCACATTCAACGCTTGCCTACGGGACAGGGTTTTCCCGGTACGATGGAAGGTGGCGAGGCTCGTGCTGGTCAGCAAGGGGACGAGAAATCCCGAATCGCCGTCTGCATACCGCCCGTTATGCATGCTAGACACGGCTGGGAAAGTGCTAGAGAAACTCATCAAGGGAAGACTCACTGACGCGATTGGTGCTGCTGGGGACCTATCTCCTCGGCAGTACGGCTTTAGAGCAGGACGTTCTACCATTGATGCGATTGCAGAGGCGGTGAACGCGGTCCAAAAGGCAGAGGCATCTAGTCGCACCAAGCGACGGATCGTCCTGTTGGTGACACTCGACGTCAGGAATGCCTTCAACTCCGCTAGATGGGTGGATATTCTGGATACGCTGGAAAACTCTTTTCAAGTTCCAGAATATCTAATGCGGCTTTTGAGGAACTACCTCAAGGACCGAAGCCTGCTCTACGACACGACACAGGGCCAACGAAGGATGGAAATTACATCGGGTGTTGCCCAGGGATCTATCCTTGGTCCGGACCTGTGGAACGTGTCTTACGACGGGCTACTGAGACTTGAGATGCCAGATGAGTCGCGCTTGGTCGGCTATGCGGATGATGTTGCGGCTCTGGTCGCTGGACGCACCGTTGAACAAGCGCAACTTAGGCTAGGTATGCTAATGCGCCGAGTGAGGGACTGGATGACCGCTCGCGGGCTCAGTTTAGCACTGGAGAAAACCGAAGTGGTCATCTTGACAAAAAAGAGAATCCCTAGAGTAAGGATGATCAGTATTGGAGATATACAGATCGAATCGAAGCCAGCGGTGAAGTACCTGGGGCTACTGATCGACTCGAAGATGAGTTTCTCTGAGCAACGGGCAACGGCTGAGAAGGCTGCTTCGGGAATATCGGCCCTGAGTCGACTTATGGCCAACGTAGGGGGACCCAGCCCATCATGAAGACGCCTCTTGATGAGTGCTGTAGGGTCAGTACTACTGTACGGAGCAGAGGTATGGGGCGACGCTCTCAGCAAGGAGGTATACCGAAAACGATTGGCACAGGTACAGAGAAGAGGAGCACTGAGAATTGCATCTTCGTATCCAACAGTCCCTGATTCGGCGGTGAGAGTGATTGCAGGCGTGATACCTGTCGCCCTCCTTGCTAGAGAGCGCCGCGCTATTTACCTGCGCCGAAACGAGGATGCGAGGGAGATGGTTGTCCGCGAGGATAGACAACGCTCGCTCAACGATTGGCAGCAGTCTTGGAGGAATTGCACGAAGGGAAGGTGGACTGCGCGCCTCATCCTGGATGTGAGACCGTGGCTAAATCGAAGGCATGGTGAGACTGACTTCTACCTGACCCAGCTTTTGAGCGGGCACGGGTGTTTTCAGTCTTACCTGCACAAGATCGGCAAGTCACGGTCTCCCGATTGTCGGTTTTGCCCAGGAGAGGAGGACAATGCCTGTTACACATTTTTTGCGTGTACAAAATGGGTCAGGCTGCGAAGGGAACTCTACAGAGAGACGGGAGAGCTCACCCCGGATAGTGTGGTTGCGGTGATGCTCGAATCGGTTGACAAATGGAACCAGGTGGCACATTATGCTCGGGCAGTCCTGAAATATAAAAGGGACTCACAGCAGCCGGAGGCACTGGGGCTGGGGGATCACTCTTCTGGCAATTCCTCTTCCCCCCTCCCCTCCCGCTAGGAAAGGGACTCCCCAGCTTGAAGGCGCCCCACGGCGTAACAAAACGAGACCTGGCCCGAAGTAATGTGTCAAACGGTTCCAGGCTAGGCTCTCAGATTGACAGGGGAGGTGGGTAGTCCAAAGGTATCCTCCATGGGAGTCCCACACTGCCAGACTCGGCGGGCATAAATGCCTTCACCTCCCTACCACAAAAAAAAAAGAGTGAGAAGTACAAAGTGTTTGTTAGCGAGCTGTTGTTGGCTTGTCAAGCATTGGGTTGCAACATGTCACTCAAGGTTCATTTTTTAGGCTCACATTTGGATTTTTTTCCTGAGAATTTGGGAACTGTGAGCATTGAGCATGGGGAGAGGTTCCATCAGTCCATTTCACAGATGGAAAAGGGACTATCTATGAGTCAAATTTGACAGATTATTCTAAATTGTAAACTCATAAAATCACTTTTTTACTTTTTTTGTTTCGGATGGTCATTATTTGTCGAAATATTTAAATTACATTAATCAATAAAATTCCTGCACAACAATTTTTTTAAGTTACTTATTTTTAATAGCAATCATCGATCAAAGTAGAAAATATAATTGAAGTTCGTGTGGCACAAAAAAGTTCAAAATTTGTTCCCCAGTGTACTAAGCAATCGACAGCTAATCAAAGACTCCAAACCGAAAAACTAAAGATTTTAATTTTCTTCTTACCCACTCATTTCCTTTTTAGGGTTTTGTAAAATAACTTTACAAAACCCTTCTAAAATCGCGTCCTGTCGGTCCGTGTGTCACAGCAGTTTTTCTCGGAAACTACTTAAGTTAGTGACATCAAATTTTGTATGTAGGTGTAAACTGGTGTTCTCTTCAAAGTTCAACTACAAAAAAATTTTATAAGGTATTTAGGGGGTCTCCCCGTATAGGGGAGTGACCCCCGGAAAAAAAAATTTCATTGAAAGTAGCCAATATGGGTATCAAATGAAAGGTCTTGATGAGAACTTTCCAAAACAGGTCTTAGTTTGGCAAAGTTCGCTTCGAGGAGCGGACAGGGAGGGGAAATACACGAAAAATTTGTGTCCCCCCTCGCGATTGGACACCTTCCATCCGAAAAATCTGAAAAAAATCAGGAATGTAGGCCTTGGTGAGTGCAACAACAACAAATACGTTAGAAGTCGCAATTCACTCAACTTTGTTAGTAATAGTATGATTTATCGATTTTATGTTTTCTTGAATGAAATCTTAATGGTACCCTTAAATTCTATAAAATTCAGTACACTGATTACTACTTATAAGATAAATCTATCCTGAAAGTTTCATAAAGATATTTTACGAAGTTATAGTGATTTGAATCATATTCAGCGAAGTCATAGCGATTTGAATTTTCCTCTATTACTATGGAACAATATGCGCTGCATTTATTACTATGGCAACATATGGCTATGGAACAACATGCGCTTTTTACCGACTCAGACACTACAGTTCTGCTGGGATTTGCAGGAAAATTTCAGGAATGATAGGTGTCATGTATATCTTTGAAAATCGGTTCAGCTAGTGGTATCAGTAATCGTAAAACAAAACAGTGGCTGTTTTAAATGCGAAGATTGGATAATTTTGAGTTATTTTTTCCCAACTTCAACGTTTAAGGTGCATGCTTTGAACACTTGATTCAATTTAATGAATGACTGAAGATGAGTACCTACAATTTATGCTCATAAGTGAAACAAGTCAAGGAGGTGGGAGAGAGCTCCTAGCAAAAGGGCTTTGTAACCATTCTAGGATTCGAAAAAATTGGCCATGAGTCGATGATTACAGTACAGGAAAATACCCCTGAAAAAAATTCATCAAACGTAGCCGATATGAGTATGAAATGAACGTTTTCATGGGAGCGTTTCAAAACAGTTCTTAACCTGTCAGTTTTTGCTTCAGTGGGGGCACAGGGGGGAAACACATGAAAAATCTGTTTCCTACCTCGCGAATGGACAT
This sequence comes from Odontomyia ornata, assembly GCA_963969285.1. Classification (NCBI taxonomy): domain Eukaryota; kingdom Metazoa; phylum Arthropoda; class Insecta; order Diptera; family Stratiomyidae; genus Odontomyia; species Odontomyia ornata. The sequence goes on along the minus strand of OZ017738.1, from coordinate 34,059,389 downwards.
CTGAAATAATTATCAAGGGAGATATTTATGAGTATAACAATAACAAAAACCTCAGAAGTCTAAATTCGTTCAACTTTCTTAATAATAGTATGATCTTCGTATTTTATATTTTCTCCAATTAAATCGTCTTTGACATGAGCGTGGGTCTGTTTACCCAACTTGTTTTGTTTCTGAAAGTAGTCCGCGTGGTCTAGTGGTTAGAGCACTAAGCCCGTAAGCTGAAGGTCTCTGGTTCGAGCTTCGTTGACGTCAACGAGATTTAGTTCGAGTGATTCTTTGGACGAACTATAAGCCCGTTCACTTATGGTACGTGCTGGTTTGAAACCAGAACGTATCGCAGCTTGGTGAACGCACACACGGCCAAAGCGTTATAATGATCATATCACCTTGCGGAGTGGCGATCATGACAATGAAATACTTTTTCTCTAAGCGAAGGCCCGAAAGAGGCTACAGTCTTGAATGCCAAGTTCCTACTACGAAATTTTAGTGCTGTTTACATTTTTTACAACAAAGGTTTTTCTGTTTAGGAAAACCCCATTAGGCTCTAATCAATATATTTATCTCACTTCGAATTCCAAAATTTTTATTTTTTGCTTTGTTGTTTTTGTCGTTCCCCACGTTACATTAAAATGCGTAACTTAACGAACTGCTTAAGTTAGGCATGCTTAATTAGACTCGCATTGGGCCCATTCTAACTTAGGCATGCCCCACATGTGAAAATTTTTAATCTGACTCTTTTTCATTCGAATATTTTTTTTTACTCTCCACATTGCAATAAAACCTGAAATTTCCAAAATGCCTTAAGTTAGGCATGCTTAATTAGGCCCATACTAGGCATGCCCATTAGGCCCGCATTAGATATGCCTAAGCTAGACAAGCCCCATTCTTTCCGTATTAGGTCCCAATGCTCATTTCGGCATGCCTAAACTGATTTCTAATATCTTCAAAATCTCATTAAAACAACGATATAAGTGATATTTCAGCAAAATACGAGCCAGTTAAACTGAAGAAACAATGGTTTTTTCCTCAGGCAACGCGCCATTGAATTTGTTTTTGCACATCCTACATTAGGTGCAAAATATTTCTAACAGGATTGTAGCTCTGTCTACCTCACTTAGTTTCATATTAAGATGAAAATTATACATTACCTTAGGTTAAATTCCTCAGGCAAATTACACTTGAAACAGGCAAATTAGCTAGACTTTTAGAGTAATCGTAGTCCGTGTCGTGTAGTGGTTAGAGGTCCGAAGGTATCTGGTTCGAGTTTCGCTGGCATCAACGAGATTTAGTTGGATTGATTCTTCGGACAGACTATAAGCTTGTTCAGTTATGACACATGCTGGTTTAAAATCAGAACGTTTTGCAGCTGGGTGGATGCACACGGCCAAAGCGTGATAATAATCATATCGTCGTGTGGAGTGCCAAAACATTCGATCATGACAATGAGATACTCTAACTATCTCTAAGCAAAGGCCCGAAGGGGGCTGTAGTGCTACGAAAAAAAAATTAAAGTAACCAGCATGACGCATAAAAACCACCACGAATGCGAGCTTCTGATGTAGATAATGGGTCAGATCAGGCGTAGTTGTAAACAAGATTGCGACCTATTTTAACATTCAGGTGAGCTGAACCTTATCTGAAGTCTACATAGTCCAACATTGCACAAATGCTCACTTTGTACACGATACACATTGTATCACTGAGTCCATTTTATTGTCAGCCGTCAAAAATTAAATACAATTAACATGCATGAGATGTGCATTGTCAACGGTTTAATCTTGAAACCAAGAACGCACTTCCAATCTCCCATATGAATCTTTCCCCTTGAGCTATCGATAGATGAATGATTGCCCAGAGACTTAGAAAATATTATGAGGCGCCTCAGATAGGTACGAATTTCTTGCAGTGCGTGCGGCCGGGTCAATAGAAATTTTTCAGGACACCTGTGTCTTGTTTTTTGCCTTTTGATGACGCGTCCTTCGCGGCGGCTAAGAAAACCGGATTTATATATTTAAGGACGGCAACAAGCTGAAACGTATGACATCGCCCATTTAGTGTTGCATATAACATTTCCCATGGGGCCATGCAAACGCTTATGGATTGTGATCGTGAAATCGGAGTTTGAGTCCAGTTTGATTGAATTAGTGGACAAGGATTTACATGAATAAATGATGGAATGGAAATGTAAAACTATAGTCTCAAAATGATTAAGTGCGGGAAGAGAAAACAAGTTGGGTAAACAGACCTACGCTCATGTCAGAAGGGTTTTGTATTCAATTTTCAAAATGCAGTCACCAGATTGAATAAAGTCAAGAAGCATGTCAATGACGATTTTATTGGAGAAACTATGAAATTCGAAGATCATACTATTATTAACAAAGTTGAAAGAATTTAGACTTCTGAGGTTTTTGTTATTGTTATACTCATAAATATCTCCCTTGATAATTATTTCAGATGTCCATTCGCGAGGGAGGAAACACATTTGCATGTATTTCCCCCTGTGCCCCCACTGAAGCAAAAACTGACAGTTTAAGAACTGTTTTGAAAAGCTCCCATGAAAACTTTCATTTCATACTCATATCGGCTACGTTTGATGAATTTTTTTTCAAGGGCCACTCTCCTGTACTGTTATCATCGATTAATAGCCAATTTTTTCGAATCCTAGAGTTGTTACAAAGCCCTTTTGTTAGAAGCTCCCTCCTACCTCCTTGACTTGTTTCACTTATGCGTATTAATTGTAGGTACTCAGCTTCAGTCATTCATTAAATTGAATCAAGTGTTCAAAACATGCACCTTAAACGTTGAAGTTGGGAAAAAAATAACTCAAAATTATTCAATCTTCGCATTTAAAACAGCCGCTATTTTGTTTTACGATTACTGATACCACTAGTTGAACCGATTCTCAACGATCTACATGACACCTATCATTCCTGAAATTTGCATGCAAATCCAAGCAAAACTGTAGTGTCTGAGTCGGTAAAAAGCGCATGTTGTTCCATAGCCATACTCGTATGTTGCCATAGTAATATATGCAGCGCATATTGTTCCATAGTAATACAGGAAAATTCAAACCGCTATAACTTCGCTAAATATGATGCAATCTTTAAGAAACTTGCAGAGTCAATCAATCTTATAAATAGACATCTGTGTACTGAATTTCATTTAATTTAAGGGTACCGTTAAGATTTTATTCAAGAAAACATAAAATCGATAAATCATACTATTACTAACAAAGTTGAGTGAATTGCGACTTCTCACGTATTTGTTGTTGTTGTACTCATCAAGGCCTACATTCTTGATTTTTTTCAGATTTTTCGGATGGAAGGTGTCCAATCGCGAGGGGGGGGACACAAATTTTTCGTGTATTTCCCCTCCCTGTGCGCCCTTCGAAGCAAACTTTGCCAAACAAAGACCTGTTTTGAAAAGTTCTCATCAAGACCTTTCATTTGATACCCATATCGGCTACCTTCAATGAAATTTTTTTTTCGGGGAGTCACACCCCTACATGGGGAGACCCCCCTTAAATACCTTATAAAATTTTTTAGCAGTTGAATTTTGAAGAGATCACCACTTTACACCTACATACAAAATTTGATGCTTCTAGCTTAAGTAGTTTCCGAGAAAAACTGCTGTGACACACGGACGGACGGACGGACAGACAGACAGACGGACAGACAGGACACAATTTTAGAAAGGTTTTGTAAAATTATTTTACAAAACCCTAAAAAGGGAAAAATCTAGTTCAAGAGACGCCTGCACAATAAAATTTAACGTTGTTTGTTTTTTCAATGGGTGATTGGACATTGTTTAAGGTGATTTGCCTTAATTTCCATTCAAAAAAAAATAATACAGTGACAGCAAACATTAGATTACTTCAACGGTAGCCTAACCAGGGGTCAAGTGGGTGCACCCGAATGATTTGGGTTTTCTTTTAGCACTATCGCCCCTTTCGGTCCTTCGCTTTAAGATGGAGTATCTCATTGTCATCAAAAGGTGATTAAGTCAATGCCACGTTATAACCGCTTTTCCAGCCAAAACTGGAGTTACTTTCCCTCGAAAATGGCGCAATTGTCTCAATTTCGTCTTTATTATAATGAATAGATTGATTGAGTTTTGGTTGCACTTTGCAGTTGGTTTCATTTATTTGATCATAGACAGAATGATTTGTCCTTCATTGTAAGCTTTGGAGAATGACACAAAATGTCTAAAGTGATGTGATATTTTATAAGCGTTAGAAGGAAGAGAATTTCAATGCAAAACAAAATGCAAGTATGTATATCAAAATGCCTAATGTTAGTTCCAATATCAGTTTCAAAAAGACTAGACGTGGCCAGAACTTTTAAAAATAAACGTCTCCATTTCTTTTTTTCAACGTTTATATTTTATAAAAATATAATAAGCCTGCGTATATCCAATTTAAAAAAAAAACCTGATATTTTATATTAAATGGTTAGATTCTTAAGTGACATCGCTTTGTTGGTTCCTTCATCGATCATTTTGTAGCCTTCGTTACATTTGCATAAGAAAGCCAAATTCATATACGAGTACAATACATAAAGATATTCGTATGGCTAAATGAGAAACTAAACATTGAATATATATTATTATTATTTACATATATATATATATATATATATATATATATATATATATATATATATATATATATATATATATATATATATATATATATATATATATATATATATATATAACATATATACATACATATATATATATATATATATATATATATATATATATATAAAACATATATATATATATATATATATATATATATATATATATATATATATATATATATAACATTTATATATATATATATATAACATTTATATATATATATATATATATATATATATATATGTATATATATATATATATATATATATATGTATATATATATATATATATATATATATATATATATATATATATATATATATACAGTGGCTCACAGCTTATTTGATGCAGTAACATTTTCAAAGCTAAAAGCACTATAACTTCTGTATTAGAAAAGGTATTGAAAAAATTTAAACTGCAATAAATTAAATAAAAGCCCTTTTTTAAAAATAACAATTTAATTTATTTCAACAATTGATTTTTAAATAACTAAATAACAAAAACAAAATTAAAGGCAAAATTTTATGTCACAGCTTAATTGATGCAGTCCACGTTTTCCTTAAATTTATCCATGTAGAGGATTTCCAGTTCAACACTAATATTTCGTATGGTTTCCTTTTTGGCTCAAGACAGCTTTGAGTCTATTTGGAACAGATTCAACCAGCTTTCCTGTCATTTCTGGCGTTATTTTACTCCATTCTTCTAAAAGAGCTTTCTTTAAATCAATTTTGTTGTAAATTGCGTGGTTACGAATTTTTTTCTCCAGAAAAGCCCATAAATTCTCAATTACATTTAAGTCGGGTCACTGTGTCGGGGGAGCCATCAAATGAGGACAATTCCAAATAAGCCAAGATTGCACGATTTCTGACTTATGTTTAGGGTCATTATCTTGGTAGAATCTGAATTCACGCCGGATTCCGAGTTCGTCAGAACTTTGCAGGAGATTTTCCTTTAGGATATTACTGTACATGATCTTGTCCATGTTTCCTTCAATAAAGGCTAGCTTCCCAACTCCGGCTGCTGACATACAGGCCCAAACCATTACGCTGCCACCGCCGTGCTTAACAGTCTCATGTAAATTTGCTTTTTTGAGCTCTGTATTTGGCTCTGTCAGCGAAAATCACGGTTTTCCAAAAGTCCAAATCCTTTGAAATATGCTCCGTAGCAAAGTTCAGGCGGCTTTGTCGATTTTTGATACTGATGAACGGCTTCTTTCGTGCAACTCGGCCATTAAAATTATGCTTTCTTAGCACACGACGTATGGTTTCAGCACTGCATTCTTTACCAATTCCAGTAAACACTTCGTTCGCCAATTTAGGAGCTGATAACTTAGGGTTTTGCATTATTTTCCGGACGATCCACCGTTCATCAGACTCATTCAAAATTTTATTTGGTGCATTTCTACCCTTGTTTTTCAACCTTTTTTCATTGGTAAACCTTTCAATTATATGCTGAACTGTTGATGAACTTAAATTGACAACTTCGCTGATTTTGCGATGAGATTCACCATTTCTAAAATGATGAATGACTAATTCCCGCTGTTCAAGTGTTGTCCTACGGCCCATTTTAAATATTACACAATTTATCCACTTTTAAACTATCAAGGTCAAATAACTTTTTTAAAAATAAAATAAGAAACGCACTAAGTACAATATATCCAAAAAAATCCGGTGAAAATCGTGCACTTTTAATGCTAGGATACAAAGAACTAACTGCATCAAATAAGCTGTGAGCTATCCTATGCAAATGATTTTGCTTCATTACTGCTATCGGGACATTTGAAACAATTTTTCTTACTTTCTTTTGTGCTTCGAATTTCAGTTATACTAACTGTAAAATCTGCATCAAAATATTTGTAAATTTTTATTTATCTGCATAAGGACAACAGTTTGTTTAATATTTATTGAAGTGCATCAAATAAGCTGTGAGCCACTGTATACGAGGTGTGTTCAAAAAATATCGCGAATTTTGTTTTTTTTTTCAAAAATTATTTATTTATTCATGAATATCTATTTTGTCCCCTTCAAAGTAATCCCCATGAGATATTATACACTTAAGCCAATGGTTTTTCCAATCTTCGAAGCACTTCAAAAAATCATTTTTTTTAATCTTGTTCAGCTCCTCCTTCGATGCCGTCTTTATCTCGTCAAGCGTAGCGTAACGTCGTCCTTTCATGGGCCTCTTCAGTTTAGGAAACAAGAAAAAGCCACAGGGGGCCAGATCTGGGGAATACGGTGGCTGCGGCATCATTAGTGCGTTGTTTTTGGCCAAAAAGTCGCGCACAAGCAACGATGTGTGAGCAGGGGCGTTATCGTGGTGCAAAAGCCAATTTTTGTTCTCCCACAAATCCGGGCGTTTCTGGCACTTGCAGGTAATATTCCTTATTGACCGTTCTTCCCTGTGGCAAGAACTCATGATGCACCACGCCCCTGCAATCGAAGAAAACTGTCAGCAAAACTTTCACATTCGACCGAACTTGGCGCGCTTTTTTCGGTCTTGGTTCATGCGGCAGCTTCCATTGAGATGATTGAGCTTTGGTTTCCACGTCATAACCATAAACCCACGATTCGTCACCAGTTATGACCCTCTGGAGCAAATTCGGTTCGTCGCGGACAGAGTTTAACATCTCATTAGCAATGTTCATGCGTTGCTGTTTTTGGTCGCAATTGAGCAATTTTGGTACGAATTTCACGGCGACCCGTCTCATGCCCAAATCGTTGATAAAAATCGAATGGCACGAGCCAATCGATATGTTTAGGTCCTCAGCAACTTCTCTAACGGTGATTCGACGATTAGCCAATACCATTTTCTCCACTTCATTAATTTTTTCGTCTGTTGTTGAAGTGCTCGGGCGTCCGGCACGCTCTTCGTCGTTCACATCTTCTCGGCCTTCTAAAAACATTTTGTACCACCGATAAACGTTGCTTCGGTCCAAGCTAGCTTCTCCGTATGCCACAGTCAACATTCGGAATGCATCCGCGCACTTAATTTCGTTTTTCACACAAAATTTGATACACCGAGCTTGGCCGAGCTTGTCGGCATAAGTGACAGACATGAGTACCAACATAACGCCACAAAAAAATCGAAATTCGAATATACGTAACCCGCGAAAATTCAAAATTCGTGATACTTTTTGAACACACCTCGTATATATATATATATATATATATATATATATATATATATATATATATATATATATATATATATATATATATATATATATATATATATATATACTATTGTACATATTTCTTCATTTCATGCAAACCTCAATGCTAAACGTTTGGAGGGCGAAAGAATCCACATTCTTGATAAGTCCAGACATTTTACTAGCGTAAGTCTATACAAAGCCATATGTTATACCTTCGAAAAGTTAGCATATCCCGGTAGCTCTTCTCCTAAATATCGACAGACGAGTGTTAAGAACTAGATGAAGGTAGCTTTAGAGAAGGTAATTTAATAATACTTCTATGTATACATATATACGAATCCACTCATGCTTAGCTTTATCAACCATCGCTCGGTATACATATCTTATATAAAATAGATATTCTTTGAATACGATTAGAAATAGGGCCGTGAAAAGCATCATGTTTGACTTATTTTATAACCTTACAGCCAAGAAGGCATGTAGCTTCCTCATCTATTATTTACATGTCCGATAGAATGGACATAAGTAAAGGGGAAGGAGCGAAACGATCCAATTCATGAAAAAAGATATGAAGAGACCATTGCGCTCCTCTTAGGAGGATATAACAAAATTTTAATTCAAAGTACATCAGAGTGTGGACCAACTGCAGATTAAATTTAAGTGAAAACTTGACTTGATTAGAAACCCACCCTGGCATCGCCCACCACCTCATCCGCAGCTATGCGCTTGATAGAATATCGGCAGAAGAGATAGTTTGAGTTGAACGCTTATGCGACCGGCATTTACAGGAAAAGTTGTTCCTACGGATGAACGAATATTTTGAATACATACCAAATAAGGTTGAACATAGTAGATACCGAAACCAGCCATCTTATCTAGCACTACTTGTATAACTAGGATAGTTCCGTTCCTCATAGGGTGGCAAAGTTAGGGCATTAAAAGACTTTGTTCGTTTATTTGCAGAAAGTTTTCTGCGAGAAAGGGCATCATCAATGTGGAGGCGGTGGAATAAACGAAGTAGAGGACGAACACTTTGTGGTTTAGTTAAAATGTTAGATTTTGTCATATACTCGTATGTAGTAGTAAGCTTGGAGCCTTTTGAGTCGAATGTAAACGGTTACGTCGCCTGATTTACATACGCTTGGAATGTGACTGCTGCTTTCTGAACTATACAAATTAGTAATTTCAGCCAAAAGTTCTATTTACATAAGGGACAATTTCAAAGGAGATGATAGTATGTGCCACAAACGATTAGGCTCTTTAATTGAAAACAATTTTCAATTCTTTGGCATAACAAACAACTATCAATTCAAATTAGCCCAAAGATTCAACCCTCCTAATACGATATTTATACTTTTTGTTTTTAACGCAATCATTTTAGTGTCAATGCTTTTTACACTTGCTGAAACTCAAACATCGCTTCTAAGATTACCGGACATAAGGACAGGGGTAAATTTTGAGCTAATTCTTTCAACTAGCCCGATGATCAAAAATTGTTTCCAACCAAAATTTAGTTAATAAAGTAAGTAATTTTATAACACCCAAAGCCACATGCTCATTTACTCACATATTTTGTCTAGCACCCTGCCCCTCCCTTTGCCGACACACTGTTGGTACCATGACTTAAAACTTTTATCAAGACCTTTCATTTCATATTGGCTAGCTTTTATTAAAAAAAAAATTTGGGCTGCTTTTAAGACCATTGAGCAATTATTTTACTTCAAACCTTTGGAAAGATCATTTCTTATGGCTTTTTCGGAAATTTTCATGTTTGTAGTTGTAGTAGTTTTCGAGAAAGCTTGCTGCCCTCCATGTACGAACGGACGGACATGTCGAAATTTTAGTGAAGTTCGGAAGATTATTTTATAAAAACCTAAAATAAAATCATGCAACTGATTCATTTGAATTTCAAAAGTTTGGTGAAACATCCGACTCGAATCTTGAGCAGTTTAAATGAAAGTTGTTCTGGAACAATTCTCCGGTCAACAAAGCCATTTCCATTGTTATCACGTTTGACCTACTCCACAGATCTAGAGGAAATACAATTTCAGTATCAGTTTCATTGCAATATTTTATTTTTAATTCTACTTTTTTCTTTTTCTATGCCCATTTCATTGTCTAAAATTATACTCAATGTTGTTGCGTAAACTTGATTTTGTAGCATAATTTTAATTTAATTTTTGCAGTTGCACTTCATGTCCTTTTGAGTGTACTTTCCAAAATAAACGAGACTGAGCTAAAATAAAAACTACAGGAGCATTGTTCGGACAAATTCGAAATTATTTATTCAAAATAGTCTCCTCCAGCCCCGATACACTGTTTTGCGTGATACAAAAGCTTTTCGAAAGATTGTTTCAGGTCATTGACCGGAATGTCCTTCAGGATGTCGGTACAAGCCTTTTGGATACCCTCTACTGACGCAAAGCGTTTTTCTTTCATGGCCAAATGCAATTTCCCGAATAGGTAGAAGTCACAGGGATACCAGGCGAATACGGTGAGTGATTGATTGTTGAAATGCGATTTCTAGTCAAAAAATCAAAAAAAAAAAATCTGACAAAAGTCTCGTTTATTTTGGAACACACCTTGTTAGTTAACTTGTGCGGAACAAAACGTGGACAGACCTTTCGTAAGCCCAAATGATCGGTTAAAATGCAATAAATCGATGTTTTGGAGATATTCAACTCCGATTTCATGAATTTTAACGACGATTTCGGCTCATTTTTGATAAATTCACGCATAATTTCGATAGAGATTTCGGTGATCACTGATTTTGAGTGGCCCGTATGTTCATCGTCATTTATGTCCTCACGACCATCTCTGAAACGTGTAAGCCACTCAACAACTCTGGCACAAGATGGACTTTTTTCATCAATTCAAATGTTTTGGTAAACGTTTTACCGATTTAAAATTTAATTTGTTCGAAACTCATTTTTGTACCGATGACACAAACATACTCTAACTTTAGACGCAATGAATTAGCTTCCACTAAACTGATTGTCACCAAACTTTCACCGGAAGTCAGGGAGGGATAAAGCTTTCCGATGCATAGTCTCATTCACAGATAGCTCTGTCAAAAAAAAAAATTTATGACAAAAGTCTCGTTTGTTTAGGAAAGCACCTTGTAGATGATGCAATAACTCGAGTAGAAATCTGTTAAGGCATGCATAACAGGGCCTGATGCGGAAATGGTGGGGTTTGCCTAAATTAGGCATGCCTAATGATACTCTAATGGGGTACGCTTAAGTTAGGCATACCTAATTTGCGCCTCATTAGGGAAGCCTAACTTAATCCATATTGGAAATTTTCATTTAGTGTAATGTGAAGAATGAAAAAAATTTTCAAATGAAGTTTTTGCAATTGAAAGTGAGATTAAGAATTTTTCACTTTTTGCCAGTTTAGGTATATCTAATGAGGCCCTAATGTGGCATGCCTAGTCAAGTGTGCCTAACGTGAGCTTAATTAGGCATGCTTAAACATGTTCTGCTCAAGATTTGTTTAGAAAACCCCCATTAGGCCCTAATGCCGAACGTCACGCATGACCTCATCAATTCCTAAACAGAACGTTTTTAGGCACTGATTTGGCTTCCCGTGGTAAAGTCTAGTGGAGTTTTCCTAAACATTTTCTGAACAGAAAAATTTTCCAGAACAAATTATATTGCACTTTTTTGCCAGTCCTCTGTAACTGCCCCTCTGACAATATTCTGCATATTAGTCGATGCAGAAGGTAATTTAAATGGAGACCTCGCTCTAGCGTAGTTCTCTTGGTATTCTATCTATTCAAGGAGCCTTATTTTTTCTGAGATCCCATACTGCTGCCTGGATTTTGTCTTTGTTTGATGGTAGGACTGGGATCTTTTACTCTGCTTCTGGTGGGTTCGCAGATTCTGCCATTTTCAGGGCCGGCTGAAAGCTTCTAGAAATATTGCAGCCATCTGTTTTTAATTTCGACTGGTTTGCCTAAGATTGCTTCTTGTGAACTTTTGCAACGACTTGTTGGAGGATCGAAGCCGTCTCTTAGTTGTTTAATAGAGGCATACACTGATCTGACTTCATATTTTCATGTTTTCGTTTATCTATTGGATCTTTGTTTTGATGGCTAGTCGTTTCTTTTTCGGCACATTTTTTTAGCGTGACGGTGAAGGATTTTGTATTTTTCTTCATTGAGCCGAGTTAGTCGCTGGATGCATGCTTTGTGTGCCTGGTTCCTAATTTTAATCGGTTCCTTGCCTTCTTCGCTGTACAAATCGTTCCCAGTTTTCTTTGACTGGTGTCCCAAGACCTCTTCGGCCGCTTTTCTTACGGCATCTAACAGTCGTCCACATGGTTTTGATATCATCATTACTTTCTTGTGTCTGCGGGGATATGTTGATGAGATTTTTTCAGCGCTGACATGTACTCGTATGTGGACGTTGCTGAGCTATCATTTAGCTTGTGTATCTAGTACCTTGGAGTAACTGATGCTCCTTGTTTACAGCTCTTGGACATGTGGCAGCAAAACTTGGCACTTATAAAATAGTGGTTTGAGTCACAGACAACGCCACGAAACAAGCGCGCATCCAAAGTGCTGGTGGCGGCTCATTTTTGTATGATAACATGGTCAATTTTGTTGAATGTGTGACCGTCTGAGGATGTCCACGTAGTCTTATCGATGTCTCGATGCGGAAAGCGAGGGGAGCTTACTGTGAAGCCTCTACTAGCAGCAAAGTTTATCAGGTGTTGTCCGTTGTCACTGATCTCTGCACAGAGGCTGTGCCCTCCGCTTACTCCTTTATGTGCTATTTTTCGGCCAATTTTTGCATGGAACTCATCCAAAACGATTTGAATGTCGTTTGACAGCAGTGCATCGGTAGTGCATTTCAGGGTGCTGTAAAATTTATCCTTGATTGTCTTATCTTTTGTGGGTGTTGATCAGCCAGATATTAAAGAATTTGGTATTCATACGAGTCGCACAGAGCCTTCCGCTAACGGGCTTAGAGTCGGTGATAATTTGGTTGAATATGCTGTCAACAATGAAAGCGTACAATCAAATCTCGATAGTCATAAAACCAAACTCGCCCTGGCCTCGATAAGATAGATTATTTTATTATCAATAGCCTATCCCCCACAAACAAAAATCATTTTCTCTACGGTTTAAATAAATCCTTCACCAACATTACAATATCCACTAGCATGAAAAGGATTAGAATAGTACCCATAATAAAAAGAAATAAAACTCCCTCCCTTATGGTTATCTATGCACCAATTTCATTACTAAATATTACTTTAAAAATATTAAATAACATAGTCAAGATCAGAATCAACACTTTTGTTGAAAAAGCAAGCATCCTGAGCTCAAGCACAAAAAAAAAGCAATCCGGCCAACATATGCATCAATTAGATTATTCACGCAATTTACAGAGGAAACAATCAAAAATATATTAGTGCCCCATTGGACTTCTTGAACACTTATGAAAAAGTAAACATCACAAAACTGATAAAAATATTTAAAACATCAACATAAAAAACCATTATATAGCCTGGTCTCATAATTTTCTACAATGCTGGCTTATCAACTTAGGTCATTGTACCTCAAAGGGATGTGCTTAGGCCCCTACTTTTCAATATCTACACCAATGAACTACACCATATCGAAGTAAAACATACTCAAGTTCTTCATATTATCTAGGCGAAAAATTTCAATGTACTTTCTGAACCCTCCAGCTTATAGAAAATTATAATAAACTTGACTTGATATTAAATGTTAACAAATCTACTACTACAAAGTTCCACTCTCTAAAAATCGATCATCTTAATATAACTTAAACAACTCGAAAATAGATTGGTCCCATAATTTCAGCAGTAAGAGAATACCAAAGATCAAATTGACAAACATATCCAAATTCCCCAAGGCAAAACTTTCCATCAACATACTCAGAGGTCCTAGATACTAACTAACCCCAAACAAAGCACTCCTGCACTACAACTCAACGATTAGACCCCTAATGGAGAACAACATAGCAAATACCACTTCTTCTCTTCTTCACAGCACTAGAGCCTCTCTCGGGCCTTCGCTTCCTTCAAATAGCACCTCCACCTTCCTCGGTCTATAGACCGGCTCCTTGTCTTTGTCGACCGAGTCAAACCAGCGTTTCCTCGGTTTCCCCACTGGTCTCCGCCCTCATACGGTTCATGTGTCCAGCTCATTGCAGCCTCCGTAGTCTGACAAAAATTTTATTTGGGAGCTGTATTCTTCGGCGTATTTTGTCTCTTTCATTACTGGTTCACGTTATTTTGGCACCTAAATACACCAAGTGTGATATTTAGTGTACTAGAGGTATTTTTTCTCGACTGCATCATGAGCTTTGTTTTATTTTCATTGATTTGTAGTCCTACTAGTTTTGCTTCGCTGTCGAGCTTCAGGAAGAGTTCTTTGGCAGTTGTTAATGATCATGACAAAACTTTGATGTCATCCGCATAGGCTACTACTTGGCTAGACTTGTATATAATGTACCTCGCGTATCGACAGGTAGCTTTCTTATGACGTACTCCAGAGCCAAAGTGAATAGCAATGGGGCCAGCCCATCTCCCTGCTTCATTCCGGTATTTGTGTGAAAGGCATCGGTGAGTTGGTTATTGATGTGGACTTGGGAGGTCATCGACGTCATTGTCATTTTGGTAAAACGAACTAATTTGGCTGGGATGCCAAAGCAAATCATTATTTAAAACAGTACGTTACGATCAATCGTGTCGTATGTTTTCTTAAAGTCAATGAAAATTTGGTGTACGTCTATGCTGAACTCCCAGCATTTTTCAAGTACCTGCTTGACTGTGAACAAGTGGTCTGTGGTCAATTTACCTGCTCTTAAAACAACCCTGATGCTTCCCAATAATACTGTTGGCGTATGATCCGATTTTATTTTCTAAGATTTTAGAAAATATTTTGTACTCCGTACAAAGTACCTCTATGATTCCCGCACTGCCTCTATAATTTAATTCATTTGCTCCACTCTTTTGGCATATGTTCTTGTTGCCAAATGTGCTGGTTGACTTTGTGAAAAGCTTGATGGACACAACTGCCAACATTTTTGATGAGCTCCATTGGAATCTTATCGATGCCCGGCGCTATGTTATTCCTTTGGGCTTTGATGATGGAACAAACTTCATCCAGAGTTGGTGGGGTCAATGAAAGCCCTCCGTAGACACCTATAGGCTCCGACGTTCTGGAGCTGTGTTGAGGATCGAGGAGGTTCATGAAATATGATGCCCATCTTTCCTTAATCTTGGTTTCATCATCGATGATATTGCCGATGTCATCACGGCAGAGCATGGTTTTTGGCTGATAGCTACGTTTCAGGCTTTTCACTACTTTGTATGCTTGTCTTGTGTTGTTGCTTGCTAGACATACATTTATACTTCTCAATTGGTCGTCATAGTATTTTTTTTTTTCTTAATTCTAATTATCTTCTTCGCTACACTACCCAGATTTTCATAGCGTTCTCTCTTTATCCTGGTTTTCCTACCAATGTATTCTTTGTACGCCTGATTTTTTTTGTCTAATGCATTCTGGCATTCATCCTCAAACCCAACATTTCTCTTGCTCCGGGCTTGATGTCCAATTGTGTGTTGCGCCACGGTGTTAATTGCTGCTTTCAATTCCGTCCAGGGCTCGTTGCTTGTCTTTAATGATACGTCTGATAAGATGGGAGCCCGCAGCTTATCGAGGGTTTCCGTGAAATGTTAGGCCGCAGACTCCGGTTGGAGCATTTTGATGTAAAATTTTTGTAGTAGACTGGTCTTCGCCAAATATGCCTTTGACACACGGCATCGATAGCTGAGTTATTAGTAATGATCCGAGTTAAAATTGGCTCCTCTGTATAAACGAACGTCAAGTATGCTCAAGGCTCAACGTTGTTGGATCAGCACATGATCGATCTGGTTTTATTTGTTGCCATCCGGTGATACCTTGGTAATTTTATGAATGCTTCGATGTGGGAAGCAAGTCAAACGTATGACTAGATTTCTGCTACATCCAAAGTCAATCAAGCGCCGGCCGTTGTCATTTATTTCATCGTGGAGGCTATATCCTCTAGTTGTTCGACAATGAGAAAACTCATTAGCAACCTTAGTGTTGAAATCACCCAGAATAATTTTGTGTCTTTAGTAGGCCATGACTCAACTAGTTTTTCCAGGTGTTTTCAGAACGTTTCTTTCTTTTCTTCGGTCGGGGCATGAACACTCATCATTCAGATTTTGAGGAATTTTGTTTTGTACAGTTCGCACACAACCATTCATTGACCACCTTAGAATCAATAACTTGTGATTTAAACTCCCTATCCACAATGAAGGCCACTCCGAGCTCTCGTTTTCCAGTAGGCTTCCCGTTTTTGAATATTGTGTGCGATATCATGTCTTGAATACCATTTCCAGTCCAGTTCGTTTCCTGGATTGCCAGTATTTTTAATTTATATCGATTCTTTCTTCTTTTTTAAAGCACCACAGCCCCTCTCGGGCCTTCGCTTAGAGATAGTTAGAGTATCTCATTTTCATGACCGTATTGATTTTTTTCGGAAGTTGGCCTGATGTAAAAGATCCTTAACAGCGCCTGGGTAATTGAGTGATCTGACACTCCAGGATCCAGTGGCATAGTCCTTTTTTCGTTGGCGAGGTCTTCGCCGTAATTTCAATCCATTCCAAAGCCTTTTTGCAGGTTTCGAAACATTTTAGGGTTTTCCAGGGACGGGGAGTTAGCCCTTCGCCCAACCTCCATTGCGGCGGCATGATTATTACTTCGCTTCTGCTATCAGGCACACAAGATTCGCCTTTACCCTCTTGTATCCCCACGAAGGAAGTGTAAGTACGATTTGTTAACAGATCTGTAGATGTATTTACAGTTATTAGCATTTCTCGGCATATAATGTCTCATTATTGGGGAGCCAGTAAACCCAATGTGCGACCCTGAGAGCATTCACTACCATTTAATTGGGGGGTTTGAGACGAATAGTCATGGAAGCATTTTCTTCACTTCGCAAAAAAATTCAATTTAGGCAGTGATAGAGCTTGCCTAAACAGTTCCTAATGTAGGTGTTAATTAAGCTTGCCTAAGCGCGTCCTAACTTAGATCGTGACGGGGCTTGCCTAAACTGCTCCTAAACAGACAAATTTTGGTTATGTAAAATCGAATAGGAATAACACTTCTTGGTAATAGATTACAATTATGTGTTGAAGACAAAAACGTCTAGCTTTAAATATTTTCAAGTTCGTATGTTATGACGAATTCGTCACTTTCTTTCAAGTTAGGTATGCCTAATGCGTATGCGGCATGCCTAATTTGAAAAATATCAAGTCAAAATATTTCATTGCATATAGTTTGCACCAGAGGCAGATTGTTGAGCGCCTATCGAGAATGTAGATTTTCTTGCAAAATATGAAAAGCGGTGAGTGTTTTGCAAAGTGAAGAAAATGGGAGGATTTTAGAAATTCATAGCGTTTAGGTCGATTTTAACACAAACATTTAAGTGTTTAGGAGCAGTTAACGCAAGCCCCATCAGTGTCTAAATTAGGAACAATAGCAACCCCTCTGCCTGAATTGAAATGTTTTTTGTTAAACGAGCATATTAGTTTTGTTATTTTTTTAACCATTTTTTTTGTTTAGGAATTATTTAGACAAGCCCCATCACCGCCTAAATTAAAAAGTATTTAAGCAAGCCCCATCAACGCCTAAGTTAAGAACAATCTATAAGTAAGCCCCATCACTGCCAAAATTAGGAACTATTTAGGCATGCTACATTACCGCCTAAGTTAGGAACATTTAGGCAGGCCCCAGAAGTTCCCAATTTAGGAAGTGATGAGGTAATTTGTTACAATTGGCAATAGGACCTAATGCAGAACCCGCGTTAAGCCCTAACTCCTATTTAGGCACACAGCCTGATTACTGCCTGAATTAAATTTCTACTCGGGAATATGTTGCCCTTTATAAAAAAAACTTGCTAAGCAGATCATATCAGATAAATTGAAATTAGTACCAAAATTGCAAAATTTAGCTTTGCCTAATAGGATCCATACTTCAACTTAATTCAATTGACATGCTCACAGATCGGATGCAACGCTGAAAAAATCGAGCATTTGTGCAAAATCAGGAGCGTTTTACGTCCTCGTTCAAAAATTGAGTAGGTGGAAGAGTGCTCGGGCTAGAAGTGTCTTGCTGCCTTTCTAGAATTCAAGACAATTTTTCTGATGACTCGCGATGACCTGAATTCCACATCTGTTCCATATTCCTTTCAAAACACACAACAGCCTCCATATTTTCCGCTTAGATAATTTGTTCCTTGTCCCACACAATTAAAATCTAATTTGATTATGATTTGATTTCTATTAAATTTGATAATATAAAGGTTTTATATTAACAGATTTAAATACGAAATAACGAATAATCGTTCATTTGCCAATTCATACTAGTACCAACAAAATGTTTATTTGTGCAGTACTTGTTTGTCTAACTCCGTGAGATTACATGGAACAAATACAAATTTTCCTCAATTTCCCCCGAACCACCTGATGCTTATGGATCTCTG
This sequence comes from Odontomyia ornata, assembly GCA_963969285.1. Taxonomy (NCBI): domain Eukaryota; kingdom Metazoa; phylum Arthropoda; class Insecta; order Diptera; family Stratiomyidae; genus Odontomyia; species Odontomyia ornata. The sequence continues at coordinate 34,041,041 of OZ017738.1, read as the reverse complement.
TACTATGTTCTTGTGTTATGCTGAAAATTATTAAAATTGAACGAAAAATGAAAAAGTCGAAATTTTAAAACCCAATATTTTTAGCTGCCATTTTCACTAAAAACTGACATTTTAATTTTAGATTTCAAAAAATCAAAACAATGCCTTTCAATTGATACTCCACTCGACTACATTTAGTAAGAAAAAATGAATTTAGAATTTATTAAAAACCTTTATGACTTTCGATAAGACCTAAATCTTAAATGATAACTACTTTAGGCTTTTCCAGAAAGTTTGATCATTGTAGAATTTATAGTCTCTGGAAAAAAATTGCTGAGGCATACGGGCAGACGCATGCAAATGAGTCGATGAACAGATAATTAGTAGTGGTGTAATTATATCCTCCTTTTTTCAGGATGAAATCATAGAATAAACTTATTACTCTGTAGGAGTCACAAAGTGATAGCTTTCATCAATATTCACGTAATCATTGCCCGCAAGGATTATTCAGAATCGGGAAAATGTGAAATGTAAAACATTGGTAGAAATCTAATCCTGGCTTTATTCTCCCTTGAACATAACGGAATAATTATTAGGAAAAGTTCTCATGTCATTACCATAATATAAGTTTATTATATAATTTGATATTTTCACACAAAATAACTAGATGCATTATTGTTATATGTCAATCAACTAACAATGGAAGAGATTGTCATATTTTTAGGCACTAGTGTTGCACTGTTTCAAATAAAGTTAAATACGATTTAGCGCTATTATAATCCTATAACATCAAAACTTGACTGAAATATTCTATGATAATCCATGCTTTATCCGTATTCAATCAGTTAAATAGTACCTTAGACAGCCAGCAATTAAATCAAACTTAATTTCATTACATACTGTGCATATATAATCTCTGGATCGCATCATACACCCTAGCAACGTTCAAATACAATATTTTTCCCCACTTCCATACTGCAGAAGAGAAGGTCATTATATGCTTCTCTACTTCCATTTTCTAACGTTACAACTAATGATTTTGTCGATGTTCCGTGCGGCAAGGTCCTTCTATGCTGAAATTCTCCCAACTACCCCCCGGCATGCCACAAAAACCAAACAGAAGTTTTCAGTTTTCTGCAAGAGTTCAGAAAATAGATTTTCCTTGGTCCTTCTCATGCCAGTGTCATGCTTTAGAAAGGACTCCGGAATGATAGTTACATGCAAAGTCTTCATGCTAAAAGTAGACTTCCTCAAAAACGACTTGCAGGACCGTGGATGCTGATGTCGCCATCGTATAGCCAACGCCATATCGTTGAGATAGCCAGTACGATTGTGTAATTGAAGGTAGATACTCATATTGTTACAGAACAGGATGGAAAGGGTTTTTGCAGTTAGTTAGATCTCGTGATTGTATAGAAAATAAAACTAAATGACTTAATCTTATTCCACATATAATTGACAGTGCAGTCATGCTACTCTGAAGGAGACAATGGACATGGATATGATGTAAGATTCTAAATGTGATTACAACATTACTTGAATATTTCAATATAGACGTAACAAATATAAAGTTAAAAATTCTGATTTAAAAACTGTTAGCATCCTGAATACATTGACATAGCGGTACCTCAAAGAGGAGAGTCAATAAATGACTACTAGTAAAGTTTCTTAAAAGGATTAAGGAAGCTGCTTTCCACTTTTTTCAGTCTATCTGAACTAGTTGCCAGAATTTCACTTGTACTTTACCTAAATTGATCATTTTCCTTTATACTTCGATTTTACCAGATATCCATCCTGAACAGCATGCCTTGATCAAAATGATTTCCTAAACGCGTTCAGTAACCGTTTCTTGGTAATCGATGCGATTAAATGCAGTTTGCTAAAAGCATTAAATGAAAGCATCTAAAATTCCCACATTTGAATTGGATTATTAAAACACATGCGTTATAAATGCTTTAATGACAAGCGTAATATTCTGCTCTCCATACTTGTGACAATAAAGCAATTAGTCAAAAGATGAGCGAATAATTGTTAGGAATATAAAAAACCTAATCCAAATCAACAACAAAGTCAATCACTGGCCAGTGACGGATGCAAGGGTGCAGGTGGTTGAAATGGAGTCTGCCCCGAACCCAAAACCACCGATTTAAGAAGCACGTTTGAACAGTTTGAAAAACTTTCCTCCTCGCTTTATCTCATGCGTCCGTTCGACCACCTGCCCATCCACTGCCATCATCCCCTTCTAAATTCCAACTTCATCTTCACTCCACAGGAACAATTTGAAAAGCCTAAAAGCTTCACCAATGTGAAAATTCTACACCAAAACAGCACTTTTCCAACATTCCTTTGTGCGGAGTAGACTGAACACGGATGTTCACCCCATTTTTCATTTCACACGCATATGTAGCTACATGTGTGAGTGGCCTTTGTGGGCAATGGTAGTTTTACAGCCAGCTGATGTAGTCAGCGTTTCGTCCTTCAAAACACACACGTCCAAAGCGATAGAAAGGGCGGTCCATTAATAGATGTGTGTTTTTAAGGCTCTCCATGCACACAATGTTCTTTTGTATTTGTGATTAAGGACACAAAACGAAAGAGGAAAAAAGGATGAAAGTCGGTAAAAGTTGTTCATCTCTTTCGTGCGTTTGCCTTCAAAAGAATGCCAGAGCAATAAGTCGAGCAAAAAACGGAATCTACATTTTCTGCCACACCCTAGAAAAGTGTGTTGTTTTCTCGTAAGGTGGTGGTGATACTGGAGTCGGCTGATGATGGAAAATAAAAAGAGAGGTGTGGAAGAAGGATTGAAATATTGTTGCTGCAAAGGATGAGGTACGGCGTCTTCCTCTAATAGCGTCGTAAGCTTGGAATTTTTACTTTCAAGGCAATTTTTAAGTTTTTGCGGCTGTTTCGATTTTTGTAGGTTTCCCGCGTTTTTTATTGTCCTTATTCAAATGTATGCACACAAGTCGAGTGCAAGCATGTTATCATTTCGACGCCTCTTAAGAACTCATGTGTTGAAATGGGAAACCCACACTCGGGTTTGCCTATACATCCTTGCCTACATGCTCTTCTGTATTTTGCATGTGCCATTGACACCCGGCGCGAAGGATACTACATATTACCAAGTGGACCGAAACCTGCTTGTGAGCCGTATCAGCTTGAATTTCGGATTCTCGCAAGGTGCTGCACCATTTATCCTTCTTCGCCCATAACCTTGTACGATATCGAAAGTGATTTATAGGTTTCGATACGTTTAATGTAATTTAATCAAGTTTTAAAGCGGTTAATGGTTTCTGCTCTGGCTCGATAGTTGATGAAAACAATTCACAATATTGAAATGCATTTCAGGGTGATTCAGATTCAATCAATTGTCTCTTGCTTTTGACCAGCTACCGTGGCAGTGGTACAGTCATCGTTCATATTTTGCGCGTGAAATTACTGTTTCAAGGCTAACTTTGCAGCAAATGTGTTTCAATGGTGGTTATTCTATGCATTGAATATGTGTCCATCATTTGTAATTGCGTTCTGTTAATGTTTATTCAATTTAATTATACAGGTGAAATATCATCGTGACAGCAATGAATGTGAACTACTTTAAGATAGACTAGTCTTTAAGGAATCGTATTTAAATACGAGTAAGCTTTGGGGAATGGTTTGGAAAGAACTTCTGTGCTTTATGTGATAGGTAATTTCTTAAGTGGCATTTATTATATCCAAACTTATCGTAAAATAGTCTAAATAGCCGAAATTTATGTGAAGAGATGATGCATAATTTCATAATTTAAAGGAATGCTGATTTAAAGCAAGGATAACAAGCAATTCTTTGAAATTGAATCCATGATTTCAGAAACAATAGGAAAGTAGTTGAAAACGGAAGAATGCATCGAACCTTTTCAGGGGGATTTCATAAAATCCGTTGATATAAATCGAGATTATCAAAAAAGTAAACTGTCTTTTTGACTAATTAAAAGTAATTGTCACCTGATGTCGTGGAAACACCATTCATAATCACCACCCCAATCAACAAAGCCAAATCAATAAAATCCTAATCCTAATAACAAAGTTCCCCTTACTCTATTTTTTAACTGGAAATATTTCTCCCGTCCGTCCGGTTTTGCGCTGAATCTTGTTTTTGCTATCAAGATGTTTGAAATTTTCAATTTAATTTATCTGAGACGTTATTGATTTTTCAGTTTTTATTCATCATCATCATCTATGGCGCGACGGTCCAAGCCGGGCCTTGGCCTCTAGGACTTATCTTCTCCAATCATTACGGCTCTGCGACCTCGTTTGCCAGTTGATCACCCCCAGCAAGGATCTGTTGTCAGCTTTTATTTTGTCTTGCCATCAAGTCCTCAGTATTTCTGCCCGACGTCTACCTTGTGCTCTACCCTCAATGTTTTTTGGGTAGCCAGTGTCCTTCCATTCGTTGTATATGGCCCGCTCGTTGCAATTTGTGTAACTTTACGCAAACAGGTGCAGATGGTTTGTCAAATAATTTATTCAACACCATTGTAACATAGTCTCCACTCTGTGCCTTGTTTCACTGGGCCGTAGTTGTTCCGGAGCACTTTACGCTCAGATATTGTTACGGATAAAACAGAAGGGCACCAGTATTACCTCATCCCGAACACTATCGTAGCATTTGCGTGACTCGGTATATTCAGAAAGCTAAGCAGCACTCGACTAGGGTTTGTTTGCCACTCCAAATTGTATTCATAATAGTAGTTTAAGTACGATTATTTTTAGTTTTAAGCAAACATAATTGTCATCGAGCGAAGGGCAGAATCAACGCATGTTTGAAATTGGAATGTTTCCCAGAAATATTTCGGAAAAATCAAAACCTAACAGTGATATTAGTCGCCCAGTGCATGACTCATTCCGACATACAGGACACGGAAGCCCGTTTGGTCCTTCATGGGGTAGTCCCACATTCATTGACCCTGCTTATTTGGATGCGAATATTGAATTGAAAGGAAATACATTAGACAATAAGGCTCTAGATAGACGAAGAAAATGCGCTTCGTATCAAGTGAAGAAAAAGAAAAGTAATGCTGTGAAACAATTCGCGTATAATAAGCTTGTAAATGAAGGAGCCGAAAATATTCGCGCTAAAGCGATGAGACCACCGCAGCCGAAAATTAATAACTCCCATAACAACCAGGAAGCATTGCTCATTGACTTGTCCCCCGATAGCTACGAACCTATTAGACAGGCATTAAGCCAACGTGACATAGCTCGTTCGTTGAGATCGAATAATGGTATTTGTATCCTTGACGAGCCAACTGACATCCCTACTGAAGGAAAAAGCGATTTGGGAATGGGTATCGTAGGCACAATAACCGAACCTAAACCAGGTCCGCCGCCATATCCAAATGCCACCCACCTATTCGAACACGATCGAATTTAGTAACTTATCAGCTTCTTCCAGCCCTCTACACAGCATAAATCGATCAATGGACCGTAATGACCCATTCGACACTTCAACGATAACCAACTTTGCAAACGGAGCTTCCCAATCTGCCAGTCTTTATAGTAACATATGTAAATCTAACATCCGAGCATTCCCAACAGCAAAATTTATCATCAATTAATAATGGTTTATACAAAAGTGAAAACATGAACGTTGACTCGCCTACATCTACAAGCAAAGGTGCGCTATCCAAGCAAAAGTTCAATGCCAACTACGAAGCTTGGCCTACTGCAGGAAGTGTAAGGAAGTGTTTGAATTATGAACCGACTGAATCTATTTCGTTATCAAACGCATACTCATCATATGAAAATCAATCGCAAATATCCAGTACTGTATTGGGAACGAATTCAGTAGTTGCTCCGACTGTTGATGCGTCGATTTTATCAGATATAACAAACGTTGGAATTGACACAGCAAATGATCCAATGACAGTGAACCTTAGTTCGTTATCGATAAACGAGGCAAATAGTCCAGATAAAAAAATTGGATGAATCATTTATTGCTGAGCTGGAAAAAGATAAATATACAAACCTGAAGACTATTACCCGGGAAAATGGCAGCAAACCGAGCAACCTTCGTGACGCATGGAAAAAACACTAATTTGGGACGGATTTCGGAAGGAATTGTAAAACACAACCGCGGCACGATTTCCCGAAATAAAGGTCGAAATGGAAGTTCCTCCTCAATATAAAAGTAAACAAACACCACTGACAGGTCAAACTGTCAGTGAATTATGTTCAGCTAATTCAGCCGCACTTGGAGTGATCAGCGAAAACCAAGTGGCGCCAGAAAGAAATTACCACGCTGAAGAGGTGGATGACCAGAGACAATGACATTCGGTCGAAGAGTGGACCATTGGCCATTAGGAGGAGGCTATAAAAGCACGCGAAGAATGACGCGCCTCCTCTTTTTCCTTCTTATCGTGTGTGGCAAAACAGATGTTCAGGAGAAGCAGCAAGTGCAGAGGAAATTCAAAGTGCGGAGGAAGTTCTAAGTGCGAGGCAACGAGAAGCAGCAGTTGCGGAAGAAAGTAATATTAAACTCGAAGCGACAAGCAAAGCCCAGACGTTGAAGGAATAATAATAAAGTGCACCAACGGATGCAACCATCGAAGGGGCCCCTTGTAGGTACTCAGTAGAAGTAAGTTCTTTTTAGTGTGAATCAGATGTTTGCTTATATAGAATTTGAGAGCTTTATTATATGTTTTTGAAACTTCATTGATATTTCATTGATAAAATTTACGCTTTGAGAAGACAGGTAAAGACTTCTTTCAGATTACAGATTGTGACGGGTGCGGCTTGAGTGGCAAGTCGATGTAAAAGTTCAATAAAACAAAGTGAAATTGGTGAATATATAGTATCAAAGTGTTCGGGGTTTGGTGTAGTGGTCCCGGCGAGGGTTAGTGATAGAAAGGAGTATAGGAGGGTCGCATAAGGGTGGTAAGGTTGTGCAGGTGTACGGTTTGAGTGGTAGTCCGTGTGAGCTCGGTAGGTAGGGTTCGGCCGAATCGGGACGGTGGTTATTCCGGCAAGCTGCATTCTCGCTTGGCGGCTTATTGGGGCCTTGAGGGACAAGCGAGTGGCGTCCCACGCCCGTCTCCAGACAAGCTAAACCGGGTCCATAAGCCCCGCCGGAGCACCCCAATTTCCCTGAGGGCCATAGTGGCTCGCGTGGAATAAAAAGGGAGTGTAACAATATGTCTACTTCTTATTCCAATTCGCTCATCAGAATCCATATTTCACTTCAATATAACAGCACATGTTTGACTCGTGAGTTTTAGATAAGTAAGATTGAATCGCCATGAAGTAAGAGCTCTCCCACTCCGCGCCTCGTCTTCTACACTTTTACGCCCCTCCTAAAATTCTTTATGCCATCGAAACACCTGGACACGACTAAGAGCACTATCACTATGCACTTTTACAATTTTAGCGTACGTTTCCGACGCTGTTTCGCTCAATCTGGCGCAAAATTTTATCGTGATGCGTAGGTCTTGATTTAGTTTCACCATTTTCGTGACGAGCGCCACCAATACGCGTCTATTCAACATGAAACAGCATGCAAACTAAACAAGCTAGACCAATGGTAAATATATCAATGGAGAAGGGAAGAATGCTGGGGAAATGAAGGAAATTTCAAGGTCACAGGTTTACCTCAAGCGTGACAATAAAATCAGTCTCATTACTTAATTGTCACACCTCGTATTATTATAGTACGGCTTTAATTTTCTTTCTATGATTTTCAAGAGCATTTTATAACACGCACATAGTAGAGGGATGTTTCTATTAGTTTTTCACAATTTAATCTGTCCCTCTTTCTGTGTACAGGAAATATAATACTTTTTACCGATCCTCTGGTAACTGCTCTTCTTGCAGCATGGGGAACCCTTTCTGGAGCAATTCTGCTGTTATTGGATCTATTCCGGAAGTCTTATCTATTCTAAGATCATGCACTGCTTTCTATACTTTGTTCCTGTTTCATGGTGTTATTAGAACTCCCTTGTTCTGCTTCTGGAATGTTCACAGCTTTAGTAGTTATTAAGAACTTTGTGAATTGCTTCTGAAAATATTGCAGCCATCTGTTTTTAATATCAACTAGGTTACCTGCGATTGCTCCTTGTGCACTTTTGCAAAGACCTGTTTGGAGATTGAAGCCATCGCTTAGTTGTTTAACAGAGGCATACGCCGATCTGACTTCATATAACGCCATGTTCTCGTTTATCTATTGGATCTTGGTGTTGATGGTCAGTCGTTTCTTTCTTTGGCACATTTTCTTAGCTTCCCATTGGAGTGTATATTATTGTTCTTCTTTGGCCCCTGTTAGTTACTAGATGTATTCTGTGAATACCTGTTTCCTTTTTTAGGTGCTTTCTTGCATTCTTCGTCGTACCAGTCACCCTACTTTTCTCTGCCAATGCATTAAGACCTCTTTGGCTGCTTCTGTTACCGCATCTCTCACTGTCTTCCACATGGTTTTGATATCATCATTACTTTTTCACGCGTACTGGGATATGTTAATGCTATTTTTCAGCGCTGACATGTATGTAGACGTTACTGAGTTATTGTTTACCTTGTGTATTTGATACCTTGGGATAACTCTTGGAAATGTGGCACTGGAACTTGTGTATTCGATACCTTGAGGTAACTCTTGGAGATGTGGCACTGGAACTTGACCCTTATAAGATAGTGATCCACATCATTGATAGCACCGTGCAACAAGCACTTTTCGAAAATGCTGGTTGTTGCTCGTTTTTATGGGAGAACATGTTCGATCTGGTTGAATGTGCCACCATCTGAGGATATCAACTTTCTTTTGTGAATGTTTTGATACAGGAAGTGTGTAGGACTTACTGAGAAGCCTCTGTTAGTAGCGAAGTCTATCAGGTACTGCCCGTACCGTTGGTCTTGGCGTGATGAAGGCCATTCTATCCAACCGTTCCTCTATGTGCTGTTTCTCGGCTGACTATTGCATTAAAGTTACCCAGAACAGTTTTAATGTCATTCGATGACAATGCATCGACAAAGCATCCCAGGGTGCTGTAAAATTTGTCCTTTATTGCCATCTCCTTGCCTTCTATCGGCGTGTGAAAGCGGACCATGTAGACATTATAGATTTTGATCTTGATACGATCCTTTCGTTAATGGATTTGAAGTCGGTGAAAATTTTTTAAAAAAGGCCTTCTATAATGAGGGCTACTCTAAACTCACACTTTTTTGCAATTTCCTGCTTTTAAACACGGTGTAAATTTGCATGTTAAATGTGCCTTCACCGCGCAATCTGGTTTCTTGAACTGCGAAGATATTAATTCTGTATTTTTTAATTTCATACAGAGGTTGTCGCAGTGGATCTGATCTGTTCAATGATCTAACATTCCTAGTTTCAAAGGAATAGTTCTTTATACATTGCGATAGTCGTTACTATTCATCTAGTCTGGTTCGAGGCCATTGTCCTGGTTCCATGATGAGTAACTACTAAACTAAAACAGATGACTATTCATAAGATTGAACTATCCTGAAAGTTTCATAAAGATTGAATCATATTTAGCGAAGTTATAGCGGTTTGAATTTTCCCGTATTACTATAGAACAATATGCGCTGCATGTATTACTAGGGAAACATGCATTACTAGGGAAACATGCACTTTTTACCGACTCAGACACTACAGTTTTGCTAGGATTTGCATGAAAATTTCAGGACTGATCAGTATCATGAATATCTTTGAGAATCGGTTCAGCTTGTGGTATCAGTAATCGTAAAAAAAAATAGTGGCTGTTTTAAATGCGAAGATTGAATAATTTTGAGTTATTTATCCCCAAGTTCAACGTTTAAGGTGCACACTTTGAACACTTGGTTCAATTTAATGAATGACTGAAGATGAGTACCTACAATTAATACTCATAAGTGAAACAAGTCAAGGAGGTGGGAGAGAGCTCCTAGCAACAGGGCTATGTAACCATTCTGGGATTCAAAAAATCGGCCATTAATCGATGATAACAGTACAGGAGAGTGGCCCCTGAAAAAAAATTCATCAAAGGTAGCCGATATGAGTGTGAAATGGAAGTTTTCATGGGAGCTTTTCAAAACAGTTGTTAAACTGTCAGTTTTTGCTTCAGTGGGGGCACAGGGGGAAAAACATGAAAAATGTGTTTCCTCCCTCGCGAATGGACACCTGTGATCTAAAACATCTGAAATAATTACAACGGAGGGAGATATAACAATCAAAAAACCTCAGAATTCGAAATTGGTTAAACTTTGTTAACAACAGTATGATCTTCGAATTTCATATTTTCTCCAATAAAATCGACTTTGACATGTTTCTTGACTTTATTCGATCTGGTGACTGCATTTTATAAATTGAATACAAAACCCTTCTGACATGAGCATAGGTCTGTCTACCCAACTTGTTCTAAATGCATCCAAAAACTATTTTCCGGACCCATCCAGAAACGACCTTGCCTAATTGCCACCGGTTTGGGAACTCGCCGCACAATATACACATTGCAGTGATTGCGCTTTTATTAGTTTAGCATTGTGTGCGCTTGTTGGCTTGTGAGTAACGAGAGAAAAGTTCTGCGGAGAAACGTGTAGGAATATTTCGATTGTTGGAACCTCGGTGGTGTATTCAGCGCATTTTTTGTTACTTTCCTTCTCTAATCGTTTGAGCGTTTTCGCGATGCTAATTTTCAATATATCGCGAAAACTTTTAATTGCGTTTTTTAAAACTTCTTAACAGGAATATTATGATAACTTCATTGAGCAGAAAATGCTCAGTTAATGATGAAAATTTGACTATATTTGAAAACGATAGAAGGTCTATCATGCGTTAGAAGGAAAGCGCTGGTATCTGAAGAGATCTTTTTAGTATAGAAACTTCATATTTTTCACGAAAATAATTTTTTTACTGGAATATCCAAAAAGCAATAGGCAATTGAAGTAAGAGTAATAATTTCCGAATTTTTAAACGGCTGGAGTTACCATATTCATTTCAAGGGCAAAAGGATTGTATATGTTGTAATGATAATTGCTTAAGTTGCCTAAAAATTGTTTACCTAATTAATTTCTCTAAGCCTAAGAGGATGCCCCATTCTATTTCAAATTTTTTCGTTGCATATTTTGATGAGCAATTTGTCGATGGATATTTTTCTTGCGTTTTGTCGCACATATTTTGAATGTAGAGCTTGAGGCGTGTTACCCTTTGCTGCTTCCTGCAATTTATTAGAGCGGGAACTGTTTCTAGGTCATTTCGATCACACGATTAATTTTCATATTTCAGCTGTTTAATTGGCGATTTTGCCAAGGCGGCTTACATTTTGAACCTTCTGGTGCTTGTTCTGATGCAATTATGTACGTACTTTTATTTTTTTAGTTTGTTTTTGAATATGTTGTTTTTCTTTATCAGAACCATTACAAAAATATATTAGCAAAGGAGACTAAATAAAAACCCTTCAAAACCGACAAGACTTGTCAAAATCAGATGGGCAAAAACACTGAGCATAAAAATATTATCGAGATTGGGAGGAATTAGACATTTTTAAGAAGGGGCTTAAACCGGGACTTGACGTATTTAACGCCAAATGCAGTGCCTGTGACTCTATTTCAACTGCAGAACTCAGTGTTTTGAAAAAACATGCAAATAGGCGAAACATCTTGAGGCTATGAAAAATTTACCAGCTACCAGTAAGCAGATTTCAGCGTTAGCATCATTTGTGACAAAAAAAGACTCATTGCAAATACAAATGCTGAAGTTAAATTGACCGGTTTTTTATCGAACATAATTTGGCATTCAAAGTTGCAGACCACTTGACAGAATTACTGAAGACCATATTCCATGATTCAAAAATAGCGCAACAAATATCTTTAAAAAGAACCAAAGCAAATGCTATTGCCACAGCGGTCATAGGAGAGACTGAAAAAGAAACAGCGTCAAAATTAAAACTAACTAAGTTCGGTGTGATAAGTGACGAGTCCACTGATATAAGCACCCAGAAGTCGTCTTGTATCGTTGTGAGATTTCATGACGAAAAATCATAACAAATTGTACGTCGATTTTGAGAGCTGTTAAAAATATTTGACTCTTCGAATCCAGACTAAGCTAACAAACGAGCCACCGAAACCTGTTTGATACTCTTATAAGATTGTTCAAAAAAGAAGACATTCGAATAGCCAACTTAATTGGATTTGCGGCTGATGGATGCAATGTGATGATGGGAGAGAATAATTCAGTTTCCAGCCTCCTTAAAGAGCATTTTCCTGGTATAGTAGTAATGAAGTGTGTGTGTGCCTCTCAAGCTTATAAAGAGCTGGTAAGAAGATGCGAAGATTTAACTCGAGAGACAGTATCAGTTTGCAGAGTTCCAAGAATTTTTTAAATTGAAACCACACAAAATCCTCCATCCATTCAGACACCTTGGCTTTCTCTTATCGCGGTAGTACTCGTAGAGAGAATACTCGAGCAGTGGGATGCATTGAATTTTTCTTTACGAAAACATGGCTAAGCGAGAAACTTATTTCAACAGAAATTATATTTAACAACCTTAATGATCCGTTCATCAAAATGTATTTCAATTTTCAAGTCTGGATTTTACCTAAATTGACGGAGTTCAATAAGTGTTTTCAATCCGAGAGTGCTTTCATATACCAAAAAAGACTAGTCTGTTGCGTTATGAGACATGAACTTGGAGTTTTTATATAGAAATCGAGAAAAGTCGCTGAGAAACGACCAGCTATACCTAGGCGTTAGGGTTATGAATGATCTCAAAAGTCCAGAGCTTTTAAAAAATAAGTCTGAACTTGACAATTTTTAAGGGTTTTGTACTAAAATACAAAACCCTATTGCAATCACGACCTGTGTCCATCTGTCCGTCCGTCTGTATGTCACAGCACTTTTTCTCCGAAACTATAGAAGTTACAGTCATGAAACTTTGTGAAAAGGTCGAAAGTGGTGACTTCTTTAAAGTTTCGGGGTGGAAAAATTTTTCAAAGGGACTTAAGGGGGATCTCTCCATATAGCGAGGTGAACCCTGAAAAAATTTTTTTCACCATTGCTAGTCGAGTAGGATGTCATTGGAAAGGTCTCAATGAGATCTTCTCAAAACAAGTCTTAAAATGCCTTATCAGTACCGAAGAGGGCAGGGGAAGGGGAAATGTACGAACTTTTCGCGTACCCCCCTCGCGATTGGACACCTTGCATCCGAAAAATCTGAAAAAAATTATGAATGTAGGCCTTTATGAGTACAACATTAACAAATACGTGAGAAGTCGAAATTCACTCAACTTTGTTAATAATAGTATGATTTATCGATTTTACATTTTTTTGAATAAAATCTTAATGGTACTCTTAAATTCAATAAAACTCAGTATACGGTTGACTATTTATAAGATTCAGAAAGTTTCATAAAGATCAAATGGTATTTAGCGAAGTTATAGTGGTTTGAATTTTCCCGTATTACTATGGAACACTATGGGCTGGGCTTACTATGGACACATATGGCTATAGAACAATATACACTTTTTACTGACTCAGACACTACAACTTTGCTAGTATTTGCATGAAAATTTCAGGAATGATAGGTATCATGAATATCTTTGAGAGTCGGTTCAGCTAGTGATGTCAGTAATCGTAAAAAAATGATGGCTGTTTTAAATGCGAAGATTGAATAGTTTTGAGTTATTTTTCCCCAACTTCAACGTTTAAGGTGCATGCTTTGAACACTTGTTTCAATTTAATGACTTACTGAAGATGAGTACCTACAATTAATACTCATAGGTGAAACAAGTCAAGGAGGCAGGAGAGATCATCTAGCAGAAGGGCTTTGTAACCATTCTAGGAAAAAATTGGCCATGAATCGATGATGACAGTACAGGGAGCGGACCTGAAAATAAATTTCATCAAAGGTAGCAAATATGAGTATCAGATGAAAGTGCTCAATGGGAGCTTTTCAAAACAGTTCTTATACTGACAGTTTTTGCTTCAGTGGGGCTACAGGGGGGGAATGCATGCGAAATGTGTTTCCTCTCTCGCGAATGAACACCTGTGATTTAAAAAATTGGAAAGAATTTTGAAGGGAGATATTGATGAGTATAACAATAATTTGATCTTCGAATTTCATATTTTCTCCAATAAAATCGTCTTTGACATGTTTCTTGATTTTATTAGATCTGGTGACTGCATTTTGTATGTTGAGTAAAAAACCCTTCTGGCATGAGCGTAGGTCTGTCTACCCAACTTGTTTTAATGTTTGTCGCAATTTTCTTGCAACGCGTGCTAAAGAAATTAAAAAACGTTATCACATGAATGACCCTCTACTTTCTATGTTACATGCTCCGAGTGCTGCGTCGTCAAAATTCAGAGAAACTGCTCCCTCTTCCCACTGATTCAGTTACTACCTAAGGTAGTGCCAGAAGGTAACACCAGCGTAATACGAAAAATCGATGATCAATGGAGAAACCTTCCAGCAAAATTTTGTGAACTAGACTTGACTTGCCCGGTAGACAAATTTTGGAGTACACTATATTTATGTGAAGATTACAAGGAACCATCACAGTTCGCTCTGGACACTTTATGTATTCCCCATTGTAATGCGCAATGTGAAAGAATATTCTGTCGTATTAATTTAATGAAAACAAAGGTTCGCAATAAACTGATGAAAAACGCATTGAATGGGACATTGTTGGCTGCACAGCATTTTAAAGAAGCAGGATAATGCATCGATTTCTAGCCCTCTAACTAGATATTTAGCAAATTAACACTTCGGCTTATGCGGCTACCGTAGCGATCATTGACTCTGATAGTGAATAAATAACCCTGTTTATTGGCTCGCGACTATGTACCCAACTTTGTGAAACAACAAAACTTGCGTGTAACATCTGATTATTATTAATCTAGGTAATAAATAACATGGTGTTTAAGTCAATTGATATTGTTACATTGAAATCACACTGTGTACAATTTTTTTCCTCTAATTTCCCCCAAAATACCATTTTTAAGGTCTTCGTAAAGATGTTTTTTACAGAGACCTACTAGTTTTGCGACCTGCCTGTCCGTCCGTCCGTTCGTCTGTCCGTCTGTCGTCTGTCCGTGCGTCACAGCTAGTTTCCTCAGAAACCATAGAAGCTAGAATGCTCAAACTTTGTGGAAAGGTCAGAAATGATGGTCTCTCAAAAGTTAAGGTCTTACCAAAAATTTAAAAAATTTTTAAGGGGGATCCCCCCTAATAACGAATTAGCCGTTACAAATTTTTTTTAGTTAAAGGTAGTCGAACGGAGTATCAAATGAAAGGTCTTGGTTAGAACTTTTAGAATCTGAAATAAAAAAAGGGAATCCAGAGAAAGGCAAAATGTACCAAAAATTTATGTCCCCCTCGCTATTGGTCACCTTTGAGCACAAGTGCAACAAATACCTCAGAAATCGAAATTCACTCAACTCTGTTAATAATAGTATGATTTGTAGATTTTACATTTTCGCCCATCAAATCAAAACGGTACCTTCAAACTTCTTGAAATTTCGCAATTATATATACTGGTATAAGATATGTATGTTCACAAAATTTAATTGAGGTCGAAGCATAATCAAGTGAGTTATAACCATTTCAAATGCATGGAATCACAACAAAAATAACACGTGTTTATGATTGATACATATTTAAAATTGACCTAGACACTTTTATTTTCTTTCAATTTTCATGAAAACTTAAGGAATAGTGTTTAACATGAATATATTCAATCGGCCGAGCATCCAGAAAAATCATTTAAGCTAGATCAAAATGGCGCCTGCACCGTGCTTATAAAAGAAACTGTGCATCTTTTGCATAAATTTGAATGGTTTCATATCCAAGTATTAGATGAATAACTCAAGTTATCGATTCACGCTATTAGAAAAATTGTTTCTAACCCTAGGATGGCTACAAAGACCTTCTGGTAGGAACACTCTCCTGCTTACTCAACTTGTTTCAATTTTGTGGTACGATCTCCTCGAAAATGAAGTTGGCATCACTGGGCGGGAGACCAGTGGAGAAATCGTGGAAACGCTGTTCTGACTCGGTCAACGAAGACAGTTCATCGCTGCTCGGACTTCGAAATTGGAGGACACGGTCAATGGACCGAGACTGTTGGAGGCGATTGTTGCAGGAAGTGAAGGCCCGAGAGGGACTGTGGCGCTACAACGTAGACGTAGAAGGTCATAATATATAAGATGAAGGGTAAATGCTCACTGTCCTGGTTCGTTAATATTATTATAAATTTTTTCTCTTTTTCCCAATCGAATCATAAAATGTACATATAATAATTTGAATTCTAAGATCTGATATTGTTTTTTTTTTATTCAATGATTTTGATTGATAATATATAAATTTAGAGAGGCATTTGGGCCATTAAATTTGTAATATTTTTATCATTTGGAATAAACTTTATGCTCTTTAAAAATTTATAACGATTAATATTGACTTAATCGCGAGTTTTCTGATCAAGTACCAACTGAATAGGCTAAATTTAGTACGAAGTGGATACGTTTAAAGCTGTTGATTTTTGATGAATATTGTATCATTAAATCAATTTTTATAAGAACAATTTTACACTTTTTCAGTCATAAAATTTTAAAAATAAAAATTTAGTATATCCACAAGAAAATTTTTTTTTTGATTAACAACTCATAGCTTGCTTTGGAAAAGAATATTGGACGGTAAAATACTCTGTTCATTATTGACCACGAAATATGGCAATTAGGTATATTAGTTCGCTCAACAATCTGGAATCCAACCTGGCCATTGATAAATTACCATATCTGATTACCGCAAAGGTACTCTAGAAAGATATATGTTCAGGATAACGCTTGAGCGCGTATGAATGCTATACAACTGTAAATTAGTATCCATTATATCTGGATTTGCATATTTCCCATTCAAAGTTTCACTGTACATAAATCTTTATTGATCAGAGTCAAACAAAACCAAAGCAAAGTTTTGTAACAATCATTAGAAATATTTTCCAATACCCTATGACAAAATTTTAACTTTAATGAGAACTTTTCTATTTATTTGAGTTTAAATAAATTATTTATTGCCACGATTTTGACATTTTTGCTGGTCTTTATTTATCATTCATTTCTTCATTTTCATCCTATGAGGAACAGCTTTCGAATATTTAAAAAAAAATTGTTCGTTTTCTATGTTATATATTTATGTGAATACTCAATACTTTGCCGATATGCGAACTTAAAATAGTATTACAAAGGCTAGAACATACGGCGCATTTTTATTCCTGCAATTTTTCCCATAAAAGGCTAAATTTGTGGCATATCTCACACGTTATTTCAACCACTCTATTTCAAAGGTTTCATGATGGCCGACTAATTTAAAGTTTTATGGCAAAACTTCCACCCTGACCAGGGTGGAGCTGAGTAATTCTATTATTATCTTATGGCTTAAACCTTATTCCTTTCGGCATTATCAAAGCTTTTCTCATACCATGGCAAAAATTTAGCCAAATCGAAAAACACATTTGCTGCCTATATTCGGACTTTTGCTGATATTTCCCATAAACCGATATGCAACTCAAAAACATACGTACACAAAAGCACTGGATATCGAGTCTAGCTGTTGTTGTTATTGCTGTTATACTTTTCGCTTTGGCGAGTTTTTTGCTGCTGTCAACTAATGTTTTGTTTTTGCTCACTGGCGAATGCATACACAAATTACTCTTG
The DNA here is from genome assembly GCA_963969285.1 of Odontomyia ornata. Classification (NCBI taxonomy): domain Eukaryota; kingdom Metazoa; phylum Arthropoda; class Insecta; order Diptera; family Stratiomyidae; genus Odontomyia; species Odontomyia ornata. Next base: position 34,023,397 of record OZ017738.1, on the reverse strand, counting down.
CCTGTACTGGACTGCAACTGCATCTCATAGATTTGAAAGAGTGAGTTGGGCCTACTATGTATGTACTGACACATAGTGCAGTACGCACTGAAGCGTGGACATGTAGAATGCAGTAGAATGCACTTTTGTGCAATTTTGCAACCAATCCTTTTACTAGTCCATAAGCATGTCCACCCACCAAAAAACACAAAAGATATGTACTCGTACAAGTACGTAATGAAAAAATGTATGCACAGGCTGATATATTTTGCATACATAGATTTTGCATCCTGATATGAAAAGACGCGTATAAATACAACTATTCACATAAAACTCTATATGTAGGCACGAGTATGCCAGGCTCTAGAGACACTTGCATAGCAATGCCTATTTTCCGTGGCATTTTCTATAGGCCTATTCGATAGTTAGGCAGTAGTGGCTGTCAGGCAAGCAAGCCCCCCACAGTTTTCCCAAGCATACTTTATGCAACTCTTTCCCAGCCCAGACATTCGTTCGCATCTACGTTTACGTTGTGAAGCTGTTCTTTCGGCTGCATACGCAGCCTCATGTATCACGAGGATGGCATCAGTCGAGCCTCGAGTGCAACTGACAGGCATTTCTCGGGTAGTCTGATGCTATTTGTTTTATATGCGTTTTCTGGTGCACATATCCTATGTCCTATCAGAAGAAAAAAATCACAGGCTTTCACGTCACGATGAAATTCCTAATTGAAAATTTTCCACCATGTATACTCTAGGCTGAGCCCAGTGTAAGGTTGAAAAATGAAGAGAATTCTCAGTATTCGGGTGGGCACAATTGCCCTGAATATCAGCAAATAGACGGACTGAAGTTCCGATGTCATCCGCAGACGTATGATTTTAAAAAGTGGACTGTTCCGATGCGCGTCAAAATCTGAATTTATTTCTACATCCTTAGTAATAATTCAGGAATTTGTAAATCAAGTATAAAGGAAATCTTGCATGGACAACGTGCCTGCCACAAATCTACATCTCACCATGCTTAACTTTGAATACAATGATTGATGGGAATTGTTTTTTTATTTTTATCTCCAACAACTTACTCTTTCACGATCGCTCAAGTGTTTTATTTGCATTAAAATTGATTATTGAAGATATCATCTGCCATTACAGGCATATAACCTGTACGGGCGTCTTGAATCTAAACTCAAAAAAATGGACAGCATAAAACACCACCAAAACGTCCCTAGACTAGTTTTCTTTAATGAACAAATAAAGAAACTGCTGACATACATAAATTTGTCACAAAGTGAAGTCCACATTTTACAAGCAAACGGCCAAAAGCCATTAGTGTTTCTAACTTTTGATGGTTCTTAGTTGTTTGCCAATCGTTCCAATGACTCCCAGATACGACGGCAAGAAACGACATGCTAGCCATTGTATGTAACTAGCTTGCTCCTACAGCAGCGTCAGGGTTTTATTCGCGATGTCGTACAATCAGCCTAGAAGGATAACGTAATCATTGCCCTGTATAAAAGGTGAAGCACATTTCACAACTGATGACAACAGATAAATTTCACTCTACAATGCTAAATGATTCTCTATAAATCCTTTCGCTTGGCCTTTAGAGTAAACGTTGTCTCCAAACGCGCTTGGACTATACCTCCATCGTCAGCATGTCTTTTGACGGTAATAACTGCTAATGCATCAGACGATTACCCACAGAGAGTATTCTTAGAAAAAGATAACTCTAGGTTAGAATATGATGTTGTAAAATTGTAGTATCCTACTCCACCATTATTCAAGCGCCCATGGCTCTTCCTATATGATTTCGAAATGGGAACGAAGAAAGGTCCCGGTGGATAGTTCAGAAAAAGTGACTTCCTATGTCGCAATATCAGCAGCAACACTCCCCTGCGGATACTAAACGAATGCACCATACATTCGCATTTCAGTCGAATGAACACGAACCACATGAAAGGACAAACAGAAAAGTGCATTCTGACGGTGATGGCACAGGAAGAGGCAGTTTTGCGTTGACTGCACGGCATCCACCGGGTCACAATACACGAACTCGTACTAACGAAAATACATGGCCACTATTTCACAAGCCGCCTAATTATTCCTCGAGACTTGATTCCTAAATCGAATGTGTCCTGTCCGCGTACAAATGTGGATACGAGTTCGTTCTGGCGAAATATTAATAATGCTTCACCATTAGGCCTTGTACTGTCCAAACGCCACTGAAAAAACACTGAAATGCATCAACGCACTACGCCACGATGCGATCTGAAGTTACTGCCGTACACTCAGGCTACAGAAATGCATCGCGGGTTAATGGAAAAACAACGTCATAGGAAACATTATTCAAAAGCTTGACAACATGTCAGTCCCTTTGAAACCTCTCTTACTTTTAACTTACAAAGCATGCATCGGACACAAAAAATTTCCAGCAGAGGATATGGCAACATCGAAAAGGACATTTCGCTTTCTAATTTGTATTAATTTTTAACATACCTGTGATGATTTGATTAGGCTTGTTCTTTATCCTTGATGGAGAAGACTGCGATTTTCAGGAAATAATTTAAATTACCACCAAACCGTCCAATTAATCGATTATGGTCTAACAAAAAATGTTGTCTTAACGCGTGCACGACTTTTTCAAAACTAACTTCATTTGCATCCTCAGAGATGAAAACCATAGCAAGAAAACAATCAAATCATCTTCCTCCCTTATCGAGAAGATAAGACATGAATTTTTCTTGATTTTATCAAAACTAGTTTTCATGACAAAAGTTCACATGGTTTCATTCACGTTTCACCTTCACCCTTTTTGATTATTATGCCCTAAGCTATTGTCATCGTAGTCATAAGATATTGAAAGAAAAAAAACTTGTTTTATTGAGCAAATCTCTGATTAACTGTGAGAAACATCATGAGGAAAAATTTTTGAAGAAAAAGTTGGATAAACTTTCCATCAATTTTTTATGAAAATTAAGTACTTAGTTGCAACGGTTTTATGATTAGAAAAAGCTGCGCTGATGTTACCCTCTAGTCAAACAAAGTTTTTACCCATTTTACACAAAATTATAGGTCTCAAGATGGTGATAATTTTATTCGCGGATGAATAAGCTCAATTTTACCTTTTTACCCTTACAGTGAAAGTTGAAATGAGAATACAATATAAATTTATTTCGCTACCGAAGCTCCTGGCTTGGAATATGGGGGCCGTGGAGTTGGTGGTATTTAGCAGCTTAGCTCCCTCATATCTGTGAGCACTTCAGTATCCATCAACTTTTTCAAGCAAGTTTCAGTTATTATAAAGAATTTAGAATAAACATTTTATATTATTACTCGTATTGTTAGATAATTGGATACCAAAGGTTATCTCTGTTTTGTAGAATTCAAAGGAACGCGATGGTTCTATTAGTGCGATTTTCGAATGGGTCCAAAAATCTAAGCGCTTTGCCAAGCACGTATTTTTCTACGGTCTCTATTCTTAGGTCCTTGTAGATGCTAATATTTCAGATAACCCTATTTTGGAATGACTGAAGTGCCTTTTTGTTTGTCTTTGTCATTTGGTAGAAAACTAAATTACAGTAGAGTAGCGTCGGTCGTATGACCAGTTCGTAAATGGGCAGCCGATTTTTCAGACTAAGTTTTCTAGATTTAATGAGAAAGTATACAGAGAAGAGGCATCCTATGCAGTGTTATTGTTTATTTTGTAAGTGTTGTATCCATGAGAACCTGTTATCAAATGTGACTCGAAGATATTTAGCTGTTGGCGTTCAATCTATTGTATCGTTGTTGATTATAAGTGTCTGTGGAGTTTTCTATTTTTCCCTAGTACAATAATTAAAAGCACCGGGTATTTGTAAGAGCTAATCTTAATCTTCCATTTATGAAAGTATTCCAATAACATATTTATTGACCGTTACTATTTTGAAACCATGATTGTTGCTTGTCGTGCTGTAGTAAATATCCAGATATCATCAGCATATAATGATAGTTTTACTTTTGGAGGCAGAGCATAAATATATTATAAAGTAGCATTTGTGTGAGCTATAGTGGCATATTGAATTGATGCATTTTGAAGATTATTTCTGCATGCCACTCTTTTTCAAAGGCCTTATCTATGTCAACATAGTAAGGTCTGTTGAGTTCTTATAATTTAAGCCTGTTCTGATGGATTGAACCACTCCTACTAACTGAAGTTCGGTTGGGTGCAAAGCTCTGAAGTCAAATTATTCCTAAAAATTATATCTTTGTCAGATACAACATCATTAATTTTATGCAGAATCACTCTTTTTGCAGTTTTCGACTATGAGGAGAAGAGACTAATAGATCTCCAGCTTTTTGGAAAATTTTGGGGCCTTTTGAGGTTACAGAAGAACAATAATAACCGCCGATTTCCATGTCACGGGAATGTGCTGGAGGGTGTGGGGATAGTGCGATGTAGCACCTTAAGTCCCTCATATGTGTTAATACTTCAGTACCCATCTACCTTTCTGACTCATTTTCAGTCATTATATGATTTTAAGAAATAAATTTTTACAAAGTTATTTGGCAGATAATTGGGAACCGAAGTTCATCCCTATTCCGTACAGTTCGAAGGAATACCAGGGTACTATTAGAAAGGTTGTCAATTGTGTCAAAGAGTTTCAGTGCCTTGTCACGTACATATTTTTCAACGGTCTCAAGTCTTATGTCCTTGTATATGTCAGTATTTCTAATGTACCATGGAATTCTTGAGATCTTCCTCATAATTCTATTTTGGAGGGATTAGAGCGCTTTTTTGTTAGTCTTTGTCGTCTGGTACAAACCAGAACTACCGTATAGTAGCGTCGCTTGAATAATTTGTTAATATATGAGAAATCGATTTTTAAGGCTAAATTTTTTGGATTTAATGAGTGGGAATAGAGAGGAGAGAAGTCTAATGCAGTGTCCTCATTTATTTTGGATGTGGTTTTTCCATGTGAGGCTTCTGCGGAATGTAAGTCCAAGGTATTTAGCCATTGGTGTCCAGTCTATTGTTTGATTATCAACGATAAGTCTGTAATATTTTTGTAATCTTTTCCGTGTAATGAGTTAATATTAATTTTCCATTTACGTAAGTATTTCAATAAAATATTTATTGATCGTTGCACGTTTGAAGTGAAGACTCTTGCTTGTGGCGTTGTAATAAATATACAAGTATTATCTCCGTAGAGTGATAGTTTTACTTTTCGAGGCAGAGTGGGAAAGTCTCCAGTAAATATATTGTATAGGACCGGTGAGATGGGTGGGCCCTGAGGAACTCCAGCATCAATTGACCTCAGGCTTGAGAGTTTTTTATCATTTCTGACACGGAATGTTTTGCCTTCCATGAAGGAGCCTTTAATTTGAGTGAGTTGCAGTGGCATATTGAATTGATGCATTTTGAAGGTAAATCCTGCATGCGAGACTTTATCAAAGGCCTTAGATATGTCAAACATTACTAGACAAGTTGAATTCCTGTGATTTGAGCCTGTTCTTATGTGTTGGACTACTCTAATTAACTGGAGTTTAGTAGAGTGTTTAGCTTTGAAGCCATATTGTTCTTCTGGTATAATATCTCTGGTAGGTAAGAAATCATTGTGTTTGTAATAGTGTCATGTCCAGGTGCTTTACATATGTTTATTGAGTGTCTATATAATGTTTTTTTTTTTTTTCTTTTTTTTTCTTTAAAAGCCGTCGGGCCTTGCTTAGTTGTGTGAGCAGACGCGTTTCGACTACTTTGAGTCATCTTCAGTGTCTAAAGGATGTGTTGAAGGGAGCGACTTTATATAGTCGTAGGATGGGTAATTAGCGAATAGGTAATTAGCGGATGGGTAATTAGCGGATGGGTAATTAGCGGATGGGTAATTAGTGGATGGGTAATGAGGTCAGGAAGTAAATTACTCAATTATACCAGGTAGGGGGATATTATGTTTTTGTTTTTTTGCTTGTTGGCTGTCCGTTTGTTCTGTTTCATCTCGTTTCCGTTTTCGTCTAAGAGTGTGGTCGAGGACTGAGAAAATTGCGTCGGAATTGGTAACAAGTTGTTCGTTGATAATGTCACCGTCTGTCTTTCTATGTTTATAAATTTCAAGCCTTTCTAGGATGTCAAGTCTCGGTCCTTTGTTTTGTTTGTGTAGCAATTTCATAGAGTTTGTCATAGCCTCAGGCTCATGTGCGTGGTTTGTAGGTGCGTCGCATAATTGGAGTCTGCCTTGTTGTATAAGAAAGATCGTAGGTGCTCTTTGTATCTTGTCGTTAGTTTTCGTGTTGTCCTTCCTATATATACCATGTCGCAGTCCTTGCATGTCAGTTTGTATATGCCGCTGCCTTCGTATATCGATGTGTCATTCAGTTTTGGCAGCGGCATATACAAACTGACATGCAAGGACTGCGACATGGTATATATAGGAAGGACAACACGAAAACTAACGACAAGATACAAAGAGCACCTACGATCTTTCTTATACAACAAGGCAGACTCCAATTATGCGACGCACCTACAAAACCACGCACATGAGCCTGAGGCTATGACAAACTCTATGAAATTGCTACACAAACAAAACAAAGGACCGAGACTTGACATCCTAGAAAGGCTTGAAATTTATAAACATAGAAAGACAGACGGTGACATTATCAACGAACAACTTGTTACCAATTCCGACGCAATTTTCTCAGTCCTCGACCACACTCTTAGACGAAAACGAAAACGAGATGAAACAGAACAAACGGACAGCCAACAAGCAAAAAAACAAAAACATAATATCCCCCTACCTGGTATAATTGAGTAATTTACTTCCTGACCTCATTACCCATCCACTAATTACCCATCCGCTAATTACCCATCCGCTAATTACCCATCCGCTAATTACCTATTCGCTAATTACCCATCCTACGACTATATAAAGTCGCTCCCTTCAACACATCCTTTAGACACTGAAGATGACTCAAAGTAGTCGAAACGCGTCTGCTCACACAACTAAGCAAGGCCCGCGTCATGTTTTGAAATTGTGTCTGTATTTTGGCAAACATTTGGTCCAGGTTGATTTCGTGTGCGTGGAAGTGCCAGTGTCATAGTTGTTTGTTTTTGTGCTGGTTGTGTAGGTTGGGAACGATCTTCTCACATTCTTTGGATTCCTGGGACAACCCCCGTAGCTTGCTGAATGTTCTCCGCGATAGTTGACACATTTTGGCTTCTCCTCAATTTTCTTTGGACTGTCCTAGAAATGGTGAAGCAAATCGCATTTAACGCATCGAGACTGTGCATGATAGTTTCTAGAAGAATGTCCAAACTGTTGGCAATTGTTGCATATACCCTAGCCCATACAAGGACGCTGATGCACATAAGGTGGCAGACAGATTTAGTGTTGTAAATTTTCATTTCAGACTTTGAGAGGAGAACCTTGACTACCCTAGAAAGACCTTCCCTCATTTTAATATAGTAGATTTGTATTGGCTTGAAGCCCTGAGGCTGTAAGTCTTCCCTGATGACAATATTCAGCTGTCTATCCTCCAAAAGTATGAAAGTGTGATATTGTATTTCGTTTTCAGTTATTGCTTTTGTCAGTCGTTTGTGATCTGTGGGTGCTGTTGGTATGATTTGTATGCCAAGGTAGACCCTTTTCGCAGATGTACCAAATCAACTTCCCCATTTGGACATAATAATTTTCAGTATGTTCAATAAAATGAATAAATAGGGAAAACTGATTTGGCATAGATTCCATGAAATTTATTTTACTCTTTTTAGGGAATTTTGAAGTCGGTTTTTATTTTCTGGAAGTTAGTTTTTACTTGCATGAATGCCAACATTTTGAAGAAAAATTTATCTAAAAGATCTTCTTTCAAATCCTTGAATGGTTACCGATACGCTCATTAAATAAAATATTTGCTTGTTTATATGAGCGAAACTTTGAAAGCTTTCCTTAAACTATTTCAAAAAAAAAATGGTGCACGGACTGAGTCCGTCCTGATGAACTCATGACTACAACTAGCTAAGTTTCAAAACAAACTCGCTCTCAAATTTGTTATAATTTGGAGGATGAGAAAAGTCACTAGGAGTTTTGAAATTTTCCCCGTAATATAATTCAGCAAGTATGGCATTCAGGTCATCTTTGGACGTAAAGGGTGGCCCAACCATAATGCACGATATTAATTGTGAGTCACATCTAAACGTCAAGCTTTTTGTCCAACCTAATTTGACATTACTTTGTTTCAGTGTTTGACAAATTCAACCATGGAAAGGTGCACAATTGAGCAGCGCGTTCAGATTGTTGAAGCTTTTTACAAAAATGGGCATTCAAATCAAAATTCGTGATATTTTTTTCAGCATAATCGACCAAATGTGTCCTCAATCGGGAGAATTGTGCATGCTCGCCTGTGTATGCTCGCCTAGTTTGTTCTACGGAAAACATTGCTGTTGTTCGCGATAGTGTGGCAAAACAGCCGCCAACCTCGACTCGTCGTCGTGTCCAAAAATTGAACATCTCACGGACATCACTGATGTGAATTTTGAATAAAGATTTGAATTTACACACTTACAAGGTTCAACTGACTCAAGAGCTGAATGGTTGATTGATCAGACAGGAAGGAATCGCGACTTTACAAAGAAAATCATCTTCAGTGACGAGGCACACTTTCACCTCAATGGATTCGTTAACAAACAGAATTGCTGCATTTGGGCAAATGGAAATCCACGAATGATTGTTGAAAAGCCGATGCATCCACAAAGAGTGACTGTTTGGTGCAGTTTATGAGCTGGCGGGGTCATTGGGCCGTACTTATTCGAAAATGAGGACGGCCAAGTAGTTACCGTGAATGGTGTTCGCTATTACGAGATGATAAGGGACTTCTTGTGGCCAGAAATTGAGGTTATGGACCTGAATGATATGTGGTTTCAACAAGATGGTGCCACTTGCCACACAGCCAACGAAACAATGGTTCTTTTGCGTGAGAAATTCAATTGCCGTGTTATCTCACGTTGTGGCGATGTTAATTGGCCGCCACGATCATGTGATTTGACACCATTGGACTTCTTTCTCTGGAGATACTTAAAAGGAAAAGTGTACGTCAATAAGCCAAGCACAATTCAAGAGCCCAAGGATGAGATAATCCAGCACATTAACGACATTGAACCTCAATTATGTCTTAAAGTCATTGAAAATATGGGCCATCAGATAGAAGAATGCCACCGTAGTGGTGGCGAACATTTGGGCGATATTTTGTTTCACGCATTATTGCCATAGTTTCTTCTATTATAAAAAAAATATTAACATAATTCTCTGAAAACTTTGTGTTTTATATGCAATTAACATCGTGAGTTTTGGTTGGACCATCCTTTAGTTCAATCACGACAGAATAAATGGTGAAACTTTGCACCACGATCGGTTCTTGTGCATCATGATGGAGGCTTTTAGAGCTCTATGCCATTAGCCTGTGGATGGTAAACTGTGGTGCAATTCTGTTTGAAACCCAAGATCTTACCAAGTTGTTAATAAAGATGAGACTCAGATTGTCAACCCTGATCAATGACGATAGTTTCCAGTTTCCCAAAACACGAGATTTGAGTGATGATATTAACTAGAAGGATTGCTGCAGTCCATCTTAAAAGTCGGTCAATTATGGTCAAGCAATACGTCAAATCTTGTGAATATGGAAGTAGACTGGTAATATCTATGTATATGACTTTAAAACGCGAGAACGTGAGTTAAGTTTTTAATACACCTATTGAAATGTAATGAAAGTCAGTAGTAAATTCGCTAGCGAAAGTTAGCAGGCGGAGTTGTCTCACAGATGCTTTGGCAGAATTTTGATGAAACGAAAAAATAAGAGGTTCATGATCAGTAAATAATGTAGAAGGACGACATTCAATGAAAAACCTGAAATATGCTACATCTTGACAGGCTGCTAGTAATTCATCATTATATGTGCTGGAACTTCGTTGTGCCTGATTAAGATTTTTAGAGAAGGAAACTAAAGGCATATTTTAACCCATTGTTCAGTTAGCGAACCGATTCCGATGTCTGAAGTGTCAACGAAAATAGCTAGAGGGTCATCCATTCAGGGAGAAGCTAGAATAGCTGCCTTAAAATGTTGTTGATAATTCTTCGTTTATCAGATTTTTTTAGCACCAACCAGGAAATCTCGTTGCGAGCAACGTGATTTCGTTCAGGGGATTTTTCGGACAGACCACGAGTGTTCACTCAATGGTGATATGTACTGACTTAATCAGATCATATCACAGCTGAGCAAGCACACGGGAGCATGGCACTGACCAAACCAACTTCCGAAAAAAAAATCAATACGGTCATGAAAATGAGATACTCTAACTATCTCTAAGCGAAAGCCCGAGAGGGGCTGTAGTGCTACAAAGAAGAAACAATTCGATTACTCTTAGGAAATTTAACTTACAACTGCTACATTTCTTCACGTTTTCCAGTATTTTAGCAATTATATATATATATATATATATATATATATATATATATATATATATATATATATATATATATATATATATATATATATATATATACTCGTATATATATATATATATATATATATATATATATATATATATATATATATATATATATATATGTATTTTTTTTTTGTTTTTTTTTTCTAATTGCTTATGTGGTTCTATAAATTATTATATAAACATTCTAAAATTTGAAGACAGCAAATTACTCAGAACAATGAATGGTGTTGGCAAATTGAGTGACTCCCTCGGAATGATTTCATTGACTGCATTCTGAATATTTTTTTGTTTTTCTTTTTTTTGACAAAGTCCAATTATTTTTCATCTTCAAAAAGTAATACAGCTCGATTTTCGCAACCATTAAGCACGTTTTTCGATACAATCAAGTAGAGTGCCTACATGAATAGTTTTATATTATTTGATTTAATTCTAGTAACAGCTTTCGCGTAAATACTGCTGGCATGTCACTTTTGTTTTCTTAATTTTGATTTCTATTATTTTAACCCTTCATTGCTTCAATGAATCGTTTGATTATGTTAAATTTTGTACTTTTAAGCTGTTAATTTTTTGCATATTCTTAGGAAACTAAAAACATGATTACTTCAAGCTAAGTAATTACGCGCTTTAAGCTTTTCACATACCAAAGCATAGTGTTGATCAAGCATCTATAGGTATAAACACTTTTCTCAGAGACGGATGGATAAATTCAGAAATTTCTTGGTATCGAAATTCTTTTGAATTCGATTTCAATCAAAGCTTTTATATTCGTAAATTACCTGTGGGCCGGACTCATTTGAATCAAGAAACATGCTTCTCACATCACCAAACTAATCCAAGAATAATTTTTAAAATGATTTCGTCCACCTTGGCGTAAAAGAATCTTTATCTATTTTCCTAAAACCAACCCATACTCGTATTTAGTTTACTTACTATGTCACGTGATTCCGTTGATTCAACATTTCCAATAAAAGATGAGAAAAGTTTATTGAATCGATGAAGGAAAGGGTTACATAACATGTGCATCCCACCACGATTCAACGAAGATTATTTTAAATGTAGTCAAATATTTGCATTAGAAACGGACAAAAGGATTTCCATCGCATCAAATTTCTTAGAACAAATAGATTGGGTAAGTTCATCGTCGAGAAGTCGATTGAACCGACCTGTGGAGCTGGTCCCGTGCCTGGATGGATGATAATACTTGAACGTAATGAAACCGGATATTTGTTTTTGGAGCTCATTTTCTTTGAGAGGATTCATGGTAGATTCGATTAGGGATTTTAGTTGAACTTTGCATACGAGAATACTTTTGACTATCTGAGCTTGAGTTAAGGGGTCACGTTCATTGTAATAGGCAGTTTCGTTGTAGATATTTGAGAGCTAAAGCTGCATTGTATTAGTTCGGTTTTTCGCCCATAGAGAACCGCAAGTTGGATTTTACCAAACTTATATTAGTTTGGCTTAGCACCCATAGTTCAAAAATAATTGGAAAACTTTAATAATTGCAAAAGTACTTCCTACTAATGAGAACTCCTCTTTTTACCTCAAAACTTCCTTTACATTTGCATAAATTTTTGAAATGAATGTAAATATGCATCCCAATGGATTCAAACCGCATTTATGTTTATTTATAAGTTCCGATTGTTTACCATTTTCGCAAACATGTTTAGCTGTTTTCGAATAATATTTCACATCATCTTGAAAGGCAAAAATCCAAAGCACTTGGCAAAGGAAGAGAATTTAGAACGAGAAAGAGCTGGATTCGTGTTATATGCCATTCTCCGAAGTGGTCAAATGGTTTCTAAAAGTTTTAATGCCCCTTAAAACTCAATGCAAAGTCCCTGGAGCAGTATTATGCGAAAATATGAATGTGGTTTTCATTCACGCTCCAGTCGCTTACAATTCTATTTCGTAGCTGGTAAAATAACAGACTTTGAATCCATGAGTTCAGTGTGGACTCATCAAGAGAACTCGGACCAGTTCCCGTGTTTCTCCCTCCTCTTTCCTCATTTCCTTTGGCCAAGTACGTGTTTTACTTTGTTCAGAACAAGTAAACTTTATAGAAGTGTGGCACACTATAATAATATCCGTGCTTCGAGCTCTGCACAACACCCGCCCTCGTAAACTTTCACCATTTTCTGAAATTAATTGAAAGGATGGGTTCGGCTAAGCTTATATTTTATTATAACATTCTCACAATGTACATAAGGTAGTGGCGGTGGCAAGAGAGTGGAGGATGAACACTAAAGATGGAAACGAAATATCCTTCAGCATAAGGCGTTCGCTTTCACCCTCCTTCAACTTTCAAGCTAGTCTCCCTGATTTACTCCTGGGTATATCCTTCAAACTCAGTCTACCGTTCTGCTCAATTAAATGAGTTTGCCAAAACTTTCCTTTCGTGTTAACCTTTGTTTTTAGTTCAGAACACCCAAAATAAATTATCATCCTAAAACATAAAACAGAAAGCCCTCTAGAGCTGACATTAGCACATAAGGGTCCCGAGTCTACAGTATATTCACCCTCTTCAAATTTCATCCTGTAGCTGCACACCCCGGATCGATGTTTGTGGGATGCTGGATCTGCTTGAGTAACAGTTCTTTTAAGTCGTTAATTAATTACCACATGGAAGGATCATAATGATACATTTGGGGGTGGGTGGACAGATAATGCTTAGATACGTTCAGGTTTGGCATCTACTCACTGGGCAAAAACACGAAATGTTGGCCACTTACATACAACATACGACGTTAAACGTAATATCCTTTTGTTATTTCCACGTGTCATTTATATCTCAGATTACTTTTACTTAGGAGAATTCAACCGTACACTCGTTCGCTTCGAGGCAAAAGCTTTTTCTAATATATGAACTGTAAACAATGTTTAATTACACAACTTTATCACTTTTCAGATGAAATAAACATGAAATCCCTAATATGTGGCTTGGAGTGAGGTCTGGGAAAACGGGTCATTGAGAAAATCTTGTGAAGTTATAAATGTAGGTACAGATTTATTTTTGCTGTACACCTAAACAAACATACTCGTAATACCGCCAAATCTAATAGGGAATTATTGAAAGAGGAGAAACAGGAAACTTCTGATTAATTTTAAATTATAAAAATTTATTTTTTATGAAATGGTGAGGAGGAGATAAAGACATTTAAGGATGGGATTCTGTTGATATAGTTGTTAGAGCGCAGACATATCACACGTTGTATTTCTGACTCAAGCAGCCTCAGAACTTATTTCAGTGGCTCTTCTGTTGGACCATAATGTACATAATTAATTATATGATATATAAGTAGAAATCCCTCTTCAAAAATGCAAGCTTGACTACTCCAGAATCATTCACAGAAATGAAAGCGAAAAAATTTCCGTTGGCATTGCCAGTCGCAAATTTAGATTTCCTGTTTAAATTTAACAGCTCTTGTATGCAAAGGATTATCCTTCTCAAAGAAGATTAATCGATATAATTCTGAATTTTAGTTTTCTCTGCAATCCATTTTTATTTTCCTAATAAACCAATGTTTGTATAACATTTATAATTGCTATTGCTGCAATCAAATTTATGTGTAAGAGAAATACTATAAAGCAGAGGTAGGGAAACTTTTTATTGGCGGAGGCAGTAACCGAAGAAAGGAGCTACGAGTATGCTGGAGGCTGCAAAAGCCGACAAAGCAGCGTTTGGTTAAACTTTGATGATTTTGACTACCTTTCGCTTGAAACATATTAATACAAATGAGACATTGGGTTGTCATTTAGTTACCATATAAAACATGAGATGTATTTATTTACTTAGGATGAATCATTCTTAGTTCATAAAAAAAAGCAATAATTAAAAAATTTTGAATTATAACGCAAAATTGAAATTAGTATGAAATTTACAATTGCTTTTTGCTTGAAAGTGATGTAATATCAGGATCCAGCTTCGTGACCCTGAGTATTAATTGATCCTCTTAGCGAGCGTCAGTGATTTGGGTTCATAGATTTGTTTTGTGTTTTGTCATGAGAGAAAATGTTGACTCGCAGCAATATGTACTTCCAAAGCAGCAAAGTAAACGGCGTGTATGCTCTCGTAGATAAGGATATTCGATGACATTCTTCCAAATCTTTTTTGACTTCAAAAGATATTTAAAGATACTATCCTCAGCCGACTCAAGGGATTTCATTTTTAATTCTTTAGGAGCCTCGGAAATATTGACCGAATTCGGTTGAAATACTAGTTTCATTGTAGAAATATACTCCTCAAAATCAGAGAATCTTTCCACATATTCTCAAATCAAACTATCGATTACATGAACATATCCGCTAAAAACCCATTACTACATTTTTATTCATTGAAAACTTTTGATAGCTTAGGAAAATGTACCAATGACACATCTGATCGAACTTCGAAAAGAGTTTTAAAAATTTTTTATTTACTTCGAAATCATTATGTTTACACATTATTACAGATTTAAAGGCAATATCTCTGTAAAAACGTTCGTCTAATGAATTACACGGTTTACCTCGTTCTTGGTAAAACTGTAAAATTTGTTTCCTTAACGTCAAAACACGATTCAATACTTGTCCTTTTGAAAGCCAACGGACTTTACAGTAGACTGGTAAATCGATGCTATAATTTCCTTCGTGCAAAGATAGAGTTTGCTAGAATTCTCGATGATGCATTGCTTTTACTCGGGTATAGATGACAATTGATATAGTGGAGCCAACTTAAATGCCATCAATTGCAGAATGCTACGTCTAGCATTCGTTGCATATAGACGTATTTTTAAAAGCTCATGTCAAGAATTTTTAAAAATTTAAAATAATGTTTGAATTGTGAATTCGAAACTAATTTTTTAAAAACTTATTACATCATCAAATTATTCGAACAATTTGTCGAGTATCTGAATTCTACTTGCGAGGAATTTTCAAAAAGAAGAAATGTTTTTTTCACCAAGGGCATGGAGGAACCCGACGGCTCCAACCGCTGGGGCATCCGAGGCCAGGCATTTTAAATGCTACAAATGAAAAAATCATGAAACAAAGAAACGACCAAGAAAGCTTTAAGCATGGGAAGCGTATTACGCTTTCAAGTGAAGAATTGGAAAGAGTAACCAGAGAAAACGCAAGAGTTATTAGAGAAAATGAAGAGCTGAAACTCCGAATTAAAAATTTGGAGGGAATGATCCGTAAACCAACAAACGTCAACAAAACAAAAGTGATCAATCCACAAAAACGTCCGGAAAAGAAGAAGCGACAACAAATAAGACGAACGAAAAAAAAACCAGCAATAAACAAGACAAACGACAAAAAAAAGACACCCAAATGGCTGAACAAACAAATAAACCAGCATTAGGGGATAGCAGGGCTGAAAGTGCTGATTTTAACAAATCCTTATATAACTCGGATAAAACAAGTACAATGTCCGAAAAGAGTAGTTCACCCTAAGCCAAATTTAATCTGTATATGAATTTACCTATAGATTTTGCACATTTTTAATCGTTTTTAAGAAGAAAAGATTTTTGTTAAACAGCGCGGCAAGGCACTACCAGCCCTACTTTAGGGCAAGTGGTGCCGCAGCTGAGGTCGGTTGTGCGTTGATAATACTAGGTGTTTTATATCAATGAAAATTTATTTAGAATTTGAAAGACATCAATTTCAAAGTAATATATTTATTCGTTATACTTTTTACTCTAAATCAACAGTTTTTAAAATTTAGTTGTTTATAATACTAAGTATTATAATAAAAAATAACAAATTACCTTCACTTATGTAATTATTTCAGACATAAAAGCATATTTTCAATAAGTGGTTTGTACTTATTTTTATTCGAATGAGATCAATTATTAAAAATATCAGTCTCTACACTACAATCGTTCTAATGAAAACGGCTGGTGTTGCGTTTTAACAAAACGGCTGGTGTTTTAATTAAAACACAAGGCGTTTTGATTAAAACGCCTAGTGTTTTAAATTAAAACTTCTGGGTGTTTTAATTTAAAACGTCTTAGGTGTTTTAATTATTAAAACGTCTGAAAAGTGTTTTAAAATTGGGACGGAAATTAAAACAACAAAAGCGCTTTAATTTAAAACGTTTGAATTTGTAATGTAAAGACTAAATTACAAAAAAATAATAGAGGTTTCTCTTAAATTATAAAGTAACAGAGTTCTTTCCAGAGTTATTATCTCATTGACCAGTCTCTTGAGCCTTTTCAAGAAATCAAAAAAATATATCATAACTAATATAGTTATTCTCTAGATGACTAATCAGAAAAGCAATTAGGACATATAAATGCTAGGCTTTCTTGATTTTCAATACATTGCAAATGGGCCCAATGCAAGTATCAATCCATTTTTCACCAGGGGCAGAGTTAGAATAGGCATCACTACATATGATACAGTAACATTCTTGTTCGTCATTACAACTGTCATCATCTTGCAAAACTCTTCTGTTAGCGGGGTTCTAAGTCGTTTTTTTTTTGTTTTTTACCTTTTTTCTAGCCTTCCCCTTAACCTTCTTTGTAGTTCCACATTCTTTCTTCTCATTTTTCTCAGCCTGTTCTTCGGCCAAAGCATTTTTCTCTGTAGTGTCCGTAAGAATAGCTGTCTTTCTTTTACGTCCTTTATTATGTCCAATTAATCGAGGAGTTGCTTTAGGCAGTGGTCTTATTAATTCTGGTGAGAAAATTGCTGTATTTTTATCTTCTGTGTTGTTATCAGCTGATTGAGGATCCTTTCTCGATTGTTTGGAGGGACAGGCAAGTTGTCTGTACCTTGTGAGGGTCGGTTTTCTGGCATCGAGCGATCAGTGACAAAAGATGGTGCATAATCTTCGTCTGTAAATTAATGTGAATCATAGGGCCAAATGCCAGCCTTTTTAACTGCGTTGCATGTATTGATAGATGTTGCTGCCAATGACAAAGCGTATTTTACTATACCTGGTATTTCATAAATGCTCATAATCTTCCCGGGACTAATTCTCAGCCAGTTATTTTGAGCTTTAGAGTAGTATGTTTTAAAAGGGCCATTGACACCAACTTCCAGGGGTTGCAGACGATGGGTGCAGTGTCATGGGAACGATAATAATATAACAGAATTTCTCTTGGCCTTTTTAATCACATCCATGTCAATGTGAGATGCATGATTGTCTAGGAGTAATAGCACTGGCCCTTCAGGACTAGGCTTAGTGTATTTTATGAAATCATTCATAAACAGTAAGAACTATGTGCTTTTCATCCAACTGGATTGATTATCAGCCCCAATACACTCAAGAGGACCATCGCATATAAACAGGTCTTTATATTTCAATCGTGGGACTGTAAACATCGGTCGAAGCGAGTTTCCCAGAGCACTTACCGCTAGCTCAACAGTGACTAAAGCTCCACGCTCTGTTGAAGCAATCGCTTCTTATTGCTTTGTTACTTTTTCAGCCAAAATTTTTTTCGGTTTCAGCACAGTTTGGACACCAGCCTCGTCCAGGCCCCAGAAAGGTGAAGGAGTAAGATTATACTTTGTAATGAAATCACCAAGTTTCTCAAAAATTTGATTCAAGTTATGTTGGTTAAATAAGCTCACGCGTCCTACACTGGTAGCTTCGGGTGTTGCAATAGAAAGTGTAGAGTTCCTCTTCAGAAAGTTTGTCAACCAATCTTTACCAGCCTTACCATTTGTACGCCAAGGTGGTGGGATGTTTTGTACATTAAACTTCACAGCACACTGGTACGCAAGTTGTCGTACTTCTCCCGGTAGAAGACCGAAGTAAATAGAAGCACTTTTTCAGATGTACTTCGGCAGTAAGGCCTCTTGTTCCTTATTAAACACTAGTCTTGGTTTGTATTCAAAAGCAGGAGTAAGTGCACTTGTTATTATTTGACATAGAGTTGTAGTGTTGTGTGGCAAATTTATAACGTGCAACAGTTTTAAATTTGAGTCTATCTTTGATGACTGCATCAGCAGCCCTTTGTAAAAGATCTTGAGATGTAGGCCCCCTTTAAGTTTTTCGTTTATATGTCCTCATTCTGTCAAAAACAGTAAATGCAGTGTAAAGTATCGTGTCAAAAAGTATTTTCTTTCTTTCATGAGTGCTTGCGCGAACATAAACAATATTGAAACGATAAAGGTTGCTTAGGGGTTGGTTGTGCCCCTTATGAGAGTGTGATATTTTGTCTCACATATAAAAATCACTCCGCTCAAAGCATTAAAATTACACTGCATAACAAACTAGGATAAAAAACAAACATTTTACAAAAACTCTCATATGAAAAGCACGAAAAATGCTAGCTTGTGACCAAAAAGTATCGAAACGAAAATATTTATTTACGTGGCACTGGAGGGCCATCAAATGCACTGCCACTCGGTCCGCGTCGCTGACACAACTAAAATGACAGCCGCGTATGCCCGACTGTTAGGCATTCCGCCACACAATACGATTGTATATCTATCTGTTTCTGTTTTCAAGATATTCACGTCGGCACAATTTACCCCCGGCACTTCCAGCCCCGCTCTGCCCAACAAGATACGAAAAAGACAACAATCCATGATGCTGATATCATACTAAGCACAGAAAGAGCAAACGGCAGCGCGAATTACTATGCGGTACTTACTGCGATGAATGACGATATGGATACCGAGATGGAGTGCCAAGAAAACATGGGTCATATTAATAATTCTTGTGATAATTTTATTAAATACTTAAAACCAAAAAAGAACGAGAAGGAGAAGAAGCCAACCGCTGTGTCTGCTGATTCTCCGATTAAAAATAATAAGATAAATGAGAAAGTTCCTCCGATTAATGTCTTTGGGCAGCTCGGAGAGGATGTGGTTTGGCTATTGGCAGCCAAACACTAGATAGACAATTCCAAATTTTAGAGAGTGACCGCTGATAAACTCACAATTAAAACAAAAACACTGGCTGATTTCAAGCTAGCGAAAGATGCTCTCAATAGTGCAAAAGCTCCCCACTTCACATACACGAAAGGTGGAGAAAAATCAGACCTTCCTGTCAAAGGGCTTGGATTGTGGGGAAAATGCAGTTGATCTCGTTGAAATGTTACAGGAAGCAGCACATGCTGTCAAATTCATTAGTGTGAAAAAATTGCTACAAGGAGATCAACCGTTGAAAGCAAAATATTACCATTTTCTTTGATAAAAATTTCTAACGATAGCAGTCCAAGTGCCCTCCAAAAGGTAAAATACTTGAACTTTACAGTTATTTGGTGAGAGTGCCTCCAAAAAACTGCGGTCAATTAGTGTTACAGGTGCTAAAGATTTGGTCATTCGGCTGCCGACTATGCCATTAAATATCGGTGCGCGAAATGTAAAGATATTCATGCCCCCCGTGAATGCAAATTGGCTCAGGTGGAACCAAAGCAAAAATTATATTGTATTAACTGCTGTATATTTGGTCATCTAGCATCATATTGAAGATGCCTTCGACATCAAGATGTAAAAGTTTAATTTTCCCCAAAACGAACCCAAGTACACCGCAGTGTCATACCTTCCAACTTCATCAAACCTGGAGTATCATTTGCGCTTGCTACTAGAGGACCAGCAGACAAAAATGTAAATAAATAATGTAACTGCCAATAATGAGCTGCTTCCAAAAATTTACCGACAGCTTGAATCTCTTTCAGAAAGAGAATTAAAAAAAACAATTTCATTTTTCAACGTTTAGGCCAACAAACTTTAAAAAAGTTTTTCAACCAGTAACGTCTCCATGGATAAGCTTCGCCTCATCTCGATCAACGTCAACTCCATTGTTACTCTATATCGACGTGACTATCTCCTTGATTTAATGTTAAGCAAAAGCCTGGCATCATGCTTCTCACTGAAACCCACCTCAATTCATAGCACTCCATGACATTCAAGGATTTTGAATTCGTAAAAAACGATCGGGTTAAACGGTGATGGGAGAAGTGGCACCGGGATATTAATTAGAAGCCCCTATTGTTTCCAAAATATTGAAAGAGTCTAACTCAAAAACTTTGCATCTCTTGAAGTGTCGGTGATAAAAATTTCGCTGCCAGGTGAGGACAACCTCTTCGTTATACCTGCCTATGCAACTGGCCAAAATGTTCTCAAGTTCAAGTAGGAGTTCAATCCCTTGTTTAAAATACTCGAATTGAACAGGCTACATGGTTATTATATCCTTGCCGGTGAATTGGATGCCAAGCTTACATTATGACTGAACGCCAACAATAATCCCAGAGGTAAATTTCTGTAATCGTTGATAATAGAGAACCAAATTGAATACAGGTGCAATCTATATAGGTTGAAGTTCCCAAGATCCCCTAGGACAATAGGCCTTAACAGTCCGCAATGGAAATCGTAGGTGCTTTCTTACGATAGTGACCATAACGCAATCGTAATGGGAATGAATCACCAAAGAGATGATGTCTTCTTCATTCCAGTTCAACATGCCTAATTTTCGAGCATTTCCCTTTCTCCTGCCCCCCTCGATACTGATAAAGTAATTTTAGGACCTGTTTTGGAAAGATCTCATTGAGACCCACTTGATTACCTTTGACGATAATTTTTTTTTCGAGTGTCACCCCTCTATACGAGGGGACGCTCTTGAAACTCTTTGAACATTTTTTCCACCCCAAAACTTTCTAGAAGTCATAACTTCTGATCTTTCCACAAAGTTGCATGGCTGTAGCTTTTATAGTTTCGGAGAAAAACTACTGTGACAACAGACGGACGAGTGGATGGACCGACGGACACGGGTACCGATTTTAATAGGGTTTTGTATTTTAGAACAAAACCCTTAAAAAAACAACCTGACTTTAAAGCAAAAAAACGGAAATCTTCGAAATTTAAATAAAGGGAAATCAAGGAAGTATGGTAGTCAAGAATAGTAAAACAAAAAGAACAATTTCAGTAGCTTGAAATCGAGAAGAGCAACCTGCGAAGCCAATGCCTACAAAAGGGAACGCATGATTAAGTTGGTAAAGTAGTTTCATCTAATGAATGCCAAAAACCCAATCATTACCGGTCCGATGTTAAGAAAAATGCCATTAATATTTCGAGGCCACCTCTATATAGTTTCATAGATAGAAAACCCTTAAAAATGTTGCCTTTCATAAAACGAGCGGTAAAGTAGCTGAAGCTGACCGTATTGCCGGTAGTGATTGGTTAGTGCGTACGTGCCCCTTCTTAAACTCTAAATATGAGAGCAGCTGTTGACGAATTAGCTTTATATATATTAAACAGAACATAATTCGAAGAAAGCTTGGATGAAGATTTAACCAATTTTCTAAAACGGAAAACAAAGAAATAATCTTTTTTCTTTAAAAGCCGTCGGGCCTTGCTTTGTTGTGTGAGCAGACGCGTTTCGACTAATTCGAGTCATCTTCAGTGTCTAAAGGACGAGTTGAAGGGAATGAGTTTATACAGTCGTAGGATGGGTTAAGCCGATGGCTAATTAGCGGACGGGTAATTAGCGGATGGGTTACCATCCTACGACTATATAAAGTCATTCCCTTCAACACATCCTTTAGACACTGAAGATGACTCAAAGTAGTCGAAACGCGTCTGCTCACACAAAAAAGCAAGGCCCGACGGCTTTTCCGGTTTAGAAAATTGGTTAAATCTCCTTGGAAAGCCTCATGAATTTTATATAATATTCCTCTTCACATTGGATGATTGAAAAGAAGCCAAAATTGCTTACTTATTTGTTCGGTCCCATCAGTGAATAAGTGAGCAGCTCCAAAATCACTCTTTTCAAGGTTTTGAATTTCAAAATTTAGTATAAACTAAGCAATTGTACTTAGGTCCTGCAATTATTCTTCCAAATATTTTTAAGAATTTAAGCAACTCGCTAAAAATCACTGGTTCTGATAACGATATTTTATTTTATTTGGAATTTCAAGATTAACTCTTCAAAATGAGTGATTTTGGAGTTACTTACTTATTCACTGTTGGTACTGATTTTCTTTCCTTGATTTCACCCATATGGTCAAATTAAGGCCATTAAATAGATTTTGTTATTTTGATGCATATAATATAATTTTCGAACATATTTTTAAGTTAGTTTTTCGTTATTGAATTAGATATCATTGATATATCCGAAAATAAAACAAATATTCTCAATTGTCACTAGTACTAGTTAAATTCAGGCAACAAGCACTAGGCAGTTTTATCTTTAAAAATTTGGGGACATAACGAAAAAAGTACACTCTAAACAAAAATGTGGAAATCACACACATTAAAGTAGGAAATAAAAAGTGTCTTCGTTTGTTGCAGTAGAATCCAACAGAAGTGTTTCGCTGACTCATTCAAAAAAAGCAGTGAAATTTTACACTCTACTTGATGCGATTTCACAACTATTTTTGTGGAATTCCGCTCATATGGAGCGTGAGTGATCCTGAACTGCATGAGATTAAACTCAAAAGTGTGTGAAATAATATCAAAAAAACTTGTAAAAACACTACACATTTTGTGATATTTCACATATTATTTGGACGAGCACTTAAATAAATTAAGGCATCTCATTAACGTGTGTAATTTTCAACACTTTCATTTGGATTATGAAATAAAGCATTTCAAGTGATTTTTTTCATGATAAACTATCAATGAAAGTTGCAAAATATTTGGATGACAATGCGAGATCATTTATATACAGTCCCTGATGAAAAAAATAGGAACACTAAAATTTTTGAAAAAATTTACACTTTTCCCCCTGAAAACTCTTTTTTATAACGACTTAAAAAATATATGAAAAATGTTTTGATATTACTTGACGACTTGTTAATAACAAATAAAATACAACCTGTGTCTAAATACTAATTTTTCGTAAGACCACCCTCAGCTTTAATAACCGCTTTTATTCTTGCGAGCATACCACTTATCAATCATGTCATTTTTTCAGTTTTCCGTGTATTACAAATATTTTCATATGTAATATGTCTACAGTGTGATTAGTAAAGGTATTCAAGAGGCTCCATATATTTTCAGTAGGTTTCAGGTCGGGGAAATTGCCAGGCCATGAAAACAGGGATACTGTAGCCATCAAATATGTTTCTCACATACTGGGCATGATGACATCGAGCACCAAAATGCAAAAGCGTGGGGCAGGTTCTAAATCATATGTATTTCATGAATTCAGAGTATTGGAGAGTATTCATTGTCCCGTTGACAATTTACAGGGGTACACATCCATCTGCTGAAATACAATACCATATCACAACAGCTGATGGATGCTTGACGGTCCTAATAATACAAGCGTCATTGTATCACTGATGTTATCTTCTTTGAATAAACTGGTGACTTTCTGTTGCCGTTTCTAACCTAAATTCGTCACTAAATGCAATCTAAAATATAAGAAAACAAATCAAAATACGAAAATTTTGCTTTAAAGCGAGGAAAAGAACAGAAAATTATTAAAAGATACTTTTTGAAAATCTTCAACGGAATAATGTTGAAGTATTTTTGCAAATTCCAATCTAGCTTTGTTCATTTCGGCTGTTAATTTCGCTTTTTTTGCTGGTCACTTGGCAACTAAGTTCAATTCTCTTAATCGTCTTGTGGGTGTCATCCGCGATACAAATATTCCTTTTGCGACATGATTCTAATGAAGATTTCGTACAGACGAAAAAACGGTTCTCACAGACTTTTTGTTTGGGTCATTGTTTTCCATTTTCGGCCAGAATGCTTTGAGTTGCAGGCAGTTTGCAAAGAATTCTCAATAACGATCTTATTAATTTGCATCATCGTTTGAGGAGAAACTTCGTCTATTCATGCGATTTCACAAAAATAAAATCTGTTTGTCCTTAGTAACACAGTTGTGGACGCTTCTTGTTGCAAAGATGTGTCCTTACACTTTTCCGACTTTATAATAAAGTACACGGAACGATTCAGGCATCCAATTAACCACGAAAAAAGTTAAAATCGTTTGCTTACACAAATTACTTACTTGTACCTCCAAACGTTTTTTTTACAAATCAAACGCTTTTGCTTTCTAAACACTATTGGAAAACTAACTACTTTGAAGTTTTCTACTCTATTTGCATAAGGATAACTCTTAATGGGATAGTAGCAGCTAGGATGTACAACCAAAAAAAAACTTTCTGAAAGAATTTCAAACGATCGCAATTTTCCATACTGCATAAAACCTCGTAGGAATACTTACAGGCATAGTTATAAAATAGAAATATTTTCGAAATCCCAATTTTTACTACACCATAAACAAAAATTTAGAGTCATAAAACTGATGAGCTTTCCTAATATTTTGAAAAAGGACAGCACAGAACAAGTAAAAGCTATATTCAATAGATATGATATGAATAGTGTACGAGGACGGTCCGATGAGTACTTATCCTCACCTCCCGATGGCACCACTATCGCAATATTGGTTTGATGCTTGTTTGTGGAAGGAAAACCCCGCAGCCAAATCGAAGAGCGCTTGGATACTGTATACAGTGGCTCTGCTCCCACGATGGCGACCGTAAAAAATTAGTTTAATGAGTTTCAACGTGGTCGCACATTGGTTTTTCATGAGCTACGCTCAGGCGCCTGAAAACGGCTACCACAGAGGATGACGTGACAAAATTCCACGAGCTCGTATTGGAATGCCACCGATTGAACGTGCGCGAGATAGCTGAGACAGTAAGCATCTCAAAAGATCACGTCGGCCATATCCTGCATGAAATTTTGGGCATGAAAAAGCTGTCGGTGTGATGGATGCCACGTTTCCTCACTCTGGACAACAAATGCTACCGTAGACAACTTCAGAGCAGTGTTTGACGCTCTTTAAGTATAGTTCTAAGGAGCTTCTGCGTCGTTTTGTGACCATCGATGAAACATGGCTCCACTGGTATACACCAGAGATATCAAGGCACAGTCGAAACAGTCGACTTTACCCGGCAATCGTGCTTCAAAGATGGCGAAAACTGTTCTATCGGCCGGAAAAACGATGGTCACCGTTTTCTGAAATTCATAAGGTGTAATCCGTATCGACTACATGGAGAAGAGCAAAACGGTCACAGGGAGCTAGTATGCCAAATTAGTGGGCCAATATCACGCCGAATTGCGGAAAAAAATGTCTCATTGGGCGAAGAAAAAATGCTCTTTCACAATGATAACGCACCGCCTCATACCTTCGCCGCCGCCAAGGCCAAATTGGGCTACGAACTGCTACCCTGTCAATCATATTCTCCAGATTTGGCTTCATGTGACTTCTTTCAGTTTCCAAACTTGAAAATGTCACTCGCCGAGCAGGAATTTGAGTCAAATGAGGAGGTCAAATCCACCACGGAGGCCTATTTTGCAGACCTAAATAAAACATACTTCCAGACGAGTCAAAGAAATGTATCGAGCTAAAAGGAGATTGTTTTGAGAAATAAATTGCCACTTTTCCAAAATTTTCGTTTTTCTTTTGTAGACTAAATACTTATCGGGCCGTCCTCGTACTATAGTAACATCTGCACAAAGTTCCAAAAAGTACTTCATTATTGATACTGTGACTATATGCGGTGAGCACTGGACTCTAGAAAATTCTTCCAGTCATCACACTTTCTTCGGCTATTTCGCGTATTTCTGCAGTTATTTGTCGATGCATTTACTGAGTTCGAGTGCTGCCACATTTTCATATGCTCTTCTCTCTAATTTTCATCTAGATAGCCCATAATTTCATACCCTTTGCTCATGCAATATACATGTACGAGTTAGTATAGGGTACAGGTGACTGCATCGCCCCAAATATTTTCAACCTAGTTTTCCCTGAGATGAGGTAAAACACACGTGAGTTCCAAGTAGGGAGATTACGGAACAAGTATATTCAAAATAATTTCTCAATCATTACAACTTCAATCTACGAGTAAACATTTTAGCCTTTGAATTTGATGCATTCAAATTTAATCTGATTATCATATCTAAACAAAATTATCATCTATCATGATAACTTGTTCATCTTTCACCCCTCTAAACCACTGTCCCATTTAAAGTTTCAAATAAAAATTCAACCTTAGTACCCTTGTAGTTTCTATGATTTTATGTGTCCTTTCGTGAACGACGCGTGCATCCTTGACTGGGACCCTTACTTGACCTTTGACTCTGTGGTGAGTTGCTCTGACTTCATCTAAATCAGCATAGGGAGGGTTATCAATTTGTTTATGTCTTCTTATGAACTTGACAACCAGAATTTAAGGATAATTAACAAGGCTTAATTCATTAGCTGGTATCTGGAGGAGTTACATTCAACTCAAAGAAATTGTGTATGAGTAAGATATTGTACCGAAAGCACAATTTAGTTTTAGAGCCCAGCATTCTACAGAGCACCAATCAGTCAGGGTGGATCAAAATACCAACTTGATAGCTTTGGTTATATATGATAGGCTTTTAGCAAAGTGTGATAAGTAGGATTAATTTTAAAAATTTATCAATACAATACGCTATTTCAGCTCGCTCCAATTTGTAGGCTACTTTATAGACCACAGAATACTTCACATTAGAATTGACAAACATCTCTCAAGTTTGCGATAAATTGTAATTGAAGCTAATCAAGAATCATGAATCTCACAAGTTCTTTACAATGTACATACTCGGTATGTATCTACTGCAAACATAACCAATTTTCCTCTGGGAGTTAAATTATCATTATACGCTGATTAAGTATCATCAGCGACAAGCAAAAATGCTTTATTGAGTGCTTGCCTTACACTTAATTAGACACCGATTATGAATATTTCAAAACGAGGAAATCTGTTTGGCACTCAATATTATTTTTTCCTTTCTAGAGCAGATTTAAGTAAGTTTTTCATTTAAAAGTGTGTTTTATTTCACGATTTTTAGAACCTGAACATATACTTGAAAAGTAACGATTTTTGCTTAGGCTGCAGATTAAGTTTGGCATTTGTGATATTGAACTGAATTTGAGAAACTATCAAATGTTTTAAGGCTTTGCCAAAGGACTAGTGTTGATTAACGAATCAAATATAAACGGTAATTTTTTTTTTCATTTATTGAATAATATTACTCACAAACCATATAATAAACATTTCTCTATGTAGTTTCTTGCGTTGTCTAATAACTTTTGCTGCCGTTTTGGAAGCTCGAATATTGTTTGTTCATAAAAAGTTTTGGGACAATTTTCAGCAAATTATGCACATGCTCCTCGGATTCTTTTAGGGCCGCAAACGAAAGGTAGTCACAAAGGAACAAGTCTGGAATATAAGGAGGGTATTCGAGTGTTTCTCAGCCAATTTCTCCCAGATTATCCCTTGTCAAAGCCGAGATGTGCGATCTAGCGTTGTCATGGGGAAGAACTACCTCTCTAATTGGCATACCTCGTCTTTTGCTTCGATAGGAGATTTTTCCTGACCGTAACAACTGGCAATAGTAGGCTGCATTCACAGTTCGTTGATTGTGAAGAAAATCAATGAGTTCTCGAACGGCACGGATATCGTCATCTATAAAACTTCATTTTTGATACGTTTTCATCCAGCCTTAGGTTCCCTGGCCCACATACTCCTATACACTCGATTCTGAGACACTATAGTGTTCCTAAGCTGTTCCTTCAAATGAGTAAAAATTTCTGACGGTCTGACGGCCTTAAGAAGGTAAGAGAACACAACATAGCTTTTGAGGGAAATTCATGTGCTTATATTTTTATTACTTACACAAGTCAACACGAGTTCAAAGTCTGAATATTTAAGATATATTGTTTTTAGCTTGATTCCGAGGAAAAAAATGGTTTTCGCAGTTCCAAAAATATTGAGGGAGCCCAATAATTATACAACGATTGCAATATTTGTGTAGTCAATCTACATAAGCGTTGTATACCAAAAAGGTTAAGTACTTCAAATTTATCATCAACGTTCGATCCAATATTCCATTGTGAAAATTTTCCTGTGCCCTCACTCGAAGTGAAAGAGAACATACCTATTGACAGCGGACAATTTACTTTTGGATCAGCGTGTATTGAACCACATCTCATTAACTCAAGAGAGTTTAGTGATGTGATAAGAGATCTAAACCAGCCTAAATACGAAACCAAAGTATTAGACACATGGCTAAAATAATAGAATTTGCTTGAGACAATTGTTCAAATATGTTATCAAAGAAATCATCATGAAATTTTTCTGGTGTTTTTTTTATCAAGGAGAGCGGACTTTGTTATTGCAATAATGTCAAAGGGTTGTTCAATGCAATCACAATCCCTTGTAATGCTTCAAAGGACGTCTTTTCATGGACTACCCAACAAAAAGTTTAAAAACTATTTTTTTCACAATGGAAATAAATGTCTATCTCTTTCCCTAGCTCATTCTGCAATACTCAAAGAAATCTATGAAAACGTTAAAATGATGCTTCAAGCTTTAAAGTATGAAGAGCATAGCTGACCAGTATCAGGGGATTTTATGTTGATTTATTTTCCAGTAAGACTGCAAATCAGACGCACTAAATATTCAAGCAACGTTTACTTATGGGATAGTAGAACAGATGCAAATCACTATTGGTAAGATCCGTCGCCAAGTAAACTAAGTTTCAAATAGGAAAACATGTCAAGTATAGGGTTTTGCATTAGAGACATGACAATTATATATCTTTATATGATTGAACCCTTAAACTTTTTTAATAAATTATCAATGTCAAAACGTTAGTTAAAGTCAACATTTTTATCATGATGAAGCTCACGAACCAGCAACGTTTGGAAATTATTAAAAATTACTATTAATCACTAGTATCAAAATATCATCTTCAGCAATGAAGCTCATTTCTGGCTCAATGCCTTTGTCAATAAGCAAAATATGCATTATCGTTCAGCAACAAACCCACATGTACTTCTTGAGATACATGTGCAAAAAATTACTGTTTGGTGCGGTTTACATATCGGATGTGTGATTGGGCCGTATTTTTTCGAGGATGAAAACGACCGTTATGTTACCGTCAATGGAGAGCGCTATCGTGTTATGTTGAAAGATTATTTGTGGCCAGAATTGTATGAACTTAACAATAACGATATGTGGTTTCAAAAAGACAGTGCCACCAGTCAAACAGCGCGCTTCACAATCGATTTGTTGAAAGTTTTTTATTGATTGTTATGTCATTAATGGAAAAACCTATATAAGCCGATTGTAGAGCCCGATCGTGTTTTGATGCTTCCGTTGCGTATAAAACTAGGCTTCATTAAGCAATTTCAAAGCTATTAGCTGAGATTTGGGGGAATATTTAAAAAACAGTTTTCTTAAATTGTGAGAGCTAAAATCAAAGGTGGCATTTTTGTCAGTCCTTAAATAAAACAAATAATGGCTGGTAAAAAAATTTACACATTTGCTCAATACCTCCTAAAAACAAGCATAATAAAGCCTTAAAGCAATGATCCGTGACTTTATCAGAAATTAAAAACTAAAAGTAGCAAGAGACTCCTCCTGCCAGAAGGGTATTTACAAATAATCAGTAAATCAAACAGCCTCTTTTCAATATCAAAACATGACTCATACATATATTCCATGGATAGAGCTCGGTAAAGAATATATGGCTATTATAAATTTTAATTTTCTGCAATTTTTTCAGTGTGTTGACCTCAATGTTTGAGTAGTTGTGATAACATATCAATATTACAAAATGTTTCTAAAATTTTCGTCAAAATCCATACAAAACTGAAGTGTTTGGGTCCTTTGAGAACGTGTATTTGAACAGTATTATGTGTAATTGGCACCTTTTGATTTTAGGGGCGAAGATGTAAGATGTACTATTATTAACCAATTTGATGGAGTTTCGACTTCTGAGGTGCTTGCTGCCCTTGTACTCACAAAGATCTACTTTCATGATTATTTTAAAGATTTGTCTGTCCAAAGATGTCCAACTGCGAGAGGGCACCAATTTTTGGTACATTTTCCATCACCCTGCACTCCTCCATGCAAATACTTCTAGTTTGACATGTTTTGAAATGTCCTTGAATACTCATATTGGCTGCATTTGGTAAAATTTTTTTTTTCAAGGGTCACTTTCCTACATGGGGAGACCCCCGAAATGACCTTAAAGTATTTTTTTTGTGCTGTAACTTTTGAGAGGGCACTATTTTTGACCTAGGTGTATAATTTTATCTCTGTAGCTTGTGTGGTTTGCAAGAAACTGGATGAACAGACGAATAGACAGGTCGTGATTTTAACAGTGTTTTATAAAATTATTTCACAATACCCGAAAACCTAAGCTCGGCCCACTAACTTCGCTTAGCAACAACGCACACATGCTTGTGAGATAGCTTCATGCCGAATCATGCGGAACGAGCTCTTATCGCATCGCGAAGATACACTACGAAGTGACTCATCCTTTACTCTTAAAGGCATCCCAATTAATTTTTAATGTCTTATGAATCGTTAATTTAACTGCATTTGTCAATAATAAAACTATGATTTGCAAATATTAAAGTCAAAAATATGAATTAGAAAATCAAGGTATCAAGTTTTTCCGAAAAGCGATATCAAACATAACAACTCTATAATTATAAAATAGAAACCTGGCAGATGTAGCTGACTATAATGTATTTAGTATAACAGCAAAGTAAATAATTTCGGCGAGGTATCTGGTAACCTTATCAGGAATCACCATTTCTGATTATCCGAGATAGCAGTCAATCTGTCTATTTTTCCGTTTGTCCATACGTCTGAAGTTTAATTGCAGGGTCGATCCAGACATGAAGAAACTGAAGGACCTTGTTCTTCAGCACCGACAAATCGAGATGGTTCTTTTATTTTTTGGTTCTTCGTCTTGATGGCAAACTCTGTCTGCTTGAAAAGGCTGGTTATACAAACCGCTAACCGATCATGAAATATCACAAAGTGAACACGAGTTCTGAGTCATGGTTCTGTACATGAGATTTTGATAGATTTCCGTAATTAAGTTTACTTTTGAAGCTAGCACAGTGAAAACAAAATAGTGGCAAATTAAAACGCATAATAACATATTGCTACATGTCCACTCAATTCTGCGAACTACTGTCGCAATTGTTGTCGCAACTGTTAATAACATAATGATCAACATTGATTGAAAAGAAGCAAACAAGAAGAGTAAACGAATGACGTCAAAAGCATGTACTCGAAAGCACAAGAATGGATCAAGTAGATCCATGAACAGTATCTGAAAGTGACGTCACTGCGTGTATTCAGAATTTCTCGAATATCGCAGGTAGTTTTCGTCAGAACATTCACCAATATACGAGAAATGGATTGAATGACCAGAGACCCTATATAAACCCGAGCTGAATGTATGGGGGATATAGTAGTAGTAAAATCTGCGATAGTAAAACTGCAATAGTAATACTGCAATAAGAGTAGAGCGCGAATTGACGGCGATATTGATGATAGTGAAGTAAAAGATTTTCGTGATATATTTGAAGACAGTTGAAACATAAATTGATAATACAAGTGAAAAGTAAATTAAGGTCCGATTTGTAAAATATGGAAATTAATTATTGTGCGCTCTTAATAAATAAACTCTGTCAACTTAATTTAAAAAACAGTGCGTTTTCACTTTCCCGGAACATTAAACTTATCGGCCGCGAGCCGTTTAACGCGACAATATATTATTTTTACGAGCTCAATTGATGGAACTGCTTAATTTCTAATTATTTAACAATACCCTTCAGGCAGGAGCACTCTCCTGCTACTTTTACTTGTTTTTTACAGCATGCTAATCTTCGTGCTAGACCGTTTGCACCCAGTCTTGCACGGACTCAAAGTACGTACAATTCACTACAGATTAATAAATAAACAAACGAATCAAATGCTTGGTGTAAAGCTCTTTTAGAATTCAATTCACGCTTCATTCCAAATAAAATGTCATTCGCTTCTGTTCTGGAATAGGTAAAATCCTTCTATCCTTATCTTCATGCACTAAACAAAATCTTTTCTAATCGTACAGCCTTTTGATCTCAAAGCTAATAGTGCCAACGTAACATAATAAACAACAAATTACCCTTCACTGTTTGTTGATATAAATAGGATCAAGTAAGCATCTCTTTACAGGACCTCAATTATCAGTTGTGAACTCATTCACCTTTTAACCCAAAACCGGTAACTTTTCTATTAGAATTGTCAAAATAAATGCACGCATAAAAGGGCTTGGGCAAGGCACGCGCTCATCCTGGAACGGGACCCTTGGATGAGTGCGTGTGTTGATGATTGCCTACGACCCTTGACTTTAAGGAAAAAATTATGCGCCCTTCTCATTTAGGATAGTGGTTCAAACTGGAATTTAAAAAATCACCTCTAGCCCTAGTGAAATTATTCAAATATTAATTAGGAAGAGCATAGAAAAAACTAGAATTTTTCACTAGTTTATTTTTTCATATTTTTAACATATGTACATATATGCTTTCTCTGGATTAAGTTTGATTCATTTCAAATGATACTCAATTCCCATTTTCATCTTTACAACTATTCCAATGAAATATTTGGGAACTTTAGTTGCCAGTACGTTTTTACCTATAACGTAGAATAATTTTCCACAGAGGGTAGAGATTTTACTTGGAAGCAATTCATTTCATTATTTCCGCCATTCCTTGTGCTCGTAAACTCCTCGGCATCAAGCAAGGGTGTTATTTTAATTTCACGTTCTAACCTTTGCTACTAGAGGAAGGAATAGAAGCCAAGGGATATTTCTCTCCTTTTAACAATTTCAAGTCCAAAACCCTCCCACCCTTTCAGGATTTGCTCCATGCAAAAACTTCCTACACACGATGACCCTTAGGCAAATCAACCCCCTTACTTAAAATTTGCCTAAGCTCAAGGTATGGTAAACAACGTTAACGGGAGCCATTCTGAACCATCATCTTCACAATATCTGCCGTTTAGTAGAGGGTTGTGTGTATCTAAGGCATATGAGGAATGAGAGTGATAGCACGGAATAAAGTAGAACCTTTCTCGCAAATCCCTTTTGGAAGTAATTTCTATATAAATTAATGACTAAAACTTATTATGTATGCGGGCCAACGCAGATTTTCTGAAGAGTTTTGTTGTCTATGTGGGTGCCATTAGATATAATGTTTTAGAAGGGGATGATAGCGTCGCCTCTTACGTTCATTCCTTCGTGACTGGCTTGGCTTGTCAACGTCATACAGTCCAGATAAACTTTGTTTAGTTAAATTTTTGAGTTGCTCGGCTAATCGAATTTTCACAGAATGTTTGTAAAGGAAAAGTTAAACAAAGTTTGATAAATGAGTTTCTGGCTACTTAAAATTCATTTTGCCTGAGTTATGAGTATGTAAAAGAAAACAAAATTACTACAATATATACATATGAACCTGAAAGTCGGCAGGCTTTGGT
Source organism: Odontomyia ornata (assembly GCA_963969285.1). Lineage (NCBI taxonomy): Eukaryota > Metazoa > Arthropoda > Insecta > Diptera > Stratiomyidae > Odontomyia > Odontomyia ornata. Next base: position 33,989,708 of record OZ017738.1, on the reverse strand, counting down.
TTATTTTGTTCTGTTTGAAATATTACTCTGGAACTAACTTCTGTTTGTCAGAAAAAAATTTCTGCAGCAATAGCATGTATTTATAATGAATACCCGGGCATGCCTTCATCTTGAATTTGCCTCCAACACCCAAATTAAATATCCCCAAACCTGAAACAAATTAATTCATTCTGCTTTGAAATTCAATTTCTTAGAAATGTTACATATCGGCAACTTCTCTACCCAAAAGGACACACTTAATCTCATCTTTTAGATTCTTTAAATATGCATATGCTACGCTCACACGTGTAAGGTTGATGAGAAAAGTGACTGAACTGGATTTAATTTAACTTAACGGACCGGTGTTGGTCACTCAATCTAAATTCAACAACCCCTTTTGCAATCTCATCTCTCACTTTACCGGTTTTGATGTTCTTTGCATTTCGAAGAATTCTTCGTTTAATCGAAATTATTCGTTCGTGCCAAATAACCCTCAACTGAAAGGTCTTCGACATCGAGTTTTCTTGATGCGTGAGAAAATTTTGAATTCGTTTTCATCGCAAGTAGGGTGAGATTTCAACTGTCCTTTTGATATATTAAATTTGTGTTAATGGATAATGAACATCAAAAACAAATTTTGTGAACTGTTTGGGGATTGAATATCGAAACTTTGGATGCAATTAATACGTAAACTCAGATGGTATTTAACTCAGTAATCTATTCAGAATGTTAGTTTAATAAATTCATATTCGGAGCCGCAAATTAAAGATCGGTATAAGTGTTCCAAATCATACGATCGTTAGTTTTTAAGATTCAATGATTCGGCCACGAAGAAAAATATTTTAAAAGTCTTTAAAAACTCCATAAGGAATTCTCCCAACTATGGAAAAATCGTTCTAGCAAAAAAGCTGAATTCACTTTTCAAACAAAAGCTTATGGAAATTTCTAGAAATGTTGACGAAAAATTTGAGACATTTAATTAAAAGTTAAATAAAGGCTCATGGCATCCTTTCTATTGGTGTTACGCAAATTCAAAAATTCTGCTGAAGGAACTCATTCAGGAAACTGTCCGAATTTGATTTAACTTAGAGAACTAAAATAACGAACTTGAAATAAATGGATTGTTAAAATTTAAAAATTCCCATTGTGTGACCGAACAATACACTTTGATGTGTTTAAGTCATAATATAAATGGAGTGAATAGGAGGGCGGTCCGATAAGTACTTAGCATCACCGCCTGATGGCGCTACTATTGTATGAGAGATTCACTATCGTATGGTAAATTCTCGTAGAAGACTACTGTTTCCAAATTTCAGCCGCATCAAACTCGTAGTTTTGTTTTGACCACGTGTGGAAGCGGGCGGGATTTTAGAAAAATGGAGAAAGAGCAATATCGGTTGGTTTGATTCTTGTTTTTGAAAGAGACACCACGCAGTGAAATCAAAGAGCACTTGGGTGCTGTTTACGACTGCTCTGTTCCTGCCATGGCGACCATTAAAAATTGGTTTAACGAGTTTCAACGTGGTCGCACATCGGTTTTTGATGAGTTTCTCTCAGGCTCTCCGAAAACGGCTATCACGGAGGATAACGTGACAAAAATCCACAAGTTCGTATTGGCAGACCATTGATTGAAGGTGTGCGAAATAGCTGAGAAAGTAGTCGTCTCAAAAGACTGCGCTGCTCATATTTTACATAAAATTTTGAGCATGAGAAAGCTGTCGGCATGACGGGTGCCACATTTGCTCTCTCCGGACAACAAACGCTACCGTGAGACCATTGCAGGCCAATCTCTGACGCTGTTTAAGTGCAATCCAAAGCAGTTTCGCATTGTTTCGTGACCATTAACGAAACATGACTCCACTGGTACATACCAGAGACCGAGGAGTAGTTGAAATAGTGGATTTTACCCAGTGAGCATGCTCTGCAGAAGGCGAGAACTGTCCTATCGCTCGGAGAGGGGATGAGTACCGTTTTCTGGGATTCACAAGGTGCGATCTGCATCGAATATCTGGAGAAGGACAAAACGGTCAGAGGCCTCTACTATGGTGAATTAGTGTGCTGATTCAACGCTGAACTGCAGAAAAAATGCCCGATTTGGCAAAGAAAAAAGCGCTCCTCCACCATGACAACGCACCGGCTTACATCTCCGCCATCCCCAAATTGGTCGAATTGGGCTACGAACTGCTACCCCATCCACCATACTCTTCAGATTTGGCCCCGAGCGACTTCCTCTTGTATCTAAACTTGAAAAACTCACTTGACGAGCAGAAATTTGAGTCGAATCAGGAGCTCATTGCCGCCATGGAGGCCTACTTTGCAGACCTCGAGAAAACGAAGTTGGAGCATCGCTGGGTCAACAGTATGGAGCTAAGAGAAGATTGAGTTGAGAAATAATTCCCCACTTTTCCAAAATTTTCGTTTTTCTTTCGTAAGCTAAGCACCTATCCGAGCGCCCTCGTACAATAGTAGAAATTGATTCATTGAAAAGTGCAAAGGCTGAAATTCTGCATACTATATTTAAAATCGAATGCAATGACTTTTAAAATATTATGTAATATTGAAGTGAGCTCTTAAAGCAAATCGGTTGCATGGAACTAAAAAATACACAATAACAGCCAGAATAATTATGGAGCATATATTTCTCCAATCTTATTAAGTCCGTCACTGCTAAAAAAAGATGGAATCATGTAATCTTCACCCAGAGTTTGTAGTTTTATTGTTAAAATAAAGAAATTTAATAGTTCAAACAATTTTGCTGTGCTGAAATAACTTCAGCCAATTGCTTGAAAACTAGTTGGATACGGGAATAATTCTAAAGTAATTCGAAATTGAATTAAAAAAAATATATATATATATATATATTTATGTAGAAAGAAAATTACATTAGACTTAATATTTTGCATGGCTTTGATACAAAGTTAAATTTTACTTATTTGATGTAAATAATTAGTTACAAGTAAAAAAACACCGGTAAGTTGAAAAAAATTGTTTTTTTTGCTTGAAACACATGAATCGCTTCCGGCCTCAGCGTGACCAGTTATGCTTAGTGATGTGAAGTTAAGGGAATTTCATACAAATCCCTCCATCACGCTCCCAAAATTTCAGGAATGAGCTAAGGTTCAATACATATAAATAAGATGATTGCCGTAGGATGATTTGAAACTGCGCACATTAGTTTGGTTCAATTTTTATGCTGCACGTACAGCGATTTTCCTAGGAGAGGTTTAAGGTTTGTAGTTCAAATCAGCTCACATTTCATAACCGAAGTCAAGCTACGCAAATACGGGTTAAATATTTGAGACATTTAATTAAAAGTTAAATAAAGGCTCATGGCATCCTTTCTATTGGTGTTACGCAAATTCCAAAATTCTGCTGAAGGAACTCATTCAGGAAACTGTCCGAATTTGATTAAACTTAGAGAACTAAAATAACGAACTTGAAATAAATGGATTGTTAAAATTTAAAAATTCCCATTGTGTGACCGAACAATACACTTTGATGTATGTATTTAAGTCATAATATAAATGGAGTGAATAGGAGGGCGTTCCGATAAGTACTTAGCATCACTGCCTGATGGCGCCACTATTGTATGAGAGATTCACTATCGTATGGTAAATTCTCGTAGACGACTACTGTTTCCAAATTTCAGCCGCATCAAACTCGTAGTTTTGTTTTGACCACGTGTGGAAGCGGGCGGGATTTTAGAAAAATGGAGAAAAGGCAATATCGGTTGGTTTGATTCTTGTTTTTGAAAGAGACACCACGCAGTGAAATCAAAGAGCACTTGGGTGCTGTTTACGACTGCTCTGTTCCTGCCATGGCGACCATTAAAAATTGGTTTAACGAGTTTCAACGTGGTCGCACATCGGTTTTTGATGAGTTTCTCTCAGGCTTTTTGCTTGAAACACATGAATCGCTTCCGGCCTCAGCGTGACCAGTTATGCTTAGTGATGTGAAGTTAAGGGAATTTCATACAAATCCCTCCATCACGCTCCCAAAATTTCAGGAATGAGCTAAGGTTCAATACATATAAATAAGATGATTGCCGTAGGATGATTTGAAACTGCGCACATTAGTTTGGTTCAATTTTTATGCTGCACGTACAGCGATTTTCCTAGGAGAGGTTTAAGGTTTGTAGTTCAAATCAGCTCACATTTCATAACCGAAGTCAAGCTACGCAAATACGGGTTAACATAGTGTCTATAGAACTCATTTAACATATGTTGCATACTTTCTGAATTTTCCCACGGGCCTGATAGCTTAGCCGGGGCCCGATATGTTCGTATGTATTGTTCACATTAGGGTTTGTGTATACAGCAGTTGAAAGTAGCCAAGTCGCTTTCTGGGCGTTTTTTAAGACCAATAGCATAAGGAAAGGACGTGATAGCCACTGTTCGGTTTTTTCCAGATCCCAGTTTGAGTGCGGATAGTATGTGAATGTACTATGCTGGTTAGTACGTAGATTGGGGGACTTTGCAGTTAACCAGGCATTGTTAATATTTACATGTACATAAATGATGCCATTTGACCGAAATATTTTTTCATAAAGATTATAAATGTTTATCAATTAAAGTCTAGTGGTCATTAGAACAATGTAAATTCAACTTATATGGAAATAACACATGAATTATGTTCATACTTTCAAACAGTCAATCAAATAACAACGATTCTTTGAATCGTTAGCGGGCACTTTAATTGATTTATCAGAATCTATGTAATTTATTAACAAATGTAACCTCAGTTACCCCAACCACTTGTGCTGTTGTCTCAGCTATGTAGCTCAAACCCGTATTGATGTTGAATCCATTTCCCGAATTCGCCGTAGGCAACGCTGCGGTGAGGTTGAGACAACATCGTAACGGTCGACAGAAACATTTTTTTTTCAGTGTAAGTAAACAGAAAAAATAAACATGGAAGCTTCTGTGACACAAAATTTAAGGGGATAGCAATGACAATACACCTTGGAGAAAAGTTATCGTAGACTTATTACTCTGAGAAACACAGAATAATATCTTACAATTTTGCGATACATGAAATAACTTCTATTAAGTATTCAAAAAGTATAAATTTAAAGTATCAATTATAAGATACAATATGCAAAATTTATACTGTATATTATATTTTCCCCCTTCTCCCCAGTTTAAAACTGGAATCCGCAGTGAAGACTGTGGAGATCCCCAGATGAATACTGATAAAAATTTATTGGTCTGGCCAGTTGGTACTTTGACCAGCGTTTAGTTATCATATCCACTTATGGGACTAGTGGTGTTAAGTAAATTCAGTGACTCATGACTGATAGGTACTACTGTCCCTCAAGGGGTGGGGAATTATAAGTAGGTTACTTTGGGGATAATTGAAAGGAAGGGACTACATGACCTTATATGAGAATATACAAAATTTTTATTGACTTAAATTTTTTAAACTATCGACCATCATCTAGATGAGCCCGTTGTGTCTCAAGACTTAAAAATAATTAATTTGAAAATGTATATGATATCGAAACAAATCGTGAAAACTTTCATTTAAAAGTGCATAAAATTCGGAATTGGTACATATGTGTAAGAGTATCCTCTTTACATTTGTAACGGGGCAAAATTTCAGAAATTTTGCAGTTATTGTATGGTAGAAAGGAAAACAAAAAGGTTATTTTATCGATGCACTATACGTGAACGGTTGAAGTTCTTTAGCAGCCTTTTTTAGGGTTTTGTAAAATAATTTTACAAAACCCTACTAATTTCGCGACCAGTCTGTCCGTCTGTCCGTCCGTCCGTCTGTCCGCCCGTCCGTCTGTCCGTGTGTCACAGCAGTTTTTCTCGGAAACTACTTAAGCTAGAAGCATCAAATTTTGTGTGTAGGTGTAAAGTGGTGATCTCTTCAAAATTCAACACCAAAAAAAAAATGTATAAGGTATTTAAGGGGGGTCTCCCCATATAGGAGAGTGACCCCCCGAAAAAAAATTTCATTGAAGGTAGCCGATATGGGTATCAAATGAAAGGTCTTGATAAGAACTTTTCAAAACAGGTCTTAGTTTGGCAAAATTTGCTTCGAGGGGCGCACAGGGAGGGGGAATTCACGAAAAAATTGTGTCCCCCCCACCTCGCGACTGGACACCTGTGATCTGAAAAATCTGAAAAAAATCAGGATTGTAGGCCTTGGTGAGTACAATAACAACAAATACGTTAGAAGTCGCAATTCACTCAATTTTGTTAGTAATAGTATGATTTATCGATTTTATGTTTTCTTGAATAAAATCTTAACGGTACCCTTACATTCAATGAAATTCAGTACGTAGATGTATATTTATAAGACTGATCTATCCTGAAAGTTTCATAAAGATTGAATCATGTTTAGCGAAGTTATAGTGGTTTGAATTTTCCTGTGTTACTATGGGACAATATGCTCTGCATTTATTACTATGGCAACATATGGCTATGGAACAACATGCGCTTTTTACCGACTCAGACACTGCTGTCTTGCTAGGATTTGCATGAAAGTTTCAGGAATGATAGGTGTCATGTATATCTTTGAGAATCGGTTCAGCTAGTGGTATCAGTAATCGCAAAACAAAATAGTGGCTGTTTTTAATGCGAAGATTGAATAATTTTGAGTTATTTTTTCCCAACTTCAACGTTTAAGGTGCATGCTTTGAACACTTGATTCAATTTAATGAATGACTGAAGATGAGTACCTACAATAAATGCTCATAAGTGAAACAAGTCAAGGAGGTGGGAGAGAGCTCCTAGCAAAAGGGTTTTGTAACCATTCTAGGATTCGAAAAAACTGGCCATGAATCGATGATAACAGTACAGGAGAGTGGCCCCTGAAAAAAAAATTCATTAAACGTAGCCGATATGAGTATGAAATGAAAGTTTTCATGGGAGCTTTTCAAAACGGTTGTTAAACTGTCAGTTGCAGCTTCAGTGGGGGCACAGGGGGGAAATACATGAAAAATGTGTTTCCTCCGTTGCGGGTGGACATCTGAAATAATTATCAAGGGGATATTTATGAGTATAACAATACGAAAAACCTCAGAAGTCGAAATTCGTTCAACTTTTTTAATAATAGTATGATCTTCGTATTTCATATTTTCTCCAATAAAATCGTCTTTGACATGTTTCTTGATTTGATTCGATCTGGTGACTGCATTTTGTAAATTGAATACAAAACCCTTCTGACATGAGCGTAGGTCTGTTTAACCAACTTGTTTTTCTTTGTATTTTTATCTGAAAAAGCATTGGGATAATTTTTCTAGTAAATTCATGTCTATTTCTTGGAAGTCCTGAATTGCTAATGACGAGAGGTTTCTTTGTAGTTCGTGGACTAGTTTTTCAATCTCTAATGTTTTAAGGGGATTGTTGGTTATAGGCATGATGGGGAGTTCGCAGTTTTCCACAGTTGGAACACAATTTGTTTAGGTTAGTGGCTTTTTTGGTTTGTTTTCTCTGGAGAGGTCATTTCATTAAAACTTTCCGGACATCTCCTACCGGTTTCCTTTTATACATGAACTTGTCCTTCAATTGCGAAAAATCCATTTGAGCTATACTTCGTGGTCGAGCCCTTCATATCTATTTTTATTTATGATCGAACGTGCTACTCTGTTGGATACATTAAATATAAAACTGACTTCTACTTCATGCTTATATTTCGCCCATTTGGGGCATGATTAGTCTGTAACAGCATGTTCTTTGCTATTGCATAGCAGACATTTTTGTCGTTGCAAGATCCATTACATTCGGTTGAGCTGCATTTCAAGCTACTCGGAGTCTTGTCTTTACAGAATGTAGTGGTATGTTCTAACCTGCCGCAGGTTCTACACTGTCTAGGTCGGAATTTAAAATATTCAACTTTAGCATTAAAATATGCAATTTTTAGAAAGTCCGGGAGGTATTGCCCGAGACCATTATCTTAACTGATTTAGTCGGAATAAAGTTGTCAGGCTTTTCAGGGTCTCTCCTGTTAAGTCTTGTAGCGTAGATTAGTTTTATGTTGACCAGTAGTAATCTCATCTTGTTGCAGGGTCTAGTTATTTGAGCTAACTCCTTCAGGTCAAAGTCTAGCTCGACGCCCGAATTACCCCATACCTGCAGGTGAATTATATGAATTTCGGTGTTTTGCACTTCAAACCTTATAAATTTAGTGTACTCCCATTCTCTTTGAAATATCTACAGCTCTTCGTCGAGATTCGCTTCCCACAAACAGCAAGGCAATGATAAAACTTTAAAAATTCATTTTTGGCCGAATATAAATTACTTGTTTGATGACATAGCACGCATTTGTGCTATGCCAATATGTACTTGTATCAGTCTCACAACGTTATTTCTACTACTTCTAAAAAAATTTTTAATTTAATTAAGGTCACTGAAATTGTTTCAATGTTTTCGTGTGACTTAGAGTTACGCTTCCAATTCGAATGAAATAAAACAAAATTGGAGGAACATAATAATAATATTGAATTTGATTTATTATGTTGTTAAGTTTGGGCCTTCGCTTTCTACAACAAACGCCTCCACCTGCCTAGATCCATTGGCTGCGTCCTCCAATTTGGAAATCCGAGTAGCGATGAACTGTCTTCGTCGAACGAGTTAGCTAGCGTTTTCTGGTTTACCCACTGGTCTCCGGCCTTCATTCTCCCAACGAATACCTTTTTGTATATCCGTTGTTCGTCCATACCATTTACTTGGCCAGCCCATTGCAGCTTCCGCAGTCTTACAATCATTGATACCTCCAGTTTGTCAAAATTTCATACAGCTCATGGTTGTATCGAATCCACCATGGATCCCCGCTTAATTTCACTACAATTATCCACCTCTGGACCCGTCGTTCAAATGCGTTTAATCTGTTTGCTGATGCTTGGCTTAGAGTCCATGTTTCACACCCATAGCATAACATAGCACATGTCTTTTCACAGATTTGTGTACTTGGAGATATGTTTTCCTGTGTATGCAGCTGGTCTCCAAAATCGCCGAAACTGAATATAAAATTTTATTTGCGAGCTGTATTCTTCATCGGTTTGTTATCTCTTTAGTTAGCGTTTATAGTTATTTTAGCACCTAAATACACAAAATAGTCCACATTTCCGATATTGTATTCGCCAAGTCAGATATTTTATGCATTTGAGATATTTTTCGTCATTGTTAAGCTACTCAAAGCTAAAGAAAGAATAAGGAAATTCAATTGTGCTACTCGACAGGAAAGCAATTCACAAACATACGAAAACTAGAAAATATTAAGATTAGTGCGAAGACTTCAAAGTATTATCTGCAACATTTCCTTTCAATGTAAAGCCTGAGGATTGTGAATTCCGAGCTCCAGCAAACATCTTTCGTGCCTTTGTTTTGGAAGTAGCTTAATGAGGACATCAGCAACAGTTTCTTATATATGTAGTATAAAAAACAGGATTTCTTGCCAGTTTTCCTGCGCCTTGATTATCGTTGAATGTATGTACTTTAACTGTTTCTTCAGAACCGACTTCTTTAAGAAATTTGAATAAAAACTCCGCTCCTTTGCTCGCTTCTTTTATATCCATATATTTGGCTTCAGTTGAGGACCATGCAATTGTTCTTTGCTTGCGAGACCCCCAAGAAACAGATGCACTACGAATGATTAATGCTGATCCTGTGTAAGATCATTGATTGATTGGGCAATTTCCCCAGTCCACATCTACGAAACACGTTAAGCTTTCTATTCTTTTATCATCATTGAATCGTAGCCCAGAATAGCGAAGCACATGTTTGATTGAAAGCCCTTGCTGAATATGGGATGCCGGGTGGAGTTGATACGGCAAGATACATGAGGGTGCGTTATATTGTTAATCTTTTAGTTTTCCGTGGTTTTTGGAAAGTTTGCAACCAGATTCCACAGGAGTTGCAGCGGGCTGGCCATTTTCCATACTAAATCTTTTCAAAATATTTTGTATTATCCAATTTATGATAGTTGAGTCTTGTTTTAAGTATTCTTTAATTGTATTTCCAAGCAAAAATCTGCTTCTTCAAGATCGCATATTCTAAATGCTATATATATTATATATATAGATATTTCACTTCTAATAGTGTATATCTTTGATGAGGTTGTGTATACACATGGGTCAGAAACAGCCGGTGCTAAGCCAATTTTGTTCAAGGTTCGATTGATTTCTACGTTCCATTGGTATCCAGCTCATTGCTATCCGTGCAAGGCCTTCTCAAGCTTGCACACCATTTCGCCTCACATTTGAAGTACTTCCATACTTTGTTAGCTATCATCTTTAAAAGTTTATCTTCGGTAGTCGACATCTTTTTCAATATTTCTTCTAGTAGTGTGGACTTGTTCATTTAGAAGTCTTCGTCTATTGTTCCATTCGGGCAGATAGAGGTAACATCTATCTGGTGAATATTCATATCATTTTTGGCAGCTGAAAATGCCTCAGTGAACGTAGTCTTGTGACAGGAGAAAATATATCGTAAAATTCAACACCGGGCTTTAGGGTAAAGCTTTTCGCTACAATTGTTGTTTTTTTTCTTTTTCTTTTAAGCGATTCGTCAGCATTCCATTTATTTTGTAATACCATCGTATATCTAATATTTCTTAATATTTAGGCCTTTTTAGGATAGTCCAGGTATCATTGGTAATAAGGCTTCGATTCATTGTGCAGAAAGTATCCCTTCAGCCATCTTCTTTAGGAAAGATTTAACTAAAATAAATACCTGCTACTCACTTATTCATTAAGTAAGCATAGCTATTGTCCTTGTTACGTCAATTAGAATTATATATGTAGATATAGTATCGATTGTTTCATTTTCAAATCAAATTTTATAATCTATGAATTTACAGAAAAGGCATTCGATGGGAAGAAAACCCTTATTGCGTTGGTGTTAACTTGCCTCGCGAGTGCTACAAGAAATCAAATATCAGTATCAAATCAGTAGAATTGGACTATAGGGTTTTCTATGTGGTTTCCTTTGCCCAGGAGTGGTTGAAATTATTTTGTTTTTGTTGTGGCGAGTGGATAGTTTTCTTTTCACAATTTTAAATTTTAAGTGCTGACAAAAGTTCAGGGAATCACTTATCATTCGGCAATTCAAGGGGTGGTGGTAACACGACAGGACAAATGATTAGCGCTGCCGCCCTTCTTAACTGCGCTTTCTGGGTCCTGAAAGCTACACCTAAAAGCTCTGGGTATTGAGCTTATGAGTAGCCCCATTATTTTCAAAAGAACATGTCAATATTTTTGATGTTATACTAACCATAAAGTAAATATAGCATTTAATATTTTGAGTAGCATATTTCATGCGGTAGTGATTGTGTGGTTTTATTATTATATACTGTAGTCCATGTGGGGCAGTGGTTTAGGGCAACTCCTAAGTGCAAACCTCAGTAGCGGCATCGAGTTTAAGATTCTGATGCTGCTGTCGGACTATCAGCCCATCAAGCTGTCATGGGTACTAATTGAAAAATTAGGTAATAATCACATGATTGTGGGTATTATTGACCTTATTACCTCGAATTCCGTTACAGTCATGGGATGAGATACCCGAACAATAAATCTTAACGCCAAGGTTCGGATTTGGACTGTTGTACGATGAATTATTATTATTATTTTTATTATTATTATTACTATTCTTACAAACTATTTTAAATGCTAAACTTTCGACAAAAACTGAGCATCATTAGTGAACAACAAGTTGGTTAAAAATAAACCTGCAAATGGACAATCAAAGAGAGCATTATCGACATATTTTATTGTTTTACTTCCGAAAGGGCGAAAATGGGGTACAAGCTCGAAAGAAATTATATGAAGTTTATGGTGAGGACTGCCTTACTGAACGCCAGTGTCAGCGTTGGTTTGCTCGTATTTGTTCTGGAAATTTTGTATGTGAAACCTACTGGTCGTCCATCCACTCACTACTGATGACGACAAAATAAAGGCGTTAATCGAAACTAACTGGCGTATGACAATTTTAGAGATAGCAAAGAAGCTCAACACATCGAATTCACCCGTTCACTTCCACTTGCAGCAGCTTGATTACGTAAACAGACTGGATGCTTGGGTTTCTCACGAATTAAAAGAAATCGACCTCACCAAATTCATTAACATGCAACCCTTTGCTGAATCGTAACCAAAACGACCCACTTCTAAAAAGAATCATAACAAGTGATGAAAAATAGATTATTTATGATAATAAGTCTGAAAACGATCATGGACCAAGCAAGATGAGCCCCCACAATCGACATGTAAAGCCAATATTCATCAAAAGAAAATTATGTTTTCTGTGTAGTGAGATTACAAGGGTATAGTCTACTTTGAGCTGCTTCCGAGAAACCAAACTATTGATTCGAGTGTCAACTATCGCCAACTTTCGAAATTGAACGAAGAAATCAAGAAAAACTGCCCTCAACTGGCCAATCGCAAAGGCGTGATGTTCCATCGTGATAACGCCAGACCCCTTTGATAACCCGTCATAAATTGATGGAGCTCAATTGGGAACTGATGCCACAACCACCCTATTATCCTGACTTAGCATCATCAGACTAATATTTGTTTCGCTCCCTTCAAAACCATTTGAATGGTAAAACTTTCGATTCCGATCAGGCTGTTAAAAATGAGTTGGACCAGTTTTTCGCTTCTAAAAACCAAGGTTTTTTGAACGTCGAATTTTTCAACTTACCGAAAGATGGCAAAAGGTCATCCAACCAAATGGCCAATACATCATTGATTAATGTTTGTTATTAATATAAATAAATTTACTTTGAAAAAGATGAAAAAAAGGACATTAATTACCTAGAATCTATTGGGTTGTTTGATAACTATCGAACAACCCAATGGATTCTAGGTCCCTTGCAAACGTATATCTCCACAACATCATGGGTTGTTTTTGTAATTTTTAAATTTTCAATAAGCTGTAACTTTTTTTTTGAATCAAACAAACGATCGAGCCCACGAGTCCAATGTTTATTATATTAACACTAACGTTTGGAGCACTTCAATGTGCTTCTTTTCAAGGTTAAATACATATGGATTTTCATTTTTGTAATTTAATAATAATCAGCGCATACCGATAAGTTAATTAGTTTCCCAGGGAATCATTCATTTAAATGATTAGCATAGCACATTAATCAGTTTAACATCATTGATATTTTCAAACGCATCGAAAATAATGTTCTTAGAGGAAATGGAAATTTACACCAAATAATCATACTCTAAACTTTATTCGGAATTTAATTAGGCTTTCTACTATAAATATGTTATTCTTCGTAGAGATGAATTATCAATGATAACTTGTATTGAAAATGAAAGATTTTTTCAACTGGAATGTATTGTTATCGACAAGATAAAGAGATTTATAGAAACGGGTTTGGTTATGGTAGTGTATAGCAATTGTTATTAGTATTTGTTTGGTGGTTGTCGATATTTGTATGAATTTTCAAGGTATTTTTAAATCTAAATTTATTATTGCTGGCATTTTTAGTTTTATAAATATACTCGTACCATCGGGAATTGCTTTGTTGGATAAGAAGGGCAATGCCCGACGGGTTCCCAAGAAATAAAAAGAATCGCCCTGCCTATCAAATAAACAAAATTATTGAGATAAGGGTTGTTTATAACAGTCTATTTTTCATTCAGTTTTGACGACTTTGAAGACCAGCTGCATACAAAACAAAGCTCCAGTATACAAATCTGTGACAATATCTGTGTTATGCTATGAGTGTGAAACATGGACCCTAACCCAAGTAACTGCAAACATATTGAACGCCTTTGAGTGACGGGAATTGTGGCGGATAGTTGGAGCGAAACTAGATGGGGAGCAATGGCGAATTCGATACAACCATGAGTTGTATGAAATTTTTGACGAGCTGGAGGTCTCAACGATTGTAAGACTGTGGAAGCCACATGAATGGATCGAATGGACGAACAATGGATACCCAAAACAGTTATTCATTGGGAGAACTGACCACGGAAAAACCGAGGAAACGCTGGTCTGACTTGGTTGACGAAAACAGTTCATCGCTGCTTGCTTTTGAAAATTGGAGAACGCTTATTGCAGGAAGCGAAGACCCGAAAGGGGCTGTAGCGCTATGAAGAAGATAACAATGTACGGGTGTTGACATTAGAGTTAGTTATTGAACAATGGTTATTTAATATGGCTATGGATATTTTATATGCATTTTTAAGTTTTTCATATCAGATTTACTGTTGATGGTATTTTTTGGTTGCAAAAATCGTTCGTTTCAAATACAACTTTTCGTTGGTAAATCATTTTCAGTAAGAATAACAACATTAGAAAACCTAATTAAATTCCAAATATAGTTATGCTTATTTGATATCAGTTTCAATTTTCTTTAGGAACATTATTTTCGGTACATTTGAAAACATCATTGGAGTTAAACCGATTCTTGTACAGTGCCAATCATGTAGATTAATGGTTCCCTGGAAACTTAATTAACGTATCGATTTGTGCAGACCATTATCAAATTACAGAAATGAAAATGTATATGTTTTTAGCCTTGAGTTCCCAAAACGTTGGGGTTGTAATAATTAACATTTGACTTGTGAAATTGTTAGTAAAGTAAAGTAAGACGAGTTATTGCTTCACCGTGTTATGAAATTTACATTATAATACATAAAGCAGGTAGAAAGAAATCTAAATATATTTTTTCGTCAAATTTGAGGGGCCCATTGGATTTTATAGGCAAAAATCTAAAATTAGTGAAATGTACTATTATTAACCCTTAACTGTCACACTTTAGAATAATCACGTAAAATTTAAAATTTTTTAATATAATTAATATTTTTGTTGCAAAATTTTTTGGACATTGCTTAAGGTTTTTTCCAAATAACCAAATGATATTTTAAGCCAAATTTCATTACTGACATTTCAAAAATATATAAAAACTACGTAGAAAAAAAATCGCTTAAACTTTTTATAAGAAAATCTCGTAACCTTTTAATTTTATAGATTTTTGGATATAAATTCTGAAGTAAATGAATAAAAAAATACACTTTAAGGCAGAATGAGAAATGTTAGTCTTTGTTTCAAAGCAAGTATTCATTTTAAGCAAAAACTGGAGCAAAAATGATTCAGCATTAATTGCAAATTATAATAGTTTTTATGTAAGCAAAAAAATATAAAGCAATACAAATTTTTGATACAAAATTCATACTTCTTCTCCGGCACATTGAACACACAAGTATGTATAGACGGTGTGTATCGGTGTGTATCGCACATTGGTCTTCTACACGAAGGACGCATCATTTTAGTTTTTTTTTCAGCTGTACGCGTGCGTTTACTACATCCTGCCTTTGTCACTAATTCAGATCTGTCATCGTTTAATGCGTTTGATGCATTAAGTTTCGAAACTGTTCTTTTTCCTTGGCAAAAAGAGGTCCGTAAAACTCCATTATTTACTTGTATCTGTAAGTGTGTCGTTGATAGATGCAATATTAACAATTTCACGCAATTATTTGCTCTTACTGTGTTAGGAATATTTCAGATTTGTCCAACGCACAGCACACTTCAAAAAATACTCGAACATTACCAGATCGAGTATACAAAAAATTGTCTCATTGGCCAGCGGCTCATTTTCCTTTCAGTGGTGTACGCGTGACAAAGCTGGTCAAACGTATCTGTACCGTCCTTGACGTTATTGCAATGCAAGATAGTGTCTGGTTTTCTGTTAGTTATTTTTACAATTTTTTTTGAGCAAAATGCAATAAGGCTGCTTTTGACGAAAAGCAAAATTTAGTATCTTCATATCAGCTGGAATTTCTCTTTTGTTTTTTTCTGATTGTTCCCATCATATACACATACATATTATACGGTTCTTCCTAAAAACATTCCAATAATGGGATTCTTGTGAACCAGTTATTTTGCGTTTCTGAACGATTTGTTCCATAAATAGGTTCTGTTATATTCCAGAATTGATTGAATTGATGTTTCGCCCACAAAAAACAGGTTCATCAACTGTCAACATATTTAACATATATCAATTTTGACAATTTTTTTATAAATACCTCCCAAACTTGTCTAATAGGCGCTAATCTGTCGTTTCAATTTCGTTTATCGTTAAAAAGTATACAAATACTAAGAAACATAAATCTAATCTTAACATAGAATAGTCGTACATTTTTAAACCATAATCATGTTTCCAAAGCTTTTCAATGTCAACGTTTGAGCTCTTCAATGCTCCTGTATAATACAAATGCTATCATTTCAACGATATAAATATGATGATAGTATGTTTGAAGTTGTTGATCTTGTTCAATAATATGAGAGCAGTTCTATTCAATTTCCATAATTATTTCATAAAGTTTATCAGTGAATAAAACCACCAAAGTTGTTCAAAAGTCATTAAGTCAATAATTGGGCCAACAAGACAAGTGACGCGTTCCTAAGATACCGACAGTCGGTCTGAAAAAATATTGCATGTATAAATAACAATGTGTGCCCAGGAAAGTAAATAGCGTGTTATTTGTCATGAAAAGGAAATTTGAGATAACGAATTTATAAGTATGAACTTACCTGAGTGTCTTGAGGGAATTTACGTGCTCCATTTACAGTTATTTTTGCCTCTCAATGTTGTAGATGTATGTCTCCTTTTTGGATCTTCTGCATTTGCAGTATCTGCATGTTTTTGTGGGCGAGCACGTGTTTCTGAAAGTCATAGCCTCAAACTGGCGTTTTCCGTCTCCTTATTAGATTCTTCCTCTTCATTGGAGCTGCTATCAGCAAGTTCATAATCAGTAGGTTCATCTTCATCTACCTCAACATATCATCTTCTCCCGAAGATGCTATGTCAACTGCCTCTTAATGTAAATCATCTACCACTAGCTCCTCTCTGACAGATTGAGTCCTTGTAGCGAGAAGTCATGTTTTTGACTAGATATTAAAAAAAATCTTTACAATGGCGAAAAATTCTTTTCGTCATAATGCTACTACTTCATTCACAAAATGCACCAAAAAAACATTTTTATTATTTTTGCTCCAATTTGCACAAAAAAATAACAGTGCTGTCACACTAAGGTATTTCAGACCCCACTCAAACTTTGACACGTTTTCTACAACTACCAAAGTTTTATTGACCTGCTACTTTTGCTCCGACGAGTAGTTTTCTCAGTAGCAGTTAAGGATTAATAAAGTTGATCAAATTTCAACTTCTGAAGTATTTATTGACCTTGTATTAAAAAAAAACTGCTTCAGTATTTCAGGGTTTTCAGAACAAATACATACAGTCGAATGTGATGGGCAAATATTTTTCGTACTTTTCCACTCCCCCGACACATTTCGATGCCAATAATGTTAGTTCAAGATCTGTTGAGAAGATATTCCATCAAGATCTTTCATTTGATACCCATATTGGCTTTCGTTGGTAAGAAAAAACATTCACCGTCTATATGGGAATACCCCTTAAAAGCCTTATAAACTTTACACCAACGTACAAAATTTCATGTTCCCAGCTTATGTGGCTTGCGAAAAAACTTGCTGTGACGAATAGGGGGACAGATAGATGGATAGATAGAGATTTGGTCGGGTTTCGCAAGATTATTTTACAAAGCCATGAAAAATAATGCTTTCACATTCAACCGATTAAGCAGTTTTTGACGGCCTACATATGTCGTTAAAGAATTGATTTGATTTCGTCCATTAGGCACAAACACCAAACTATGTATCTAAGTATAATGAAGAAACAGTATAGTATGCCACAATTAGTAACGGCGCCAAATTTTGAAAAGCTAAAGCATCAAAACACTTTATTGGATATTATTTGCATGTACGTTGTGCTATTCTATTCATATAAAAGATTTTCCATTAGGGACATAACAATGTTATCTATTAATAAAACATAGAAATATTTGAGATATTGAGCTCAAAATTATTATGGATGTAGTGCAAGCATTACATTTTATGAATTTCGGTCATATGACCACCACGAGCCCGATTACAGCGTTCGATTCTTTGGTCCCGGTTTCCCACCACTCTGGCACACATTTCGACCGAAACGTTGGCAATTTCGCGTTGAATATTGTCTTTGAGGTCGTCTAAAGTTGATGGCATATTAACATAGACTAGTGACTTGATATAGAAATCAAATGGCGTGAAATCGCATGAACGAGGCGGCCATTCGACCGGACCATTTCTTGAGATAACACGTTCACCAATTTGCCTTTCAATAAATTGATTGTGAGGCATGCTATGTGCCCGTCTTGTTCAAACCACATATAGTTGATGCCAAGTTCATTCAATTCCGGCCACATCTAATTTTCCAACATAACACGATAGCGCTCTTCATTGACGGTAACATGACGGTCGTTTTCATTCACAAAAAAATACGGCCCAATCACACCTCCGGCATTAAAACCGCAGCAAACAGTAATTTCTTGCAGATGCAACGGTGCCCTAAGAAGCACATATGGGTTTGTTGCTGGCCAAAAATGAGCTTCATCGCTGAAGATGATTTTCCTATGGAATTCTTCATTTTCTTCAAGCTTTGCCTGAACTCAATTGAAGAAGTTTCGGCGTTTCGAATGATCAAGCGGGTTTAATTCTTGAGTCAATTTGATCTTGTAACCATATACGCCAAAATCTTTTCGCAAAATACGCCACAGTGTCGTTTTTGCAATGTTCAATTCTTGAGCACGAAGTAGAATCGACTGATTTAACTCATTTTGAATTGATTCACTTAGAGCTGCGATATTGCCGTTCCGTCGAGTGGTACGCTACATTTTGGCACCAGAACATCCGATAGTGAAAATTTTGACTCAAACTTATCCGCTATAGCCTGTCGTGTGGAACGATTATTACGACCGAAAAATGGAGTAAGCATTCTTAAAGTTGGGAATACCGACTCAGAATTTCGCTAGTAGTTTTTATAATTTCCAAACGTTGCTAGTTCGTAAACTTTACCATGGTAAAAATGTTGACTTGAACCAACGTTTTGACGTCGGTAGTTGGTTAAAAAAAGTTTATAGGTGCGTTTATATAAAGATATGAAATTCTTATGTCCCTAATGGAGAACCGTATATATATATATATATATATATATATATATATATATATATATATATATATATATATATATATATATATATATATATAGGAATCAAGAAAATAGATTCACTTGGAAAACATAAAAATTGATAATTATTTTAGAAACTTGTCACGCTTTTACGCTCGAGACTTTAGTCTAACAAAAAATATTGAAATATCTAATGAAGTTTTCTGTATAAGATATAAACGCCTACTTTACTAAATTTTTCTGATCAGGCATTCCTGTATGTTCGGCATTAGGGTCTAATTAAATTCTGCATTAGACGAGGAGGCAAGAATATAATCCTGCAAAGGGGGTCCACAGCCATTCTATGAGATGATTCATAAGCCAGCAATCAATCAAACCCATTATTTACATCAAATTATAGCGAAAACTTTAGCTATAAAATTTTCACGCATAGCCAGTGGTCATATATGTACATACATATATACTCGTACATACACATTTCAACTGGAGCGCTACGGCAGGGGGGCCTTGCGGTCCAGACCTTGCTCGCCTTAGACGGGCGTGGGCGCCAACTAACTGCTTTGGCTTGAATCTCACACTTGACCGCCCAGCGAGTAGGACGGTTTGCCGGTTTGATAAATATTGGATAGTCTAAAAAGTATTGAGCCTCTTTTGTCACTAGATTGTGTTTGTTGTCATGTATCGGGCAATACTAATCAGATTGAGTCAAACTGACATGCGTTTGAAAGGTGACATTCCAGTCTACAATTTTCATCTGGTCAGTTTTGTATTTTGTCATTCATGTCAAAAGTTGTATTCATTTAAAAATGAGTAAAATTTCTGAAAAAATCGGTTATATTTTACAATATTACTGCGATCAAGGTGAGAATGCATCGCAGGCTCGTGAAAAGATTTATGCTGTCTACGGTCAAGAAACTATACCAGCCAAGAGATGGTTCACTCACTTTCGTTCTGAAAATTTTGATGTCAAATATGCACCTCGCTCAGGTCAACCAATCACTGAAAAAGTCGATGAAATCTTACAAAAAATTTAAGAAGACTGACACATAAGCAGCCATGATATTGCTGAGGAACTGAATATCCATCACTAAACAGTTTTGAACCATTTGCGTAAGACTGGATACACAAAGAAGCTCGACGTTTGGGTGCTGCATGAATTAACACAAAAAAAATTTGATCGACCGAATTTCCATGTGCGAAATGCTAATAAAACGCAACGGAATTGAGCCATTTTTGAAGCAAATTATTACGGGCGATGAAAAAGATCGTGGCCAAAAAGGTGAATCATCACAAACGACTTCACAGCCAGGATTGACACCAAATAAGGTTATGCTGTGTGTATGGAGGGATTGGAAGGGAATCGTTTATCATGAGGTGCCATAACCTGGCCAAATACTCAATTTGGCTCTGTACTGTCAGCAATTAACTAGATTGAAACAAGCAATTTACAAAAACCGGCTAGAATTGATCAATAGAAGGGACATTGTCTTCCATCATGATTATACCAGAGCACACACATTTTTGATGACCCGGCAAAAATTGACAGAGCTTGGCTGGGAAGTTTTGATGCATCTACCGTATAGTCCAGATCTTGCACCATCAGACTACCATTTGTTTCGGTCTCTGCAAAACTTTCTTAATGATTGAAATTCACTTTAAAGAGGGAATGTGAAAATCACTTCGCCAAGTTTTTCGTCGATAAATTACAGAAGTTGTACACAAATTAAATAATGGATCCACCCAAAAAATGGCACACAGTCATAAATAATAACGGACAATATGTACTTAAATAAAATCCATTATAAATAAAAGAAATATTCCACCGAAAAATGGCAAAAAAGGCTCAATAATTTTAGACTTACAAATATATATTTTAGCTATTAGTTCAATTGAAAGGACACTATCTTCCCCACCATGTACTCAAATTATTCACCACCAAAACACAACCAGCACAAAGAACTTATTCACAAGTTTATTCACTAACTCCCGCTCCAAGTTTACGCACTACTTAGGGAAATATACTCTCTGTCCCGGGGAAAAAGTAACGAAAAAATAGAAATGCCCAATATTCAAGAAATTTAATAGAGAGTAAATTCTTTCACAATTGAAAATCAATAAATTTTGCTGTAAGTAAATGCTTTAACAATTGAAAATCAGATTTCACTAATCTTCTCTAATTATTTACAATTACCTCCTAGTTGATTTGCATCGTCGGTACCAATAACAAGTCGTGCATGCAAGTTCCACTCCCGTACAGCCGTTTTGAGGATCCTTCCACGAGCTCGTATCGGAATCTCCTTCATAACTTTTGTTAGTTCTCCACTTGATCCACGATTCTGCCCATCGTTTTCCCCCGCAAACAATTAATTTGAGTTTTGCGACTCGCAACAATAGAAAAATGAAAGCGTTCGTCCACAACTAGGAACGAAAAGGAACTTTGATCATTTGCTAATTCCAAAACAAAAAACTCATCACTCGAATTCCGTCACTTTCAACGAATCGAGAACAAACAAGTTGGGTAAACAGACCTACGCTCATGTCAGAAGGGTTTTGTATTCAATTTACAAAATGCAGTCAACAGATCGAATCAAATCAAGAAACATGTCAAAGACGATTTTATTGGAGAAAATATGAAATACGAAGATCATACTATTATTAACAAAGTTGAACGAATTTCGACTTCTGAGGTTTTTGGTATTGTTGTACTCATAAATATCTCCCTTAATAATTATTTTAGATGTCCACCCGCGACGCGGGAAACACATTTTTCATGTATTTCCCCCCTGTGCCCCAACTGAAGCAAAAACTGACAGTTCAACAACTGTTTTGAAAAGCTCCCATGAAAACTTTCATTTCATACGCATATCGGCTACGTTTGATGAATTTTTTTTCAGGAGCCACTCTTCTGTACTGTTATCATCGATTCATGGCCAATTTTTTCGAATCCTAGAATGGTTACAAAACCCTTTTGCTAGGGGCTCTCTCCCGCCTCCTTGACTTGTTTCCCTTATGAGCATTAATTGCAGGTACTCATCTTCAGTCATTCATTAAATTGAAAAAATAACTCAAAATCATTCAATCTTCGCATTTAAAACAACCACTATTTCAGCTAAACTTTTTTTTTTTTAATTGGATCATTTCACCCTTTTCACATCAACTTAATGTAAATCTATACGACAAATTTGCTCTACATTTGAAGCTTATCTAACGTCGCGCGGATATCGATCACTCTTTCGGATGGCTCCGATAGCTTTTTAAATTACTTTTTATGGAATTGTTTGCAGCTACATATAAATGAGTTGCATATTTTGAATAATAATTTTTCTGAAAAATTATTAGAGAAGAAAAATGTTAGAAGAAGGTGGTTTCGACGTGTGCACTAATTCTCCTCAGGCCATCACTCTTAGATACACACCGGTGATGGCGACCACCATGCTCAGAGGTGAGAGAGTTAATTTTTAATTTTTCTACTTATGCAAACTCAATATGTTTTTGTATCTGCAAGTTATATTCAAGGTAAATTTCTCTTGTAAGTACTTGTATTAGCTAAACTTTTTTTTTTTTTATTGGATCATTTCACCCTTTTCACATCAACTTAATGTAAATCTATACGACAAATTTGCTCTACATTTGAAGCTTATCTAACGTCGCGCGGATATCGATCACTCTTTCGGATGGCTCCGATAGCTTTTTAAATTACTTTTTATGGAATTGTTTGCAGCTACATATAAATGAGTTGCATATTTTGAATAATAATTTTTCTGAAAAATTATTAGAGAAGAAAAATGTTAGAAGAAGGTGGTTTCGACGTGTGCACTAATTCTCCTCAGGCCATCACTCTTAGATACACACCGGTGATGGCGACCACCATGCTCAGAGGTGAGAGAGTTAATTTTTAATTTTTCTACTTATGCAAACTCAATATGTTTTTGTATCTGCAAGTTATATTCAAGGTAAATTTCTCTTGTAAGTACTTGTATTAGCTAAACTTTTTTTTTTTTTATTGGATCATTTCACCCTTTTCACATCAACTTAATGTAAATCTATACGACAAATTTGCTCTACATTTGAAGCTTATCTAACGTCGCGCGGATATCGATCACTCTTTCGGATGGCTCCGATAGCTTTTTAAATTACTTTTTATGGAATTGTTTGCGCGCGACGTTAGATAAGCTTCAAATGTAGAGCAAATTTGTCGTATAGATTTACATTAAGTTGATGTGAAAAGGGTGAAATGATCCAATTAAAAAAAAAAAAGTTTAGCTAATACAAGTACTTACAAGAGAAATTTACCTTGAATATAACTTGCAGATACAAAAACATATTGAGTTTGCATAAGTAGAAAAATTAAAAATTAACTCTCTCACCTCTGAGCATGGTGGTCGCCATCACCGGTGTGTATCTAAGAGTGATGGCCTGAGGAGAATTAGTGCACACGTCGAAACCACCTTCTTCTAACATTTTTCTTCTCTAATAATTTTTCAGAAAAATTATTATTCAAAATATGCAACTCATTTATATGTAGCTGCAAACAATTCCATAAAAAGTAATTTAAAAAGCTATCGGAGCCATCCGAAAGAGTGATCGATATCCGCGCGACGTTAGATAAGCTTCAAATGTAGAGCAAATTTGTCGTATAGATTTACATTAAGTTGATGTGAAAAGGGTGAAATGATCCAATTAAAAAAAAAAAAAAAAAGTTTAGCTAATACAAGTACTTACAAGAGAAATTTACCTTGAATATAACTTGCAGATACAAAAACATATTGAGTTTGCATAAGTAGAAAAATTAAAAATTAACTCTCTCACCTCTGAGCATGGTGGTCGCCATCACCGGTGTGTATCTAAGAGTGATGGCCTGAGGAGAATTAGTGCACACGTCGAAACCACCTTCTTCTAACATTTTTCTTCTCTAATAATTTTTCAGAAAAATTATTATTCAAAATATGCAACTCATTTATATGTAGCTGCAAACAATTCCATAAAAAGTAATTTAAAAAGCTATCGGAGCCATCCGAAAGAGTGATCGATATCCGCGCGACGTTAGATAAGCTTCAAATGTAGAGCAAATTTGTCGTATAGATTTACATTAAGTTGATGTGAAAAGGGTGAAATGATCCAATTAAAAAAAAAAAAGTTTAGCTAATACAAGTACTTACAAGAGAAATTTACCTTGAATATAACTTGCAGATACAAAAACATATTGAGTTTGCATAAGTAGAAAAATTAAAAATTAACTCTCTCACCTCTGAGCATGGTGGTCGCCATCACCGGTGTGTATCTAAGAGTGATGGCCTGAGGAGAATTAGTGCACACGTCGAAACCACCTTCTTCTAACATTTTTCTTCTCTAATAATTTTTCAGAAAAATTATTATTCAAAATATGCAACTCATTTATATGTAGCTGCAAACAATTCCATAAAAAGTAATTTAAAAAGCTATCGGAGCCATCCGAAAGAGTGATCGATATCCGCGCGACGTTAGATAAGCTTCAAATGTAGAGCAAATTTGTCGTATAGATTTACATTAAGTTGATGTGAAAAGGGTGAAATGATCCAATTAAAAAAAAAAAAAAAAAGTTTAGCTAATACAAGTACTTACAAGAGAAATTTACCTTGAATATAACTTGCAGATACAAAAACATATTGAGTTTGCATAAGTAGAAAAATTAAAAATTAACTCTCTCACCTCTGAGCATGGTGGTCGCCATCACCGGTGTGTATCTAAGAGTGATGGCCTGAGGAGAATTAGTGCACACGTCGAAACCACCTTCTTCTAACATTTTTCTTCTCTAATAATTTTTCAGAAAAATTATTATTCAAAATATGCAACTCATTTATATGTAGCTGCAAACAATTCCATAAAAAGTAATTTAAAAAGCTATCGGAGCCATCCGAAAGAGTGATCGATATCCGCGCGACGTTAGATAAGCTTCAAATGTAGAGCAAATTTGTCGTATAGATTTACATTAAGTTGATGTGAAAAGGGTGAAATGATCCAATTAAAAAAAAAAAAGTTTAGCTAATACAAGTACTTACAAGAGAAATTTACCTTGAATATAACTTGCAGATACAAAAACATATTGAGTTTGCATAAGTAGAAAAATTAAAAATTAACTCTCTCACCTCTGAGCATGGTGGTCGCCATCACCGGTGTGTATCTAAGAGTGATGGCCTGAGGAGAATTAGTGCACACGTCGAAACCACCTTCTTCTAACATTTTTCTTCTCTAATAATTTTTCAGAAAAATTATTATTCAAAATATGCAACTCATTTATATGTAGCTGCAAACAATTCCATAAAAAGTAACCACTATTTTGTTTTACGATTACTGATACCACCAGCTGAACCGATTCTCAAAGATATACATGACACCTTTCATTCCTGAAATTTTCATGCAAATCCTAGCAAAACTGTAGTGTCTGAGTCGGTAAAAAGCGCATGTTGTTCCATAGCCATATGTTGCCATAGTAATAAATGCAGCGCATATTGTTGCATAGTAATACAGGAAAATTTAAACCGCTATAAATTCGCTAAATATGATTCGATCTTTATGAAACTTTCAGGATAGATTAATCTTATAAATAAACATCTACGTACTGAATTTCATTGAATTTAAGGGTACCGTTAAGATTTTATCCAAGAAAACATAAAATCGATAAATCATACTATTACTAACAATGTTGAGTGAATTGCAACTTCTCACGAATTTGTTGTTGTTGTACTCACCAAGGCCTACATTCATGATTTTTTTCAGATTTTTCGGATCACAGGTATCCAATCGCGAGGGGGGGGACACAAATTTTTCGTGTATTTCCCCTCCCTGTGCGCCTCTCGAAGCGAACTTTGCCAAACTGAGACCTGTTTTGAAAAGTTCTCGTCAAGACCTTTCATTTGATACCCATATCGGCTACCTTCAATTGATACCCATATCGGCTACCTTCAATGAAATTTTTTTTTCGGGGGGTCACTCTCCCATATGGGGAGACCCCCCTTAAATACCTTATAAAATTTTTTTGTAGTTGAACTTTAAAGAGATCACCACTTTACACCTACACACAAAATTTGATGTTTCTAGCTTAAGTAGTTTCCGAGAAAAACTGCTGTGACACACGGACGGACGGACGGACAGACGGACAGACTGGTCGCGAAACTAGTAGGGTTTTGTAAAATTATTTTACAAAAGGGACTTTTTCTTTACTCTTCGCACTTATATAACCTCGTTCCCAACGGAGCACCGCTAATGTCCAGGATGAACTTTATAGTCCTCCTTTTCTTCTCAAAAATCTAAGCCGATTCGTGTGATCGGGTAATCTTTTGCAGTTTTCACCACACCTCGCCCTGTGATTCTGAAATTTGGAACCTTGGAGAGCTTTCAGATTTGTCACCGTGATAAACATTTGACAAGTTGCAGTCTCGATAATATTTGTTTACATTTGATGCATTCCTAGAGGTTGTTGTTGTGTGGCTGAATCATCAGATAAGTAGTAATCTTACGCTTTATGCTTGAGCATGATTCTTTGTGCATCTTTTTTCCATTCTTTTGCAGGTGTCTTCGGACGACTTTAGTATTTGATGAAAGCAACACTTCGTTCACGCCAAGTTGATTTTTTACTGGCTTCTCTCTGTCATGAAATGAGTTGCCAATGTCTGGTTACCGAAAACGTATGGGAGTAGCTTTCTTGTAGCAGATGATGCAGAGTCCCATTTTATGCATTCGAGAATACTCTTCGCTACGTAAGTACCATTTGGCTCGATCGAAACCATTTTATCACCTTCTTGATTTGAATTTGAAGGAGTACCGCTAGAGGCGGAATCTGGTAGTTGTTCGGTTAGAGGTCTTCTTTTGATAACGCTCTTTGTTGTTGTGTTTAATTCTTGCCTAAGGCTAAGCATCTGGTGGTTCTCAAGAACATGCAAATCAGGGGCTATTGGTGAAATGTTGGTATTGTGAAAAGCGCAATGCTCTTCTGTGTAAGTTGATCCAGAGGGTGATTTTGAAGGCACATCCATCACCTCATCTTCTTTAATGATCATGGTATTATCTTCATTAGCAAATATTTTAGAGTTGCATTCACTAACATAAGATATCAAAAATCGACTCTACCCTAGTCTTTACCATAGTAATTTTGTCTTATCTTATGCAGACAATACGCTGTAAAGCTCCTTAACCCATTTCGGCTCAGGGATGCACTATTCGTGCCAATTAACCAGATGAAGGGTCACTGGTGGTGTTTAGAGTGGCTGACCTAAGATATTCCTGGATTTCCTATAACAACAATTAGGTTTCATAGTTAGTGCTTTTTAATAAGCACGTTAATTGGTATGATCTCCTATTCGAGAGTGAAGCTTCGTTAACTTGTAGGTTACACTTGTGGCTTTACGCAACCAAAAATAGATGCGTCATACTACTATTTTTAATATCACCATCTCAAGTAATGATACACACAATGACGATAATAAGATACTCTATCTATATCCATGCGAAAATCCGAAAGGGACTACTGTGCTTAAAGAAACAAACAGAAAATCTATTGTTTTAGTATTCAAAACCTTTCCCCATGTTTAGCACTGTATAGATGTTTACTAAATTTTCCACTGAAAACGGTATTTTTTTTCTTTAAATGTTATATATTTTGACAAATATATATTTCGGGAGTAAGTTACTTCCTTTTTCAGTGTCAGAGCCGTTGACACTAAAATAAGGAGCGACTTACTCCCAAAATATACACGAGTATTTCTCAAAATGTACCATGTTTAAAGGGAATAAATTGCGTTTTCATTGGAAAATTTGGAAAACTACATATTATTTTAGATTTTGAGCTGTTGCTACAACCGGGAACAGTCTGTAGATATACAGTCAGGGAGAGAATAGCTTATTATTCTAATGAAATGTACAAATCGATTGGTATAGCTATACCTTATCTAGGCACTATTTATAGCCGAAGCTACTAAACTGCAGAAATTCAAAGAAGTGGAATAAAATTTAATAATCACATTTCTAATACTCTCTCTTGTCTTCTATGTACAATATTTGAGGGTAATCGGTGAAGAATTTGAAAGGACTTCAAGAGTAGCACTTGAGATACTCCAAATGAAATGTCAACCATATGCTACATTTTTACATTTTTTGAAGTTGATTTTTTTTCCTTTAAAACTTTTACCAAATCCTCACCACTTGCTAGATATTGTCTGAAGATGTTTTCATCATATATGCCAGGTTATATTTTTATTTAATAAATTCTTGATTCAATTTCTAGATAAGAGGATGTGTAATGAAAATGAATTTCAATAACATATATGTAAATTTTGAGCTCTTTCATCTACTCAGGACTCTTGCCATCTTATCAATTATATCCAGATTGAAGAAAGTTCATTATACATTTGATTTCGATGACAATTTCCCTACAATGCGCTTCATATAGATATCAAAATATGTATGTGTCACAAATTGAATTATCGTATTGTACTTATTTATTTCTTACGCGGGAAGCTATCAAATCAATTGACATAAATTTATGCTAGTGATAAATAATTCTCTAATGCTATTTTTGTGGCCAATGATACCGCTTTAATTGGCACTGTCCGCAAACTCAATAAATTAAGATACACTCCAAGATCAAATCTCATAAAAAAAAACTTAAAGCGTGATCGACCGGTAAGAAAAAGTGAAAACAGTTTGAAGGGTTTGCACTTCTAACTCATGAGAAAATGCATATCACTATACCACAAAAATCGCGCATGACAATGTTAACTTCTAAAAGCCACTTCCTACAAAATATCCATTACAAAAAGTTCCGTCAAGGGAAACGGATGAAATTCTTCTGTGCGCTTTGTATTAGGGGGAATAAATATAACTAGATATACGGCACAAGGAATCTTTCCAGCAACAGTAGTGGGGTGAAATGGTATAAAGAAAAAACTTCCCATTATTAGGGGAAGGGATGGACTGTCTTACCGACGAAAGTTTGAATACGAAAAAATTGGGCTTAATACTCGCGATCTATAAACTAATAGATGGCGTACTAGGTTTCAATTCTAATCAGGATTATAGTCATTTAATGAATCCAATTAGACTATATTGTGTACATGCTGTACCAATAGTGAATATATGGCTAACACTATAATCACTCATTTTGATGAGATGAGTTTAAATATTTTATATATAGTAAACAAATGTACTTAGATCCTGCAATTGGTTTTCCAAACATTTTCAAGAGTACAAGCAACTCGTTAACAATCATTTATGGGCTCTGAGAACGATAGTTTATTTTATTTGATATTTCAAAATTCGTTTCCTCAGTACAAGCGATTTTAGATCTACCCATCTATTCACTGTTGGTGCAGTATTTTCTTGTTTGGTCGGATCACTCAGCTGAATAGCCTTTTCCAATTGGAAAGGAAAGAAAGAATCAATTGGCTTTTACCATTTAACTATCATTCTAATAAGTCAGGTTAAAGTCCTGGCTGTATTAACACATTATACGCTGACAGCTGAATCCAATTTATCCGCTTAATCAGGAAAATTTGTTATGAAGGATCCACTGAAACTGTTCACACGACGACTATACCTTAAGGAATATAACGTTTCCCGAACTTTTCATAACTCAGATTGAGCATTTTCATGTTAGATCGATTCCATGATCAATAACTCTGTACAGAGTCCTGCAAAGCGAGCAATTATCTCGATCCGTGTTTACAGTAATCACATGCTGAACGTACGTGTTTTATAGTCAACATGTTATGTTCTTGACCACGAGCAAGGATACATCTTAGGAAAACAATAAAAACCGACCTCAAAGTGCCCTAGAAAGGCTAAAAAAATTCTTTGGGATGGATGTCTAGCCAAGAAAAATATGGATGAAGATATGAATTCAAAGTATTCTGCCAAAGATTATTTTCAGCATCTTAAAATCCATCCATATAATCTGTAAAAATCACAAACAAACCCTTTTACCTTAAGAACGGATGCTCATAATATAAATGCTAATAATAACAATCAATCAATATTTTGTATTACATTTGCAGAGAGTAACTTATTATCTGAATCAAAATGCACTACTGCTATAGTAAAATTAGTTTAGCTTAACTAAATCAATGATTTTAAGTTTTTTACAGAAAAATTTTCGAAGGAAAAATTTGATTAAAAACCTTATTTCAACAAAAAATAAGTTGAGTAGGTAGTAGAGTGCTCCCACCAGAAGGTCTTTGTAACCACCCTAGGGTTCGAAACAAGTTTTCTAATTACGCCAATCGGTAACTTGAAACATTCATCCAATACTTGGGTAAGAAATTGTTCAAATTCATGCAAAAGATGCAGACTTTTTTTCATAAGCACGTTGCATTTTGTTCCAGCTTAAATAAGTTTTCTTCTCGGCCAATTGAAGATATCCAAATTAAACACTATTCCTTAAATTTTCATGAAAATTGGTATGAAAATAAAAGTGCCTGGGCCAATTTTAAATATGTATCACCCACCACACGTGTTATTGTTGTTGTAATATCATATAATTGAAATGGCTGCAACTCTCTTGATTATGATTGGATTTCTATAAAATTTCGTGAGAATAAAGGTCTTATACCAATTTATATAATTGCTGAATTTCAAGAAATTTGAAGGTATGATTTTGATTTTATGGGTGAAAATGTCAAATCTACAAATTAAACTATTATTAGCAAAGTTAAGTGAATTTCGATATCTGAGGTATTTGTTGCCTTTGTAATCATAAAGACCTACCTCCGTGATTTTTTCAGATTTTTGGCTTAAAGGTGTCCAATCGCGAGGGGGGACACAAATGTTGGTACATTTTGCCTTCCCCTGGACCTTCTGATGCACAAAATAACATTTCAAATTCAGATTCTAAAAGTTTTAATCAAAACCTTTCATTTAAAACCCTACTCGGATGCCTTTAATTTAAAACAAGTTGGGTAGACAGACCTATGCTCATGTCAGAAGGGTTTTGTACTCAACTTACAAAATGCAGTAACCAGCAAAGAATAAAATCAAGCAACATGTCAAAGACAATTTTATTGATGAAAATGTGAAATTTGAGGATCATACTATTATTAACAAAGCTGAAAGAATTTCGACTTCTGAGGTTTTTGTTACAGTTATACCCATAAGTATCTCCCTTGTTGATAATTTTTTCAGACTTTTTAGATCACGGGTGTCCATTCGCGAGGGACGAAACACATTTTTCATGTATTTCCCCCCCTGTGCCCTCACTGAAGCAAAAACTGTCAGTTTAACAACTGTTTTGAAAAGCTCTCATAGAGAACTTTCAGTTGAGACTCATATCGGTTACCTTTCATGAAATTTTTTTCAGGGGCTACTCCTCTGTACTGTAATCATCGATTCATGGGCTATTTTTTCGAATCCTAGAATGATTACAAAGCCCTTTTGCTAGGAGCTCTCTCCTGCCTCTTCGACTTGTTTCAATTGTATGTCCTCATCTTCATGATACCTATCATTCTTGAAATTTTCATGCGAATCCTAGCAACGCTGTAGTGTCTAAGTCTGTAAAAAGCGCATATGGCTCCATAGCCATATGTTTCCATAGTAATACAGGGCATATTGTTCCATAGTAATACAGGAAAATTCAAATCGCTATAACTTCGGTAAATACTGTTCGATCCTTATGAAACTTTCAGAAAAGATCAACCTTATTAATGATCACCTTTTCCAAAATTTTATTGAATTTAAGGGTACCGTTTAGATTTTATTCAAGAAAACATAAAATCGATAAATCATACTATTATTAACAAAGTTTAGTGAATTTCGACTTCTCATGTATTTGTTGTTTTTGTACTCGTTAAGGCCTACATTCATGATTTTTTTCAGATTTTTCGGATGGAAGGTGTCCAATCGCGAGGGGGGTACGCGAAAAGTTCGTACATTTCCCCTTCCCCTGCCCCCCCTCGGTACTCATAAGGCAATTTTAAGACTTGTTTTGAAAAGATCTCATTGAGACCTTTCTAATGACACCCTACTCGACTACCAGTGGTGAAATTTTTTTTTTTTGTGGGTCACCTCCCTATATGGGGAGGCCCCCTTAAACCCCTTTGAAAAGTTTTTCCACCCTTGAACTTTCAAGAAGTCACCACTTCTGAACTTTCTACAAAGTTTCATAGCTGTAGCTTTCATAGTTTCGGAGAAAATGTGCTGTGACATACAGACGAACGGACGGACGGACGGACGGACGGACAGACGGACACAGGTCGTGATTGCAATAGGGTTTTGTATTTTAGTACAAAACCCTAAAAAATGCTAACGGCTACTTCGCTATAAGGGGGACCCTCTTTAAAAATTGTTAAGTACTTGGTAAGACCTAAAGTTTTGAAAGAACCACCACTTCTGACCTTTTCACAAAGTTTGAGCTTTCTAGCATCTACAGTTTCTGACGAATTTTGCTGTGACGCACGGACAGACAGGTCGCGAAACTGGTGTCTTTGTAAAAAAAATTTTTAAACAAAGACCTAAAAACATTATGAGAATACGTTAAGGTTCCCTTTTTCAAGGATATCTTTTGGTATGTTATCCTTCCATAACTGTTCCGTTCTTACGCATATCGCCAATTATTTTGCTTAGTTTTTCTTGAAAAGCCGTTGGGCCTTGCTCATATAAGTGAGCAGATACGTTTCAAATACTTTTAGTCACTGTGGATAATTACTACCCGTTTTCTTTCTCAACAAAGCAAGGCCCAATGGCTTTTCAAGAGAAAAAAAATATATTTTCATGTCCATCCTCAAAGTTATAATTATTTATACAAAGAAAAGTACCGTCTTTTATGGACGCAGTTGCCGTTAGTCTTTAATATGGAAGTAGCTAATTTTAACGAATGAGGTCGCCAGTGATGAATAAAGAAGATTAATCCTGAAGGCGAAAGTCCGGCTTAGGCTATCACACTGTAGATGACCATGAATTTTAACTTCACGAGAAAATTATGTAGGTACAAAATTTATTTTAAAAGCAACAAGTCAAATTTCAAATAGCGTTCAACTCTATAGGTTAGAGTCATTCAATCGTTATTATTTTCTGCGGGAATTTTACGGATCTTACGTATAACATCTTCATCTAAAGCTATGAAAAGGATCTTATGAAAAGTTCATTTTCAGTTATAAGACGAATACTGAGGGAAGAAGCCAATCATGAAATTCACAAGGGATATTGCTCTAACTAATCTTGAATTGTGGTATTAAAGCTATATAATATATAATTTATTGGTTGTTTCCAATAGAAAATTCACTAAAATGTCCCTTCAATTGTAAAAATTAAGTATGCAAATTCTTTTCACCATCCAAGGCAAAAAAATCGGTATTTTTCATCAAGTCCTTGACGATTCGTAAAATAATGGTTATGCTTCGCACAAAAGTGCATTATATATTGATTTTTCGACGGCTTTGTACCATGTTTAACTGCTAATATCTCCATAGTCTTTCAAATGACTATAATTCTATGTGAATTTATATATACATTTTATTTTTGTTTAAGCCCTACAGCCTCCCTTTCAGGCCTTCGCTTAGGAGATAGTAAAACGACCTCATTACCTTCATCGTATGCATCGGAACTCGAGAAGGTGATATGGTCAGTACTATGCTTTGGCTGTATGTCCATCTGCCCAGCTGCAATGCGCTCTGATTTCAAACCAGTGTCCCATAACTGAATGGGCTTATAGTCTGTCTGAATAATCACTCGAAACAAATCTCGTTATTACCAATGGTATTGGGGACAGGGACCTTCAGCTTGCGCTGCAAGTACTCTGACCACTTCACAACGTGGAATGCACTACACTAAGTCAACTAAAACGGTTGGATGTTTTAATTAAAATCTTCACGTTCGAGTGAATGTGAGTAGTCATTATAATATTGTTTGAGTAGTTATGATTACATATCAATGTTACAAACCATTTCTAAAATGTTCATCGCTTAGGTCCTTTGGAAACATGTATCTCCACAGCCTACATAGTGAAGTGGCTCAAATTTTCACCCTGTAAGCCTAAGATCCTTGGTTCAAATCCCACTGGTGAAAATCAGATTTTTTTGATTGTTTTCTCAGATAGACTACAAACTCGGTCAGTTACTATATGTAAAGGTTTAAAATCAAAACTTATCATAGCTGAGTGGACGGACACAAGATCAAAGTGTGATACTGAGCATATCAACTTCTGGAGTGTCAATTCAAACAATCAAGATAATAAGATACCCTGAAGATCTCTAAGCAAAAGCTTGAAAAGGGCTTTAGTGTGACAACAACAACAACAATTGCATCGCCACAGTGCCGAGTGTTGTTATTCTTGCCATTTTCAAATATAAAATCGTCTATAACTTAACGATTTTTATGAAGTTTTCGGGAAAGTTACACCTGCTACCAAGAAATTTACGCTCGAGTTCCAAGCAAATTTGAGGGTCCCCTTTTTAATTGTATGGGCCAACACGTAGATTCGCAAAATGTATTTTTATTGAAAAAGTCGATCGATTTTTAATTCTAAGGTATCTGTTCGTCTTGTATATATGAAAACTTATTTCCATGATTTTTTCAGATTTTTCAGAACAATGGTCTCAAATCGTGAGGAAGGACAAAATTTTCGTACATATTCCTTCTCGCTGCCCCCTTGAAACAAATGGTGTCAGTGTAAGAAGAATTTCGGAAAGTACTCATCAAGATTTTTATTTCCGGTAAAAAAATGTTTAAAAGTCAACCTCCTTATAAATACCTTATAAAACTTTCTTGCACCTTAATTTTAAAGAAGTAGTTAGTTTTCACTAGTTCGTAAAATCTCCTGATTGTACCTATCGTAGTTTCTGAGAACACTTTCTGTGACGCACGAATTGACAGGTCATAAAACTAAAATGGTTTTGAAAATATATTTTAATAAAAGTGTAATAACAAAGAAAACTCAAAAATAATAAAAAAGACGATGAAAACAAGTCTGGGAACGAAGATTCGAGTTGAATTTATTGCAATGGCCTATGTTATATCCACGGTCAATTGAAGGCTGGTGTTATTGTACCGGTTGTAAAAGATCTCCCATCCATTGCATGCCTGTTTAGATAGTAACGATGTTGAATTCGTGTCCATCTGAGAAATTTTATATTTCATAATAGTAATCAATAAGCCACCAAAAATGTGTATCCTACCCTGCACCATTCCAGGTGTAAAATGGTAAAAAACTTAATTTATAACAATTATTATAAATTTCATGCTGATGTTTATTAATAATTTTACTACGCAACCTTCTCCTAAAATATCTTAATAAAGAAAACACGCCATCATCATCAATCTCAAGCCGCGCCTTGATCTCCAGGATTAATCTCCTCCAATCATCATGGTTCCTGAGGCTCGACAGCGAAGCAAAACAAGTAGGGCTACAAATCAATGCGAATCAAACAAAGCTCATGACGCAGTCCAGATACCTCAAACACCCAGAATACGACACTTGGCGAATACAATATCGAAAATGCCGGCAGATTCGTATATTTAAGCGCCAAAACAAAGAGAACCGGTAATGAAAGAGACGAAATACTCCGAAGAATACAACTCGCAAATAAAATATTTTATTCAGTTTTGACGATCTTAAGCACCAGCTGCATACACAGAAAAACAAGGTTCCAAGTATACAAATCTATGATAAGCTCTGTGTTATGCCATGGGTATGAAACATGGACCCTAACCCAAGCCTCCGCAAGCATATTGAACGCTTTCGATATATGGGTCCTGAGGCAAATAATCAGAGCGAAGCTAGACGGGGACCAATGGTGAATCCGATACAACCATGGGCTGTATAAAATTTTTGGCAAGCCGGAGGTTTCAAGGATTGTAAGGCTACGGAAGCTGCAATATGGGTAAACAACGGAACACTAAAAATGTATTCTTTGGGAGCACTGAAGGGTGGAGACTAGTTGAGAAACTGAAAAAACGCTAGTCTAGCTCGGTTGACGAAGGCAGTTCATCGCTGCTCGGGTTTTGAAATCGGAGCATGCCGTCATTGGATCAAGACAGTTCGGAGCGCTTGTTGCAGGAAGCGAAGGCCCAAGAGGAGCTGTAGCGCTGCGGAGAAGAAGACGAAGAATCATCACGCTACTGTGACCTTGTCGGCCAGTTAATCACTACCAGCCAAGATCTACTGTCAGTCTCTATCGTGTCTTCCTATCGAGTCCTTGGTTTTCCCACTGGACATCTACCTTGTGTTCCACTCTTTTATGCTCTTTTTGGGAAGAAGGTTTCCATCCATTTTTTCTAAATGGCTAGCACATTGCAATTTGCGTATTTGTATGCAAGCACCCACATACACACACACACACACATCTCATGGTTGTTATGCAGTCTCCAGTCTGTTCATTATTTCATTTGGCCATCAATTTCCGAAAGCACTCTGCTTTCAAATTTGTTCACCACGTTTTTGGATTAGCTCGTCATCTGAGTTCAATGTGCCATAATATTGACGTCATCTGTATTTGCTACCAACTGTGTGGACTTGAACATTGATGTACCCGATGGTTCAGCTAATGTCTTCCTGATGACGTGTTCAAGTGCAATATTATAGAGCATTGGGGCAAGCCTATTTCCTTGTTTTGTTTACCTTGACCTGGGACTCTATGTTTAGCATCGAGATCTTGACCATGTGGACTAGTTTTGTTAGGATGCCAAAGTCAAGCATAATTTTGTACAGCGCATTTTTGTCGACATTCTCATATGCTAGCTTGAAGTCTACAACGAGGTGGTACACATCGATATTATACTCCCAACATTTTTGAGCACTTATTTAACTGAGAATATTTGAAATATTCTAGATCTACCACTTCGAAAACCTCTCTGGTACTGGTACTCTCTAGTACTTTAATTTTCTTTCTATGATTTTGGAGAGACATATACAGTAGAGCGATGCCTTTATAATGTTCATATCTTAACTTGTCTCGTTTTTTTTAGTCTAGGACATATTTTACTTCTTCCTCAGTCTGCTGATAACTGCTCTTCTGATCATATTCTACATATAAGTCCGGAAAGAAGTTTACTTAGATGGGAACGCCTCTGCAGCAGTTCTGCTGGTTTTCAATCTATTCCAGGAGCCCTATTTTTTTTTTTTTTGAGGTCCCATGGTGGTGCCTATACTTTGTTTCAAAATGATGGTGAGGCAAAGAATTCCCTCTTTACTCTCGAATGTTCACGGCTTCAGTCGTTTTCGAGGATGCTGTGGATAGCTTTTGGAAATATTGCAGCCATCTATTTTTAATTTCGAATGGGTTGCCTATGATTACTACTTGTGCACTTTTGCAAAGACTTAATTATGAATTGAACTCATCTCTTAGTTATTTAACAGAAGCATATGTCAATTTGGCTCCATGTAGGATCATGTTTTCGTTTATCTGTTGGATCTTGGTTTCAGTGGTGAGTCGGTTCTTTCTGTGGGACAATTTTTTCTAGCTTTTCATCAAGGGGTTCTATATTGTTCTTCTCTGACCCAATTTGGTGACTGGATGTATTCTTTGTACGCCTGGTCCCTTTTTACCCATTTCTTTGCATTTTTTGTCGTACTAGTCGTTCATACTTTTCTTTAGCTGGTGCCCCTGGACCTCTCGGCTGCTTCGGTTACCACATCTCTTAATGTCTTCCACATGGATTTGATGTAGTTATTACTTTCTCCCACGTGCGGGTATTTGTTGATGCGATTTTCCAGCGCTGAAATGTACCTTGGTGCCACTGAGCTATCATTTAGCTTGTGTATCTGGTACTTTCGGGTAACTGATATTCTTTGCTTACAGCTCTTGGAGATGAAGCATCGGAACTTGACTCTTATAAGATAGTGGTCGGAATCATACATAGCGTCGCGGAACAAGCGCAAATCGAGAATGCTGATGGCTGCTGGTTTTTGTAGGAGAACATGGTCGATAAGGTTGAATGAGAACAAGAACAATACCCAATTCGAATGCACTGTCATATTTCACTACAACCTTTAGGGGCCTGGTTCTGGCTCTGTTCATCCTGGGCGTCTTCTACTTACAATATATTGTAAGTCTCTTGAAAACTGAATAATATTGGCGGAAGATATAGCCGCTTAAATTTTCTGCTATAACAAAAATAACATGGTTTCTCAATTATATGGAACACTAAATTTCGGAATTAGATATACGAGTATATTTTAAATCCTATTCAGTCAATAATATTGATAACTGGATGCACTGAAAACCCCTTTTCAAGTTCCAGAATATCTCATGCGGCTTCTAAAGGACCACCTGAAGGAACAAAATCTGCTTTATATACGATACAGGGCTGAGAAGGGATGGGAGTAACATTCGGTGTTACTCAAGGATCTATCCTTGTTCCATACTTGTGGAAAATATCGTGATACGGGCTACAGAGACTAGAGCTGTCGGATGAGTCGTACCTTATCGGCTACGCGGACGATGTTGTGGCACTAATTGCTGGACATACCGTCGAACAAATGCAACCTAGATAAGGTATGATAATGCGCCAGGAGAGAGACTGCTTGACACTCTCGAATAATACGGTATATGATCTGATTTTATTTTTTAAGATCATTGAAAATATTTTAAATGCCGTAGAAAGTAAAGATAAACCTCTATAGTTTCCACACTGACACTTAGCGGGACTAATTTTCGTGTGACTCATTAGGGTGAGTTAGCCTTTGGCTTTTGCATGAGCAACTGTTTTTACACATTTTTGTTCTCTAATATAGATCAATCTTACATAAAAGGCCTATTCACATAGACCCTGGTCTTTTTGTCCACAGACCTTAACAGGTTATGGGCCCAATTACGTAAAAGTCCAGCCACGAAATGGTTTTGAATCACGAAAAAGCGTTGAGAATATAAACTGCACGGGAAAAGTCTCGAATACACGAGTAAAAAGCGCAGGGAGGTATATAGTGAAAAGGTTTGAGTTGATTCCAAGATGATTTCGTCAACATTTAAAATAAAACTGCTCTCCATTGGCAACAATGATAGTTGGTCGGTACAGGCGGAAGCTGTGATTGTAAAAAATGCTACTTGGAAGCAAGTGTGTGGCAAGATACTGGGGCTAAAGCTAAGCGCCGGAGCGGAGGAAGAACTGTCCAGGATAACACTAGAAAAATGGGATGATAAGGACATCAAAGCAAGGGCAGAGTTGATATTTATTGTGATTTGTCAAGGGCTTGAGTAAAGCAGCGGAAGTGTAGTGCAGATTGAAATCAGAATTTGTAGCAACAGAGCCCGTCAAAAAGGCGAACTTGCCTGGTCTCTTTTTTAACTCTATTAAAATCTGGACCTGTATCCGTCTGTCCGTCCAACCGTCTGCATATTTTTCTCCGAAACAGCCATGAAACATCGTGAAAAGGTCAGAAGTGTTGACTTTTTGAAAATTTTGGTGTAAAAAAATTTTTCGGAGGGTTTTAAGGGGGGTCTTCCCAGAAAGGAGGTGACCCTTCAAATTATTTTCTTTAAATTACCTCACCAGTACCGTGGGGGGCAGGGGAAGCGGAAATATACAAAATTTTCGTACATTTTGCCTCCCCCGGATAAAATGATTTTTTTTTTCAAATTTTGAAAGTGCTAAAACCTTTCATTTGATACCCCACTCAACTATATTTGATGGGAAAAATTGCTAAATGGCCATTTCGTTATAAAGCGGAGCGTACCTGAAAAAATTTTGAATTATTTGATAAGACCTAGACTTTTGAAAGACCACCACTTCTAGCTTCTTCACAAAGTTTGAGTTTTGTTACTTCTACAGTTTCTGAAGAAATTTCTTGTGTCGCGCGAATAGACGGACGGAAAGACAGGACGTGAACCTGAAACGTTTTTGTAAAATTTCTTTCACAAAACCCTAAAATCATGGAGGTACATCAAAGTTGGAAACGATGGGCATTCCAATAACACTGAATTATTGTTGTATATGCTGCTCAACAGTTTACCACCGAGCTTCAATGTGCTAAAATACTCGATTGAGTCAGAGGATATAGTACCGAGTCCTCAAATAATTCAACAGAAAGTTATGGAAGAATTTGACTCGGGAAAACAATAGCAAAACAATAATGCGATGCGGGCACAAAGAGGTACGAGAAAGTCTCGAAATAGCCAAAATGGTAAGAAGAATGGAAAATGATAGCAAGTGAAGTGAGGGAAGGTAAAAATTTTCGATACAAGTACTTCAGGTGTCAAAGTGTCGATCATAAAGCTGCCAAATGTCCAGAAAACTCACACTTCGTATGAGTATTGATGCAAACGCATACTGGAACTAAGCAACTTCAGGTACGGAGCAAAAGCGTACGTGCTGCAGAAGGAGCCTGGTAGCGGTGATATTGAGCTTATGACAAAAGAAGGCGTCATCGTGGAATACTATGAGGAACCAAAGGGGTATCAAGTTTACGTTTCTGAAGACAAAAAAGCTGCGACAACCAGAGACGTAAGCTCCATCGAAGGAGGTGTGATGAAAGAGTTGGTTGAGAACGAAGACAAAGAAGAGAGCAGTGTTGAGATAGAGATAATATCCAACGAAGACAATGAGTCACCTGCGGGGTGAGATAGCTCCTAAGGCACGTAGATTGTCGTTGCCTCACCAGCGAGGTCATCAGTGATGCTAACTGCTATGCAAGGAGTAGGCAGACCGAGACTAATGAACTTAAGCAGAGTCAAACAAGATCAGCTTCAACGAATGCAAAAGCATGCCACAAAGAGCCTGATGACGAGGTGAACGAATATGAGTCTGGAGATGAAGTGTTCGTGGATTCTGCAGACGGTGATGTAAGTGATAGACATGGCCAACCTAGTCGATTTGTTCATAAAAAGCGCGATCAATAGCAACGAGTCTCAAGAGTGGTTGGATGCGATTGCCGAAGAAACAATAGCGCTGATCAAGATGGTACGTTGACACTTGAAGCGACCTTAGGAGAAAATGGTCATTACGTGTAGAATTTTTTTTGTGGAAAATGAAGCCAGATAAGACCTTAGAGCGCAGAAAAGCAAGAGTTCTTACACGTGGATTCACTTAGCGTGAAGAAATTGATTTTACTGAAACTATTGGGGGTGTAGCTCCATTAGACTCAGCGAGATTACTGGTGGCTTTGGCGGTGAGAGAAAATCGTCAAGTTTTTCCACTGGACGTGGTTGGTGCGTACCTGAATTGGAGGGCAGTTGGATAGAGAGATCTTCATGGAGACACCGGAGTACATTAAAAAGGGCAAAATGAAGTAGTAGAAAACGATTCGTGAATTACGAGAAGGTGAGAAGGTGTGTTGGGTGGTTGAGGCACTGGGTGGCTTCTATCAAGCCGGTCGCCAGTAGAATAAAAGCCTGGACAGAGTGCTTAGAAACTTAAAGTTAAAATCAACAGTGAGCAGCACATGCCTGTATTATAGTATGAATGAGACAGAACGTATCTTTATACTTGTATATGTCGACGATATTTTGTACGTGTCAAACGGCGAGAAAAAAATGCAAGAAATTCGAGAGAGACTGAACAAAGCGTTCGATATAAAAGAGGGTCTTGCAAGTTGCTCTTTTGGCATTGAAATCAAACACAAGATCAGTGAAATTAAACTAAATCAAGCCGGGTATATGAAATATACGTTAAAAAAGTTTGGCATGGATAAATTGAACCCGGTGAATAATCCAAGCAAGCTGCAAGAAAATTTGTCAATTGGAATCCCGCAAAAGAATAAGAACCAAAGATAAATGGCATATAGATGGCTAATTGGTTCGTTGATGTACTTGACCGTCGCTCCGGGACTAGAGATCGCATTTACTTGAAGAAGATTTGCGCAATTTAGTGTTAAGTATGGTGAAGAACATTAGGCAGCAGTGAAATGAGGATTCTGATATCAAGCGATTGAACCTGTGTACCACATGATCAAGCGCTTGTGTACAAAAGAAATAAACTTGAAATACTTAGTTATTCAGACGCATATTAAGCAGCAGGTATAAGAGACAGAATATCGTATATGGAGTATTTCCTTGCATTGAGTTATACGGTAATTACTTGTATATCGTTACATTGCAACGATATACAATTTTGTTTGTCAAGCGCTTCAAGAAAAGAAACTCAAATTGGTACACACACTGACTGAGCAAACGCGCCTGATATGCTGACAAAACTGTTGCCAGGGCCAACGCATTATAAACATACGATAAGCATGTTAATAATATAAAGTTGAATTCTCATTCTATTAGAATCAAATAGCCAAACGTTCATTTCAATTTATATTTAGCCTGATACATTTTAGTGTGACTCATTACAATTGGTTAGCCTTTTACTCTTGCATGAGCATTTTAATAATGAACGTATTTAAGCTTCCTCGATATCATGCAGAATGACGCTCTTTACGGCAGCCCATACAAAATAATTTGTCTTTTGGCTTCTCGGGATACTCGGGAAGATCTCCCTGTTAAGATTTTAATAGCATTAATAAATTCGATAATTAAGATTAAGATAAGAAAATACTATGACGACCGATTGATCTAGTGAGCACCAATACACGATGAGCATACAAAGTAGTGAAAGGCTCGAAACAGGGTTAGCAGCCCAAAAGCACGCTCTACCGTGATGACATCGGCAACATCATCGCTGATGAAAACAGGATTCAAGAAAGATGGGCATAATATTTCAAGAACCCCTTTAATCCTCCGCGCAACTCCAGAACATCAAAGCTTATAGATATTCCTGGAGAGCTTCCATTGGCCCCCCCTACTCTGGATGAAGTTTGTTCCAACATCAAAGCCCAAAAGAATAATAAAGTGAATGGCATCGCTGAGATTCCAGTGGAGTTCATTGAATACGGTGGCAGCAGTGTTCGGAAAGCCATCCATTAAGTCATCCAGCACATTTGGCAACTAGGGCATATGCCGGATGACTGGAGCTAATCAATTAATCCACAAAAAAGGTGACATGCTACAGAGCGGAAACTATAGAGGCATATCACTA
The DNA here is from genome assembly GCA_963969285.1 of Odontomyia ornata. Lineage (NCBI taxonomy): Eukaryota > Metazoa > Arthropoda > Insecta > Diptera > Stratiomyidae > Odontomyia > Odontomyia ornata. The sequence continues at coordinate 33,946,826 of OZ017738.1, read as the reverse complement.
CTTTACATGGCATACAAAATACTTGCAAAGATATTAGAACACAAAATCGGATCATACACCAACAGTATTGTTGCGGAGTATCAAACTGGCTTTAGAGCAGGCAGATCGACGATAGACCAGGTGGATCGATGACAGACCAATGGTTTACAGTCAAGCAAGTATTTATAAATGGTCGGAGCTCAACACAGACGTACACCAAATTTTCGTTGACTTCAAGCAAGCATACGACAATAATGATCGTAGCGTACTATACCAAATAATGCTTTGTTTTGGTATCCCAGCTAAGTTAGTCCATCTTACCAAAATAACAATGACGTCGACAACCTCCCAAGTCTGTATTAATAACCAACTCACAGACGCCTTTGACATATCGGATTAAAGCAAGGAGATGACCCTGCCCCTTTGCTATTCAATTCGGCTCCGGAATATTTCATCAGAAAACTACCTGTCGATACAAGAGGTACGTTATTATTACAAGCCTAGCCAAGTCGCAGCCTTTACGGACGACATCAATATTTTATCACAGTTGTTAACAACCAACAAAGAACTTTTTTGAAACTCGAAAACGAATCAAAACTAGTAGGGCTACAAATCAAAGCTCATGACGCAGTCGAAGAAAAATATCTCAAATGCCTAAAATACCATACTTTAAAACAATATCAAAAAATATGGGCAGATTTGTATATTCAGGCCGCAAAATAACGACAACCGGTACTGAAAGAGGCTAAACATGCAGAAGAATACAGCTCGCATATAAAATATTTTATTCAGTTTTAACGATCTGGAAGACCAACTGCCGAAAAACAAAGCTCCAAGCATACAAACCTGTGATAAGGCCTGTGCTATGTTATAAGTGTGAAACATGGACCCTAACCCAAGCGGATTAAGAGAAAGACAGGTCTTGAGGCAAACAACCGGAGGACAGCTAGATGAAGACCAAATGAGAATACGATGCAACCATAAGCTGTATGAAATTTTTTACAAGTCGGAGGTCTCAACGATTATAAAACTGCGGAAGCTGCTTAGCCTGGCCACATAAATTGTATGGATGAACAACGGAAAAGGTATGCATTGGGAGAACTGAAGGGCGGAGACCAGTGGAAAAGCTGAGGAAACGCTGGCCCCACTTAGTTGACGTAGACAGTTCATCGCTGCACAGATTTCGAAATTGGTGGGGTCGGTCAATCGACCTAAACAGTTAGAAGTGCTTGTTGCAGGAAGCAAAGGCTCAAGAAAAAGAAGAATAAATCCAATTTCATTATTATTACTCCAATATTTTAAGGAGATCATTCGGATTCTTCTCGCAGTCAAGATCCTTCACCAGAAAGTTCAAAACAATTCAACCATTTCAGCCTTGCTTTGGTCAAATCTATTAATTAGCGGAATTTTTTCAGTATTCTTTACATTATCTTTTGAACTTGTACCATTTGCCAGTGAATCAACAACTGGGTTTATTGGGTTTCTTCATGATTATCTGCCGTTTCCTAGCTAGGAGTGTCGTACCCCATACTTTGAAGATTTTTTTCTTCATGTACGTTCGCCAATGCTCCGTAATAATTTTGGCTGACGTTTAATCTGACACCACTTAAAGTTCCTTCGTATGAATTTCCTCTTCCATTTCTCTTTTCTTGAGTGTTTTACCTAATGTATTTGCTTGGATTTTCACTTGATCGGATAACTTTCAGGATTTCCATCACTTCTTGCACTTGTTGGACTATTACAATCAATAAAGTGATTTCGTTCTTCAACTCCGCTTAGTTTCTCTTCTTCAATGGGTTTTCTTCTTTAATACTAATGACATGAAATAAAGAAGATGCCTGAATCCTATGAAGAGTGAGATCAGTAAACTCACAGTCGGTTTGTACATATCATAGGTTGAGTACAAAACCTTTCTGATACGAGCATACTTCTTTCTACCCAACTTGCTTAAAATTTATTGCAGCCCGAGGGCCAAAAAATATTCTTATGTGTGCACTAGATGTCATTTCTGAAGCTCCGTTTATTTAATTTTATACCGTTCTCCAACATATTTCACGGTGTATGGCTTTTTGGCTTTAAGCGGATAAAATATTTTGGTGAGACTGGTAAATCGATCTATAAATTCTCGTTATTGATAATAATCATGAAATAATAAGATGTTATATACAGCCGTCATATTTGTAACTATAGTATTGTACTTTAAAATAAAATACGAATGAGCACCAACAGGGATTAATCAATGGCGATGGTCTCCTGATGATTACTTAAACTGTTAACTATCTAAGTTGCATACTTCGTTCAATTCGCTTTCGTTATCTCCTGTTCAAGTGGCAGTTAACACAATAGCATATGGTGCTTTTCTAGCATTTTCTTGTACAGGATTACTCAACAAAAAGCATAGTTTAGTGAAGGGATGATATGTGAAACTAAAAAAAAGTTTAACTTATATCCCAACTGATATGGCAAAGTAATAAAGTCAAGCGCTGCTTTTGACGGATTATTTGTTTACGAATGTTGATAAGTTCTCTTATCAGGATAAATGCAGCACCTTCATGTACGATTCTATGAAAAAGAAATGAAACCAGCGTCACACAAGGCATATATTTAGCATTCACCACATGTGGGTGGTGGGTGATGGGTGTAATAATACTTATCTAATAATAAATTGTATTAAGCGATCCGTGCTTTCTTTCGTACATGTTTGCAGTTCACACGTGAAGTTTCATCGAACGTCGAAGGATTATACACAAGTACAGAAACTCCAAGTAGAAATACAGCCTGCTTTCCATTAGAAGGGGCTATAAATATCGCGGAAATGACAGGTGCTATGACATCTGGAGTTGTATCTCTTATCATTATCGGATATCTAAGCACTAAGGTAGTAGAGAAAGAGTTAAGGACTATTGTTGATAACAACCTGCCATCATGTCGTAAATGCGGGTGGGGTGGGTTAAACTTGAGAAAAATACACTTTTTCATAATTATGTTTGCTTTATTGACTTGATAATCAATCTAATCATTGACTTATCTGATCAAGAGTAATGAAAGGTGATTTTGGGGAGACGGTTTTACTTCTACCCCCAAAGTTAACCTAGCAAAATTTCCTTCTAGATATTACGAGGATCGATAATTTTTAACGAGTTTTGCTGGGAACATTTACGTTTATGGTTAATTTAATCCCCATATTTCATGTCACCAATTATTATAACGTGTTTGCTATATCAAAAGGAATAATTTTTCTGGTGGTGATTTTAATATGGATTGGCTTAGATGGAAGCATTAGCTCCAGCAAAATCGATAAATCTATACAATTTTCGATAGTTGATCTCTACAAAGACGATCTAGGAATAATCAACTGTATTATGGGTCATCATTTCAGCGGTCGTAATTAGTAGCTCGATTGGACATGGAAAGAATATATGCAGTGTCAAACAATAGTGATAGCAGTTTAGATTCTTGGGAATACCGTTTTAATAGGTTTCCTGCAGAAAGTTCTGCACTTATCTGCTATACCAATCACCTTTCAGGCCTATAGAAGCTAGACTATTGATACCATTATCAAAGGATTCAGTCAATACTCATGGGAGTTATACATTCCAGCAGCGAGCGTCATATTTAATGCTACCCCGAACCCCATGTACCGTCCGGTTATGTCGTCGTTCATACCATCAAGTGAAATAGGTAAAATTTTCTCCTTAATTTCGAATGTGCAATCATGTAAGCCACTTTTCTCCGCTCCTTTTTAGTTATTTTAATGAAATTTTATTTGTTTATACTTTTTTTTGGCATACCTCGGTTTATTTAATGTTGCACTATAATAGAAAATGATATTTATTGCGCATTTCTTTCTTTACTTGGGATCTATACATTAAGTTCGAATTTGTGCTTTCAGTTACAGTTTCTATGATGCCCATATCAAGTATCGTCGCAAAAGATTTTATTGTATTTATAAAACTAAATTATATAAAAAAAATTTTTGAGCTTCTCCTAAATTCTGTACGTATTGTGAAAGATAAATTTAGATATTATGTAGCAACAAATCAAAAAATAAGGAAAAAAGAATTAAATTGAAATCCATAGAATAATCAAAATGATGTAGAGAATTTTGAAAAGTTTAGCTTTTTGTTTCAGATTAGAAAAAGTTAGAAGGATTCATGATTAGAAAGTGTTGAGATGATATTGAACATTTTATAGAATTGTTATAAATGTATCAACGAAATTTTCTTTTTGGAACGCGTTTTAAACAGGCATTTGAATCGATTGCTCAGAAATTGTATCCGGACTTAGTATACTTGCATAAGACCTGCGGCCGTAACTCCTCTCCGAACTAGCTAGCTTGAAAGCAGCCACCTCGGAGTAAGCTAAGGGTGTCGGAATTAATTGATCCCTTGGATACATTCCGTTGGCACGTACCAAGACTTCATGTCTTTAACCGATGAAAGGTCAGCTCAGATTTCCTTCCAGAAATATCGGACGAATTAAAGGACGAAGGTAAAATCGTTACAATGTCCAAGAAGAAGAGTAAAACAAAAACTCCGAATGCAGGTTAGACTGCAATAAAGGAAGTATCAAAAACGCAACAGAAGTCTAGAACCTTTTCCGTTCCATCCATGTAGCGGATGCTTGTGAAGCACTTCAAGATGCATAAGAAGAACAACCACTACAGAAGCAATCATTTCTCTTACTCTCGATTGTGTGGTATGAGTTAGGATAGGAAAAAGAGGGATTCCACTGCGATCGTTCACGAATGCTTCATGTATGCCATTTCTTCGCGATATGGTGCGGATTTGATAGCTTGTTTTCGCCAAAATTGCCAAATCTGAATGTCTGTGTGGTAGGAAAAGAATTTTTGGGTATGATTTTAGGCAATTGGTATAAGTTTTCCATGATATTTTGAACTTTTTTGTAGCGCTTGACAGACATTAACCTGATAACCTGAAAAATGGCTGACACACAGTGAAGACTAAACGAGTGTCAAATAAATGGTGGAAAAAATAGCTACTTAATATTTATGAAGACTATGCTTGGCATGCTGGAATATTGTATGCAAACTTGCAGAAAAAGGTTTAGAAGAAGGTGGAAATCACAAGTGTGTTTTGACTTGGTAGAATTAACTGACAGCGTTAGTGCTTTGGCCTTGCGTTGAAATATAAGGATTAAAGAAAACCCAACCCATAAAGATGATGGTGGTGGAGGTATCCTATTGCACAAGGATATCAAATCAGGGCAAATCTGTTAAAGTACCAATTGGGAAGCAGTTGCTGTACAAACATTGAGCCTAAAAACTAACATTGTCCTAGTCTTGATATATGCTCCACCCAGCGTCACTGCATCAGAGGTTGTTTAAAGAGTCTATGGATGATTGGTCTCAGCCCAGTTCTTTCTAAGTTCTCATCTAAGTTTGAAAGCCCGCTCAGCACCTTGCTGCAAGTCATTCGTCGCATCGTTTAGTTCTATGTGAGTTGAGTATTCTCAAACTAAGTGTTGGCTGTTAAGCATATGCTATAAGTCAACCTCGATAAGTCCTGTTTAACTTTCTTCCTGAATTTAAGCTAATTGTTGGCTATTGGCACAAACCTAAGTTGATCAAGCTAACATTTACAGTATTTTCAATTTAGCTAAGTATTGGCTGCCAAACATACGCTCTAAGTTAAGCTCGCTGAGTTCTGTTTCTCTTTCTTCCCTAAGTTTTCACTAAGTTTTGGCTAGTGGTGCAAACCTTAGTCAACCAAGCTGGCTTTTCAGCTTAGCTAAGTGTCGACTGTTAGCATACTCTGTAAGTCAATCTTTCTAAATACTGTTACACTTTCTATCCTAATTGTTAGCCAAATATTGGCTAGGGGTGGAAACCTAAGTCAGTCAACCTAATTTTTTTAACTCTGCGTGGTGTTGGCTGATAGTAATTCTCTGGAAGTTTACCAGTTCCTTTTTTTACCTTCATCCTCCTAAAATTTTATAGTGTTGACTACCAGCAACCCCTACCAACTCACTCCTGGCCTTATTTGTACGCCATCAAACTCGTCCTCTGGCATACATGCTAAGGTTTCGCCATTATTAACCGGTTGAATTTCATCTGGTTAAGCCGGCAGATATTCAGCTTTTATTTATTTTATAGGCCCCTGCTTCAGCAAAATTTGCAGTAGGACGCTTTCCTGTACACAGCTACAAGACACCAAAGCTCCGACACGTCCACCGGTTACCGTGCCTCGCGAGGTAGACGCGCTGTTTTCCCTGCATGTCCCCGAAAATAACCTGCACCAGCACATAGGACCTTGTAGACCACTATTGCCATTGGAAAAGGAACTGGTACGGGAACTATACACAAAGCCTCGCCCAATCTCCATGCAAGCCTACTGGCGTGGGCAGTGAACAGTCATTTCCCCGCCAGAGTACAACCAGCTTCCACCCGTAGCCAATGACACTGAAACCAGATCGTGTTGACTCGTCAAGTACGCAACCGTTCTCCCCGGACCCCAGTTAGATGAGGCCCTCCTGGACAGTGGAGACACCAACAGTGCCTGAACGAGCTCACTAGCCTCCTCAGTAGAAACAACCAAACGTCCTTTAGGTGGCACGCACGTGGTAAAGTGACGAGATCTTGCTCAACTACGTCGACAGGTATCCGTAGCTGAGACTCCGGAAGATTATTTCCTTATTACGGAATGAATCAAGTTCCTACACACCAAGTACCGGAGGGAGAAGCGGCAGCGCCTGTTCTGTAAGAACGGCCACTTCGGAAGCGACGCAATCGACGCACTAAGAACCAACCCACTGGAGAAGATTGCCCGGTTGGCATGGGCTGCGAACCACGCTGTGTGTAATATATCCAAGATTTTGTTAGAGATGCACGTGCTGGTTACCAATAAATGTTTAATTCAGTTTGCCTCAAGTGTTTTCCTTGTCTACTTAAGGACTCAAAGGTGTTAGTAGGTAGGAGATAGCGCGGCTATAAAGAGTGTGTCTGTCCCCATTCTTTTAGGAAACACTCGCTGCTACCAAAAAGCATAAGCTAGGTCAACCCAAGCCACAAAATATAACAATACAAATAAATTGTAGTTGGACTTGGGGCTAGAGGAAGGAACTCGCTCCATGACACAGCAGATGCTAGCCTGCCAGCCTGTCGGACCATTGTATAGTGGTAATTCTGAAATCAGTTGACTTCAGTGACAAATTTTTGATGAAATCGCCAACAAAGATGTCAAGCAATCAACAGAATTTCAAGATCAGTTCTTAAATAATAAAATTATGGCTGGCAAAAGCCTGAAAGTTGCAAAGCCTACAATTTGAATCCGATTTATAACAAACTGATGAAATGCTCTAGTGGACAACTTTTCCAGTGGGTTCAGATGAAATTTGATATAATAAGCTAATGAAGCAAGTTAACCTGTCCTTTGAAAAATGATGAAAGCTGACTGACAAATATAAAACTTAAAACTAAATATGTTTAGCTTCCACATCAAATATAAATATATGATTTCTATTCTCTCCAGGGTACAGCTCTGACCTGAAAACCTCATACATTCCAATAAAGAAATTATATATATATATATATATATATATATATATATATATATATATATATATATATATATATATATATATATATATAAGCCAGGAAACGAGCAAAATTTGTTGTTTTAGCAGGGACCAAAGAACCCGTTGAATTTTTTATAGAAATTCGGGAAATGACTGACATTTCAAGGGTCCACAACTTTCGTTCAGTTTTTAAAGTCCTTAATATCACTAATGAAACTTTCGGGAAACTATTTGAAGGACTGCAATCTGTTCTATGATAAAAGAGAAAGTCTTCAAAGGACGGAAGTTACTTACAGCTGCTCCTCAAAAATAGTATTGGACCACGCAATAATTGTCTTGACACCATATAGCCTCTACCGCATTTTTGGATCAGACTGACTGCAGACTTTTATCAAAAAAATTACATAAACCCATTCCCAATCACTTATTCAAAAAAAATAGCAACTCTAAGAGTGATAAGACGGCCTCCTGTTAAACTTAACTTTCTTCCTCTCATCTATGTCACACTAATGTGAAACTGGAACTTGCATTTTTGTTTTCGAAATATTTATTCATTGGAATCTATTCAAAGATTCATTCTTTTAAGTTTATACGTTTTCAGAGACTTAGACTGAACATTGAACCGCAGAGTATCATATCTAACGTAAACTAAATCATCTGCATATGGCACACTTGAAGTCAAACAAAATCAAAAGCGCTTTATTCAATACTGAAAGTTATAAATTTTCAAAGAATATAATGCAAAATCCAAACAATAAAATACAAGAACTTAATGGCCCAAATGGCTTTCTAAATTTATACGTTATGAATGAAACACATTTAATCAAAAAATAGCAGTATCAAATTCAAATTAATTAAAGTTATATAAGGAATAAGCACAAAAAACCAAGCAACACTATTCAAAAATTATTTATAATTGCAACAGATCAGTGAAACCCTACCCCACATCCTACACCTAATATGTAATAACCTAATTCCAATAAAATCCAATCAAAAACTTTATCTTATACTAATACAACGCTAACACAATATTCCTAACATAAACGTTAAACCTTATCTCTAAACATAATATAATAAACATAACATACTCGTATACCTATCCTAAATATTGAAATCTACCCCTTAATTTTTAACATAAACAAGCAACAATACTAAATGTGGCAGCAATGAGCTGAAACTCAAAAAACGAAGCAACAAAAAACAGAAAAAACAAGAATAAACACAAATAATTTAGATGTTGTCATTCAGCCACCAATACCTAGATCCCTCTCAGCTCGACCAGCTTCAAATAATCTAGCAAATGAGTATCTCCATTAGAACTGTTGGTCCCACCAACTCAAATCCGAAGGATACTTTATCTTCTAGTCAGTGGCCCGTCTATATATGTGATATTATTTGGGACGCTGTCACAATCAAAAACATACCCATTTATGTCCAAATACACGAATATTTCTGGAGGAATGAAGGAGCAGCGAGACAAGTCACTATTACCCATCTGTAGGGTGAAAATGCTGTGAAATCCAGGAGTGTTCACTCACAACTAGTCCAACCAGGGTTTTATAACAGATAATTTTGACCTTTTGACCAATGGATCCAGAATGAAAGAGTCGTCGAAAACCCATGACTACTATTTATGCTTTACTTTTGACATGTTCAGTAAAGTACAGATACTGATCGAGCTGAACACCAAAGCATCAAACACAGGATTTATGTGGAATCCGTTTTGAACCACCCTCACCAGCCATAATATGGAAATTCTTCCAGTTACGTTTCAGCTTTTGACCAGCCCATTGCAACATTATCTGAAACGAACTTGTTTCGCACTTCTGTGCATTGATTTTCATTCTCCAATTGTCAGTTTACAGCTGCACATCATGAAAAATGTTTTGAAGATTACTCTGAACCATTATAGCTTTTCGGTTTGCCGTATAGATGATCAGATTATCAGCAAAAGCTGCCAATGGTCACGTTGGCGAGACGTTAAAATCTAACCCATTCAATAGCTTGCGAATAAATATTGAGAAAAGCAAAGGTACACTAGCTGTTCCCTGCTGTACACCATTCAAGACCTTGAAATCGCGCATCGTTGTCAGATTTCCAATAGTTACAACAAATGATTTACCGTATAACATATTGCACATCATGGTGACAAGGTATCTGTAGAATATGTTCTGAAGTAGTTAAAAAATTAGTCCATCTAACTACACCGCATCGAAGGCTGTTGCCATATCAGTGAGACATGCTCTAAGACATTCTCTGTTACTTATCTTCGAACAGATTTCTGAGGTTACTTTCACTATCGCATGTACGGTTAAATGCGTGGCACGAAAACCAGATTGGCAATTCGGCATCAATTCATACCTCTCAATGTAGGCGTTTAGTGCTTTGTTTAGTATCACTTCAAACACCTGGCTGGTATTAGGCAGCATGCTGAGTAGGCAATAGCTTTTAGGGCTCGAAGATTCTCTTCCTTTCTTCAAAACCAGAAATACCTTGGGCTTTTTCCACTCTTTGCGAAATATGAATTGCTCAAGATGTTGTTGAAGCAATAATTTCTAATAGCAGTCTCAGGTCAAAGGCTGAGGACTATATTTAGAAACCGTTGTCACGGGAACAATTTGCACCTTGTTGTTCTTTTTTTCTTCTTTTCTCAGCGGTTGTTGAAATACCACCCGAGCCAAGGTTAATATTAAAAATAAAAATTTTAAAATAATAAAATAAAAATGTTAAAAGATTAAAATAAAAATGTAAAGTAAAAAAAAATAGGCAAAAAAACGAAATGTGAAAAGATTAAAGTAAAAATGTAACGTAAAAATAGGGAAAATCAAAATGTTAAAGTAATAAAATAAAAATGTTAAAAGATTAAAATAAAAATGTAAAGTAAAAGAAAAAAATAGGGGAAAAACGAACTATTAAGAGATTTAAATAAAAATGTAAAGTAACAATAGGCAAAAACGAAATGTTGAAAGATTAAAATAAAAATGTAAAGTTAAAATAGGCAAAACAAAAAGAAAAGAAAATCCGGTTACCATCACGTACAACTGATCGCAAACAATACCAAGGAACGAATCAATCGCTGAGCGATAGGACAAGAATGGCATACCACCTTTACAATTTTATAGCAACAAGCGAAAGTAGGCAATGAACTCTTTTTGCGAGGCATCAGAGATTGTGCTGAGTCAACTGGACCACCACAAACTACAGTACAATTTTTATATATTGTATCAATACAAATTACTGCATCGAATGCACGATGATCTTCTATCAGCTCCACATTGCAGTCAATACATACTGTTTCGTCATCAAAAAGCCGATGTGGGATTTTGTACGGTCTTGAATACCACTGGACAATTACCTGGATCGTCATCGCTTTGAAAACCATTTTCCACTTCATACAAGTTCTTGATTCAGGCGATCTCGCAACTTTCTACTGAATCTGAATCTACTGACCCTCCGCACGATATCAGAACAAAATCTCCAACATTTAATGTTAACACCCCGTAAATGCACTTCTTGTAGAAATAGCAATTTTTCGTTTCAAATTTCGTGCGTAAGTTATTGGGTATGTGAACAGCGGCACCGGATTTCCAACCCAGCAAACTACAGATTTTACAACTATTTTGCGATCGTATACACTTTAAATGTCCGTGAATTACAAATTAGAGCGAAAGTTATAAATTTGTATACTGATGAAAATATTCGCGAAAATGGCGCACCTCGTCCACTACCGCCCAACCTGGATACGTACTTAATGTTTGAGAATACTAACTGTAATGAAGAGATGATACGAACGTTGGAGAGTCAAGGAATCAAACGCTTAATACCACTCCATTTCGATCGTCGCAAGGAGTTGATGAAACTCAATCATTCATTGTTTGTTAACTTTTGGATTTAATTGGTTTGTTGGTACACTATCCAGACAGGCCTAGCAAAACAGGAAAAGCTCGTTTATACAAACGAGTAACATCTAAGAGTCTTTTATACCTACCGAAAGTACAACCGCCAGAGACCTCCAATCGTTATAGCATTCTACTATACGTTACTGCGTCATGACATTCATTTATACACTACCGCGTTATGGCTTTCGACGACACATTACCGACGAATTTAAAGACATTGGGAACAAAACGCGACCACGATTTCTAATGTATTTTCCCAAACTCAAAACATTTGGCACGATATAAACAAAACACAACATGACAGAGTGTCAGTCACTTTGACATTCTACACCTGATGAGTGAGTGTACTAAAAAGGGAAATTTAGATTTTAATTGCCCAATGCATCCCAGTTGGGGGATCTTAATTGAACGTTGAATCGCCCATGGAAAAAGTTAACGGGTCGCCGGTTGAAACCGTGCCGATGAATAATCAGAAAAGAAAGAACGGCTCTTTCTCTTTTCTGGCGGGTTTGAGACAACAGCGAAGGACTAAGCGAGGATAGCGCTCTGAAACTTTTGGGAAATCCATCGAGGGAAGGAATTGCGACCGGAGAAAAATTTCAACAGCGATCCAACTAAGGGAGATTGGCAACATCAAGGAACAACAAGCGCGCTGGCAGAGGATTGCAACGCAGATTACTTCGGAGGGCCCCCGCTTAGGTAGAGTAAGTGAAATTTTAACATTTTAATTCATTATATTTTTGAACTTCATTTGCATTTCGCAATTTAATATATATCTCGTGAAATGGTGGAAGTTTTTTGTGTGCTTATTGAAGGAAGAGTAAGATTGCCGCGCATGTTTATTGTACACTTGGCTCGGGTGTGTTCGAGGGTAAATTTCCTTGTGATTTATTCCGGAATTTCTGTTAGCGAAAGTGTTTCTTTACTTAGTTTTTTTTCGCTCGGTGCGAGTTACAGGTGCGATCGGGAGGAAATTACCAATCCAAACTATTCCGGGATTGTTTAGCGCGTACTTTCGAAACACACGCCATCATAGCTTACAAAATAATCAATAAGATTCAAGCTCGGTATGAGGTCAGATGTTTCATTGAAACGAAGAATTGATTTGCCGTGGGCTTGATTTGAAGTCGGAAACATTTGCTACAACGACCTGTGAAAATACTTGGTTCCCTCTTTCAGGGTTTGGTAGATGAACCAATTCAAAATGAGCTCCAACCAGGGCAAGTTTTTGCAATCCATCACATATAATCCTGTTCCCATTTCTATCCGGAGACCTACAATCAATTTCGATACCCTATCTCGACATTAGCGACTCCAAGATTCACTCAAGACCACTTACGGAATAAGCTTTTCACTTTCGTGCAAACCGCCGCCTAGGTCCTGTGGGCCAATACTCCTCAATTTTTTCGTCCATTGATTGCTGACCTCACTACTGAAGTACAAACGGATAATGTTCCAGTCATTCTTCTGATGTAATTTCAACAAAGCCAACGAGGGGTGGTTGTAGTCCGAAAATTGCCGATAAATATTATTGACGCGTGTGAGAAGAAGGATTTTTGATCTTTTTAACCTTGCGATGGTTCGTGTTTCATATCCTTCGATATTGTTTCAATTTTTAATCTTAATCTTTCAGCTCCTATAACTTCGGCAAATAGAGATCTCCTTGATCGTTAGTTCGATTTATTTCATTAGGAACCGTTGAGCAAGCATCGCCATCATCAAAAGAAGGACACTACTTCTGGTACTCCCGATTAAACTTCTTCTGAAACTTTCCCCCATCCGTTTTCTTGAAATTCAACCGATGATTTTCATGCTAAACTGGAATGAGAAAGACATCATCCCTTTGATGATTGATTTCCATTACGATTGCGTTATGGTCACTATCGTAAGAAAGCACCTGCAGTTTTCATTGAGGACTATTAAAACTGAATTCAAGTCTTGCGTCAGCAATGCAGAGGTCCAAGTATGTATGAGTACTGGGAAGTCCGAGCCATATAGATTGCACCTGAATTCAATTTGGTCCTCTGTTATACACAATTTCAGGAATATACCCTTTGGATTATTGTTGGCGTTCAGCCATGACGGATGCCGGCATTCAGATCACCGGCAACAATATAATAATTATGAAGCCTCTTTACTTCGAGTATTTCAAACAAGGAATTGAGTTTCTCCTTGAACTTGAGAACATTTCGGCCAGTTTTATAGGCAGAAATAACGAAGAGGCTATCCCCTTCCTGGCAGTGAAATTTGGTAAAGGACACCTCAACGGATCCGAAGTTTTTGATTTCGAATTTATCAATATTTTGGAAACAATAGGGTCTTCTACCTTCTAACCAATATTCCGATGCCACGTTCCCATCATTGTTTACACTATCGTTTCTTACGAGCTCGAAATCCTTGAATGTCATGGAGTTCCATGAATTCAGGTGAGTTTCAGTGAGAAAAATAATTTCAGGCTTTTGCTTAACAATGTATTCAAGGAGTTAGTCACATCGATGTAGAGAAAAAAAGTAAATTTTTGTATCTTGTTAATCGATTCTCTCCGATAAAGAATTAAGTTGCTTGTAAATGTTGAGAAGAAGCCTATTATTGCCACTTACATTATATGCAGCATTTTCTGCTGGTCCTCTAGCGGCGAGTGCAAATGATACTCCGGGCTTAACGAAGGTTGGAAGTATGACGCTGCGGTATACTTTTGTTTGGTTTGGAACAAATTTGTCTCTCACATCTTGATATTACGAGCATCCACGATATGATGCTGGGTGACCAAAAACACCGTAGTTAACGCAGTATAATTTTTCTCTAGGCTCCGTCTGAGCCAATTTGCACTCACCGGGAGCATGAACGTCTTTGCATTTGGCGCACCGATAGTGCATGGTGAAGTTGGTAACCAAATGACCAAAGTTTTGACATCCGTAACACTGGTTGACTTCTCTTTTTTGGATACGTTCCCACCTCACTACTTTGAAATATAAGTACCTTATTTGTTCAAGAGCAGTTGGACTGCTTTTTTTGAAATCTGTACCAAGTAAAGCGGTAAGTTCTTCCTTTCTACGGTCAATCTTCTTGTCGCAAAAGCTTTGACGGAAATAAATTCGATTTCTATAGCAGCTTCATTGAGCACCTGGATAAGATTGACCGTATCCTCTCCGCTGTCCAATCCCTTCAAAATCCAGCACATCTTTAGCTGACTGGAAATTAACCAGTGATTTCGTTCTAATAGTTAATGAATCAGCATTGACTCTTTTGATCTCAAAATTGCTCTGTTTATTTTCGGCTGGCAACAACTGAAACATATCTATTCCACTTTGTCCGAACACATTGATTGCCGGAACTTTTTCTGCCTTTTTAGTAGCCTTTTCAGAGGAACTAGCAAAGCTGCGAGCTGGTTTTGTCTCCTTATTTTTTAAATACTGAAGAAAATTGACATCATTATCTTGGTTAGAATTACCTTCAATATATTCTTCAACTTCCATTTCTTCTTGTAACCCGTCCAGTGCTGCATTATAGTTTTGGCTATCATTAGTGCCTCCAGGACTTTGGATTTCTTCTGGGATAGCTTGTCCTAGAGTTTTCTTCGCCTTCGTTTCTTTTCCTGATTTGTTTTTGCGGTTGTTCGTCTTGAGTTTTCATCTCTCTCTTGAATAGATATACGAGGGATTGTTGTCGTAGTTTTAATTCTTGGTTTTGATGTCAAAGTAGGATCACTTTTTTTTGTTTTCGACTATTTGTGTCTTACAACCGCCATCTGCGGAGCTTTCCTGGTTACGTCTCGTTTTGCTGATGATTGCCGCCAATTTCGTTTTGCATGTCTCCCCGGGTTCTCCCAATGGTGGAAAGCCATCGGGCTCCTCCATACCAGCAGTCCCGACTTCGTCTTTGGATTATTTGGTATTCTTGATCTATCGAAGTATAATAATATTCGATATAATTCTTTGGGTCGATTGCTTCGACGATATAAGCTTTTTCCAACAAAAATCAAAATTAAATTTGGACTGACGTTTTAAAAAATTAATTTAATTTATTGAAAACTTGGCAGAAGCGATTAAAAACACGTCTGTTCGCAACTAATTCTAAATGTAGAATTCACGGCACGCTCGAATGTCCGGTTGTCATTGCGATTCTTATGCATAATTCTGCGTTATGTATGTTACTAGTGCATTTTACCTAAATTGGTGTACGATATACAATATGAAAAAAAAAAAACTTTACCTAAGAAAGCTTCTGTATTTTTACTACAGTTTATTCTCTCGATTTAGAGATGTAAGATTTCGAAGTATGAAATGTGAAGGAAGTTTGGTGAAATTTGCATTGTGAGGTGGTTCGTTCAAAATACTATGTACTATACTAACATTCTTCTGCAGTAACGTTGGCTAACTTACAATTGCATCAATCAATTGTTCTAAAACGCTAACTAAACATTGAAAAATTAATTTTAGGGTTATGCTAACAGACATTGGACACCATGCATGTTTATTGTAATATTATTTTTCTACTTTGTCGTAAAATTCAGTCGCAATTCTCACCAGAATAGTCAAATCTCAAGCTTTATATTGCCGAAACCTTATTGCCTAGTTTCTAGCTGAATCTTTCATTCCCTTCCCCAAATGTTTGTTTACCTGTAACACAATTAGCTCTAGGGGAAACAATTCATTGTCGATTTTACGAGACTATAAAATGAGCCTCAAATGTGTATGCGTCATCTGAAATCGAGTGCTAGGACATACAAATCAGCACCGATAACTTACAAAACGCCCAAATTGAGAGAATTCCTGAGACTTGAGAAACGAAAATATCCAAAGCTCCGACGGAACGGGGTTGTACGAGTATGGTGGACTTTGTTGAACGAACGAACCTGCAAATGAGTGCACATCCTGCCGCTTAATTTCGCTTACGTTGTGATTGTTTGCCTATCGAACTTTATTAACAAAATCTTCTGAAACACAAGAAATCGGTTGTGGCTTTCAGCTACTCTAAACGTCGACGACAAATGACTAAAGGATGCTAAGAGAAAACGTAGCATGATTGAGAGTATGTTGATTCTGGAACATTTTCTAATACTGTTGCAAATATATGTTTGGTGATATGTTTATCGGTATGCAATTTTGTGCAGTTTGTATGCTTGCTCACTGGTCCAAGTGCTGTTAGCCGAGTAAGTGTTGATAGTCAAGGTTTATTATCCCTGAGCATGAAAAAGTCTACTTCTAGATAAGCAATACCGAGAGTTTCAAAAAAGACATAAAGATGCTAAGCACTGGCATTATTTATTTTCTTTCATTTTATATGGTTGATTTTTTGTTACTTAATATACAACGAAAAAATAAGTATTCATATTGCCTTATTTCACTTGTAAGTAAAGCTTAATAGTTATTCTTTCTAGCTATTCCCTAAGATAGAGAAGCAATCCCTATTCCAACTACTAAAGATTCCATTCATAGACATGGCGCAAATCAGTTTAACATGGATGTATATTATCTAATAATAGAGTATTTTTAGGAATTTACAAATAAAGTAAGGCCTACTTATTCTACTGATTATTCTAATTACCAGCCAACGGTAAAACAGAAAATGGTACTAACAAGAAATGAAAACAGAATCTAAAGCGGTCTAATCAAAATTATATCCAAGATGTCTCTTCGTGGGTATCTGCAACTATCAATCTGCTGATATATTCTAAAAGAACAACTAGGAATCCCAAAGATAAAAAAATCTGGGATCCGAGGATTTATGGATGCAAAATTAAAAACTTAAATTTTGGGATGTATTGTAGTTTAGGCCACGTTCTCATGGCATAATCTGGATAACGCTGAATGGTCAAGGACACTTTGATCCTTCAACGAGTTTCGGACAAAGATTTAACAAATAAATTCGGGTTGGGATTTTGGGTAGGCGCCATTTTGGAACATGTTTCATAACATGGTACAGTGGAAGTAAAACTCGCGCACAAACAGCTCCAATCTAAGAATCATGCAAACTCTATTCTGGTGAAAGTTTGGCAAAACCTAGAGTACATTGAAAGTGCATACCATTGTATTGATGGCGTACGTTCGGTTAAGATGAATTAGTACTGGTCTGGTTCCGAGAACTAGTCCTCATACGGGATGTTGCCATCCTACTTTTCAGAGATAAATATGCACCAAAAATACAAATGAAGGTCGCGGCTCCAAAAGTGGAAACGAACATTACGAGCACACTACAAAGAAACTAAGTGAAAACAGACATTACATTCAATGAAAATAAAATTTCTGGTGGTTATATTGAGGTGCATTAGCTAAAATCTGGATTTAACAATAAGTTCGTAGTCAGCCACAATATTGGAAGTAACCCAGTATGGTGCTAAGGAAGCCACAAGCACGCATGAAGGATGTATGCTTAATCATCAAGAATAAATTAGAAAAAAATTGAAAACTGGGTCAGAACGGTTAAAACAAGATATAAGGTACGTATGTGTAATGATTTTTCTTCGTCCTGACCTCGACCGTATGCGTCTATATATTTGGAAAAACTTTTTGGCAGCCACGCTTTCGTCTTTTCAATACCTTCTTTTGGTCATTCCCGTTTGTTTATCTGTTTTAACGCTGCCAAATCATCGTGAATCTTGAATTTGTCATTGACTTTGAAGTAATACTCTGATTTATCGGTCAATATCCTGCAATTGATTTTCATCGTTGTGTTCGTATTTACAATGATAACTGGCATTGTATAGACGAATTCAGTGTTGAAACGACTCTTTCCTTTTTAAGCCTGTTTATTCCATTCCACCAGGATTATAACGAAATTTGTTGTAATTCCTTCCTGAGTTCTTGCTCCTTCTTTTCGATTCATTCCCGTTTCTTTTAGTCTTCCTTTTTGATATAGTCGCTTCAAGGCTGTCAAGAGGGGAAGGGGGGAGGGGGGGGGGGGGGGGAGACGGAATAAGTTCTCCAGGGCACGTAGGTCTCATTCACCAATAAAAAAATTTTGTATTTTCTGCTCCTGGAATTCTTACAACTTGAAAAAAAATTCCTAAAAATCGTAATTTTTTTTTTGTTACGTAGCACTACAGCGCGTTTCGGGCCTTCACTTAGAGATAGTTCTTCTTTCTTCTTGTTTGTAGCACTACAGCCCCTCTCGGGCCTTCGCTTAGAGATAGTTAGAGTATCTCATTTTCATGACTGTATTGATTTTTTTCGGAACTTGGTTTGATCAGTACCATGCTCCCGTGGGCTTGCTCAGCTATGATATGATCTGATAAAATCAGTACATATCATTACTGACTGAACACTCGTAGTCAGTCCGAAAAATCCCCTGAACTAAATCACGTTGCTCCCAACGAGATTTGAACCTGGGACCTACGGCTTATTGGTTCATGCTCTAACCACTAGGCCACACAGACTACATAACATACATACACTACCAGTTGCGTTGATTTGAATATAAGTGTACCCATCGTATTAGCTGAAGTCTAACTGATGATAATTTCAGATGTTGATGCTTGGTGGGTTCTCGTGGTTTCGAGTAAATTCATTTTGTTGATGTTCTTAATGGTTGTGAAAACAATTGCGACAGTAGCTCGCAGAATTATTTGTACATGTAACACTGCCCCCACCTCAGTTCTTTTTACCCCGAAAAGATGTGTCACCATTTGTAGTCCATTCTCTCTGGGTGTAATATGGGGCAAGATGGTCCAGGTGCACGATTTTCATTTTGGCTCTTGGCTTACGATGTTGCTGTATTCGGTATACGACGTCGTTGATTCGCTTTGTAACTCGATATGGTCCCTCCCAATTATGTTGCAACTTTGGAGACCTACCCTTTCGCCGTTGCGGGTTATGTAACCACACCAAGTCATCTTGCTGGAAGCCAGTAGAATTTGCCTTTAGATCATACCTGGTCTTCTAGCGGTCAGTAGCCGATTCGAGGTGTTTTCGTACTGTCCGATGTATCTGGTTCAACCGTTGTCTTAGCTCACTTGCGTACTCCGAGATGGTTTGGGGTTTCTCAGGAGGTGTTCCGAACTTTATGTCAGCTGACAGACGAATAGCCTTTCCGAAAATGACTTTTGCTGGGGCTTGGCCCGTCGATGCATATTCGGCAGCTCTGTACGCCATCAAAAATAGTGGAATGTGTCGGTCCCAGTCCCTTTGGTTCTCGTCAACCATCTTGGCCAGGTGTTTATTGAGAGTGCCGTTGAAACGTTCGACCATTCCATCGGATTGGGGATGTAGCGGTTTTGTCCTCGTTTTCTGTATTCCCAGCAGCTCGAACATTTCGCTAAAAACTAGTGATTCGAAGTTTCGACCTTGATCTGAATGTAGTTCACAAGGTACGCCGTACCTACTGACCCAATTTAACACTAGCTGTTCGGCTACAGTAGTTGCTTCCTGGTTGGGAATGGGGTACACCTCGGGTCACTTGCTGAAATAATCAGCTACAACCAGCGTGTATCGATTTCCCCATTCGGATTCAGGAAAGGGTCCTGCGATGTCAACAGCAATCCTTCAAACGGTACCCCCACTTTATAGGTTTGCATTTGTCCTCTCAGTCGTCGCTTTGGGCCTTTGACGGAAGCGCAACACCAGTCCAGTCCTCTACGTCTTCTCGAGCGTGGAGCCAGTAGAACTTTTCCCGCAATTTCGCTAAGGTCTTGTTAACACCAAGGTGGCCTCCCGAGGATCCTTCATGCATTTCCTTCATCATATCGTGGATTCAGCTTTTGGGTAGTATAGTTTGCATCCTATGGGAGCTGCCATCCGCTGTTTCCCATTTCCGTTTGAGTACGCAAACCTCGGCCTGAAGGGAGTTCCATTGTGCCCAATAGCTTAGGGTTGCGCCATGCATTGAAACGTTTTTCCACTCAGGTCGCCCAGTTGTCTCCTTCCATATGAGCAATGGTCGGATGTCTTCATCGGCTAACTGGGCATTTTGAATCTCCTCCGATGACCAACCTTCATCGGATTCGGTCGTTATCAATCGCAGACCAACGGGCGGTTCCCTTTCCTCGATCCGTCGGCAGTGCTTGCAGTTAGCTGGACATGGATGACGAGATAGGGTGTCGGCATTGCCATGAACTCTGTCCTTGTGAAGTAGTTGGGGCCTCACTGGGTCTGGTCGGATAGTCGATCGGGTTGCACCAGTGTCGTTTGTTATGGTGCAATGTTCTTCATCAACTTGACCAGGAAGGCATAAGTCTGCTTCTCCATAATGTTGCCTTGACACGGTGATGGGGGTGCTGGGGATGTCGATCCTCCTCGCTGACGTCCGTCGCATGAAGTTGGCCCTTTCAGTTTGATGGGGTTCTATTCTAGCCTCCTGACACGGTCTGGATCTCTACCATCCTGGACAATAGCTCCGTTTTCTTCGCTTCTTGCAGTCTCTTTGCAGGTGCCCTTCTCTCCGCAATTCCAGCATCTAGGCGCACCATTTACTTGCGGCTCTCGCTCATTTTCCACGCGCTCACACCTGCACTCGTCTGCCACTAACTTGCGAACCCGCGCAGTGGTACGAGTCACATTTTTCACTGCCTCAAAGTTCAGGCTATAAGCCAATGCATCCTTGACCGTTTGCTTTTGTGCTAAACGCACAGCTTGTTGCAATTCCTGGTCTTCTAAGGCGCTGATGAAGGCTTCTGTTGCTGCGTCATCTCGATGTTCCTGGTCGTACGCTGAGTAAGCCAAAAGTGCCAGTCGCTCAATGTCTTGGGCTAGCTGCTGTAAGGTTTCGCCAGACTTCTGCATCCGATTCCGTAGCTGTGCCCGATAAATTTGCTTCAGATGGGCGCCTCCATAACGCATGTCGAGCGCATTCATTAAAGCATTCGGGTTTGAGTTCAATTCAACGGGGATCGTCTGCAAAAGCTCGGCAGCTGGGCCTCTTAAAGCAAGAATCAATGCAGTTGCTCGTTCCTGCTCATTCCAGTGATTTATCCTAGCGGTTGCTTCAAACTGGGTTTTGTAAATAGTCCAGACCGTTTACCCGTTGAATATTGGTGCTTGCACATTCCTAGATGAGCTTTGCGCTGCGGTTATAAGTGGGGCTGGTGAGGCGGTTACTACTGCCTTCGCTGCTTCCAAGTCCTTTTTCACTTTTCACATCTCATGGTTGATTCTCTCCTCGACCTGGTATACCTTTTCCTCGATGCATTTAATTTGGATGTTGAGACTACTGAGCTCCGCTTTTATTTCGGCTGACTGTTTTTCCAGCTTCTGTGTGATGTCTGCCTTGATTTCGAATGCTTGTTGGTCCAGCTTTACTGATTGTTCATTTAACTTCGCTGATTGTTCATTTAACTTCGCTGATTGTTCGTCTAGCTTCGTAGTTAAATTGGACGACTGTTCATTGAGCTTTGCAGTTAAATTGGATGACTGTTGTCGCTGCTCTTGCTGCATTAGCATCAACATTTGCATCAGCGCATTTTCTGGTTCCTTTGGCTTTGGTGTTTCGGCTTCACCACCTCAAAGATCGGCTTCACCACCCACAAAGATTTGAATCTGGGACCTTCGGCTTATGCGTTCATGTTCTAACCACTAGACCACAGAGTACCTAGAGAAAGTTAGAGAATCTCATTGTCATGATCGAATATATCGGCACTCCACAAGGTGGTATGATCACTATCACGCTTTGGCCGTGTGTTCATCCACCTGGCTGTGATACGCTCCGATTTTAAAACAGCGCGTATCATAACTAAACAGGCTTACAGTCCGTCCGAAGAGTCACTTGAACTAAATCTCGTTGACGTCAATAGAAACTCGAACCAGAGACCTTTGAGTTACGGGCTTAGTGTTCTAACCACTAAGCCACGCAGGCTAAATCTTAAATTAGCAAATAATAACTGAATTAGAACCGAAAATGAGAAAATGTTTAAATTTTTTTTCAAATTTAGTGTGCCGCAGTTGAATGGGCGAGTTTACACGTGACTGCAATCAAGTTTGCGACCAGTGGTCCCAAACAAATTTGCTGGATACTGTCTTAGGTCTACCAGGCTCAAAATACTACCCATGTTTATTTTCTATACGGTACACATTTTATCCATGTATGTGTATCATTCTCATTCCATTACCATCCATCGTCAAGTGCAGACGACCTAGGCACTGCCGCACAGCATTGTCACGGATTTCTCGCCAGGATTAAATACACATTTCTCATCTGTCAAACTTGATTCGCATGATCTTTCCCCTTGAACTATCGATGGATGAATGATTGCCTTGAGCCTTCTAAAAATTCCTAAGGCGAAGCTGATGGGCATGCATTTGTTGTAGAGCGCACTGCTCTCTCGACGTCGCGTCCCTTTCATCTAAGAAAACTTAATTAACCTGTTTGCAACTGTATGTACTGAATTTGTCCACTCCGATGTGGTGAACGATATAATTTGTCGAGGTCACCAAAAGATACCGTCTTTTATTCCGTAACGATGAGCCATTTCCCGCCTCGCTTTTGGTTGGTGTGGAGTAGCAGATTGGTTGGTGTGGAGTAACCTTATGAACGCTTTG
Organism: Odontomyia ornata; assembly: GCA_963969285.1. Taxonomy (NCBI): domain Eukaryota; kingdom Metazoa; phylum Arthropoda; class Insecta; order Diptera; family Stratiomyidae; genus Odontomyia; species Odontomyia ornata. The sequence goes on along the minus strand of OZ017738.1, from coordinate 33,923,944 downwards.
TATTGCTTACCTTGTCGTTTGTTAAGTACCAACTCTTTCAATCGTTCACAACTTTGCTGTCCTGCAGGATACTCAAAAAACCAAGCTTGAAAAAAACTGTATGATAAGTTATCAGCTCATAAAAATAATCCACATTGCAATCAGTGCTACGTTCAATGGCGCACGTTGCAGATTCAACTTTGAGAGGAAACTTCAACTGATACACTTCTAAATGAACAGACCATCAGTGAAACTAGAAAATTGCACGAAATTTTACGTCGAATCCTAGACATCATTTTGTTTCCTGGCGAAAGGGGCCTTTCATTCAGAGGTGCTAGCAATCTTCTCGGAGAATGGAACAATGGAAATTTTTTGGAGATTGTAGAATTGATTAGTCATTATGACCCGATACTTCGCGAACATTTAGAGAAGGTTCGGATAAGTCGACAACAACACAAACGTTTGCAGGTCCACTATATTTCGGTTGAGATTCAAAACGAATCTATTCAAATCTATGCTGAAACGTTAAATCGGCCATACTGAAAGAACGTAAAAGTGCCAAATACTTCGGTATCATCGTTTATGCTACACCTGATTCGAGCCACGTCGATCAAACTACGTTTATTTTGCGGTAGGTTCATTTTAACTCGAAGAAAAACATATGTACAAATCAAGAACGATGTCTGACTTTTGTCGATTGTAACCAAAAAACTGGCCAGGCGATTGCTGGTTTAATTTTCAATATTCTAGAAGAGTATAACATTCCTTTGGAAGACTGTCGAGCACAAAGATCCGATAATGGTGCTAATATCAAAGGATCATATAATGGAGCATAGCGTCATATTCTGGAGAAAAATCCAAATGCTGCTTATTCGCCCTGTGCAACACATAGTCTCAATTTATGTGGTGTTGGCTCTGCAGAATGCTGTGAGGCAGCAATCACTTTTTTCGGAGTTGTTCAAGAATGCTACACCAGTTTCAGCAGCAGTCCTCAACGTTGGGGAATTCTCAAAAAAAGTATAACGGGTTCCCTTCACAGACTTTCAGATACAAGGTGGTCTGCTAGAGCTGAGGCAGTTAAACCTTTTACCAAACATATTTCAGGATTACATGAAGCACTAGTAGGTTTAACTAAACTCAATCTGACTGCGGAGACTCGTAGTGATGTCAACGGTGCTCTGAAATACATGATGTCTGGATGTCCTCAATTTGATTTAAGATATTGACAGCTATCAATAAAGGGAGCATCATTCTTCAAGCCAAAGACGCTACTATCGACATCAAAGTTCAAAATCACGAATGTTTGCTGTCTAATTTGAATTTGATTCGTAGTCGATGAGAGGACATTTTAAGTAAATGCAAAGCGGTTGCCATACAATTGGGAATTTTATCAACCTTCCCTAATACTCGAAAGGAAAAATGCAAAAGGTGTTTCAATGCAAATGAAGATGACAATGACACAAGTGCCGACAATCATGAAACCAATTTCAAAAGAAACACTCTCTACGTAATCATCGACTTGTTAATTGCGGAAATATCCAATAGGTTCAATGCCATGAAGGATTTACATAATGGTTTCTCTGTTTTAAGGAATGCCACAAATTTCGTTCCAAAACACGAATTGGACGTTTTTGAAGATTTAGGAGATACAATGACCCATCTGAAACACATATAACATACAAAGGAAACTTTGAAGAAGAGTTATCACCCTTTACATTGCTAAATGCGATCTTTTTTCGAAATCTGGAGACGATTTTTCCGAATGTGTGTGTTGCCCTCCGTGTATTGTGCACTATACCTGTTACTGTTACTGTGTTCTTGCTCGCATTAAAAACTTTCATCGATCATGCTCTTCATGAACGCGTGTTTCAGCACTTGGCACTCTTTGCATCGAAACCTCATTAGCTAGGGATTTGGATTTTGATACTGTGATAAGAAATTTTGCAGCCAATAAAGCGAGACAAGCTAATTTACAATTATAATTAAATATATTAACTTGACATTACAATAAAATTCTTAACTCCAAAAGGTGGACTACTTACTTTCTATACTTCTATTCAATATTTTGGTATACCAACTTATGCATGTTTATATAGCTTGTTATGGAAACAATTTGTTTCAAAAACAATTTTCCGAAGATTTTATAACCCTTTTCTTCATAGAATCAGCATGTACATATTTCATTTAGCATATTCTGTAGTTGTTTTTCATGTGGGGATGTTTAGGTCCCGTAATTTTTAACCCCCGCGCCCAGATTTTCTCTCAACGGCCCTGGGTCGATTGGCTGCACTGAACTTGTTGGCAGACGTATCCAACGAATTTCCTTCATATCCTTCAATATAGTATTCATCGCCATCAGTACATTTACAGCATCATATACACGATAACAAATATTTTTCTGATCACATTCATCTGTTTCAGTTGTTTGATTACATCATTGTTTTTCCTCAGCCACCAATTCATCAGCCACTTCATTGTACGTTATTGAGCCTTTCTCTCTGACTTCAAAAACCTTCATGGAAAAATACCGCAGACCAACTGTGTATGTGTGCTTGCGTGGCTAATGTGTTGTATAAGAAATTATTCTTTCGATCCATCTTCACGTTTTATTGACACTTACTGAGTGGAATGACTTACGGATTTCGGCGTATCCCGCTGGTTTGTGTATTTGACTTCATGTATGAGAAACTAGGTGTGACATTAAAACTAGATGTGGCATTATAACTAGGTGTGACATTAAAACTGCATCTACTGTGTGACGTATAGCCACTTGCAGACTCATTTAGCCTTGAATGCATTGTGGGGCTATATGATCTTCCTTTTTTAATACTTTGTGCAACTGGCCAAATCCCAGCATAGGTAAAAGCATTCGTTCATCATATGTGATATGGCTCACACTGAATTCATAAATAGAAAAGCCTCTGACGCTGTGTTCTGATCCGGCCAATGGGTCAAACAGATGCAATAGCGCCAAAATTCTTCCCGCAAAGTAAATCTCACTAAAACTTAACCACTCACCATGCGAAAGTCCTAGCTTTTATACACACTTTTTAACAAACCGGTAAGTACATGTGCTTAGAAATACCAACCACTTAAATTTGGCGCATTTAGTGCAAATTTTCGATTTTAGTTGGTGCTGATGGAAAAACTCTTCCCTGAGTGGACTAGTCCGAGGTAGAAGACTACCTGACGTTCCTTTAGCGGCTTAACGTCGTTCTGAATTTGTCCCCGCCCTATTTAAGTTTGCAGCCAAAGGGCCCAGCTTTCGGGCTAAATAAAATTTTGGCGAACTTACCAAGGGGAAGAAGGATTAGCCGCTATACTTGTGTGCAACTTTTCAATTACTTGTCCATGAACATGACTCCATACAAAGAAAATTTCGATTTGCTGGTGACGACATTAGTTATGTTCGTCGATGACAGCAACGAAGAATAAAGTGCCATAATCCCGATCAGAGATCTGTCATTCCAGCACTTGTTGAACTGATTGGAGTTGATAGAGTGCACAGTGCCAGATCCCTCTCTGGGACCAAGCCGCAAATTATAACATATGGATGCGATACTTGTTAACATAACGGATATATAGACGTATGCCAATGTATTACATGAAATTTGTGAAAGAATTAAGCTGAAGAACATGGAATCTACTTTAAATCAGTTGGGTAAATCCTTTCTAATAGCCAGCAGAAATAACATTGATATAGGATTTGGGGTGGTGAAGATGAAATCAATTTCCAAAAAATAATGGAAGCTAAGATAGGTTGGTGCTCAAATTCCAGAGAATGGAAAAAGATACAGCAGATAAAAATAAAAGAGATATGGCAAAGAAATTGACAGTCTAGACTTTGGAAAATCTACAGCGAATTGTATTGAACCCAACCGTAGCAGAATTTGCTTCAAGGGGGGAATAACTGATCACAAGCTGGATGTGTATCCTCAAAAATCATTCTTTATGTTCGGCAATGCAGTGATTCTAAAAAATATGTACTGCCCAATGTTCCTGTTACGGAAGCATGTTAAATATTCAGATCATTTCTACAAAAATCAAAGACTAAAATTCTGTGGTCAGCGTCTGGCTTATCAATCTCTATCGTACCAAATATTCCAAGATGTACCAAAACAGCTCAGTAAGATCATAAACCCTGATTTACTAATGCTTAGCAACACCATCGGGACAAAAATACGCGTGCTACGTACACAGACAATTCTGATACTGCTGTGATCTAGGTTCAAAACAGTGCTTATTTTTGAGTGCAGGGCCATCAACGAAGAAAATGGACCGATACTATATTTTTAAGCCAAGTGCAATCATTTGGAAGCAGCTGTATCGAACATATTGGCCAAATATTTGTCGAGGGAGTCCTTCACCCTAGAGTTATAGAATGGCAGCTAAACAAATTTGAAGGGAAAATGAGTCTTGGAGTTGACAGCCTGTATAGAACTTATGATACTGAAAATTGACAGTGCATCTACTTTCTGTGGTTGGTATTTGAAAGAATAAGCGTTGAGAGGTACATTGATGAGCTGTTAGCTGACACACATGCAGTGAAGTTCAATTAAAGTACTAAACCGTATTATTTATCACACTCTTATTATTTTAAGCTAATAAAACACCATGAGCATTTTATTTGAAAAAATTCAAATACAATTAATTTTTTATTTAAAAAAACCTAAACATTACATTTATTACACATAAGTGTGTTAATCGAACCGCTTAATGAGTTATATTGTGAAAAAGCTTGAAAGTTATTGTATTCAACACCTAACTGCCATGCTATTACATATTATTTAGACATTTTGCCCTAGTCTGTCTAAGACAAATTCATAAATTGTCATGTGCGAGATCCAGATATAGCTAGCAATTTAAAATCAGAGAATATCTTCATAGAAATTGAGAAGGTTTTTTTGTGATTGGGAGGTGAATGTCATTTCCGCACTGAGTATGGGACTCCCATACTCGCAAGCAATTAGACTACTCACTAAATACTTCCCCTGTCAACCCGACAGCCCAGCTTAGAACCACTTGACCCATTACTTTGTTCCAGGTCTCGTTTTGATATGCCGTAAGGCGCGTTCAAGCTGAGAGATACCTCCTCTAGCAGAAGGAGAGGGGGAAAGTGGAATTGCCAAACAAGCAATCCCCCAGCTCCAACGTCCTAGGCTGCTCCACCATCAAACATCAATAAAAGAATAGCATCTAATCCAATCGAAGGAGATCGGGATAAAAGAAGGAAAGAAGAAGCACTTGATGGGCGTAAAATACCAGATCAGAAGTTCCAGATTGTGGTGATAAAAGAAACGAAGAAAGTCACAAGGAAACACCTTTTTAAAAAGTGCCTTAAAAATAAAGTTCGCTCGGATGCCCAACAAGGAATAGGAGAGAAAAAGCTACAACGAAGGCCCCGATAGCAGGCATGGCTCATAAAAACCCAAGATGGTCGATCCTACGCAGAAGTACCGCGGGATATCAGTGAAAATGTAAGGCCCGAAGACACCAACACTGCTATTAGAGCCATGTGGTCAACGTGGTTGGGCCACATACTGATGGAATTCAAAGCAGAGGCCGACAATAAAGAAGCATTCTTCGATGCAGTAAAGAACCACAACTGTCCTGACTTGCTGCTCAGTGCATTCAACGTGTGCGTACGGAATGGAAGTTTCCCGTTACGGTGGAAGATAGCGAGGCTCATACTGATCAACAAAGAGAATGAAAATCCCGGATCCTTGTTTGCATACGATGCAAAACTGGGAAAGTGTTAGAGAAAGTTGTCAAGGGAAGACTCACTAACGCAATTCGTGCTGCTGGGGATCTATCCCCTCGGTGCCGTCCAAGAGGCAGAGACATATAGCCACATCAAGTGACGGATCCTCTTGTTAGTGACACTTGACGTTAGAAATGCCATGAACTCCACTAGATGTGTGGAAACCCTTTTCATATTTCAAAATATCTGATGCGGCCTCTGAGGGATTGCCTGATGGACCAAAGCCTGCTTTATGATACGATGCAGAACCAATGAAGGATGGAAGTTACATTGGGTGCTGCCCAGGGATCTATGCTTGGCCCAGGCTTATGGAACGTGTCTTACAACGTGCTAATGAGACTGTAAAAGACACGTAAAAGAAAATGGGAAGGTCATGATGGTTTTGGTATATGTAAATGACATGCTGGTGGGATAAAACAACGAGTGTTCATTCGCTAAATTGAAAAATAGCTTCAAGATCAAGGATTTGGGAGAGGAAAGATACTGTTTGGGCATCGAAATTAAACAGGAAAATGGCAGGATAATCCTAAACAAGAAACACTATGTTGAAGAGCTGCTGATGAAATTCAATATGAATAGCTCCAACCCTCAAAGTACACTGGCAAGTCCAACATTAAAGTAGAAAGCTAAAGCCAACCCTGAAAAAGGTACAAGAAATCCAAGATGTCGAGAGGTAATTGGATCAATAATGTATTTATCTGTGATAATCAGACCCAACATACCTTAAAGCGTAAATATGTAAAGTCAATTCAACAAGAATTCAAATGATAAGCACTGAAGTGCAGCGGAACGCATATTCAGATATCTGAAGGGCTGATTTATAATAAATCTGTTGAGAAAATCGTCAGATACGTTGATGCTGATTGGGGAAACTATGCAGTCGATTCTAGATCATGTAAGCGATATAAGTTTATTCGGGCAGGAGCTGCCATGAGCTGAGAAAAGTAAAAGAAAAAGACTCCTGTATTGTCAAAAACCAAGGCCAAATACAAGGTGCTTAACGAGGTGACCAAAGAGTCAATGTACCTGCGAGGTATCTTAATTGAGTTGGGCATCCTTCAACTGTCAGATGGACTACTATACTGTGATAATGAACGGGCAGCATAGTTAGTGATGGCAACCAAGTTTGATGGTCAGACAAAATACGTCAGGATACAGTTCAACTTCGTTCATACCGCCATGAAGAATTGTGCGATAAACATATTGCACATTCTATCAGACGAAAGGCTAGCCAGCCTTATGACAAAACCAATGCCGAGTAGACCTCGCGCCAAGGTGTTGAGTCTCATGGGCTATTCGAAATTGACTAGTTCATATCATGATAATACTCTCATGCAAGCATATACACATGATCGCATATACAGCTGATCAACAATTCATTACCTGTTCATTCATTTGTCGCTCGTTTGTCCACTATCTTGTTAATCAGACGTATCAATGAAAGATGAAACATAATAACTCAGTTTATTTTTCCATTTTCATAGGATTTCCAACCAATTTTCTGCAAAAGTATTACACAAGAATGTCAAAAAGAGTCTTAAAAATGTATCCTATTCTGATTCTGAAATAAAAATCCCAAAATATAAATATATACGGTGGTATTATAATAATAATTGAAGTATAGTATATATTGCAGAAGGCTTGAATATATATATATATATATATATATATATATATATATATATATATATATATATTCGCATAAAAAGCTTCGTTAGTTTGAAAGCTTGGAGACATTCATATTTAAGAAAAAAGTTTCATATCACATCTTATCTTGATGAATGTTCTTATAATCATAATATTTATCATACTGTATCCTCTTTAAACTTCAATGAATCTCTTTCAAACCTGAATTCTATCCAACTTAACTTCTATCTTCCTTGGTAAAATGTGTATCTCTATTTCTTACTAAAATGTGCGAAGATTAAGGAACAAGCTTGAGGAACTCTTCATCTCCTACCAATTTAGTGGTGATTCTATTATTTGCTTCTCCGAGACTTGGCTGAATGTAAACATTTTGAGTAGTGGAATGTTTTTTGATCACATTTTATATATATGTGACCATGACCTAATTGCTGTTAACAAGGCTGATGGTGTTGGAGCTTTGGTTGCAGTTAGCAAAACTCTGTCTTGTTCTCTTTGTTCCAATTTCTGTTTTTCCCATACTTTAGAATGTGTTATTGTCAATATTTCTCTCTCTTATACTACAGAGTTTATGATCTCGTCTATTTATATCCCCTGTAGTTCACCTTTAACTGTTTATGAGACAATTTTTTGATGATCTTTCCTCTTATCGAGTCTTGCGACACCCTCACGCCAGAAAATTGGTTTGCGGGGATGTTAACTTACCATGCATAGAGTGGAAGAATTATCCCACTTCTGTTTTGTCAGTTAATCCTTTTTCTATAACCCTGCCGTCATTCCTATCTCATTGCTCCTTTTCTCAACTTAATCATATCCACAAACATACCTTGTTCTATCAAATGTTCCAGTTAGCTACTTATATATATCTCAAGCATTACATACGTATGGTCCTCCTTTATCTATAGATCTTATAATCAATGAAATCAAATTTAACAAACCTGATGCTGCTCCAAAATTTAACTTTTTTAAAGCTAACATTGAAGCTATTAATACAGAACTACTTTTAGTCACCTGGCTAGATTTCTTGAGAGGCCTGAATAGTGAGGCTGCTTTGGATAAATTTTACATTTATATTTTGCTGTTCAACACCTCTTCAGACATCCCGTAAAGTAAATCGAAAACCTTAGTTTACAAGGCGAATGCTTAGTGCTTTACGAGCAAAAGATAAGGCACATCATGTCTCTAAAACACTCGGCACTATTGAAGCTAGATCTAATTTTAGCAGGCTGCTTGTCAAGAAAGAGATGAAATATGCTCTGAAGACTTATTTCAGTAGTCTGGATAGTTCTCTTGTGGCTAATAATACAAAGCCTTTTTGATCTTATATTAGGTCGTTGAAATCCTCTTCTTCCAGTCATAGTAAGGTCCATTGGAATGGTGCAGAAGTTTCTTCTCCTCAAGAAATTACTGACTCTCTCCCCCAATTTTTCCTTTTGACTTATTTTCCTCCCTCCTGTGCATCTTGTTGTCTTACCTAATTGTCTTCCTTTCCCAATTTTCTATATTTGTACAGATATATCTGAAGTTAAATCTTTGATCAATGCTCTTGATCCTAATTTCTGCCCTAGGTCGGATGGTTTGCCAAACATGTTTGTGAAGCCGTTAGTCTTATCGCTAAACTTTCCTTTATCTCTCTTCTTCAATCTAAGTTTGAGTACTGGTACTTCCCTAACTTTTGGAAAACAGCTAATATTGTGGCTATTTATAAAAGTGGTGATCCTACGTCAGTTTCCTTAGTTTCCTGCTTTCCAAACATAATTGAACAACTGAATCATAATCGACTCTCAAACTCATTTGCTCCTACTACTGCTCCTGAGCACCATGGCTTTCTCAAAGGATACTCTACTACTTCTAATTTAATGGAGTTCACAAACAGTATTGCAAGAACTTTGGATAACCAACTGCAAGTAGATGTGATCTTCACAGATTTCTCCAAGGCCTATGGCACTGTGAATCATCTTCTTCTTTATCGTAAGCTTGAAGCTCTTGGCATCTCGGTTGCTCTTCTATCTTGGATTTCATCTTATCTATCGTGTCACCCCTGTCAAATAAATCTCTCTGGTACCCCTGTCGAATAAATCTCTCTGTACTACGTCTAATACTTTTTATCTTTCATCTCGTGTTCCGCAAGGGTCAATTCTTGAGCCTTAACTCTTTCTGCTGTTCATAAATCATCTCTCCTTTGTAGTTAAGTCCCATTTAGACAGTCAGCTCCTCGAAACTGATCCTAATGCTCTAAATAAATGGTTTACTGCAAATGATTTATGTCTTAACGTTACTAAATGTCATAAAATGACTTTTTCTCTCAAGGACTCTCCTTTTAATTTTAATTATATTGTCGCGTGTTATTGGTTCGCGGCCTATAATTTTAACGTTCCGGGAAAGTGAAAACGCAATGTCTTTTAATTTAAGTTAAAAGAGTTTATTCAATTAAATAAAATGCACAATAATCAGTTAACACTTTCACTAATTTTAATTGTCACTATTAAAATTATCTAACACTTGTCCATAAATTTATTATCGCAATTGTCTTCTAAATTACTTCACTATTACGAAACACACTTTTCTACTACTCGAAGGATATCGCTTCCCACACACAATCGCAGTTCTTCTCGCGGTCGAATGAATGATGCTCCCCATTCATTCAGCTCGCCTTTATATAGGGTCTCTACCTATTCACCCATTTCTCGCACATTGGCGAATGTTCTACCGAGAGGTACCTGGTAGGTTCGAGCAAGTTCATGAATGGAGTGACGTCACTTGCAGATGTTGATCATGCTTGTTGGGTTCTCGTGGGTTCGAGTAAATTCATTCGTTGATGTTCTTAATGATGATGAAAACAATTGCGACAGTAGCTCGCAGAATTATTTGTACATGTAATTATTTGTACATGTAACAATATATTAAATGATACTTTTCTCTCTGAAGTGCTCAGTCATAAAGACCTTGGAGTTTCTTTTGATACAAAACTCAAATTTAATGCACATATTTTAAATGTAATTACTAAGGCATCTAGAGTTTCCGGGTGTATACTTAGGCATATACATAAATTTAATAGCATTTCTTATTCTTCCCGCCTATTTGTTTGTATTGTTCACCCTTTGCTAGAATACTGTGCTATTATCTGGTCCCCCAGATATTCCTATCTTGTGTCTCTTTTAGAAACTGTACAAAGAGAGTTTACGCGTTTTCTTTTCCATAAGTTTAATTTGCCGTATCAGCCCTATGAAGGTCGTGTATCCTTCCTATCTTTTCCATCTCTAATATCCTATCGAACTTATTTAGACCAATGTTTTTTTGTTTAAACCCTGCTACCGTCAGGTTCCATCAAATATTTTTTCCGAGCTGCGTTTCTGAAATACATCCCGTTCATCTCGGATGAGTTCTTGTTTCGTTATCCCATATGCTAGAACTGATTTATATTTTTATTCACCAATTTTAAGAATCATACGAAATCATAATAATCCCGAGCTTGGTCCTTTCCTCTCTTCTTACATAGCATTTAAGAAAAAACATAGATTTACTACTAATTTAACCTACAATTATCGACACTTTATTATTTTTTTTATTTTATATTGCTGTATTTATTCTTTGCGTTCCATTTTGTTATTGGATTGTATTCAGTCTGTTAGATGGAATAAATAAATAAATAAATCTTTATACCTGAAATTCTTTACGATACTGTTAATATCGGTGAGCCACAAAAATTTACATAATCAACGACGATATATTAGCTATAATATGCATTCAATATAATTCAAATCCACCATTGAACAATAGTGAGGATAAATTCACGCTCAAATCACAAAAATATACATTTTCCTAATGGCAAACGCTCTTTCCTACTGCTCGATTGAGATGTCCTTTGCAAGAATTTTTACCTAAAGCAAACATAACGATTTGGTGAATACAGGATTCAACTCTCTATCCTCCTTCAAAAGTAATACATAACTATTTCATTCGAAATTCAGAAAATGTTAATTTGTTGTCAGTTTTTCCATTTCTTGGTGTTAATGGGCTTTTTCAGACGCAGCGTTAAAAGTGAGCGTTAAACAGGTTATAAGGGCAAGAAGAGTGAGAGGCATTGGGGGGACCTGATGGTAAAAACAAGCCAACATTTTGTAGGGTGAACGAGCGTAACGCACATACACAAATGCATTTTGTTGATCATTTGGTGGGGGAAATTTTATACAAACTGGTAATCATTCCGAATTGAACATTCGGTGAAGGAGGTAGTCGTCATGAAACGATTGCCTTTCTTTAATTTGCGTGCAAAAATGGATGCGTGGACGCGAGAAGCTACGCGTCATTTAATAAATTTATAAAAGCGGAGGCCATGTTCAATTTCAGGAAACAACACGACGAATATCTCGATTTCAATAAAGTTAAATTGCGTATTGTAAATCCATAGAAAATTAACAGTACGCATAATCTTTATAGGATCGCATTATAATATGCCAGTTGACAACACAACAAGAAAAATATGCGACTTAAAAGGATATTCAAATTTGGAATATATTTTTCAGAAAGCGGAAAAACACGGAGGTTCTAATATCCAATTAAGTTTGAATCGACAAACTTTAACAATCATAAAATACATTTTTCATTCCAGTTTTTGTTACCTCGTGCACAATTCAAGGCTAAAACATCAATTCTCAATCGCTTATCTCTCTGTCTTCGCTTTCATGTTGTCCGCACGACGTTTAACGATCAAATGATCCTTTTGACACATACACTCGCAAGACGTGTATCGTATACGAAAATAGGTTGGCTGAACTATGCAACGTGTAAACATAAGGGCGTAAGCGCGAAACCTGTTTGGATATGGGTTTTTACCATTCCCGTGTGAAAGAGCCCAATATCTGCAAAGCCCATAAATGAATTATGACCAAAAACGAACATATCTTCTAATATATTACCTTTCATATGTAACCTCAATAATTTGAATCTGACCGCAGAGCGATCCCTGGTGAAAATGACAAATAAGATCAACAATTTTGCCAAAACAATATCCTTTATCCTATCCACTCTCAATGCGTGAAGACGGGTAAAAAATTTTTGTATGCAGAATTTCCTCTGGAAGTTGGTTAATAGAATGGATGTTTATTATTTTAGTCTCGAAACAGATAAACCCAAAGATGTATTACATACATTTAAACTGAGGAATATATAGCTGTTTAGTAAATTGAATTTTCGAGATCATTTTCCGTTCTAATTAATGTTAGAGTTTGCAATTTAGTAACTCCTTAAGTCAAGTGTATGTACTATTGATTCCTGTGTAGAATGACGACCAACTTAGCTACAAGCAATGCCATGAAAGCTTAAATATAAGCTTCGTTATCCAAATGCTTCAACTTTACATCAATCACAACTAATACTACATAAATTTGCACAATGTGAAAAGTCGGTGCAGCACATCCAATAACCGTTCACTATTACACGAAAAATCTTTACTACTCAGCATATTTTCTTGCTACAAAAAAATCTCTGCTCCAGGACTTCTTGATGCAATTAGCGCTAGCTGCAACACAAATCTGCCAATGTTGAACATGGAAAATGTTTTATTTGCCCTTTCCGTTGTTTCAAATGTCACTCGATTGCTGGCTGTACTAGAACGAGACGACTTTGCTTTCGGCATTTGTAAAGATTTTCTACAAAGTAGCGCGTAACAAGTCTTAAGAGCCCCAGAAAATAAAATAAATTAAAAAGGTCCCTAAAATAACTTTCTCTTTATACTGGGGCTGCAACTGCTTCGAGTTGAGGGTGAAGTTTCATTAGACGAACGGTATCGGCCTTCAGAGTTTTTTTTTCTGTACTTTACCACAAAATCGTAATGAACCGTACGCGGGCTGCATAAGACGAAAACCGCGTCATTTAATGTAAGTCCGGAGGCAATGCGAATTGCATACAGGAAGGAGCAACTTTCCTGTAGTTTGGCAATATAATTGTTTGGCTCCAAAGAAGAATTGGAAAGGACTGGGTGGTGGTTTCGGAGGTGCCGAGCAATGAAACTACGCCTAAAGGAAGGTCGGTGTATGTATGCGAAGAAGTGCATTGATGCAACACAAGAGTTGCGAAAAGTTTAAGCGTCTAAAAGCATGCAATTTTGATGAAACTTTTCATTACAATCGGGAAACTATTGAGAAAGTAATTAACCGAACTACGCACATGTGGAGGCAATAAAGTCGAAAACACAACCACAGCAAAGATAACGATGCATTTATAAGACGGCTTAGTAGCAGGCCTCAATAGCTTCCGTGAGCACAATGTACTCGGCGTATGTAATTTAGCGCAATTTTAAAGTCTTGCCTTGTTTGTAGAATTGCATGCGGACTCGTGTCTTGGCAAACAGTCTGCCCTATATACTCGCGTAATATGCATCTAACGTTCGACGGACGTCGATAAATTTGTTACTATTAATTTCGAGCTGGTAATTTGAAAAACTTTTTTCTAACTCCTACCATGACCTTTCTTAACGGTTCGAATACATATGTATGCTTAAAGTTATAGTATTACAAGATATTAAATATACAGATTATATTTTTCTATGGTAGATGAACAAGGTTTAACACTGTATTGTAGTAATTTATTTAAGAGGCAGGCACACGTTTTTAAATGCCAAGTAAGTGTACCAAACAAAAAATCTTAACAAGTTGAACAGATAGGAGTACAATCCTGTCAGAAGGGGATTGTACTTATGAAGCGCAGATATTTACGTTACATGACTAATGTACAAGTTCAATACACAATTCTATGATTGGTATCTTAAATCATACGTTTGAACAAAATCATCCTTTACTCTAATTTAAGTGGCCACCATTTTTGTTGCAGGGCTGCAAATATCATTCAACATTCAGAGTTTCAAAGACATTTAAGTTCTTCGTCTTCCCTGAAGTTTCTAACAAGATCCGATCAATAATGCAGCATCTGGTTTGATCAAACGCTCAGCAAAACCGCGCATTTTTCTAGTGATTATGAAAATTCAATTAAAACTTCATAACTACAGGTTCCCCAGACATTGATGGAAATCTGACGACGATGAGCGATTTCAAGGTTTTGAATGGTCTACAGCAGGGCAAAGTTAGTGTGCCTCTGCTTTTCTAAATATTCATTCGCAAGCTACTGAACGACTTTGATTTTAATGTCTCGCCAACACGATCATTGGTAGCGTTTACTGATGATCTGATCATTTATACGGCAGTCCGAAGTGCTTCAATAGTTCAGAGTAATCCTCAAAAAATGTATCATGATGTGCAGCTCTACACCGACAATTGACGAATGAAAATCAATGCGCAAAAGTGCGAAGCAGTCAAGACCTGAAATGTAACTGGAAGGATATCAATGAAAATCAATGCGCAAAAGTGCGAAGCAGTCAAGACCTGAAATGTAACTGGAAGGATATCAACATAATGGCTGGTGAGGATAGTTGAGAACGGGTTCTACATAATTTCTGTGTTCAATACATCGTTGTTCATTTCGATCAGTATCTGTACTATACTCAACATATCAAAGTCATGCTCAGTGAAGCACAAACAGCAGTCATGTCGATTCGACGGCTCTTTCATCCCAGATACATTGTTCAAAAGGTCAAAGTTATCTGTTACAAGACACTTGTTAGACCACTTTTGACATATGCATGTCACATCTTGTACAACTAGAGTGCTAGTATAATGAAAAGACTAACAGTTTTCGAAATTAAATGTCTTCGTGCATACACTGGTTTGTGAAGAAAGCCAGAGACGGATTGGTAACATCATATATCTGATAGAAATATTTATCCAACTGGTTAAGTGACGAAAGTCGATATCTTCATACTGAGACTTCCTTCGAATCATATCGCAAGATCTGTAACTGTGAGCGAAAACTTGTAGATTATACAGCCATTCCACCCTATAGAAGGATATATGGAGACTTGTCTCGCTAGTAGCTTCGTTCCTCGAGTAGCAATCGTGTATTTGGACATGAATCGATACATTTTTGATTCTGACTGTGTCCCGAATATGTATTACCACCGATAAGCAGATAAAATATGCTCTAAATTTGAGTTCACGAGACAAACAATTCTAATGGAGATACTCATTCGGTAAATTCGCAGAGGCTGGTCGAGCTGGGACGGAGCAATCTAGGCATTGGTGGCTGAATGACAATGTTTACACTATTCGTGGTTTTTTTTATGTATTTTTCGTTACTTACTCTCAGTTTAAGCTTATTATTGCTACATTTAGTGTTGTTGCTGTTTGCTTGTGTTAAAAGTTAGGGATTGGTTTCAATATTTATGATAGGTATATGTTACTTTTATTATATTAGCTTTAGGGATAAGGTTTAACATTTAGGGTAGGAATATTGTGATAGTATTGCATTTGTATAAGATCATGTTTTTGACTCATTTTTATTAGAACTAGGTTTTAAACTAATATGTAAGATAAATGTTCACAGTTCCGTTGTATTAATATTATAATAAATTTTTGAATATTGTTGGTTGGTTTTTTTTTCTCCTTTTTCCAATTGAATCATAAAAAATTGTAATAAATAATTTAATGAAATTGTATTTGATATCGTTTTTGATTAAAGGTCCTTAATTAATATTATATAAATTAAGAATGCCATTCGGGCCACTGAGCTTTAGTATTTTTAGTGTATTAAATTTGCTATGTATAATTTGTAATGATTAGTATTGAATAAAGCGCTTTTATTTATTTGTTTGGCTAAACAAGGTATACATTAGATCTATGAAATTAGTGCTTACTTTTTGATACATTCTGTAAAAAGAAGAAAATTAAAAATTTCTTTGCAGTTTAGTATCAATAATTTATTTTAGAATTGCACGACGCGTTTCGTTGAACTAGTCAACATTATCAAGTGCAGTAACAAAATTGAGCTTAAGCTTACGTATTTATTGCAAAAAACGTGAATGGAAAAAACAATTTACTAATTACTTAGGTTAATGCCTTAAATAACCTGGATTTGAAAATGTCAGTTTGCTCATTAAGAACAATAAAATCATTAGTTCTAAGATGCCTATGTATCTCTAATGCTTCCAAAATATTTAATTTATGGGACTTGGGTAGGTTATGGAGAAAATAAGTGTGGTGTATTGGATAACACTTCAGAAAGGTCCGCTATAAAAATGTTGAAGAGAAGAGGTCCGAGGTGACCTTGAGGAACACCGGAATAGACATGAATTCCGTTTGACACATATCCCTGAAATTTAACGGTTTGAGTCTGATTTTTGAGATACGAGTCCAGCCAATGAAATAGGGAGCGAGTAATTTCAAATTTATTCAATTTATGAGACAAAATCGTATGATTCACACGGTCAAAAGCCTCACTAAAGTCAGTATGAATTGCGTCGACCTGGTGTCCATTTTCCATTGCACAAAGGATGTTATAGATCAAAACTGTTAAGTTGGTGGTTGTGGATCAACTCTTTCTGAAGCCATGCTGTTGGTCATTGGGACGCTGTTCAATAAAAGGTGATATTTTGGAACATACTATTTTTGAAGAAGGAAATAACTTGTTTCCAGAACACGTGTCTGCCCGGGTTTTAATAAATATTGGCGTTTTAAGGAAAAAATTAGGGTTTTATTTATTCATTTGATACTATGTTTGCAAATAACTTTGGGGTAGTGGATAGTATGGCAATCCCTCTATAATTTTTAACGACTCCTTTTCTTTTGTTTTTATGGATTGTAGTTAAGTAGGAGGATTTCCAGTATGCTGGGAACACGCCACTTGATAGCGATTTGTTAAAAATGATGCAAAAAGGTAAAAATAATTGTTCTCTGCATTGAAATAAAAAATATGGAGGAAGTAAATCAGGGCCAGGTCCATGATTAAAATCAAGAGTTTCAATTGCGTCCAATATGTCACCCCCTGAAACCTCAATTTCTTGCAGTACAGGCCTACGTTCTGTGTCTAGTAGTGAAAAATTATGGAAAATGTTTGCTGAACAGTAAACTGATTGAAAATGGTCTGCAAATAATTATTGATTTCTTCAGGGAGAGTAAGACTGCAGTCTTTAAAGGTCATTTGCTTAGGATAGCCATGAGCTTTGCGCTTGATGTTCACAAATTCAAAAAATTTCTTGGGGTCTTTGATGATGTAATCACTTATAACATTAATATATACTTCATAGGCCTCGCGCGACTTCAATTGAAATTCTTTTGACAGTTCATCATGCTCTTTTTCAATTCCTTCATTCACATCAGATCTACTTTGCATAATTTCAAACAGATTATTTCTTCTGTTCCTTAAAGATCGAAGACAACTATCCAGCCAGGGCTCTGATAATATGTCCTTGTTCATGATTTTAGGAACATGTGCTGATAGAATAAAGTTACTGCGTAATTTATATCTAACTCTGAAAGCATGGGAGTCCAGTCTATATTAAAAATATGCTTTCGAATGCTCTCGTAATCAGCATTGCGAAAATCAAATATAATCAAATTATTGTACAATACAAAAGAGTGTTTGTAGCTTCAGCAGTCGAAAATTCAACCGAAAGTGTGGAATGGTGGAGGGTGTTTGAGAAAAGATTTTCCCCCTCACTGGTTGGATTAACCACAACATCGTCATAAGCATTGGTAAAGATAAGATCTAGCCAATTACCATTGCAAATAGGTATCGGAGCTACTTGCTGTAAATCATTGCCATAAAATGAAGAAACAAGGTTGTAATCACTGTCGTCCAGAAAATTGACTGGAAGGAGACAATTGTCAAGTTCGTCGACTATAAACGTTGAATTGGCCCCGTTTTAATTTTGACTATGAAAATTCAAAAACTATTACTTCACTGAATATGGTTTAATTCTTATAAAAATTAGAGGATAGAACGTGCTTATTGAATTACCACGCTGCAAAATTTCATTGGGCACTAATATTTCAAAGAATTTCCGAATATTTCATACCAAACATATTTGAATTTCAACATTTTTATCCGGCAACATCCATCTTTTTGAATAAGGTAATTGGTTCACATATGCACTACCAATCACCCATAAAATCCCCTGCAAATGTTTCGGCGACCCCAAAATGGGGAGTGTGTAGACTACGTTTATACTAGGTTTGATTCGCTCTCCTCTCATCAGGCAAATCGCTGAAAACAAGGAACGAGTCCTGGATGGAAGACCGTAGCAGAGCAGACAATTGAACATCAAGCCCGTCGCAAAAGAAATGATTGGCTTGATGTTGAATGCCAAAATGCGTTAGATAAAAAGCATCAGGCGTACAAATGATATATAGGTAAGAAAGCCAGGACGAAGAGAGAACGAAGAGAGAAAACATTAAGAAGAGTAGTGAATAAGATAATTAGAACTAAGAAAAGAAAATACTATGATAACCAATTGGGAAGTATCGATGTAAGTCTAGCGAGCAATAGCACAAGACAAGTGTACAAAGTAGTGAAAAACCTGAAACGTGGTTATCAGCCCAAAGCTACGCCCTGCCGTGATGACATCGGCACTATCAGCGCTAATTAAACCAGGATTAAGGAAAGATGCGCATCGTGTTTCAAGAACCTCCTTGATCCTCCACACAACTTCAAAAAATCGGAGCCTATTATGTTTCCGGAGAGCTTCCAGTGGTCCTACCAACTCTGGATGAAGTTTGTTCCACCAGTAAAGCCCAAAAGAGCCGGGCGTCGATGAGATTTCAGCGGAGCTCATTAAATATGGTGACAGCGGTGTTCAGAAAGCAATTCAAAAAGTCATCCAGCATATTTGGCAATAAGAACATATGCCGAAAGACTGGAGCCAAGCATCTATTTTTTCTATTCACAAAAACTGTCACAGTCAAGCAGGAACTTGAAAAATGCTGGGAGTTCAACATAGGCATACACCAAATTTTCTTCGACTTTAAGCAAGCATATGACTTAATTGATCTTAACGTACGGTTCCAAATCATAATTTGCTTTGGTGTCCCTGCCAAATCAATCGGCCTTACCGAAATGACATTGATGTTGACGACCTCCCAAGTCCACATCAATAACCAATTCACCGATGCCTTTGACACAACTATCGGACCAAGGCAGGGAGATGAGCTGGTCCCATTGCTATTCAATTCGGCTCTAGAATACGTCATTAGAAACCTTTCTGTTGATGGATGAGGTACATTGCTATATGATTCGAGCCTATGCGGACAACATCAACATTTTCACGATCATTAACATCGGAGCAAAACTGGTAGGACTACAAATCAATGAAAATAAAACAAAGCTCATGATGCAGTCAAGGAAAAATATCTCAAATACACAAAATATCACATTTGGCAAATACAATATTGAAAATGTGGGCAAATAGTGTATAAGTGCCAAAATACTGAGAACCAGTAATGAAAGAAATGAAATACGCCGAAGAATACAGCTAGCAAATAAACATTTTTATTCAGTTGTGACAATCTTAAAGACCAGCTGCATACACAGAAACACAAAGCTCCAAGTATAAAAATCTACGACAGGACATTCGCTATGCTATGGGTGTGCATGAACCCTAACACAAGCATCCGCAAACATGTTGAACAAATTCAGGCGAATAATCGGAGTGGAGCTAGACGGGGACCGATGACGCATGTGATACAACCATGAGATGTATGAAATTTTTGATGAGCTGGAGGTCTCAACGATTGTAAGAATGTGGAAGCTGCTATGGGCTGGCCATATGAATCCTAGATGAACAACGATTACTCAAAGATGTATTTCTTGGGAGAACTGAAGAGCGGAGACCAATAGGGAAAGCGACAAAATGCTGGTCTGACTCGGTGGATGAAGACAGTTCATCACTACTCAGATTTTGAAATTTGAGGACATGGTCAATCGACCGAAATAATTGGAGGTGCTTGTTGCTGGAAGCAAAGACCCGAGAGATAAATTTTACTTGTCTTCTGAACTTTGAATGATTGCTATTTCGAATTTAATTTATTTATTTCAAATTGCTTTTACTGAGATGCATTGTTAAATGAGATCAACTATTGCGCCAAATTTAATTCAATTCGAAGTTTTACTTTGAATAGAAACAAAAAATCAATTTTTGTTGAAAATAGCAGTGAAAAATAATACGTCCTTTCCTACAGATTTTACGACGCCCTTTAGTAACAAAGATAATGGGTATCACACAAGTGATGGGAAACTGTCCAAATAGTAATCTCATTGCTCCTAGTCTCTACAGCTGTGGCAACTGTTTCGGGTACAGTAACAAATCTTTGTTAAAACAGTTAATAATACCGTTGCTTTAATTACTGCTCCCGGTGTGTATTAAGTTTTTTTTTTTTTCGTCCTCTCGCATGTTAGTCAATTTCCTGGTATGGTCATTCTTATGTTGAAAATTCTTCTCTCTAGCACTAGACTGAACTCGCGAGCATTCATTCAATTTCTTATTCGGCGTATTAGCATACAGATCCTAAATTGCTCTTATTCCACTATATAGTGTGAAATCGTAGCCTCCATAGCCAACTAAGTGTGACTTATCTAGTAGCTAAAGCCTCTAGACCACTTGCGGACTAAAGGGGGCGGCAGGGGAGGTCCGCTCCGGGCCTCCTGTCCTAGGGGGCCTCCAAATCTTGAGGAGTTTTTTAAATCATATTCCAAATATAAAAAATATAAAAAAGCCTCAGTATTACCGCATCATTTTTGACAGCATTCTCGACGAAAGCAAAACAGACCAAATGAGTCAAATCATTAGGTATGTACATATAGAAAATGACATTGTGGAAGTTCGAGAATCATTCCTAGGGTTTTTTGTAATGTCTGGAAAAACGGCAGAAGATATGTCAAAAGATATTCAGCAGATGTAAGGATTGCCTGGATATTGCGTTGTGCAGAGCTTAAGGTTATGACAATGCCGTGCCAATGTCAGGTGTACATGATGGATTGCAACAAAAAATTCTAGAACTCAATCCAAAGGCTGTGTTCAGTCCCTGCGCGAATCATTCCTTGAATCTTTGAGGAGTACATGCATTCTCATGTGTTTCTTAAAGCGTCACACGTTTTGCAGCTGTCGAAAGGCGATATTCATTTTTCTCATCATCTCCACAGAGGTGGGAATTATTCAAAGAGAAAGCAGGTAAAAGTTTGAAACGTTTGTCTGATACTCGCTGGAGCGCTCATTACGATTCAGTTAAAGTCGTAACAGAAAACGTGGAAATAATTGTGAGTACTTGAGAATATATGCAACATCCATAAAAATCCAATCTTGACACTAGATCAGCAGCATGCTTGATTTTGCCAGCTATTTGTGACTTAAGCTTTTCAGCGTATATTAAATTTCGGCACCCAATACTAGAAGAAGTTACTTTAGTTCAACAATACCTAGTCTCCTAACATGTTTTTGGATAAAGGACTCCCTAAACTAAAAGCCCTGAACAACTTTTTAATGACAGATCGAATCCTGATTGTAGACAATGCTGTTACATTTGGCCCAAAAAATGTGATGATATGGAGGAAGTACGACGATTAATGTTCGAACGCATTGATCGATTTATAAATAAATTGTCCCAATGATACGTGGCAATGAATGATCAGCAAAATTTTCAAAATTGTTGAAACAAGGTTCATGCTGAAAGCTTCTGACAATGCTTTGGCTGTAGCAGCAGAGAATTTGGTACAAAATCACGATGAGTTTGTTAAAGAGCAGGTGCTGCAAGAAATAAAGCGATATCGTAGGCATCTACTTGCCATCAATACGAGTGTGGAAATTGCTGCCAGGTGGGCAGCCCAAGAAGTCCTACAATTCATAATAAAATGGGATTTCAGTGAATCTCTACCCAGTACATCGGTTATACTTCAATACTTCTTGACCATTTGTGCCTCAGTTGCATCATGCGAGAGAAGTTTTTCCAAACTCAAACTAATTAAAGGCTACCTTCGACCAAGGATGCATCAAGAGTGACTGGTCAATCTTTCCATGCTTGAAAGAAGAGTTTCAAAGGAAATTGATTTCACTGAAATTATTGAAGAGTATAGTAAAATAAAGGCAAGAAAACATGTTAAATAAATACTAGCAGAAAATAAAAACGATGGACAATATTGTTTGTTGTTTCATCTCAAATTTAAGTTCAAAGTTGCTTTATTTTGTAAAAATTAATTCATAAAAAAATTAAATTATTATAAAATCAAAAAGTTTTGTGGCACTCTAAATTCAAACAATATTACAATAATATCGATCAAAAAATAAGAATACTATCGTGCTTAATCAAATGAAAATTTCAACATATTATACGTTAGTTAAGAAAAAGGAGAAAAAATTAACCGACCTTATTGAAACATATATATATATATATATATATATATATATATATATATATATATATATATATATATATATATATATATATATATATATATATATATATATAAAGTAACTATAAAAACAAAAATTAAACATAAATATTATTCCTTTTTCCGAAATGTACTGTAAGACTCAATCAATTTTTTCATATAGATTTTCCGCCCTGGGCCTCTAACTACCTGAGTCCGCCACTGCTCCAGATAATAATACGAGATGTTCCACTGGCCTAGGCCAAGTATAAAGCTTTGAGCAGCACCCGATATAACATCCATCCTTCATTAACCTTCTTTACCTTCTTGTCACAAAGCAGGCTCAGGTAGCCAGGAAACCCCTGAGACATTCTCAAACTTGGAAGAAGTGTTCAAATGTTTCCTGAATTCTCACTTAGTTTCTGATGTTTAGCGTGTGCTTCTATTGAGAAACAAGGAGAAGGTTTCAAACTGCTAACAAGTCTGGGCAAAAGGGCACAAAGATCTATCACAGGTAGCTCAATCAGAACAAGGATGACTGCAATGCATTCTCAAACTATTCACAGCAACCGCAAAACTGACCAAGGCTGTAAGCATTCCAGTAGTGAATCGAAATAGTCCAGTCTTACCATAAAACATAGATGAGGTACAACCAGCAGCAGCACGTAATGGAAAAAAACAAGGCTCTGTAATAGATGGGATACCTGCAGAACTACTCTAAAGAAGAAGTCCCTATTTAAATAAATTTCTTCATTGGTTGCTGTATTTAATATATGTTGAGGGATAATTCCCAGAGAGTTGGCGAACAAATTTAATAAACCATGCACACATAGTAAGGGAGACATAATTAAGTGTGAAAACTGTTGAAGGATTGCTCGATTGTATACATCAAATATACTGCTCTCAAAATCATATATAGAAAAATAAAGTCCTACTGTGAAAGTATTATTAGATATTATCAGAGTGGCTTTCAAAGCAGATAATCTTCTCCTTCTTCTTCGTACTACTACAGCCCCTCTTTGGCCTTCGCTCCCTGAAAATAACACTTCCAAATATCTCGTTCCATTGACCGTGACCTCCAATTTCGAAATCCAAGCAGCGATGAACTGTCTTCGTCGACCGAGTCAGACCAGCGTTTCCTCGGTTTCCCCACTGGTCTAAGGGCTTCAGTCCTCCCAAAGAATACCTTTTTGGGTATCTGTTGTTCATCCATGCGATTTATGTGGCTAGCCTCTTGCAGCTTCCGCAGTCTTACAATCGTTGAGACCTCCGGCTCGTCAAAAATCTACAATTGCTTGAAAAGTGCTGGGAATACATAACTGATGTATAAAAACTATTTAAAGACCTCTAACAAGCTCACGACAGTGTCGACGGGAATGTCATGCACAACAAAATACTTGACTTGTCCTTACCAACAAAACTTGTCCGCACGGTGAAGGTCACAATGCTAAAAACAGTCCCAGGTCAAGGTAAATGGAAATCTACCGACTTAAAATAAGGGGATAGACTTGTCCCTATGCCTTTCAACATTGTCCAGCAACTTATTGTTACATGTACAAATAATTCTGCGAGCTACTGTCGCAATTGTTTTCACAACCATTAAGAACATCAACAAAATGAATTTATTCCAAACCACGAGAACCCACTAAGCATCAACATCTGAAAGTGAGTCACTGCTCCATTCATTCACGCTGCTCGAAGGTTCCTGCTAATTCGCCAATGTACGAGAACTGGGTTGAACGACTACAGACCCTATATAAAGGCGAGCGGAATGAATGGGGGGATGATTCATTCAACCGCGATAGTAAACACGGCGATAGTGTGTGGAGTGTGAATTGAAAAGCGATCAAGTAATAGTAAAGTGATTTTAGAAGACAATTGCGATAGGAATTTATGGACAAGTGAAAGTTTTAATTTTAATAGTGAAAATTAAAATTGTGAAATAATTAATAAGTGATTGTGCATTTTTAAGCACTAAAATAAACTTTTTTAATTAAATTTAAAAGACATTGCGTTTTCACTTCCCCGGAACATTAAAATTATTGGCCGCGAACCAAAACGCGCGACATTGGTGTCGAGAAGTGAGAAAGAAAATTTTGGAAGTGAAAACGTTTAAACATAAGAAAAAAGAAAAATGCACAATAGTGAAATCTTACGTGGAAACTGGTGGAAAAATAGCCGAAACAATAAAAATGCCAGGAAACCTACATCTAAACATTAACCAATTGAGCATATCGGAGCTCAAAGAGGAGTTGGAACAGCGAAATCTGGCCACGCAAGGTACAAAGGCCATACTGATTGCACGCTTGCGTGACGCGATCGAGTCGGAAGGCGGGAATCTGGATTCAGGTGAGCTCTCAGATGCAGAAAAAGGCGCAGAAGGTGGTGAAGCCGAAACACCAAAGCCAAAGGAACCAGGAAATGCGCTGATGCAAATGTTGATGCTGATGCAGCAAGAGCAGCGACAACAGTCATTCAATTTAACTGCGAAGCTCAATGAACAGTCGTCCAATTTAACTACGAAGCTAGATGAACAATTAGCGAAGTTAAATGAACAATCAGCCAAGTTAAATGAACAATCAGTAAAGCTGGACCAGCAAGCGTTCGACATCAAGGCAGACATCACACAGAAGCTGGAAAAACAGTCAACCGAAATAAAAGCGGAGCTCAGTAGTCTCAACAGCCAAATCAAATGCGTCGAGGAGAAGGTATACCAGGTCGAGGAGAGAATCAACCTTGAGATCAGCCAGGTCGAAGAGAGAATCAACCATGAGATGGAAAAAGTGAAAAAGGACTTGGAAGCAGCGAAGGCAGTAGTAACCGCCTCACCAGCCCCACTTATAACCGCAGCGCAAAGCTCATCTAGGAATGTGCAAGCACCAATATTCGACGGGCGAACGGTCTGGACTATTTATGAAACCCAGTTTGAAGCAACCGCTAGGATAAATCACTGGAAAGAGCAGGAACAAGCAACTGCATTGATTCTTGCTCTAAGAGACCCAGCTGCCGAGCTGTTGCAGACGATCCCCGTTGAATTGCACTCAAACCCGAATACTATAATGAATGCGCTCGACATGCGTTATGGAGGCGCCCATCTGAAGCAAATTTATCGGGCACAGCTACGGAATCGGATGCAGAAGTCTGGCGAAACCTTACAGCAGCTAGCCCAAGACATTGAGCGACTGGCACTTTTGGCTTACTCAGCGTACGACCAGGAACATCGAGATGACGCAGCAACAGAAGCCTTCATCAGTGCCTTAGAAGACCAGGAATTGCAACAAGCTGTGCGTTTAGCACAAAAGCAAACGGTCAAGGATGCATTGGCTTATAGCCTGAACTTTGAGGCAGTGAAAAATGTGACTCGCACCACTGCGCGGGTTCGCAAGTTAGTGGCAGACGAGTTCAGGTGTGAGCGCGTGGAAAATGAGCGAGGGCCGCAAGTAAATGGTGCGCCTAGATGCTGGAATTGCGGAGAGAAGGGCACCTGCAAAGAGACTGCAAGAAGCGAAGAAAACGGAGCTATTGTCCAGGATGGTAGAGATCCAGACCGTGTCAGGAGGCTAGAATAGAACCCCATCAAACTGATAGGGCCAACTTCATGCGACGGACGTCAGCGAGGAGGATCGACATCCCAAGCACCCCCATCACCGTGTCAAGGCAACATCGTGGAGAAGCAGACTTATGCCTTCCTGGTCAAATTGATGAAGAACATTGCACCATAACAAACCACACTGGTGCAACCCGATCGACTATCCGACCAGACCTAGCGAGGCCCCAACTACTTCACAAGGACAGAGTTCATGGCGATGCCGACACCCTATCTCGTCATCCATGTCCAGCTAACTGCAAGCACTGCCGACGGATCGAGGAAAAGGAGCCGCCCGTTGATCTGCGAGTGATAACGACCAAATCCGATGAAGGTTGGTCATGGGAGGAGATCCGAAATGCCCAGTTAGCCGATGAAGACATCGGACCATTGCTCACATAGAAGGAGACAACTGGGCGACCTGAGTGAAAAAACGTTTCAATGTATGGCGCAACCCTGAAAAACTATTGGGCACAATGGAACTCCCTTCAGGCGGAGGGTTGCGTACTCTAGCGAAAATGGGAAACGGCGGATGGCAGCTCCTATAGGATGCAAACTATACTACCCAAAAGCCGAATCCACGATGTGGTTAACGAAATGCATGAAGGATCCTCGGGAGGCCACCTTGGTGTTAACAAGACCTTGGCAAAATTGCGGGAAAGGTTCTACTGGCTCCACGCTTGAGAAGACGTAGAGGACTGGACTGGTGTTGCGCTTCCGTCAAAGGCCCAAAGCGATGACTGAGAGGACAAATGCAAACCTATGACGTGGGGGTACCGTTTGAAAGGATTGCTGTTGACATCGCAGGACCCTTTCCTGAATCCGAATGGGAAAATCGATACACGCTGGCTGTAGCCGATTATTTCAGCAAGTCGCCTGAGGTCTACCCCATTCCCAACCAGGAAGCAACTCCTGTAGCCGAACAGCTAGTGTTAAATTGGGTCAGTAGGTACGGCGTACCTTGTGAACTACATTCAGATAAAGGTCGAAATTTCGAATCACTAGTTTTTAGCGAAATGTGCGAGCTGCTGGGAATACGGAAAACGAGGACAACACCGCTACATCCCCAATCCGATGGAATGGTCGAACGTTTCAACGGCACTCACAATAAACACCTGGCCAAGATGGTTGACGAGAACCAAAGGGACTGGGACCGACACATTCCACTATTTTTGATGGCGTACAGAGCTGCCGAACATGCATCGACGGGCCAAGCCCCAGCCAAAGTCATTTTTGGAAAGACTATTCGTCTGTCAGCTGACATAAAGTTCGGAACACCCCCCGAGAAACCCCAAACCATCTCGGAGTACGCAACTGACCTAAGACAACGGTTGAACCAGATACATCGGACAGTACGAAAACACCTCGGATCGGCTACTGACCGCATGAAGACCAGGTATGATCTAAAGGCAAATTCTACTGGCTTCCAGCAAGATGACTTGGTGTGGTTACATAACCCGCAACGGCGAAAGGGTAGGTCTCCAAAGTTGCAACATAATTGGGAGGGACCATACCGAGTTACAAAGCGAATCAACGACGTCGTATACCGAATACAGGAACATCGTAAGCCAAGAGCTAAAATGAAAATTGTGCACCTGGACCGTCTTCCCTCATATTACACCCAGAGAATGGACTACAAATGGTGACACATCTTTTCGGGGTAAAAAGAACTGAGGTGGGGGCAGTGTTACATGTACAAATAATTCTGCGAGCTACTGTCGCAATTGTTTTCACAACCATTAAGAACATTAACAAAATGAATTTACTCGAAACCACGAGAACCCACCAAGCATCAACATCTGAAATTATCATCAGTTAGACTTCAGCTAATACGATGGGTACACTTATATTCAAATCAACGCAACTGGTAGTGTATGTATGTTATGTAGTCTGTTTGGTCTTGTGGTTAGAGTATGAACGCATAAGCCAAGGGTCCCAGGTTCAAATCTCGTTGGTGTACAACGTGATTTAGTTCAGGGGATTTTTCGGACAGACTACGAGTGTTCACTCAGTGGTTATATATACTGATTTAATCAGATCATATCATAGGTGAGCAGGCACACGGGAGCATGGTACTGATCAAACCAACTTCCGAAAAAATCGATACGGTCATGAAAATGAGATAATCTAACTATCTCTAAGCGAAGGCCCAAGAGGGGCTGTAGTGCTACAAAGAAGAAAGAAGAAGGAGAGGATGTGAACAAAACAGGCGTTAAAAAGAACTAGACTAGACAACAATCAAATCCTGCACACAAACACTTTCTCTCGGTGCTTCCCATTCTCAGATCTAGAGCTTCATATTTTCAAGACTCTCACCAAACCTGTGCTGTTATATGGAAGTGAAAAATGAACCCTAACGAGCGACTCCAGAAAGGCAGTGGGTGTATTTGAATGCAAAGCGCTTGGAAGCATTTACGGTCCAGTGAAACAAGAAGCAAAGTGAAGATTTCGTTATTCGGTAAATTGTATGAATTATTTGACAAAGCTTTGCAAATTTCAATGGGCGGGCCATGTAGAAAGAGTGGCAGAACATCGGCTCCCCAGAAACACAAGGAAAATTTCCAGTAGGAGGACCAAGGGCACAATGGAGAACTCAATAGAAGCTGCTAGCAGTGACAAATTGACGAATGAGGTTGTGGAACCGAGATCATTGGAGGAGTTTAATCCTGGGTTATCAAGGTATAGATGATGATTATGCTTGGACGCAAATTCGGAGAATATATGTAAGCATCTAATATTAAACAAGCTAGGTAGACAAACTTAGGCTCATGTCAGAAGGGTTTTGCACCCAACTTTTCAGAAATGCGGTCACCAGCAACGAATAAAGTCAAGAAACACGTGAAAGATATGTGCACGTTTAAAAGAAAATCCTTTGTCTCTCTATTTTCAGCATCCACCATTTTGTAGCAAACTAACAACAATCACTCAAATCATGAATTCACAAAAAAAAGTAATGTTATTGATATTATTTGAAAATTTCAAGAAGATCAAATCAAAACTTCAGTGTCAGATTCGATTGAAAGTCCATAAAATGCCAAAATAATGTGTTATTGTTGTTGCAATTGGGGAAATATCAAACGGCTATAACTTCCGTGTATGCCATTCGATTTTCATCAAACTTGCTGAGTATAAGGATCTTTTAAAAGACTACTTAAATCTCAAATTTCGTTGTTACCCATACGATCTTATTGGGGAAAGTGTGAAATTTCGAAGATCGTACTATCATTAACAAAGTTGAGCGAGTTTTGACTTCTAAGGTATTTGTTGTTGCTGTACTCATAAACACCTGCCTCCATAATTTTTTTCATATTTTTCAGATCACAGGTGGCCAATCGCGAGCGGGGGACACAAATTTTTCATGTATTTCCCCTCTCTGTGCGCCCCTCGAATCAAAAAATGTCAGTTTAAGACTTGTTTTGAAAAGTCCCGTATATGGGGAGCCTAATCCAACATTTTGCAAATTTCATTAAAACAAAGGATATGAGTGTAGAAAATAAACCGATATACTACTAAAATTAACAATTCACTGTTCAGTTTAGTAATTATCGACATTCTAGTTGAATTCGTTAAAATTACTTATTGACCATTAAAAATGAATTTGAAAATATATGCATTGCTTAATTTATTTGAAGTTACTACATTCCTTGATGACTGTGGTAGCTTTTAATATCCTTCTTAATTTAAATCTTACTGATAGATAAAATGCATAGATACTAACTCAAAGAACTCATTAATTATCATAAATATTTTGTAAAAATGTGAAGAGTACCTGAGATAGCTTCAAAATACTCGTATATGCTTGCGTCCCCAACATTTAAATTCAATATATGTTCAACATTCGACCATACTATCCAAATTGAAATGCTTTAAGGACTCAAAGAAAGCTTCGATAGGGCAACGTAAGCGAAAAGAAGACGATAATTGGAAACATATTTATTTCGGATATGGATGGTAAACCATAATCATGAGAAAGTATTCCATAGTAATTATCGATAGGATGTAAGCATATAAGAACAATAACGCATCGTTCAACACTCTTGCATTATTTTCCAAGTACTTTCAAATAGCCCATATTTCATGCTACATTAAATGCATATTTGCGAGGGTGCTGCTATTTTTCCTTTGATGTGATGGGAAGACGAGGCGACAACTAAAAATACGTGTCAGCTTTCAAGCTATTCAGCCGACACGATGAAGGAGCTACAATCTATAATTCAATTATTTACACCAGTTTGAGCTTTATTCATGAACTTGGCCTCCACACGCGAACTCTTATCAGGAAGGGTTAGTCCCATCGTTATCCGTTGTCGCCGTCTTTGAATACTATTAGTTTAGCGACAGCATTCTTAGATTCTATCAGAAAACTTTGCCTCTACCTTCGGTCGAGCAAAGTAATTCACTATACGGACGAAAAGGACATCCGAGATCATGCAAAACCAACATCGTAAAACATGCAGTAACTGATAGTTTCTCAAGGATAGCACATGGACACGTACATCACACAATTCATCTGCCTTGTTCGTGTGTGAGGTGGAATGTAGCGGCTCTTAGAAAGGATAAGTCCTTCGCCAACTTCTAGGTACTCGTATAATCGATTTCGCGCAACCCCTTTCACATTCAGCCTCTGCATGAATGAACAAAGTCAACCACGTGCACATATTTGAGCCTCTTGATGACCACATTATTAAGGCAATTCTCAACCCCCCGGAAGATGGCTTTGCATTGATAATGTACACCACCCGCTTACAAACAAAATGCTTTACAAGGTGTTTGGACAATTTAATTTATTTTCTTTCATCCCCACTTTATTGATCCAATAAAATAAGTGAACGACACAATCTTCAATGATGTATGTGCATATGTGTTATGTCCCATGCTGCTAGGCAATATTCTCGGAAAATCTACAAGTAATTGATCTCAGGACAATTCAACAACAAATAAAAATCATAAGCCAAAGTCATTGCTTCAATCATTTTATTCTCCAAGCAAATCGCCGGCAATTTACGAAATGCGAAATGAGGTGTTTGTGGAGCATCCTGCGCGTTCATAAATTGTTCGTGCTTCAACTTTTATGCACCGTTAAGTTAATCGTGTTACACACAACTTGAAATCATCTTGTAAAGTTAACTTGGGGAATCGTTATCTGGAAAGGACACTAATGGTCGCGAGAAATAGTCTATTGACCGATAAATTATTTCATTGCTCTCCTAACTTATAAAACACAAATCAAAATTTTGTAAGCTTACTACGAACATTTTTTTTCCTAATACAATTTATGAAGCATTGCATCAATGACTAAAGAAAAAGCTTGGCTAAGAGCTTATTACACCAACTGTGTCGAGGACCATACGTAATTTTCGTGTAAAGTCCGCGTGTCAAATCATAAAAGATGCGTTTTATAGCGAAGAAATAAAAAGAAATGTTCACCGAAACCGAAACATTGCCGTAACAAAGGCATCACAAACTTTTCCCATCAAATTAAATGCGGCTACTTAATATATTCTTAAGTTTAGTGGAAGCTGAAGAGGGTACACGTTTAAATATTCTTGCCTGTACGCTGCATAATGTTCCACAGCCCAAGTCCTGTTTGGACGCGCTCCTTTCGGTCATAATGTTTTCCTGATCATTTCGTTGTGAATTAAGAGGAATGTGATCATGATTTTTTCTCATTTCATGAGCACAATTATCAAGGATATCGTAAAATGTGAACAGATTTGCTAAGATGAGAATTGTATCATCAAATCGTGAAACGGCGTTTTGTTTTTATTGACTAAGGAGTGATGGTGGATGCTTTGCTAATATCTTACTGCTGAAACGGATGTAGGATTAAGTATTTATGTATTCTTTTCACTCTACGGCTTTAATTTTGCATTATTGTTATTTATCGAAGGAGGAGGTAATCATTTTTATTCTGTCACGAAGACGGTAGTGGATAAGTGACAAAAAGTTAATATTAATTAAATTATTCAATTTATTCTAAACATCAGTAGATGGTGTTAAATCTGGAAATAATTTTGGGCAGATTGCCTTAACTGCTATTCTAATCGAAAGGTATTCTGGCATTAAATTTTGAGCTACTTTTAGAACACTGTAGTCCTTATACTGCGAGTAAATTGACCAATTTTATTCTCAAATGTGTAAATTATTTAGTGTTTCATAGCATAAACTAGTAATATTACTTAGCCTCGTAAGATATAATCAAGAGATGACAAGTTGCATGAACTGACGAGTCCACTTCACTATTCCCATTCTCAAAGCCAGCAGATCGCCAAAATTGATTGCCCTGTGAAGGCTAACCAAACATCAATTGATATTGACGGAAGCTCAATCAAAAGTCAATCCTCTTGATAGTATGAAATCAATGTCTACAGATTTACTGTGCTCCCATTCTCATTGGAGTACTAAGAACTGCTCAAATCACACAATTTCATAAGAAAAGAATAATCTTCGTAAGCTTCACGTAAATAAGATGCTTTTTAGCTAGGAAAAAGGGACCCAGAGAGTCTATTTTATTTCGGAATCAAGCTTTGCAGTAATTCAAAAGATGTTTTTGTTTTTCATCTGCTATCCTGCAGAATCCTTACCCACCATTTCCGTTGAAATCCATCAGCATAGGCTACTGCTTGACTCGACTTGAGTAGTAATATACCTCTTGTGTCGACATGTAGCTTTCTTATGACGTACTCCAGAGCCAAATTGAATGGCAATCGGGCCAGCCCATCTCCCTGCTTTAGTCCGATATTTGTGTCAAAGGCGTCAGTGAGTTGATTATTGATGCGGACTTGGGAGTTTGTCGAGGTCACTGTCATTTTGGTAAGACGGACTAATTTTCCTGGAATACCAAAACAAACCATTATTTGGTATAGTACGTTACGATTAATACTGTCGTCTGCTTGCTTAAAGTCAATGAAAATCTGGAATACTCAAGTTTCTCAAGTACCTCCTCGATAGTGAACAGCTAATCTATTTTCGATCTACCAGGTCTAAAGCCACCTAGGTACTCCCCAGTAATACTGTTGGCGTAAGATCCGATTTTATTTTCTAAGATCTCTGAAAATATTTTGCATGCCGTTCAAAGTAGTTATATGCCTCTATAGTTTTCGCACTGTAACTTGTCACCTTTTTTGTGGATAGGGAATATAATTGTGTGACTCCACTCATTTGGCATATGTTCTTGTTATCAAATATGCTGGATGACTTTCTGAGCAAATCTCCTCAATGCCCAGCGCTTTATTATTCTTTTGGGATTCGATGGTGAAACAAACTTCATCTAAAGTTGTTGGGGCTAATGGAACCTCTCTGGGAACATCTATAGGTTCCGATGTACTGGTGGTGTATTTAGGACTGTAGAGGTCCTTGAAATATGTTGCCCATCTTTTCTTAACCCTGTTTTCATCAGCGATGATGTTGCCGATGGCATCACGGTAGAGTGTGGTCTTGGGCTGATAACCACGATTCCAGCTTTTGACTACTTTGTATGCTTGCTTTGTGTTATAGCTCGCTAGATTTACATCGATGCTTTTCAACTGTTCGTCATACTACTTTCTTTTCTTAATTCTAATTATTTTATTCACCACTCATCTGAGATTCTCATAATTTTCTCTCTTACTCCTGGTTTTTCTAATATATCTATATATTGCTGATACGCCTGTTTCTTTTTTCTAACGCATACTGGCACTCAAAATCGAACCAATCATTTCTCTTGCACCGGAATTGATGCTCGATCAGCTGTTCTGCCACAATCTTAATTGCCGTTTTCACTTCCACCCATAGCTCGTTGCTTTTTTTCAGCGATTTATCTGATAGGATGGAGGCCAGCAGGTTGTCGAGGGCCTGTGTGAAATTTTATGCCACAAACGGGACTTGGAGCCTTTTGATGTAGAATTTCTGTTGAGGACTGCTTTTCACCGAATACGCCTTTGGCATATAACATTGATAGGTTATACTCTGTGTATTCTTCCATGTTTAGCGCTTCCAGACTATCCTGTGTTTTCATGTTTTCCAATTAAACGCTATTATTTTGTTTTTTCGATAAGTATATATTTTAGGAGTAAGTTGCTCCCTTCTTCAGTGTCAATTATTTTCTGAGATTTCAAGGCCTTTTTTTTAATTTGATGAAGTAATGATCTGAGTTACAAGCGGCTCCTCGGTATGTACGGACGTTAAGTATGCTTGAGCCCCAAACTTATTGGCTGATAACATGGTCGATCTGATTTTGTGTGTTGCCATCTGGTTATAATCTGGACATTTTGTGTATGTGCCAATGTTTGTTTCGCACATTGGCACATATACAAAATATTGAACGTATAACTAAATTTCTGCTACGTGCAAAATCAATCAGACGCTGGCTGTTGTCATTTTTTTCATCTTGGAGGCTATATCATCCAGTCATTTCCCAATAAGATAGCTCATTGCCAACTTTAGCGTTGAAATCACCCAGAATTATTTTTGTAGGCAATGAGTCGACTAATCTTCCCAGGTAATGGTAGAACGTTTCCTTTGTTTTTTTTTGTTCTTTTCTTCGGTCGGAATTGTATGTTCATCAGCCAGATTTTGGAGGGTTTTGCTTTAATAACGATCACACATAACTGTTGATTAACAACCTTAAAATCAATAACATGCGATTTTAACTCCCTATTCAGAATGAAGGCCACCCCGAGTTCTCGTTTTCCAGCATGCTTCCGACTTTTGAATATTATGTGCGATCTTATATCTTGAATAACACTTCCAGCCCAGTTCGTTTCCTGCATTGCCAGTATATTTAATTTACATTTGCTGCCCTGTTGTAAAAGATCCTTAAGAGCGCTAGGGCTGGTCAGTGACCTGATATTCCAGGACCCGATGCCATTGTCCTTCTTTCGGTTCCGAGGTTGTTGCCGTAGGTCCTATCCATTCCAAAGCTCTATTGCAAGTTTCGAAACAATTTTGACTTTTCCAAAGACGGGGAGTGAACCCGTCACCAAAAGCGTATATTTTTACCATAAACAAATTCTGCCCCAGATCTTCATTCCAAGCTCTACGTGTGCCAAGGTGAGCTGAGGGCAAATCCTCGTCCACGTGTCGCTTTGATGAGACTGTATAGCTACTTAGAATTGTCTGTGAGCCGCTTGACTATACCGTTAGCCTGTCGGGGGTATGCTGTTTTTGTTCTATGTGTCATACTCATAAAAAACTGAGAGATCCAAACAAGTTTGAAAAGAATTGTCATCCCTGGTTAGAAGTGATTTGGTCTGGGCAGCCAAAACTACTGATCCAACTATGATAGAATATTTTTGCATCAGTGCCTGCTTCTTGATTCACCATAGATGAACTTCGGGCCAACATGTGCGCCGATCGTTGAAAGTGAGGCAGTACCGGTATCCAGATGAATATGACATGATAATGATGTCGATGTGTACATGACGGAATTTGCCTGAATGCAAATCGTCGTAAAGGCTGTGTGATACACGGACGAGCTGTATATGTCGAAATTTTACAGCAGAGTTCAGTGTCCGCTCCTGGCAGGTTAATATTCGTTAATTGCAGCCTGGAGTTTAATTGCAAAAATCCCTGAAGTTCGGTGACAGTCTGTTGTGATCCACCCAAAGCCTGATAATCCATTGTAGTTTCACAAGTCTCTTTGCACAATAATGTATCATCTATGATGCTATCCTTTCCAGAGGTGTGCCTGATGTTGGTGATGAACTCATTTAAGAAGTTCAAGTGTCTTGACTGATGTGGTGAGGCATTTTTGGGTCTTTGATAAAAAGTGTATATTATTGGTTTGTGATCCATGAAAACTCCGAAGTCTCTCGCTACGATCATGTGCTTGAAAAATTTCAGCACGTTATTAATTGCGAGCAATCCTCAGTTGAAAGTATTATATTTGGGTTCCGCGG
This sequence comes from Odontomyia ornata, assembly GCA_963969285.1. Taxonomy (NCBI): domain Eukaryota; kingdom Metazoa; phylum Arthropoda; class Insecta; order Diptera; family Stratiomyidae; genus Odontomyia; species Odontomyia ornata. Next base: position 33,887,850 of record OZ017738.1, on the reverse strand, counting down.
GGCTCAACATCTTTGAGTGGAAACCAAATGGTTCCCAATAACGGCAGGTTTGTTGCTGCTGAGCAACATCAGTGGCATTGTCTGAAGTGTCACGCACGAGCACGAGTGGTGCGTTGCTATCTGAATAAGCAATTAATGTTTTCTACGCTAATCTCGCTTTTAATTTTTCAAAACATCCCGTCGCTTCGTTCACCTATTGCATGATGTCCTTTCCTTTTAATTTGCCACTAGCCCAGTCATATTAGGGCTTTCACCTCGGAATGAAAGATAATAAGCTGCAAATTGGTATGAACCTTTGTTTTGTCATTCTAAATGTTGTCTCAAAAGTCACAATCGTTATCGTGTCCGCGTCTCAAGATATTCAAGGTCAAAGGTCACAAAAATCGGTTTTTCGCGAATATCTGGCTTCCTATCGGTTAAATGAGATTTGCATTTATTATAAAAGTTGTAGGCTATAAAATTCCCTACAACTTTTGTTTAAACTTTTTTTTCATACGACCAACCGTTTTGAAGGTAGAGCGCGAAGAGTGCACATCGTACAGTCATATACGGCCTAATGCAAGGTCAAGCGTGAGTTATAGTTATCAGTACGTTATAAAGTCAATTATTTACTTGGAAATTATAATTACTAAACAATGCCTATTATTTATGTACTAACTATTAATTATTTATATTTAATTAAAGTAAGTAACTTGATTATTTATATATAATTATTCATATTTAACTATTTAAGTATAAAATATTATTAATTCTGGATTATATATTTTAGTTTTATTTTAAGTTAAAATGATAGTAAGAGTATATATTTTACACATATTTTTATTTATTATTAAATACGGCATAATATACATTTATCAAAATGTGAGTTCAAATATCAAAAGTATCTTTGTTGATTTTAATTGTAATGAAATTGGAAATGGAAGCTAATTATCTTCTTCTTGTTCGTCGTCTTCTTCTTCTTGTCGCTCAAAAATGTTCGATTCATTGTCATCATCCTCATTATCTGTCATGTTCATCTCCAAACCTTCCAGAATATCGGGATCATATGTATTTTCTTCATCGGGATTACTTGGATACAGTGAAGCGTTGAGGCAAGCTTGTCCGTTGCACTGGCCGCAAGCTAAAGAACATTGTAGCCCTGATTTTCTGCATCCACAGCGGGAACCACAACCATTTTTGCAATTGCAAAATATTACGTTTAGTAGTTCGGCTGGTGCTGGAGGTAATAACGTTCGTATGGGCTCCAGGATTTCATTTTCAAGCATCCAGCCCCATTCTTTAGGTTCTAAGTCCTTCCCTAACCACGTTTGAATCTGGTAGTAGACACGTTTTATGTGTTGATGAGCTGCTACACTTGTTGGTGGAAGTGTTGACAGTTGTACAGGTTTATTTAGTTTTGTAAATTTGATGAATTGCGTGTAGCGGAAATGATCAATGTTGTCCTCAGATTTTGGAGCATTATATAATGCCAACAAGATGCGCACTCCATTTTCTAATAATGTTTGTTTTGGGCAGTTTTCTTGTTGAAATACTTCCACCAGTTTATCTAAATCAGGAATTTTTTCCAATGCTCTAGTAACAGTTTTTTTTCCTTTTTTAAATAGCGCAGAAGTCGTGTCACAGCCACTGAATGCGTGTAAAAATAAATAATAAATAATCAAGTTACTTACTTTAATTAAATATAAATAATTAATAGTTAGTACATAAATAATAGGCATTGTTTAATAATTATAATTTCCAAGTAAATAATTGACTTTATAACGTACTGATAACCATAACTCACGCTTGACCTTGCATTAGGCCGTATATGACTGTACGATGTGCACTCTTCGCGCTCTACCTTCAAAACGGTTGGTCGTATGAAAAAAAAGTTTAAACAAAAGTTGTAGGGAATTTTATAGCCTACAACTTTTATAATAAATGCAAATCTCATTTAACCGATATGAAGCCAGATATTCGCGAAAAACCGATTTTTCTTGACCTTTGACCTTGAATATCTTGAGACGCGGACACGATAACGATTGTGACTTTTGAGACAACATTTAGAATGACAAAACAAAGGTTCATACCAATTTGCAGCTTATTATCTTTCATTCCGAGGTTGACCCCTTTTTTTACCTAATATGACTGGGCTACACGCGATAAATCATTCAAAGGCGCTTGTATGAAGATGTATTGGGCAGACACATTTGATTAAAAATTTATCATACGAGTACTCAGAAATTTTCGTGGTTGTATTGAAATTTCTGGTTTTTGAAATTTCTTGATCGCACCCACTTTTTCGGTAAGAGGTTGTATGCCTTCACAATTGCAGAACTCGCTCAAATACTCGAATAAATTTTTTAAATGATCTTGGTATTCTTTTTCGTTCCATGATGGAGTAAAAATAGCAAAATTCTAAGTCACTGTTAATGTTTGTAACCCTTACATTGGGTATATTGCATCGCAATAAACATTCGTGCGAGTTTAGACCTGTCATCTAATCGATAAGCCATTGGTTTCTAAGGTCAACAAGCTAACCGTAACGATACAAAATCCGCTCCGATGATTGGTTTAAAAATATCGGCGATGGCGAATTGCCCCGAGAACTCACGTTTAAACCGGTTAATGCTGTAGTACCATGCGCGTAAATAACTGAGCCGCTTGCTGCCACCAATTGATACGTCGTCTTTTTAGGGTATTGTAAAATCATTTTACAATACCCTACTAAAATCGCGTCCTATCTGTCCGTCCATCCGTCCGTCCGTGTGTTACACTACTTTTTCTCTCAAACTACATAAGTTAGAAACATAAGATTTTGTAAGCTGGTGCGAAGTGACGCTCTCTTCAAAGTTTCACCACGAAGAGAAGTTTATAAGGTCTTAAAGGGGGTCTCCCCATATTGCGGAGTTACCACCGAAAAACAAATTTTCATCGCATGTAAGCAATATGGGTATCAAACGAAAGGTCTTAATGATAACTTTTCAAAACAGGTCTTAAGCCGACAAGTTTTGCTTTGAGGGGTGCAGGGAAGGGGAAATGTACGAAAATTTTGTGTCCAGTCCCCCCGCGTTTTTAGAAGTACAAGGGCAACAAATACCTCAGAAGTCGAAGTTCGATCAACTTTTTTATTAATAGTAGGTTTTATAAATTTTACATTTTTGCCCATAAAATCAAGATGGGACTCTTAAATCTCCCAAAACCTACAATTTAACTTTTTAAAAGTAATTGTATGTGTCCCGAAAATTTAACAATAACAACAACATTAACTCGTGATACTAGGGGGATACACGTTTGCGACGGACCTAGACACTACAAATATGTAGGAATTTTGATGAAAATTTTAGAAATGGTTTGTAATATTGATGTGTTATCATGACTAATAAAGCGATGGGGTCAAAACACTTGAAACAAAATGGTGGCGAGTTTAAAATCATAATAACCATAATAATTTTTCGAACTCAATTTATGGAATCTGTATATTAGTCAAGTTTTGATATGCAGAATATATTGTTTGATTTCCTAATTGTTTTACAATACCCTTCTGGCAGGAGCACTCTCCTGCTACTTCAACTTGTTTTAAATGTTCTCGTATCTTTATCCGAGGATACACATACAAGCCCACTCCAGTGTCGATAAAAAATCTTTCAAGCATGCTGCTTTCGTCGACGTAAAGGTGGACTGGAGAAAACCGAAGTGGTCATCTTGGCAAAAAAGAGAATCCCTAGAGTAAGGATAATCAGTATTGGCGAATTATGAATCGAATCGAAGCCATCGGTGAAGTACCTGGGGCTCCTGATCGAATCGAAGCTGAGTTTCTCTGAGCAAATCAGGGCAACGGCTGAGAAGGCTGCTTCAGGAGTATCGGCTTTGAGTCGACTTATGGCCAATGTAAGGGGACCCAGCCCATCAAGAGCACGCCTCTTGATGAGTGCTATAGGGCCAGTGCTACTGTACGGAGCAGAGGTATGGGGAAACGCTCTCAGCAAGGAAGTATACCGAAAACGTTTGGCACAGGTACAGAGAAGAGGAGCACCGACAGTCTCTGATTCGGCGGTGAGAGTTATTGCAGGCGAAATACCAGTCGCTCTCCTTGCTAGAGAACGCCACGCTATTTACCTGCGCCGAAACGAGGATGCAAGGGAGACGGTTGTCCGCGAGAAGAGACAGCGCTTGCTCAACGATTGGCAGCAGTCTTGGGTGAAGCGCACGAAGGGATGTGAGACCGTGGCTAAATTGAAGGCATGCTGAGACTGACTTCTATCTGACCCAGCTTTTGAGCGGACATGGGTGTTTTCCGTCTTACGTGCACAAGATTGGTAAGTCATGGTCCCCCGATTGTCGGTATTGCCCAGGAGAGGAAGACAATGCCTGCTACACATTTTTTGCGTGCAAAAAAATGGGTCAGGCTACGAAGGGATCTCTACAAGGAGACCGGAGAGCTCTCCTTGGATAATATAGTTGCGATGATGCTCGAATCGGTTGACAAATGGAACCAGGTGGCACATTATGCTCGGGCAGTCCTAAAATATAAAAGGCACTCACAGCAGCCAGGGGTGTTGAGGCTGGTGGATCGCTTGTCTGACACTTCCTCTTCCCCTCTCCCCTCCAGCTAGGCAAGGGATCCCCCAGCTTGAAGGCGCCTCACGGCGTAACAAAACGAAACCTGGCCCGAAGTAATGTGTCAAACGGTTCCAGGCTGGGTTCTCAAGTTGACAGGGGAGGTGTTTAGTGGGTAGTCCAGTCGCCTTCTTGCGAGCATGGGAGTCCCACACTCTGTGCATGAATGTCATTTACCTCCCTACCACAAAAAAAGTGGCGTGCTTTCTATTTCCCGGGTCATTTGCCGCCATCAGCACCCACCTAAGGAGTTTCCCTGACTGGTTTGCACTTGATAGCCACCGCGCCAAACATTCAACGGCAAAAATAGATACCTGAGGTTGGAGTAATGCGTTGTCGGGAGCGTGTTCGGTATCAATCTCGAGAGCGCGAGCGATCCCTTCTTTGAGACGCGGAACGTGAACGCCACTGATGCTGGTTGTCAAAAATTTTCACGTCTATCTTCCGTTGTAATGTGCCGATTTTTTCCCTGAATTCCAGTCCGAGTTGCGCAAATTTCAAACTGAGAATTGCTTCAAATAGCGCAAGTGTATTTTGTTGCATTAATGAAGCTTCAGGTTTTCATCAAAATGATTTCTCAATAAGTAGCGCCGTCTTGTTGAGACCAAAGTTCACCGATACCACGGGCTGCAATTTCAGCTAGCGAAAATTCCGCCATCATGGTGCAATAGCGGTCACCATTGATGGTTACGTTTTGGCCGGGCTCATTTATATAGAAATATGGACCGATGATTCCAGACTGTACATTTCCATATCGATTGAGGCAAAAATGTGCCTCGTCACTGAACAAAATTTCGCGATTAAACAGTGAATTTTCATTGAGCTGATTTAGAGCAGATTCACCAAAATAACGACGCAAGCCTATGTCGCCTGGCTTCAATTCTCGCACGAGTCAAACTTAGTTAGCCTTAAAACCAAGACCTTTGCGTAAAATACGCCAATTGTTTTAAATAGGAAACCAGTATTATACTATTTTAACTTGCTCCCATTTTTTGCAGTATCACTAACAATCATTGACTGAATGAAATCTTGAACATTTTTTAATTATTCATTTAATCTGGAAATAAGAAGATCCAATTAAAAATATAGTATCTGGTTCTATTGAAAACCCGAATAGTGGGAAAATCGTACATTGTTTTTGTTGTACTCGGAGAGCTTTCAAATTGCTATTACCTCCGTAAATGGGGTTTCGCTTGGTTGAAACTTTCAGACTATAAGGACCTTTCTGTGGACTACTTTAATTTTAATTTAAAGGTACTCGTACGAATACACAGGGAAAAAATATTATATTTACAAATTTTACTATTGTTAACAAAGTCGAGTGAATTTCAACTCTGTAAAATGTATGTTTTCATCAAGAGTTAATATCCTGTACTTTAAATGCTGAAGTTCAGGTAAAATTAAATAAATTCATTCAATATTCTCACTATAACAACATTCATTTTGTTTTACGGTAAATAATATCACTCGCTGAACAGATTCTCAAAAATGGGCATGATATACATCTTACCTGAAATTTTCATGTAAATCCTAGCAAGCCCGTAGTGCTTGAGTCGATTAGAAGCTCAATAGCAACGTATTGTTGTTGTAACGCAGAATTTTTAAACCACCATAACTTCGTTAAATAAGATCCGATTTTTCTGAAATTTTCATAGTTTATTAGCGTTATAAGTTCACAAGCCTTATGTAAAGTTAAAGTTGGATTTAAGGGTACTGTTAGCCAAGAAATGCTAACCGTGGAATGGTTCCACAACTAAGGGCGGAGGGTTCTGGTGGGGCTTCTTGGTGCCAGGTTGCTCTTCGGAAACGGGTTTAGGGTACCACTTGCTCCCTATGAAGCCACTTGAGTCGTTGGGTGAGACTACGACTGGCCAAAGTCCAAAAAATATTAACCACCTAAAGACATGGAAAAGCAAGCACTTTACGACTCGCCAAATCCCACAAATGATTAATCACCTGAACGCTTGGTAAATTTTCCTACTCCACTCATTTGTTTCCTACACTACCAAACACTACCTCGCCCAGAGCCTTCACACTACTGGACACTGAAATTATTATTAATTAAAAAGAGCGCTGACTTAACACATCACTTCCTTGCATCCGAGACAGGTTTAAAAATATTGGTTGGATTGGAAAGATATTTCCTTAAAAGATCTGGCAATCAAACTTAAAATACGACACAACTTTAGTTTCCGGATAAAAGATTAATTTATTACAATGATTTTCACTAAATTCTCATCAATCAATCTCTTATAATTTTATTCTGTTTCGTTAAAATTTAATCTTACTTACAATCCTAATTTTGCGTGAGATGTAGGTAATTCCAAGGGCGCTCTTGGTTTTCTACCTGATTCTCTTCTTGAATCGGATTTCGAACTTCTAGTTGTCAGCCGTCTTCTTTCCCTGCGATAATCTTTCGCTGAAGTTCACTCGGTTTCTTTCGTTCCGGGAGATCCGTTTTCTTCCAGGTCTAAGCGCCAAAAGAGGACTCGAACACCTCCTGCAGCTTTCATCTCACCTCGATCGTAACAGCCATTTCTTCGGTTCTTCTTCCTCCCCCGGGGGTTGTCCTTGCTTGGAAGCACGTGCGTTCCACCAGTGGCCCTCAAAGTGGCTCCATTCCTTCGAGCGGTGGTGCTCATGAGTAGCGTTCAGTTTACCACTTGATCGGCATGGGGCTGGCATCATTAGCGTAGGTAATGCAGCCACCTTCCAACTGTCAGCCGTAACGGTTCGTTTGTATTTATGTGTATTCTTTTAGTCTTGATATTCACTTCCGCAGTCGCCGAGCTATTGATTTCGTTTTAGCGTACATGTTGTGTGCGTTCGTCGTCAGGAGTTTCTGTCGGCTAAAAAATTCGTTGTACTTTGTGCGCTAAACCCAGATAATAATTGTTGCTGAAAACCATAAAGCCTACAACTGTTGTGAAAGTTGTAAATATGCAGTCAGCTTCTAAAACTGGACTCGCTTTTTGCGGAAGATTTAGCAAGATGGGCGTTATAACTGAGGTTGCTGACTGTGCAAAAGGTATAGTTATATTAGCCGCTAAATTCCTCGGACTCGCCCGCATATGTTTCATTTTTAGGGCTTCGTAAAATAATTTTACAAAACCCTACTAAAATCACGTCCTGTCTGTCCTCTGTCCGTCCTTCTTCCGTCCGTGTGTAACAGCAATTTTTCCCGTAAACTACATAAGCTAGAAACATAAGATTTTGTAAGTAGGTGTAAAGTGGTTCTCTCTTCAAAGTTTCACCACAAAAAAAATCCTAGGTATTTAAGGGGGAGTTGCCCCGAAAAAAAAATTCCATCGAATGTAGGCAGTATGGGTATCAAATGAAAAGCCTTAATGAGAACTTTTCAAAACAGGTCTTATAATGACAAGTTTTGCTTGGAGAGGGGAAAGGGAAATGTACGAAAATGTTGTGTGCAACCATTCGCGATTGGAAAGCTGTGATCTGAAAAATCTAAAAAATCACAGAGGTAAGTTTTAAGGACACAAAGGCAGCAAATACCTCATAAGTCGAAAGTCGATCAACTTTGTTAATAATAGTACATTTTATAAGTTTTTCATTTTCGCCCATAAAACGAAAATGGGACCCCTAAATTTATCAAAAGCTACAATTTCAGTTTTCGAAGAGCAATTCTGTGTTCCGAAAATTTCACAACAACCAAACAATAAAAAGCTTAGTTACAGCCGAGTGAATATTTAACAATTACAAGGACATTTACACGTGATATTAGGGAGATACTCGGTTGCAACGGACCAAGACACTACAAATATATAAAAATTTTGAGAAACATTTTAGAAATGTTTGTAATATCGATATGTTATCAGACTACTCAAGCAACAGGGTCACAATATTTGAAACAAAATGGCGGTGAATTTAAAGACATAATAACCAAGATTTAATTTTTCGAACTCAATTTATGGAATCTTTATATGAGCCAAGTTTTGATATCCAGAACATATTGTTTGTTTTACTAATTGTTTTGCAAAACCCTTCTGGCAGGACAACTCTCCTGCTACTTAAACTTGTTTTTGCTTTTTTAGGTATTATTAGTTCTTGCAGATGATCGCCTTCATAATCTACAGATCGTAGTGCTTTAGATTGTAAATCTGTGAAGTAGAGTACTTTCTTATAGGTGTCAACATCCATTGCAGATACATCCATTTCCTGGGAAAAAAGCGCTTTTGACCTAGTACCACCCGTCCTGCACGATTTATAGTGGTAGTAGGTTGTGTGGTAGTTACATATTGCATTACTGAATAAAACAAATAATTATCAGTGGCATCCACAAAGATTGCTTTCTCCGTCGGGCGCATGCTGACGAGTACGAAAGGCAGCAAAAGTTGATGGAATGTCGCATGGAGTTATCGATATAGTAAATGTAACATACTTTGTACTCTTTGGATATCCAATATCAGAAATGAACTGCTGTGTCGCACCTAACATTAACATCCAGCTCACTAAAGATTGAATCATTTGATCTGTATATGACTTCCAGGGCACTTGGGTACTCACTAAGCTTCCTCAGATGGTTAAATATACTGAAAAGCAAGTAATATCCTGTCTCAATTGATTTACATCGAATTTTATTTGACCATAGACTGAAGTCTGCGCAGCTACTTCGGAGTGGCCTTTATTGTCGATAGGGAGTTCAAATCCAACGCTATAACATAAATTTCAAGGCAATAAACGAACGATTGTGTGCGATCCGTATAAAAGCGAGATTCTTCCAAACTTGGCTGATCAATGTTCAAGCTCTGAGCGAAGAAAAGAACGAAGCAATGAAAGAAACGTTCTACAATCACCCTGGAAAAACTAGTCCACTAATTTCAACGCTAAGGTTGGCAATGAAATATCTCATCGGGGAATGACGGGAAGATATAGCCTCCATGATGAAACAAATGACAACGGCCAGCGCCTGATTGACTTTGCATGTAGCAGAGATTTAGTCATACATTCGACTTGCTCCTATATCGACGCATACATAAAATGACCTGGGTATCACCGGACGGCAACACAAAATCTGATCGACCATGTTCTGATCCAACAACAATTTGACATCGAAATGCCCCAAACGGCGTCTGTGGCCGAAAATTTCTCTGATGCATCGTTAAATACAAGCAACGAGCTCTGGATGGAAGTGAAAGCGGCAATTTAAACCGTGGCAGAACAGACGATCTGACATCAAGCCCGGTGCCAGAGAAACGATTGGTTCGATGATGAATGCCAGAATTTGCTAGACAAAAAGAATCAGGTGTACAAAGAACACGTAGGTAGGAAAACCAGGACGAAGAGAGAACACTATGAAAATCTCAGAAGAGTAGCGAGTAAGATAATTAGAATTCAGAACAGAAAATACTATGGTAACCAATTGAAAAGTATAGATGCAAGCTTAGCAAACAACAACATAAGACAAGCATATGAAGAAGTCAAGGTTAAGGAAAATTGGACATCATATTTCAAGCACCTCCTTAATCCTGCTCCAGAACATCGGAGCCTATAGATGTTCGCGGAGAGCTTTTATTGGCCCCACAAACTCTGGATGAAGTTTGTTCCATCATCAAAGCCCAAAAGAATAATAAAGCGCCGGGTTTCGATGAGATTTCAGTGGAGCCAATCGAATATGGAGGCAGCAGTGTTTATAAAGCTATTGTGTGCTGTGTACTTGGGATAATTATCTTGCTGGAACCAGAAATCGTCACCAAGCTTCAACTGTTGAACGCTTTACTTCAAATTCGCCTTCAACATATTAAGGTTACTGTATTGATCCATTGTTGATTCCGTAAATACAAGTTGGTCAACTCCTTCTGCCGCCATACACCCCCAGACCATCACAACACCTCCACCATGTTTCACAGTTGGTATGAGATTTTCTTTTACGAGGGAACTACCCCTCTTCCACCACACTAACTTTCTTCCTTTAATGCTAAGTATGCAAAATTTGCTTTCGTCAGAGAATAGGACCTGTTCCCAAAACTCTGGTGGCTTGTTTATACATACGTTTCTTCCTGTTCACTTCCGAAATAAATGGCTTCTTCCGTGCTAAGCGTGAGCGATATCCATCTCTCTTTAGTATTTTGCGCATGGTATCTTCGTGGAAAATCTTCCCAAAAGAATCTTTTATATTTGTAACAATTTGGTAAACAGTTACTCGAGAATTCTTTTTAACTGCCTGCAAGACGTTTCTTTTTTCGCGTTCAGTCAGTATGGTGGGTCAACCAAAATGAGGCTTTGACACAATCGAACCAGTTGTATTAAATGTTTTCACCACATCCTGGACAGAGAGTTCTGCCTACTAGTTGACCAATTTCGCGGTAAGTTTTCCCTTGACACTTAAGTTTCAGCATAATTTTCCTGCCCTCAGCACTGATTTCGCTAATATTGGGCGTCATCACGTATTCCAGTGCACAACAAATTTTTAAAAAAATGCACTCACTTTTAAACATATCACAACTTAAAGTAGAACTATTATCAGACTTAAAAACATTAATATGCATATTAATAACATCCCCAGGTTTGTTCTGTACGGATACTTTTTCTGGTCTATTGTGTCGCCATAAATTGATTTTGTTTGAGTTTCACGTCTTTTTAAATAGTTAATATTATGAAACATACTGGGAATCATGCAAAAGTGTAGATTTTATATTATAAAAGAAAGCATTCAAATTAAGTGGACGTGTCCTATTTAATACAACGATAAGTTTGTTATCTTGCATGTACGGATACTTTTTCTGGCAAATATACATATGTACATATATACTCCTACGTAGAAAATGTTAATCCGTTTTCGATCTCACCTCAACAATTTGACTCGTGAATTATACATTTTAATCTTCGGGTTAACGACCCAGATATCTAAAAAATCAATGCAAACTTTTTGCAAAATGCATTCATAGTACTCGTAAGTACAGTGTAACGTAGTACGTTGAACTCGCAAAAATTTTATTGTAGTTTGTAATTTACAAACAAAGAAACATTGACTTTCAATCATTACTTGATCCAGATGATGTCGTTGACCACCTCAAATATTGTAATTCACCCAGTCTCCAATCCGTTACGAATTTTTCTACTTTTCTACTCCGACTGTCCCTTCTGGAAATGCAACTCGTTTCTATCAAGTAAACACTTTTCTCTCGAATTCTCTTTGAGTCCCTTTCCGAGCAAGCAGTGGTCCACGTCGTTTTCTTTTTACATATTTCGTAAGTTTCTGACGTTAGACTGGAATATTATTGTTCGCAATGATGATTTGTTTTTGGCACGGGTGAGAAGACGCTCCAAGTTAAAGAAAATTTTTCGAATAGAAGTTAGTTTTTTTCTTAATAACGTATGTGATATATGCTGTTGAGTGAAGTGATAATGTGAATCTGGTTTACGAGGACTTTGTTTCTCTTTCAACAGGTAAATTTTCGTACTCAACTGCACCAACACATCACGCTGCATCAAAATTTTACAGGTAAGTTCGCTTGTTTTCTTAAATCTTAGCTTCAGATTTCGAAGAAACGGATCTCTGAAGTAAATCTTTTTGCGGCTACCTGGCTTTAAAGGGTGGCTACATAATAAATAAATATTGAGAAGTCTGAAATAGAGAGAGAAGTTTTTTTTCTTCTAATTGAATTGATCAATTTTTGCAACTATGTAATTGATATTTTTTTGCAACCAAAAGTAGGTGAGTTTAAATAAAACTGAATAATAACACTATCGGAAATATTTATATAAATTACGGTCAACTTACAATTGAAATTATTTTTGTCATAATTTTCACCCTTCTTGAAATATAAGATAACTTTTTGGGAAAGAAAATCTCTTCCTTTGCCTATGTTAATCGTGACCACTTGGCTGCGGAATGTCACACCGTTTACATGGTCACGCGGTAATGATGAGCATCACGCAATGCTCCCATGAGAATTCTGAGGGAGCGTCTTGCTGGTATATTCTTAGTGTTTACCTGTTGTAAGAGGGGTGACGGCCTCGTCAAGAATGTTAAGAACTTTAATTAGACTTTCGTGACAATCAAAAACTCCTTACATCAAGCGCATTCCGTAAACCTAAACAAACATAAAAATGAACGCACAAGGACATTTTGTGACCATACAAGGAAATTTGAATATATGGTAAGAAGCCAAGGAGCGGCTCTTATTGTGTTCGCGGACACGATTAAAACCGCGCTGAGAATATTAAGCAGTCTTTTAATGAGAATTATGGTTAAAAGTCCAAGGAGCGGCCATCCTTAGGGAGTCTTGACCGTCAGTTTCCTATCGTTAGAAGTTAAAATACGGAGTAAAATGTTGATGTAAGCACTTTGTCACATGTAACAGACGATTTCTAAGTGACAATCGTGCGGATGGTGTATGTATAGCGTAAGTAGAAATTGTCAGTAGTGCGAGATAACAGGAAAAAAGGACATACACTCCCTTCAGTGTACCGGGCAGCGCCTTTGGGGTCAAGAAGCACCGCAAAACATCAGAGAGAGAGTAGAGATATGTGAACACCTTGTCTACTTAGGTTACATGTTCTCATTTCATTAAGGCGACGAAGCTCAAGAGCCATATGAAAGGGTGCGGTTTTACTTAAATATGGAACCATTCTGAAGTTAATGGCTAGCATATAATTATCGCTTAATTATTCGGTATTTCATAAGTGATTCGTCGCGTCAACGGGGCTCTGTTTGCACGACATTTCATCTATGATAGGCTTTCATAAGAAAGGAAAATTTAATTCCATTAATGTCTCAATAAACACTCGAATTAACAAACAAATGGTGCCGGTTAACTCTTTTCATTGGTAGAGATCAAGAATGAATGGCAAAGGCAGTATAAATCATTCAAATATTGAAGACATTTGCTTTTGGGAATTCTTCATGTATTATTTATTAACTGTTTATCTAGCTGACATTAAAATAAAATGAATCAAAAAGATATAAATACTTTGAACTAAGGTCAATTCAATGGCTGGCTATGCCTAGTTCATTGTTTGCTTTTAGAGTTAGATTCTTTGTTCAGGTTCTGGTGTGGTATTAGTGGCATTATTGTATTAGTTGTCAGTACGGTGGATTTTTCTTGAAATTGCTATTTTCACCTGCTTTTCGTGCCAACTGGACTACCTGTAAATGGTGCTTAGGGTTCGGCCACACTGCGATTCGACTGTCGTATCGAGCGATTTTTAGACGCGCTCCGTTTTGTTTAAGACAATCAGTATGAGTTTTGATATGACGAATGGACAAAGAACGGCTGCATTATTATTACTACTACGGCGTAGGGCGTCTTGCACGTTGCAGAAAAATTTAATACTGACAAGCGCCAAAAACGAGAATTAAAATAATTTAAAATATTTCAAAGTTGAAAAAATAGCGAATCTTGACCATCTTATGAATAACATCGATAATCGGCGGAGCTGAATGTTATCGTTTTGTGATATTCTACGGGATCTTCATCGTCGTCGTCACTTTTTTTTAATACCTCCATTCCCTACCACTCTCTCCATCACTCTTTCTTCGTCGCACAGCGCTCGTGCGATGTATATTCACATTACGTCGCTTGGTCCTTTGTGCCACCCAGACAATGTTTAACGCATCGGTATAAGGGGGCACACAATATAATGTGAACTAGTCCTTTTCGTGAACATCTAGTCCAAAAATCATGATCAACTCTCAGAGATAAAAAAAAAATCCAAAAAATTCGACACATTCAAAAAAAAAAAAAACTCTGAGTAACTGTCACTTCAGTATCTCGCCGATAGGGTCAAAAGAACGCCCGAAAATACTAGGCTCATTAAAGCAGAATTACAGATCCACGCTTCAATCAGTGCTCATTAAATGCTCCCTTAGTCTTTTCTTAAATACCAAAAGTGAGTTTGCTTCCTTAACAATTTCTGGTAGATTGTTATATATACGCAGAGCATCATTCGTTGCATCGTTCTTTAGACGATCCGTTCTGGCAAAAGGTATTACGAATTGATCTGCATTCCTCGCATTATATGGGTTGATCTGTGATACCTTATTTAATGGCGCTCGTTCCGATCCATTAGTTTTTAAATTTCTGTAGATAAACTTAGCTTTCTTCATAATAATAATTTGACTAAAGGCTAATGATTTTGCCAATTGGTAAACCAAACTAGTTTGAGTAAGCATTCGCAGCTTCAGAATGCTTTTATACGCTTTGGTCAGCAGCTTGGATATACTGTTTAAATGTTGCATTGCTGATTAACTCCAAATGAGTACTCCATAATGCAATTTCGCCAGGACAAACGCATTTAGAACAAGTTTCTTGATGTGCATAGGAAAATCCTCATATCTTCTTAACAATCCTATTATTGGGGCTAATTGCCTTCTTAAGCTATTTATGTGTGGTAACCAGGTCATACGATGGTCTATGATAACACCAAGATATTTCATTTCTAGCATTCTTCGTAATTTCATATTTAGTTCGACATCTATGTCTCCTTTGTTCTTTTGCTTAAAAACAATATATTTTGTCTTTGAAGTGTTCAATACTAGTTTGCTTCCAATTAACCACTGGTGGAATTTTCCTAGATCCTCGTTGATAGTGTTCTCAATGGCAGTTTTGTCTCGTCCTGAATAAAGTAGAACTGTGTCATCGGCATATCATGTGTGATACCCCGTCAGCCCACATGTATTTAGATTATTTGTGTATAGCAGGAACAAAGTTGGGCCAAGTATTGAGCCTTGAGGAACTCCTGTTTTCGTAGGTGCATGATCGCTCAGGACATTGTTGATTAATTTTCTCTGCGATCTTCCCTCCAAGTAACTCTTAAACAACTGCTTAAGACTACCCTGAATACCATACGATTCAAGTTTACGAAGCAAGAGGTCATGATCAACTGTATCAAATGCTTTTTTCAAATCCACAAAAATTGCTGTGACATAATCACCTCTGTCAAGTCCTATATTGATGAAACGTGTGACAGAATGTAGGGCATCCAAAGTACTCTTGTTCTTTTGAAAACAAAACTAATGTTGGCTTATGATAGAGTTTTCAACTAGGAATGATGTCAATCGATTGCTTAGTATTTTTTCAAATATCTTACTAAATCCCGTCAGCAGCGCAATCGGGCGATAGTTATTCGGGTCGAGATGATCACCACCCTTAAATATAGGAACTTTTTTTGCAAGTTTTTCTTCTTACGGAAACGTCCCATTCCTAATATGCACGTTTATAAAATTTGCCATAATATCGGCTATGTCCTCCTTTATAATACTAATCTCATTCATCGTGATGCTATCGATGCCTGGCGCCGTATTCTTTTTCAATTCATTGATTACATTTAAGACTTCCCTTCTATTTGTTTGATGAATGTGAAGGATGGAATTTATTGAGATATTTGTAGTATTTAAATTGCTTGCTGAATTGGCAACGATTTCTTTAGTGGTTCTTCCACCAATTGTTGAAAAAAAGTTACTTAATGAGTTCGCCGCGTCAAGTGGACACGATGTATTAGAGGGCCCATCGGGATTCAGTTGAACTTTCTGTCCATGAAACACTCGCTTCGCTACTTTCTCTCAGCAACTCAGCAAGTGAAATGCCGTCTTCTGCCTACAATCCGTCAGAATTGTAATCCTCCGAAAATCCAGCATGAGCGTAATAGTTCGCCATTGTTTGTGTCGAAACTTTTTCTCGTGCCATTTGAAGAAAATTTATTGCATCTAAAAGGCAAACCTAACTTCGCCATCTTCAATAGCATGAATCCACTTTGCGAGAAAAATGTTTTTCAAGCGTTGAATCACCTACTGATTCATTGGTTGTAACTTCGCATTAGTGTCTGGTGGCATGAAAACCTATTAAATTCACCTTAAATCTTTCAGATTGTGGTGAGCATGGCAATTATCCAGTACTTATAAAATTTTCCGATTTGCTCTGGATAACTCTTTTTCCCATCGCTGCAAATGATCCGCAAAAATATCGTCATCCAGGCTCTGGAATTGGTTTCATAGTCGACGGGTAGATTCCTATTTTTGGAGCATCTGGGATTTTAGATTTGTTAATGACAAGCAATTTTCTAATAGATTTGCTGCAACAAGAACCGATAATCGCTCTTTTGAAAGTTTTCCACCGGAGTAGGATCCGCCTTTAAATGTTAGTGCCTCGTTTGACTTGAGCTTATAAAATAAGCCGATTTCATCTGCGTTGAAAACGTCACGGCTTCTATAATTTTCGTTGAGCGCGGGCCATTTGTTTTGTAGCCAGTCATCAACCACATACTTGTCCACCGCTGCAGATTCTTCGGTTAAATTTCCAGAAACGATACCATGGCGCTTTTAAAATCGTTCTATCTAGCCCTTGCTAAAAAAAAATCGACATTGTCTTCACGTTTTTCTCCAAATTAGTTGGCTTTCGATTGCAGATGTGTAAATTGTGTTATGGGTATATTCGAATCCTTGATACAGCTGATCATGAATGGACTTCTTTAATTTCTTCGTATCCGAATTTCTGTTCTCGAAACTATTGTACTCGTAAATATGATGGCATCACAATTTTTCCATATTGTAGCTATTTTTGTCTTACTCAATTGCATTTTCTTGCATCGCTTTGGTTATTACCAGTTTCAATTTGCTTCACAATACCAAACTTTTCTTCTAATGATATACGTTTGCGCGTTTGTTTCACTCACACCACCAGCAGATGACATCTTGCCAATAACAATCACAGCAAACAAGGGAAGGAAAACACATACGAAACTCATCCCGGGAAGTCCCCTAATTATATGTACGTATAAAATTCATTATACGCGAAATGTTGAATGTTTTTGTAGGATTTGATTCGCTACATCCGGATAGGTCCTATTCGCTTTATCCGGTAGGATATGTACTGAATTTATAAATTTTTCGTTTGATCATTTGAAATAGGGTCGTTATAACCGAAAGTTCGTTATCACCGGGTTGGTTATTAGCGAACACTACTGTAGTTTTTTTTGGATTTTTCTTCTTAAAAATGAATGTGGCATCGCGACCTTCCCTTTGATTGGAAATTGGGCTTATGTTGATGGCCACATAGGTGAACTCTTACCAGAGAAAGAAGGCATGGGTGAACTTTCATCTGAGCTGGATGCCAGAGGTAATGCTGCAGAAGCAGAACGTTCATGTTCATAATGGCTTTAAGTTCACGCAGGAAAATTCGGTGCGAATTGCTTTTATACATGGCCTGCCATTTTGGATGTATTCCTTCGAAAATATTTAGGGTATTCAAAGCGGAAATATCGATCATATTAGAAAATACAGCCATTGGCTACCTATTCGGTTTTCTTATGCACCTGTAACAAGAAAACATTTTATCTTCTGAATCAACATCGGCTGAAAGGATGAATTTTGATTGAGTGAATTGAATTTCGTTTTGAAAATATTTTTTAAATCTTTCGTTCGATTGCAATAGAATTTCTGGTAACTTTTTGGAACGTGCATTTGTTTTCTCTTCCAACGTATGAGACCAGCATCTTATTTTCTGTGAACGCAAATGCACATTGGATTACTGGTACGTTTTTGCATTCCAAAAGTTTTGGTGGCGTGGTTCTCTTATTTTTCAACATTGTTTCAACGGTCTGGGTATGCGAAATCCAATGACCTTAATAATGTCAAAAAAATTCTTACAATTTTGAAAGAAGTCTTTATACCCAAAATTGTCAAAGAATTCAATGTACTTGTAATATTTTACAGACGATATGTGGGTGACTGCTTCATCGTTATTGGCACACAAGAAAATAAACCAGACGAAATACTTACCTATATGAATGAAATACACTCGAATATAAATTTCACTATAGAAAAAGAAACAAACGGACAACTCAACTATATTTACATAACCGTGATACGCGAACAAACACGATTAGACTACAACATATACAGAAACCCAACCACAACTGATCATACCATACACGAAACATCTAACCACCCCACACAACATAAGCTAGCAGCGTACATATCAATGGCGCAGAGACTCCTCTCCATCCCCATGACTCCCACTTACTACGCAGTGCAAACAAATGTAGGAACGCAAACTGACTGAAATGCATAAGAACGACAAACAGTAGATTTCATTAACATACGTCGACAAAGAGAGATATACAAACTTTCAAACTTCCTTAGAAAATACAAACTGCATCAAAACTAAGAACATTGCAAACAAACGGAAACCAAAACTGGATTTCACATCAATATGTGAGAACAGCAGCATTTACAAACTGAAATGCAAGAACTGCGAAATGGTATACATAGGGACTACAACACGGAAACTCACGACAAGAAACAAAGTGCACTTACGATCTTTCTTACACAACAAGTCGAACTCCAATTATGCTTCGCACCTACAAAACGCTATGACAAACTCTATGACATTGCTTTGCAAACAAAGCAAAGAACCGTGACATCTTAGAAAGACTAGAAATATATAAACATAGGAAAACAGACGGTAACATTATAAACGAACAACTTATCGAATTTTTAATACGCAATTTTTTCAGTACTAGATCATACTCTCAGACGAAAATGAAAACATGATGAGCCAGAACAAATGGACATCCAACAATCCAAAAATCAAAAACCTAATATCCCTCTACCTGACCTACTTGAGTACTTACCTGCTTATCTCTTATTACGACTATATAAAGTCATTTGCTTCCACACATCTTTTAGACACTGAAGATGACTCACACAATAAAGCAAGGCCCGACGGCGTTTCAAGAAAAAAAAAACACAAATTATTGATTTGTTATTGGTGCCTGTGTTTTACAGGTTGAGTATAAAATTCTTCTGACAAGAGAGTACTTTTGTGTACTCAATTTGCTTGAACTTTTGTTTTGCTTTTTTCATGCAGTTTCTTGGATTGCTTCGGAGATATAACTGCAAAATATGTTTGGTCTGCTATAGATATGCGCCGCTGAATTTTGTTTTTTTCACTGCTATCTTCTAAGCGCTGTGACCCTCGGTAGACAATGATCTACGTGTGCAAAGTTAAAGTTATTTGATTTGAGGTGGTTCTTCTTCGGCGAATTATGAGTTTAGTTTTATCTTCGTTAACTCGTTATACAACCGTTGACTAATTAATCTAGCACTTGATTCCTCATGTAATCTGCGACAGGATCGTAATTGTATCAACATAATCGGGATAAGCTATCAATTGTGAAGATTTTATAATCAGCGTACCTTATGCTTCGATGAACGAGATTTTCATATGAAGCACTCGCATATCAAGTTAAAGATAGCTGGTGCTAGATCGTTTCCTTATTTTAACTCTTTTTGTCCGATGCGAAAGTTTCATCCAGCGGGTTAGTAGCATACCGATCGGCCAGAAAATCTCTTTGAAAGCGAATTGACAAGAATAAGGGTCGATATTGGCACTGGCAAGACCTCATGGGCGATGTGAGTAGAGACCCGTAGGGTTTCGGGTTGGCTCGGTGCCTTACATAAGCCCTGCTTACATGAAGCAGAAAAATAGATGAGATTTTATAGGCTCTGTTCTCTCTGCGTATCTCATCCGTATCAATGCAGTCCACGACAGAACACCAGTGGAAAGCCCACCTTTCATGAGGATGAAGTTGAAAGAGGCAGTTCTCTGCAGGACCAGATGGTGCTCCCACTGAATTATTGCAGCTTGTCTATAATTTTTGCTTGGACTTGCTGCTCAACACGCTCGTTGTTTGCCTGCGCGAAGAAGGCTTCCCAGAATGATGGAAGGTAGTGAGGCTCGTGCTTAAACGGGAAGAGAAATCCTGATTTAGCATCTACATACCGCCCGTTATGAATGCTAGACGCGGCCCGAAAAAAACTCGTCAAGAGAAGACTTATTGATGAGGGAGACTTTCCTCCTCAGCAGTATAGCTTTAGAGCAAGACGCTTCACTATTGATGCTATTGTAGAAGTTATGAGCGCGATCCAAAGAGTAGAAGTTCACAGCTGGACCAACAAATCGGTGGTCCTAATGGAAACGCTTGATGTCAGAAACGCCTTTAATTCCGCTAGATGGACAGATATTTCGGAAGCAATGGAAATCCATCTTCCAGCTCCAGTATGCGTGAGACGTATTCTGGGGGACTACCTGATAGATCGGAGCCTACTATTTAACACAAAGGAGGATCGGCGAGGGATGGAAGTTACATCGGGTATTGGTCAAGGCTACATCCTTGGCCCAGACCTGTGGAACATCACGTACGACGGGTTACTAAGATCTGAACTGTCGGGTGAGTGGCGCTTGATGGGCTATGCAGATGACTTCACCGTACTAATCGTGGGGCGCATAGTTGAATAAGCGCAACTTAAACTTGGTATTCTAATCTGCTGAATGATAGACTGGATGACTGCTCGCGGATTTAACCTAGCGCAAGACTCATAGCCAGCGCAGGGGGACCTACTTTATTAAAAAGGCAACTTCTAAACAGTGCACTGCAGTCGGTGCTACTGTACGGATCGTGTCACATGTAGCTGTACCGAAAACGCCTGGCACAGGTTCAGCGATGAGGACTTCTGAGTATAGCATCTACATATTAGTGTCTGAGTTTATCGGTGCTGGTGATTGCAAGCATTATACTTATCGCTCTCCTTGCAAGAAAGTGCCTTAATCCTTCATGCACAGAAACAAGGATGATAGGGAGACGGCTGTGGTTGAAAATATTCAACACTCACTGGGCGATTAGCAATAATCCTGGTGAATGGCTCGATGGGAGATGGACTGCGCCTCATTCTTGACTTGAGGCCATGGCTCAATCGTAGTCATGGTGAGGCTAATATCTATTTCACCCAACTCTTTAGCGGGGATGGATGTTTTCAGACTTACCTGCACAGGATTGGCCTGCTGATTATGTCTTCTGCGCTAGAGAAGGTGATGACGCTTGTTACACTTTTTTGCTAGCAAATAATGGTACAGGCACGTGGTGACCTCGTTGAGAAATTAGTAGAGCTCTCTCCAGATAGTCTAATTGGAGAGGCACTCAGATCAGTTGAGAAATGGGACCAGGTGGCATATTACGCTCAAGCAGTTATAACTGCTAGGAGGGAGCGCCTGGAAGAATTGAGGGTGAAGCGTCTTCTTCCAGTATTCCCTATGCTTTCCTCCCCTCCTGCTGGAAGAGGCATTTCTGCAACCCGATGCCGCTTCAGGCATAAAAAATGGAGGCCTAGCCCGAAGTAGCCAAACGGTTCCAGGCTATGTTCACAGGTTGAGAGTGGGTAGTCCGGAGGCTCTGGGAGCCCCGCACTCAGGGATTAAATAGCATTCACTTCCCAACCACAAAAAGCAAAAAGTTACGGTAAGCTGAATTTTGTATTTTAAATTGGTACTCAGCGTTGTCCAATATGGCCTTTAATCAGCAATGTTGAAGAAGTAGATTGTAAAAGGCATTTCGATCGATGCAGTTATGTGCTTGTAAGAAATCTACTAAAAGTAGGTATATATCGATGTTCTGTTTCAGGGGTTTTTTTACGATTTATTCCATGTTGATCAAGATCTAATCAACTGTTGATCGCCCGACGCCAAAGCCACCTTCAATAAGGCTGTCAGAGTAGATTTTAAGTCAGGAATCTCATTAGATGTATACAATACAGACATACCTCTATAATTTCGACAACAGCATCGACTCCCTTCTTTTTTGTATAATAAGCAGATAACGCCTTTTCGCCAGTCTTCTGAGGGTTATTCTTCTATACATGCTTTTCTTCTATCCATGAATTTAGGAGTGCGGCTACTGTTCGAGGGGCTGATTTTAGCGATCCAACAACTGTATTTAGTCTTTACGAGATAAAGTTCGGTATAGAAACGACCACATCTATAATGTTTGAAGCTGCTCTATTTGATTAAAGCCCCTCCGACCAGGTGATGCCTTTATACATTTATGAGTACGAAGATGTGTGAAACAGGTTGCGCTTGCAATCAGATTTTTGGTGGTTGCAAAGTCAATGAGCAGCTAGCCATTCTTGTTCGGGTTGTCAGGCAAGCTGTGCCTTCTCGCCGCGTTCCTTCCGTTCCTTCACAAAATGATATTTCTACTAAGTTTGAGCGTGGCAGTTAAAAAGCCATGTGTTGAAGAACTTCATTTTCATTTCATAGCACTGAATCATTCGACGAAGGGTTTAAAGTAGATGTCAAGCTTTTGTCTTTTTCATGAACGATAAAAGTAGTCCGCGTAGTGTAGTAGTTGGAGTGCTCGCTGCGTAAATCGAAGTGCCCTGGTTTGAATCCTATTGTTAACTATGATATTTGTTTCAGGTGATTCTTCGAACGGGCTCTAAGGCAGTTCAGTTATGAGACGTACTGGTTAAAAACCAGAACATATCGCAAATGGGTGGACGGCTCAACGCAAAGATGTTGTCATGCATGCTGTATCTAGCAATTTTTTCAAGTATATATTTTCTCTTTTAGGGTTCTATGAAATAATTTTACAAAACTCTGCTAAACTCGCGACCTATCGGTTCATCTGTTTCTCCGTTTCCCTTTCCTATCATTCAATCAAGAATGTTGAGAATCACTGAGCATTGCCTTTCTACGAGAGCCACGTGCTCGCCAATCATCTTTGGGCCTGTGCATGTTCTCCAGCAAGCACAGCAATGACCAGCACCGCCGACTCAAAGACTGTCCAATATGCAGATTCAATCCTCAGTGCTCCTCGTTGCTGCACCTGCGCCAGACGTTTTTGGTATAGCTTTTTGCTGAACGCATTGCTTTATATTTCCGACGCGTAGAATAGCACTGACTGGGCTCTTTCACACGGGAATGGTAAAAACCCATATCCAAACAGGTTTCGCGCTTACGCCCTTATGTTTACACGTTGCATAGTTCAGCCAACCTATTTTTGTATAGGATACACGTCTTGCGAGTGTATGTGTCAAAAGGATCATTTGATCGTTAAACGTCGTGCGGACAACATGCAAGCGAAGACAGAGCGATAAGCGATTGAGAATTGATGTTTTAGCCTTGAATTGTGCACGAGGTAACAAAAACTGGAATGAAAAATGTATTTTATGATCGTTAAAGTTTGTCGATTCAAACTTCTATTGGATTTATTAGAACCTCCGTGTTTTTCCGCTTTCTGAAAAATATATTCCAAATTTGAATATCCTTTTAAGTTGCATATTTTTCTTGTTGTGTTGTCAACTGGCATATTATAATGCGATTCTATAAAGATTATGCGTACTGTTAATTTTCTATGGATTTACAATAGGCAATTTAACTTAATTGAAATCGAGATATTCGTCGTGTTGTTTCCTGAAATTGAACATGGCCTCCGCTTTTATAAGTTTATTGAATAACGCGTAGCTTCTCGCGTCCACGCATCCATTTTTGCACGCAAATTAAAGAAAGGCAATCGTTTCATTACGACTACCTTCTTCACCGAATGTTCAATTCGGAATGATTACCGGCGTTTGTATAAATTTCCCCCACCAAATGATCAACAAAATGCGTTTGTGTATGTGCGTTACGCTCGTTCACCCTACAAAATATTGGCTTGTTTTTACCATCAGGTCCCCTCAATGCCTCTCACTCTTCTTGCTCATATAACCTGTTTAACGCTCACTTTTAACGCTGCGTCTGAAAAAGCCCACTGCGTTCATCAAAAGTCGCCTCATCGTTGGTGATCGGTTGACTGACAGATGAAACACCGGCTGTAGCTTTATCAGCCGTTGCTCTAATTTGCTCAGTAAAACTCACCTTCGAGTCTATAAGTAAGCTCAGGTACTTCACTTCTAATTTTGATTCAATCAACACTTCCTTTAAAGTTATCGTTCTTACTATAGTGATTCTTTATTTTGTCAAGACTACTAATAAAATTTCAGATTGCACGTGTTCATTTACTCATTTCAGAGAATGAGAGAATTGCCAATAAAAAAACTAAAAGATTGCATATAACGAATTTGTTTTTCTGCAAAGTTATTTATTAATTTTTTTTTAGATTTAGTAATCCTGCAATCTCTCTCCAATCCTCGCATCAGCATTTACCTACCTACCTGTTACCGAAGATTTATGGTTCGCCCTTCGGCTTGTGTTCGGATTTTTCCGGAGGCTATATTAAGTGTGGATACCATGTGAGTATACTATGCTGTGAGCCATAGTATACACATACTCAACCTAGGTTTCGGTAAAAAGCCGAACAGCGTTCACCCCGTGCTCAACCGCTAGTAGCACCAATTTTTACGCAATTGGTTTTAGCGAGCGGCGAGCGCACAGACAGCGACTTGACATTTGCGCGACAATCAATTTATGTATACCGCTAAATGCAATGGTGAACTTAGCTGCTGTGTACACAAATTCTAATGTAAACAATATATCCGAACATGTCCCTAGCAAAACGAACATGGACCCTAGGAAAATTTAGAAAGTGTGCAACACAGAGTAAATGAAACCTGTGCTTTGCGTAATTTTAGCCTTTTCCTGGACCATTTGATTTTTTTCTCAAAGTTCTAACCAAGACCTTGCATTTGATACCTCACTCGACTACATTTGACAAAAAGCTTGAAGAATCACTTCGCTATATAGGAACTTAGAATGACGTTTTCTGAAAATATTACAGTTTGCTGTAGTCCCTGAGAAAACTTAGGACATGCAGTTAACGCCGGACAGACAGTATACAACGCGAGTAGGTCTTTGCGAAATTGTTTTGACAAAGCCGTACGAAAATGTATTTTGAAAAGGTTTCCTAATGTGTTGTATTTGTGGGTGTTTATAAAGTTAGTGCTTTTGTTCACCTAGAACCACATCTTCTTGAGACTTTTGTTTGCAGATTTCGTGAAAGAAACATTTTCTAAGTTTTATTGCCTCTATATATAGAAGGATGTTACCCAATTGACCATTTAATCACGTTGCATACCTACTGAACATAATTCACAAGTATCGTTAAAATTTCTTCGTGTGTTATAAAAGATTGAATCTCTACTAAAACCAAGATATTACTCCTCAACCGAAACTTTCACGTATCCTCCGTAAACGAACGCATCTTTCCTTATGAAACGGTCTAAGGTACAAAGTATCAAAAGCTACTGACATTTAGATAAAATCAAATTGAAAATTATCCCAGCTACCGCTACAATCACCTTTTCGACCTTATGTTAGAACTATGTAAGTAGGTATTCAAACGTGTGTATTCAAATGCTCTTCCTCGAACAAGGCTAGTCATTCGGTTCGTCCTTGGCAGGCAAGGAAATCTGGCTTGGTAAGAGATGACAAAGGTTGCTTAAGAACTTTCCCGTAGTGACTATTACTCTGCATAAAACTTTGCCTCAAAGTTAACCCATACAATGAAGAAATTTATTAGTTTTTCTTAAGATTAAAATCTCTAGTTTCGAAATTGTATGGCAACTTTATGCGTGGATTGGGGATTATGAGGCAACACGAACAAAATGGAAAGTAGCCTTCTACGGAGAACGCCTGTAAGTTAATATTTTTCCGAAATCTTAGTTCTGAATGAGTTGTAAGAGTTTGCAAAGTTATTCAACGGTCACTTTTAGGCCAGACCTCTATCAATTCCTTGATGAGTAATCACAATCAGACTTGTGTACCATCTTCTCGGGGGATGTTTGAAATCGACACCAGAGGCTATAAAATCATCAGTGATAACTTGCACCAGAAGATGCCTTCGATTATTTCAAGTCATTGTAGCTCGACCCAATCTTACATGCACGTGCGTTTAATCATGGCCAAAATGTCTTTCCGGGGAAGCTTTCACTAATCTTGTAGGGACTTCATTAGGTCAATTGATGTCGTTGTCTTCGTCATAGTAGTTGTCGTTAGCTAAGAGAAACATGTTTCGTCGACATTCTCATTCATTGGCAAGGATTTAAATTGCACGTATCCTTTTTAAGGGTAATGCCGCAATAAAGATAAGTTAAATGTCTTTCGTATGTCTCTAGAGATTATGTTAGTATCTTCGAGGTGTTGTACGTTAGAAGTTTTCAAGGAACATATACAGGTGATGAAAGTTATTGGATGATAAAACGCGTTTCCTTTCTATTTATATCAGCAGTATCGGACGAACATTATTCAAAACTGATATATAAATAAAAAAAATTTATCTTGAATCGGAAAATCTTACAAGAAAACTAATTAACCGTCCGCCATAAAAAAGGAACATTGGTTCTGACATACCCATATTTTTTATTTTAAACATAATCCTCACAGACTCCCTGCCAAAAAGCAAAGAGAGAATGAATACTTAAGATGTAGCCTATAAATATTCTTATGAATGGAAAAGTCACCTCGCATCTTGGACGAGTGTGTCTAATTCATTAACCCAGCATATAGTGGGATAACTTCCGAATGGCCTTTGGTCATAATAGGGTGGACTCAATGGACTTTGCAAAGCCAAACAAAATGACTGCAGGGCTCATGTAGCAATTCAACCCTTGCAAATGCAAATGATATGAGAAATCAAAACTTGTTCAATATTTTAAACATTCAAAATTATATTCGATGAATAGGGCATATTTAATGGTCTAAACACAAAACACAGTTTTACTTGAAGCCTACAAACCAGTAGGTGCAATCTGTTGCGATTAAGATCCCTTGATTTATTGCCCCTAATTGGAAGTAATAGCTCAAGAAATAGCTCTTCGGCTTGAGAAAACAACCAAATGAAACGAACGTTTGCGTATTCAAAAATATGTAATTTAACATAGCCATATGTCGTTCAAGATAGTCTTGAATTCAATATCGTCATTTGTCTGGTAGGAATTGATGTCCACCTCGACACTGAACCGAGTAAAACAATTGAGCGTGTGTTTTCCTCCTTTTGTGTCGTTCGTTAGTCCTGCGAGAGTCCTTCTGGTCGTCTTCTGTATGAGTGACGAGGAAAACCCTACGGCGAATTGAATGAGATAACCGTCACTGTGCATCCTGCTGTGTTAATAATTTCCTTTATGGCGGTGGAGTTGTCTAAAAGCGGTGAAAATTATCGATTTGAAGAATTTACTGAAGTTGAAATATTTTTTTTCTATTAACAAGAGCGGTGATAATGAAGGGATATGTTATTTGTTTGAAAAATTTACATACCTATGAGTGGTAGCATGTAGTTGAATGACTTTAGATACCGAATGACTTTAGATAGTTTGTTGATAAATTGTTTATCCGAACAAACTATTTACATGATTTCTTCGAATATTATCCGATCGAATTTCGCCAGCAAAACTACGTGAATGAATAAATCTTATGAGTACATTAGAGCCCACAGGAGGCAATAAATTCTTTCACCACATTGCTCAAATTATCTTTCATCGAATTCTTTGGAAATGAACTACTTCATTATCGTCGCCAATAGACATACTAACACCACGTCGTATATCTCCTTGATATAGTTAGCATGCTCTCCCAGTGCAAAGGATTTCATGAATCTATTTGAAATGTCCTTTTTAGCCACATTAATAGTCGAAACCATTTCTCCAAACGTTTCGACTAGATGCCAAGGCCTCATAAATAACTCAACCAGATGCTTTCTAATTGGATTAGCTTAAGAAACTTAATTTCCATTTGAAACAAAAGTGAATTAAATGGACACTTAGCTGCGAGAACTAATTAAAGGACCGACCGGAGACCGGACATCTCCGACAGCATGTCGACATGAGTCCAAAGCTTGCCCGATTATCCCATCTTCGACATTTGGATTGACACTGAACACAATTAAAATTCGATAAAATTAAGACATTTTTAAAGAGTTTATGCGTGCCAAGGATTAGTTGATAGGATTACTCTACGTGAGAAAGCCATGTACGGTAGTGATATATTAGTTTAGGTATAAACATGGGATTAAAGTTGGATTACCCTCTCCGTAGGAGATGTATGATGATATTACAGAAGATACGCATGTTTACTTTTGTTTCTTTCTTTGTCAGTTGAAAGATAATTATGTAGGCTGACTTTTAGGCAACCTTCAAAACAGGATAATACTAAGACAGGTCTCCTGAATGCTATTTTATTATTATTATAATATATTTCTTTGTACTACCTATATTCTATTGATTCTACGTTATAATGAATGCCAATAAATCCATGAAGAAGGGTCTTTTCTAAAGACAACGGACTATTGTGAAACAGTTAAAAAAATTTTTCAGGTTTTGTAAGAAAATTCCTTTACAATATCGTATTAAAATCGGTGCGTGTTTGTCCGTTAGTGCTTCACAGCAAGTTTTCTCAGGAATTAGAGAAGCAGCAGTCATCAAATCTGAGGAAAAGCTAAGAAGTTTCTGGTTAATTAATGTTCGATGTCAAAAATTTTTCTTCAAAGGCTTTTAAGGTTGTAACTTGTAACCCTTTAGCTCTTTGCGGGACAGTGGTATATATTTTATACCACATTTTCTTGAAATTCGCCTGGTTAATATGGACAGTGGTTTGCTCTAAATAACATTCTATTCTATGCAATGAATTCGTCCCTACACGATGCAATTTTCTTTGTTTACTCGACACTCACCTTATGTGTTTGGTAGAGCCGTTATTGCGGTGGCTCGTTCATTAGTTGAGAGTGCTCATTTGGTTCGCTTGTTTTAGTGAGAAAATCTTCGAAAAACTTTTGAAAGTGAAAGCGTAGTTGTTACAGACAGTGATGATTTATTTAGTATTGTTTTTCATAGTCAAAATTGCAACGCAAGGTTGGTATTACTGTTACAAGAAAGTAGTATATAATGTATACCACTGCCCATTGTAGTGCGTATTTACTGAAAACTTATTTTTAGCAAAAACGTCAAAATGAATAGAGTCGGACTAACGCAAGAAAAAATTCGATATCTCTTGCTACATGACGAGAAGGAATATGTTGATATACGCTTTGCTGGGAAATCCTTAGACCTCGAAAATTATGAAAGTGACTTGGAAGATAGTCACTCGACTAACTCCAATCATGTTGAAGATTGAACGTCCTTGGTTGGAAGTAATTTTCAATAAGAAATCATAAAAACACATAACAATTTTATACATCTACTTGTCAATAGGCTTCCAACGACAATTTTGATGAAAGTGACGACATTCCCTTGTCCAATATTCGAGTGGAAAGGACTACGGTACCAGTTCAGATTACTCCAATCTGGTCCAAAAATTTTACTGTTGATCTTCCCGATAACTTTATAGACATCCAACATGGCCGATCAACTCTCAACTTGGAGACCAAAGACGCAAAAAGTATTTTCAATGAACTGCTAACCGACCAAGTTATTGACCACATCGTTTTCCAAACAAATTTGTACTCCCAACAATCTGGAAAACCATACAATTCAACAATTTCCCAAAAAATTCGGGTATTCATTGGTATGGTTTTTTTGATGGGCGTGAAACATCCAACAAGTTACCGAGATGATACGTTTATTGCGAATTTGATGCCAGTGAAGAGATTCAGCTGGTTACTAAATAATATTCACAAGAATGATGTGTCCATTATGCCTCAGAGGGGAACGCCAAATTATAATAAGCTGTACAAAGTGCAACCTTTTTTGGACATGTTGTTGGAAAGATACCAGAACTGTTTTGAACCTGACGAATTTGTTGCCATAGTCGATGATAAAATTCAAAGGAAGAAGTACATTGAAGCAATATATATCAAAAAAGCCAATAAAACGAGGCTACAAAGTTTGGCTGCTATGCGATAAAAGTGGCTATACTTATAATTTTGAAGTGTACACTGGAAAGAAAGACGACGCAACAATGAAGAATTTGATTGAAAGGATTGTTCTGAATTTGTCTTCAATGGTAAAGAATCGAAACCATGAATTATATTTTGATAATTTTTTCAACTCGCGTGATCGTCTTGTTGAACTGAAGCAAAGGGGTATTTATACATGTGGAACCGTACAAATCAAAAGAAAGCACCTACTAAATGATGACCCGATAAGCATTTACGCAGAGGTGATTTTGATTGGAAAATTAGTAATACGTGACTTCTTTATTTGAAATAGATGGATAAAAAGGCGGTTACAGTTCTATCAAACTTTCACAACCTTCAAAGTCTAACTGAAGTACAAAGACGAGGATTCGATGGAAACCTTGAAACCGTTCAATCTCCTCACATAATACGCGACTACAACTGGCACATGAATAACGTTGGTAAGTTCGATCAATTAAAAAAGTATTATGAATTGGACCTTAAAAGTCGAAAATGGTGGCCAAGAATTTTTTATCACTTCCTTGATATGAATTTGGTGAACGCCTATATCCTAGCTAAGTTTGAAAATTATGAAGGAAGCCTTAAAACCTTCAAGTTAGAAATACTAGCATATCTTTGCCGACACGAAAAAGAGGACCAAAAACTACACCAACACCGATTTAAAAACGCAAAGATAAGCCATTCCGTAAACAATCATTTAGAACAACAGGACAACATTTGCCGGAAAGGTCGACGTCACGCCGCTGCGTTCATTGCAGTGATACAAAACATCAGCGACGAACGATGTGGAAGTATTTCGTGTGCAATGTACCCATCTGTATGAGTGGTAGAAAAGCATGTTTTCAAATGTATCACTCCCAGTAATATAGGCAGTGGTATAAAAAATCCACCATGTCCTTGTGAGGAATCCCTTTATGGGAAAAATTTTTTGGTTCAATTTTATATTATAATTTGATATCATACATATAAAAATAAACACATTATCTAAATTATCGAGCTTTTCATATTTTGCCCCGCAAAGTGTTAAAAATGTTTTTTTTTCACCAAACATAGTCGAGTAGGGTATCAAACAAAAGGGCTTAACGAGATCTTGTAATATATAGGGGTAGGCACGGGAAGCAGAGGAACACGTAAAAATTATGTCCTTTTCGCGGATGGAAACATCTGAAAATTCATGAAGCTAGCCTTTCACGAGTATAACAACGACAAATGCATTAGAAGTCGAAATTCGCCAACCTTTATTAGTAATAGTACGATTTAGCAATTCAACATATTTTTGAATAAAATCATGAGGGTCCCTTTAAATTCAATGAATGTCCAGGTAGATACATGTAGGGCATTCCAGTTTTCTTCGGTAAATAGACCATAGCTTCACATCCAACCAGTTTGAAACAGCTTACATTTGGTTTTTGACTATACTATGCCTCTTCAAAATTTGTGAATGCTAATGATGTAACCGGAGATGCGTTTGATAACTAAGTAACTGTTATGGCTTCTGCCTAATCTAGCTTTGGCAAGTTGGCATTTAAAAGATGTACTTAGCTTTTTCAATTAGTGTCCTGTTTTATCTTTCAACAGTACCATTCTGCTCAGATTTATAAGGCGCAATTGTCTGATGTATAATTCCATTCGTTTTCAGACAGTTAGAATATGGCTTATTAACACATTCTAGCCCGTTATCAAAACGGAAAATTTTGATTTAACCGTCGGATTGTCTTTGAAATTTTCATTTGATTAATTTTAACTGTGTAGAGTATAAATAAAAACCTTTGAACAGCCATCCAAAAAAGTCAAATTAGCTCTACCCAGTGATTTTTTCCATTGGGCCGTATACATCGAGTGCACCAGTTCCAACAGCTTTGTAGACTGTGACAGCTTTGTAGAATGTGACTATGTTGTTAGCAACTTTTATGTTTGTTATTGATGGTACGAGTAATTTTTTATTCATAAGTAAATAGTTAAGTTTTTTCATGTGCATTGCAGTTCCTGAGTCAATGTACCATGCGGAACTGTCATTATCAGGAGCCGTAAGGAAAGCAGCAGCATATGAACTACTTGGTTTTGGAGAACTCTTCACCTTTTGCTTAGATTTGCAGTCTGAACTGTGTCTATATTCATATATTTGATAACACCTTGGACCATTCGATAACATCTTTTTCATACGTTGATAATTTGGAAAGCTATTACTTTTGGCAAAAGGGGAGCCATAGCTTTCAGTTTTTACTTCTTGCAGTAATTTTCATTTTACTGAACCTGCACTGATCTTCATTCTGTTGCTCTCAATAGCTAATATCATTGGCTTATAAAATTCTCGTAGATCTGAGAGTAGCATTGTACTAAGCCATTCGTCGTCAACGTTGATGCTGATATTTCTTAATTTATGTGTGGTGGACATTATTTCAGTGACATATTCTTCTATATTTTGACTGCTGGCGAGCGTGTTGGTACACAGGTTAAGCACATACTAAACCTACTCTCCGTGTAAGCCCTTAATCAGCAAAAACTTCTGTCAGATTGTCCCAGACTTTTTTGGCCATCTCTGCCTCCTAAACATGCGCGTAGTTTATTAAATCGACAAGCAACGTCATTTTTGTTTTAGCCTTGAAATCTCTCTTCGGATCGGTGCATGTGATATTTTCTCCGCAATCCCATAAATCGTCGTGTTGAAGATATTCTTCCACGGCGAATTCCCATGTAACATAATTGTCTCGGTCAGTTAATTTAACCATTAGTGCTAATGAATTGTTACAAAACTTTTCACAATATATTACTATTGCTAAACTTATCACAATATATTACTATTGCTAAACTTTTCACAATATTTTACTGTTCAGGCTTCATTGGGCCCGAACTTTATGAATTTTAGAAAGTTTTCTTATAATTTTAAGCAAATTACTTTGTATATCATATGATATAAAAACACACTCCAAAGCAGCCAAAAAGATATATTTTTGGAGAATATCCACAAAATACAATACTATTAGAAGGAAAACCAAAGTCACTTAATGTCAATTATATTACTAGAAAAGAAGGCACCAAATTTAAATATTCACCAAATAAATCCATATAATTCAAGAAATGCCAACAATTTTGTAATACCTGACGCTAGAACTGATCGACTAAAGAACGATGCAACGAATGATGCTCTGCGTATATACAACAATCTTCCAGAAACAGTGAAAAACGTAAACTCATTATTGATTTTTAATAATTCAGATTAATGATAAGTCCGGAGGATTGAAAATGCAGTATCTTAGGGCATTTTAGACCCTAACGTCAAGATACTTAAAGACAGCTAGTATTATTTTTTTTCTATCTTTGAGAACATTACACGAATCGGACTAGACTAGCAGAAAAGGAGTACTTCACAGCATTTGGCGTGCCGCTTATACCGATGTTTTAGCATTGCCTGGAGGCACACGAAGGAATTGACGACGTGTGAAGTGCAGATGAAAGATGAGAGATGAGATGATGGAGAGAGTGGTAGGGAATGGAGGGTTTTAAAAAAAACATTTTCTTTAGGAATGGTTTCCTCATATTTGGAGCTGACCGTTACACAATTCTTTTTAAAAAGGTTGCCCATCTGAATATCAAATCAAAGATACTCTCTTGATCGGGCGTTATAAGTGTAGTTAAAGAGCTAAGAAGCGCAGTGTAGGCAAAATATGTGAAAATTTGTGTCGTGTTTGCTTCGGAATTAGATCCTTCGAGCTGGAAAATCTGCACAAAATCTCGGAAGTTGAGTACAAGCGCAGCAAACCCCTCCGAGGTCAAGTATCGATTTGGTGAAAATAATATGACTAGTGAATTATTAATTTTATTAATGTAACGCTCTGATAAATGCAACGAAATTAAATGCTTGAATATAAGATGCATGCTTTTTGACAATCACGTATTGAACAACTATTTTGAAAATATTGCAATGACAAAAAGATGAGCTAGT
Organism: Odontomyia ornata; assembly: GCA_963969285.1. Classification (NCBI taxonomy): domain Eukaryota; kingdom Metazoa; phylum Arthropoda; class Insecta; order Diptera; family Stratiomyidae; genus Odontomyia; species Odontomyia ornata. Next base: position 33,853,730 of record OZ017738.1, on the reverse strand, counting down.
AGGCACCTGTAAATGATCTTGTTATAATCTTGACAGTGTTGGCATATGCGGCCAACTGTATGGGATTTAAAAAGCACTGCGCTCTTGAAGATGTACTCGGGAGCAATGTTGGAAAAAACTGTGACAAGTACATTATCTACGAGGAATTCAGCTTTCATTTTAGCATATGCTATTCTTCCCTTGGACCTATGGCTTCACGAGTGAGTGATTAAAATCAGAAGTAATAGTGGTAGCGGAAGCGGTTATAATAAAAACAAAAAGTGAAAAATGCGAGCAGGAGGGGAGATCTCAACGAGAAAAAGAAAGAGGAGGAGAAAGAACAAGCTGGCAGAAAGCAAGGAGTCTTCTGTGTGAATGATTTTTGCTTTCCTTGGTTGCAAGGCCATATTATTTTGATTATTTTTGATTCGCATAACAAGTATCTAAATAGTTGGATAGGTTTCAAAGTGTTTGAGTTTGGTTTAAGTGGCTTGTGGATATGGCGGATGTATCCACAATGGACAAGGATCAGCTAATTGCGCAATTGAAAGCTTCGCAAACTGTACAGGCACACCTTAGCGATGTACTACAGCAGTTGAGGCAGGTTCAACAACAACTTAATGACTTTAACTTGGAGCCGAGTAAATAAAGAGCTCATGGAGAATCAAAAAAGAAGAGTAAAGCAAAAAGAGGAAAATGGAGTCTTCATCTTCCTCATGAGAGAGTTGTCCGCCCTCTTTTCCTTCTTCAGAAGAAGAAGCTGTGCAGGGCAAGTTATATGTCAGCAGTTTGGACACTCCTCCAAAAACTTTCACGCACAGGCCCGTTGTGTTAAATTCGATGGGCTCCACCATTTTCCAAAATGCCGTAAAAAAGTAGAGAAACGGCAAAATGTGTGAACTGTGGTGGAGAACATCCAGCCAACTATGGTGGATGTCCTCGAGAACCAGTGAATGTCAGGAAATCGTTCGCACAAGTTGCAGCTGCAAATAGCAATGAAACCACCACAACATCTACTCAACAACAAAATAAAAACACAAAAACAAGCAAACATTCCACAAAGAACAAACAACAACATGGACAGATCCTTTGCCACCATGCAGACACAGTTCCTAACCATGATGCAAGACATGGTGGCGAAAATGATTCAGGGGATGTTTGCATCACAAAACATCATCAACAACACACTGACAAATAAACATTAATGACCTTTATGGATCATTCAACCATTCTCACATGGAATGCAAATTCCGTGCTTCATAAGACTGGTGAGCTGACTCAACTTATATTTGATTATAGGTTTGACATCATTCTCATCCAGGAAACCTTTCTGAAGCCTGAAAACCGCCTCTGCTTCCCTAACTATTCCCTGTACAGAATGACAGATCAGCAGGTAGAAGAGGCGGAACGGCCCTTCTTGTGAGAAAGAATGTGAACCATAATCTCGTATTGACGCCTACCTTACAAACGTTAGCAGCCACTGAATTCATGGTAGTCTCGGTATACAGCCGCCCACGTGCATCTATGCTCATTGAAGATATTAAAAAACTTCTGGACTTTCAGGGTCCCATACTCCTTGCCGGAGACTTCAATGCCTATCACCGAAGTTGGGGAGCTGTGAGGATCAACCGTGCTGAGACTGGGTTAAATCGATTCATCATTAAGCATGCATATCCCCAACGAGCCCATACATTACGGCTACCGAAATAGTTATCCTCTTGATATTGGTATATCACGTACCTTTGAACACGATGTACGCATCGAAGCCCTCGACGAACTTTCATCCGATCACAAACCGGTGCTCTTCTTAATACGAGGAATTTACATAGACGAACCCCTACAAGTAAAGAAGAAAACTAATTGGCAAGCTGTCCAAGTGGCACTGGCTAAAGAAATCATTATTCAAACACCTGAAACAGCCAGCGACACTGAAAAAATGATAGAAGAAATCACAACACAGTCACAACACTGACAAGGGTGACAAATCCCTATGAACTCTCTAGCGATATCAAAAAATTAATAAGGAGGAGAAATCGAGTTCGGAGAAGGGCTAGGAATACCGATGATCCTAGATTACGCCAGGAAGCAAATCAAATTACAAACAAAATTCGTGATCGGATATCAAAATTTCGTAATGAACAATGGAGGGTTTCCAAATACTTTCGTATTAAAAACAATCTTATAATACCACCAATTCACGGCCCCCACGGTATCAAATTCGACATTTCTGGTAAGCCAGAAGGCTTCGCAGATACTCTAGAACAACAGTTCTGTGAAAATTCATCTGATGAGGAGGACCTTGACGAACATGTAAATCACGTCAATCGGTTGACCAACAGCCTCCTGAGGTCGTACATTACAGACTCCGACCTAATACAAAGCACCTGCCTTCAAGAGATAAAAGACAACATAAAAGTACTGAACAGACGAAAAGCACTGGGATTTGATTTAATACCATAGCAAAATGGCTCCCGGATACATTCTCGATGCAATAACAGCGACTATAAACGCAATTTTCCGCCAATAATACGACCGACGCTACTATATGGTAGTACAGCCTTCTACCAGACGACACGGACCAACAAAAAGGCACTTCAATTCATGCCAAACAAAGTCATCAGACCAATCTTCGGAATCCCATGTTATGTTAGAAACACGGATATAACCAAGAACTTCAGAATCGAACCTGTCGAATCATACCTACGTGACAAAACACTTAAACTGCTCGACATAGTAGACAGACATCCTAACACTACTCTGGGAATCGATTGCGATTTAGCACCCTAGTTCTCTTCCTTCTGTGAGCAATTATTTGCTCACCGTGAGCAATTATTTGCTCACAACGTTTTAGAACTGTGCAGTCGCAGCGATATTTGAGCTGGTAGGACTTAAATATCCGCGAACTGCGCTAAGAAGTTGGTAAGATGTGCACCGTCTGGACGCTTTTTAAGAGCACTATCACCATGCACTTTTACAATTTTAGCGTACGTTTCCGAAGCGGTTTCGCCCAATCTAGCGCAAAATTTTATCGCGACGCGTTGCTCTTGACTTCGTTTCTCCATTTTAGTGACGAGCACCACCAACACACGTCTACTCACACGACACAGCAGGCTAACTAAACAAGCTAGAGCGATGGTAAATATATCAATGAAGAGGAGAAGGATGCCGGAGAAGGGAAAGGGAATTTCAAGGTCGCAGGTTTACCATAAGCGTGGCAATAAAATCAGTTTCACTACTTAACTGTCACACCTCGTACACCTACTTACGAAATTTTATGTTCTAGCTTATGTGGTTTGTGAGAAAAATTGCTGGACACACGGAAGGAGGGACAGACCGCTCGTGATTTTGATAGGGTTTTGTAAAATTGTTTTGCAAAACCCTAAAAATAACAGGAAAGGCCCGGCGGCATTAAAAAAATCAGGAGAAATTGGCTGCATAAACGAAATAATTGAAATTTCAATATCTAGTAACATTCTTGCTTGGAGTTCGATTATAGAGAAATTTTTAAGATGTCTATATAATACTAAGGTACCTTAATATTAAGTAAGCATCCTTAAAATTTCCTTATAATTAAGCACTAAGCAACAGTTATACTTAAGTATTTCATTTCATCCTCCGTGGCTATTTTGACGATAAATAATAAAAAATAATGTTTTGAAAATCCTTTTTCATGAAATCTTCACTTTTGTCTCTTTTATAAAGTTCGGTAATCGTCGCTTCAACGAAAGAGCAGTTACTCCCACAGCAAAACCAATAGCGTTGGAGTTATTATTTTTTGCAAAATCTTAAAAATAAACTGAATATTCACTCTTATTACATATGACAAAACATATTAAACGGACACCTTACAATTCGCTTCAGTACTTCAACAAGCTTCCAACCTAATACCAGTTAAACTCATCAAGCTTCCAACCTAATACCAGTTAAACTCATTTATTAAATTTCACACCCAACAGAAACTACAGCTTTGACGAGACATAAAAGTCAACAAATAAAGAAAGTTTAAAGTATCTTTGGCCATGACCAAGTTGAATGACAAAATTATGAAATGAAATCCTTTCTCGTAAATTTATTGGAGCTGGTGGAAAATTCCTTTCTCATTAAAAAATCTTATTTCTATTTACTTGACAAAACTTGATAAACTGAAACACATTTGCGGTTTTGCAACGGAAAGAAAAATTCTCCTTCAGGGTTAATTTACCTCAAAGAAAGTGACCATTTCAACTTAAAGGAATTATGTTTTTGATTAAAGACAGGACGAAAAAATGTTGTTAGCCGTAATACGATGTAATTAAATAGGCATAAAATCATCAGAAGGCTTTAAATTTGTTAAGATGATTTGAAAATAAGACTAACGTTGCTATAAGAAATAAGCTAACCAAAGAAAAGATTGGAGGTTTTACTGAGTGTGCCTTTATGAAGCTAAAATGAGTTAATAATGTGTTGTACATTTAAAAAAAAATGTTTGCATTGTCAACCGAGATTATATGTCTCAACTTCATCATAAGGTCACGTATGGGGAATCCTTCTTCGAAATTCTATATAAAATTAATACATGTTCGAGCAGTGCACTGCAGACAATCATATCTATTGATGCAGCAAGTGAATTAAAGCCTAGTTTATATCAAATGTGTCTGTTTGGAGTGCAAAATGGTTCAAAAAATCACAATTTAGTTAGCTTGTCTACGTTAAAATTTTAATCACCACATTTCGATTACATATTTCTTCTGGTCTTATTTGCATTACTTAAATTATTATTTAACTTTGGCGGTAAAAATCAATATTTTTTGCACTATATTTCATTCAAATAACAGAGCTTAGTATCAAAGCAATTTTACTATGTCAGTAAAACGATAATTATTTGAAATAGGCATAGGGAGGTTGTACATAAAATGTCAAATGACCCCTCGTTTTAGTATTCACCACCTTCCATAATGCATGAATTCGATGACAGTTTGTTTTCTTCACGATACCTCCCCGTATTGCTTTAATTTGTAAAAGCTGTTCTGACGAGCATGAAATCTAGCCTTGATGCTGTAAATTGATATTTTTCTTCAGTAACCTACACTTTAAAGATTGCGTTGATAATTTCACTCATCTTTAACCTTCGAATTATCTCCTTTGTTTCCTTCAAGGGGCCTAAAGATGCACCTTAGTTTGATTCAGGCATTACTATAGCACTAAAGCAAAAGATGCAGCCTCCTTTCCAGTGGTCTTCCTAGCGATCTGACTGATTTTAAAGAGCGTTGTGCCGTGGCAAAAAAAGTTGCTACCATTGCTCTTCGTGCTTACGTTAATCATATTGAAGCCACACTGTGTTCCAATCGAACTCATGCGTTTTGGTCGTATATGAAGTGTTTAAAGAGTTTTGTTGCCCTCCTCGTAGAGAATATTCTGGCTGGAAGCCTTCGGTCCCGGACAGCCCCCCGAAGGATGGGCGTGAGTGCCACTCGCTTAGCCAGTGGGCTCCCAAAGCCGCCAACCGAGAATGCGGCCGCCAGAATATAGGATCAAATCAACTTTTTCGTCCCCATCCACACCTTCGCATCTAGTTTTTACCGGAAACGAAGCGCAGCTGCGAAGGAAACCCAAACAAGTTGAGTAGACAGACCTACGCTCATGTCAGAAGGGTTTTGTACTCAACTTACAAAATGCAGTAACCAGCAACGAACAAAATCAAGACACATGTCAAAGACGATTTGATTGGAGAAAATATGAAATTCAAAGATCATACTATTATTAACAAGGTTGAAGTATTTCCCCCCTGGGCCCCCACTGAAGTAAAAACTGTCAATTAATGGACTGTTTTGAAAAGCTCTCATAAAGACCTTTCATTTGATACTCATATCGGCTACCTTTGATGATATTTTTTTTCAGAGGCCACTCCCCTGTACTGTATTCATCGATTCGGGGCCTTCTTTTCGAAGCCTAGAATGGTTACGAAGCCCTTTTGCTAGGAGCTCCTCCCTGCCTCCTCGACATGTTTCACGTATGAGTACTAATCGTAGGTACTTATCTTCAGTCATTCATTAAATTGAATCAAGTGTTCGAAGCATGCACCTGAAATGTTGAAGTTGGGGAAAAATAACTCAAAATTATTCAATCTTTGCATATAAAACTGCCGCCATTTTGTTTTCCAATTACTGATACCACTAACTCAACCAATTCTCAAAGATCTTCATGATATCTATCCTTCTTGAAATTTTCATGCAAATCCTAGCAAAGCTATAGTGTCTAAGTCGATAAAAAGCGCATATGGTTCCATAGCCATATGTTTCCATAGTAATACAGCGCGTATTGTTCCATTGTAATACAGGAAAATTCAAATCACTATAACTTCGTTAAATACCATTCGATCTTAATGAAAATTTCAGAAAAGATCAATCTTACAAATTGTCATCTGTGTGCTGAATTTTATTGAATTTAAGGTACCGTTAAGATTTTATTTAAGAAAACATAAAATCGATTAATCATACTATTATTAACAAAGTTGGGTGAATTTCCACTTCTCATGTATTTGTTGTTTTTGTACTCATTAAGGCCTACATTCATGATTTTTTTCAGATTTTTCGGATGGAAGGTGTCCAATCGCGAGGGGGGGGGGGGGGGGGGGGGTACGCGAAAAATTCGTACGTTTCCCTTTCGCCTACCCCCCTCGGCACCGATAAGGCAATTTTAAGACTTGTTTTGAAAAGATCTTATTAAGACCTTTCCGATGACACCCTACTCGACTACTAATGGTGAAAATTTTTCTTGTGGGTCACTTCCCTATATGGAGTGACCCCCTTAAACCCCTTTGAAACAATTTTCCATCCTTAAACTTTCAAGAAGTCTCCACTTCTGACCTTTCTAAAAAGTTTCATGGCTGTAGCTTCTATAGTTTCGGAGAAAAAGTGCTGTGACATACAGACGGACGGACGGACGGACAGACGGACACAAGTCGTCATTGCAATAGGGTTTTGTATTTCAGTACAAACCCCTTAAAAGAACAAAGAGGAAACTGTTTTCATATAAAAAAAGACAAAAACAAGAAATGATTTCAGTTTAAATTAATACTTGTATTCCAATCAGATAAGAGAACAATAATACGACATATTTGTTCGTGATACCGTTGGGGGCCCTTTTCTGCTACCACTTGTTCCACCTTGTTCGTATCGGACCCCCGTTTCCCAGAACCTCGGTTATTGCGCGGGTCCCAATAATTTCTTAAAGAAGCGTGTTCTATTTTCTTTTCACTCTAATTTCCCAAAATTCCGAATAGTTCCTTAAAGACGCGGGTTTATTTATAATTTTCTTCCCACTCCAATTCCCCAAAATTTACCCTTAAAAATACGTTCTGAAGGGCTTTCAATTACTCTGGTTCGCGACCTTTTACGTGGATAACCCGGAAACTCACCCTTACTCTAACGCTTACCTTTGAAGCTTATCAGTCTTCCACAGTCCCGGCAAAATCTTCACTGCTCAGTTCACCGAATTATTTCCAATAGTCTTTAAGTCACTCACTCATTAAGTTTCCGGTTACCCTTACATCTTAAAATATTTCACGTCCGCGGCGATAATCTCTTCACAATCAATTCGTTCTTCTGTTATACAATTCGATGGAAGATCTGTATCTAAATACTTTTGCGAACACTTTGTGCGTGAGTTAACCACCGACAATCACTTTCAAGGTACCGATTATTATCCAAAAAAAAGAGCCGATCACTCGTTTTGCTCGCTCCGCTAATGGAAAGGAACAATAATAACATAGTCTTTTTCGTCGCAATTTCCCAAACTGACGACTACTTGCGCTTAACGTAACCTCGAATCAACATCGCAACCTCGAATGGAACATCGCAATTTGTTGGAGTCTCGATCAATTCTTGGTTTGCTGCGACAAAATAAAAGTGACCTTCGAATTGGTTCTTTATACTTACAAACGTGTCGTGCTCGCGAAATCAGCTTCGAATAGGAAGTTTGTGAAAGTTTGGTTGCTTGAATCAGTTTCAAATAGGAAGTTGTGAAAATTTGTTTGCGTATATTGAAACTGAAGGTATTTATCCGCGTATACGGTTGAGTGATGGGTAAAATGAGCTGCCGGTGCCCACACTGATAGGATGCTTCCAAGCTTGATGTCAAGTTCATCCGTGGAAGGTAATACTAGTTTGATATTTAGAGTGTTTACATCACCTAAATTCGTTGACGCGTTCAAGGCTCCCTGCATAGTTTTAGGTGCAAAACAGAACGCTTTCGTCCTTGATACGGGAGAGTGTACTTTCGCAAAAATAGTTTTGTTTCCGAGCTTTGCCATTCGCCATGGTGTTACGTGAGTGATAGTGCTGCCTCAATCCTTTCCAAGTAAGAATCACTTTTGGTGTTCACCCATATTGTTGAAAGCGAGGATGATTTGAGTCTGGTGTGCTTGAAGCTGTTGCTGTCAGGATCCGGTACGTCTCTTTGCTCCAACGATGGGTCGTGAATGCATAGACTTACAAGTAAAGTTCACAATATTAATGGTATCTATATGGTGTACAAAAAAGTTTTAAAGGATTTTTTTTCAAGCTTGACGCTTTATTGTGTTAAAATTTGTTACAAATTCATTTTTCAAAGTATTGTCCATCGCTAGCCACTACTTTTCCCCACATTTCTGGTAACATACAGATTCCGCGTTGGAAGAATGACTCATATTTTGAGGCTATCCACGAATCAATCCAATTTTGGAGTTCTTCAAAAGAGCGGAAGTGCTATTCAAGGGCATGCAATGTCCAGGCTTTACGGCGGGTGGGATAGGACTTCCCATTTAAGCGTTTCAAGGTATGTTTTCACTGGCCTTACAACATGTGGTCGAGCATTGTCATGGTGAAAAATAACTTTATCGTGTCTTTGCTCGTATTGCGGCCGTTTTTGTTTCAATGCTCGGCTCAAAAGCATCAATTGTAGTCGGAAGAGTTGCCCTGTGATGGTTTCAGCTCATAGTACACCACGCTCAATTGGTCCCACCGAATACAAAGCGTGACCTTGCCACCGTGAGTATTCGGCTTTGGCATCGATTTTTGCGTATGGCCGTGCGGCCCGTATGATTTTTTGCGCTTGGGGTTATCGTAATGAATCCATTTTACATTACCAGTCATAATACGTCCCTTCCTTTTTTTGCCGTGGGAGCAGCTGTTCACAAGTAAAAAATGTCGTTCGACGTCTCTAAGCTTCAATTCATATGGCACCCAATATCCTACCTTTCGGATCATTCCCATGGCTTTAACCGTACAGATATGGCTTTCGGAGTCACTTCCAATGCTTCTGCGAGTTTATTTATTTATTTATTTCAGAAAATCAACTTACGGACTAACATACTACTAACAATTACAAGTCAATTAATACAATATATAAATACAAACATATGAATTCAAAATATGGCAGTAATTAGAGAAAAAAGATCACAATATGATATTAAAAATTAAGATTTATAGGAATATTTATAAATTTGATTTTTCATTGAAGTTTTGAATACGCCAAGAGACTGTGTGGTAGAGGACCAAGACTTCGCTGGTTGTGCATACGAGGTAAGAGTAGCAAAGGCGAGTGGATGAAGGTGTTGGTTTGTGCATACGGAACCTGAAATTGAAGCGAGGATCTATTAGGGCGAGCCGCGTCGAATGTATTTATTTGCCTGCATAAATTTTGAGGTAAAAAGCTATGATGAAGCTTGAACAAAAGACATTCGTCGAGGGAAGATCGTCTGGGCTTAAGGGTAGGCAGATTCAAAGTATGAAGTCAATCATCATAAGGGGAGTAAGGAAGGTTGAATTTGAAAAATAGAGACCGTGTGAATCTGCGTCGAACTAACTCAAGAGCATCGATATGCTTCCTGTGGTACGGACTCCAAATTTGGGAGCAGTACTCCAAATGACTACGTACTATGGAGAAGTAAAGACATATACAGGATGTGATATGTTGAAATGACGACGCGGATCGTAAAATAAACCCAGTTAAGAGAGAGGCTTTCTTACTAATTAGAGCAATGTGGAGATCAAACTTCAGTTTATAATCGAAAAACACACCAAGATCCTTGAAGGATGTTACATTGCTCAACGGGATACCAACAAGCCTAAACGTTGAGAGAAGAAGACACTTTTTAGGGGAGAATGTCAACTGAAACCATTTAAGGAGAGATGGTTTGATTCGCACCAGTTACTAAGACGCTGAAGATCGGTTTGAAGGATATCCACATCTAACAGGGAATCAATAACTCGAAAAATCTTGAAGTCATCAGCATAAATTAGACAGGGGGATGTGATAACAGAAGGTAGATCATTGATAAAACGTAAAAATAGTATGGGGCCAAGTATAGAAGCTTGCGGAACTACCGAGCTCGGTGAAAAGAAGAAGAGACGCAAGAGTTTAAAGTTACTACACATTGACGATTTAGGACAGAGGAGAGAAGCCAAGAATAGGGGCAACTAGGGTCATTAAACCCTAAAAGTTTCTCAAATATTAGAGAGTGATCCACTGAATCAAGGGCTTTAGAAAAACCTCTTAAAAATAACGTCCACTTGTTGTTGTTGATCGAGGGCAGCTGCAATATGATGGGTAAAAGAAAGTAAATTTGTAAGGGTAGATCTGCCTCTGATAAAACCATGCTGTTGGTCTGCTAAAGAGGGGAGGACAAGTGGATACAGCAAGTCAAAAACTATCTTTTCAAGAATTTTACTAAAACAAGGAAGAAGGGAAATAGGACGAGAGTTCGAGACGATATTACGATCACCAGATTTGAAGATAGGAAAAATGTGTGAAATTTTCCATTGGGAGGGGAGAACCCCACAGGACAAACTCAAGTTAAAAATAATTGAAAGGGGAACACAAAGCGAAAAAGATAAAGATTTTGCTAGAAAATTTGGAAGACATTAGGGCCCACACTGGTGCTGTTGTCAAGATTATTTAAGAGTTGCTCAACCTGCAAGGTGCTTGTACGAAAATTAGTAGAGGAAAAAGTTCAAGAAGATTGGTTGAAGGAAGGGGAATGCTTCTTCTTCTTTGTAGCCCTACAGCCCCTTTCAGGCCTTCGCTTATAGATAGTTAGAGTATCTCATTGTCATGATCGAATGTATCGGCGCTCCACAAGGAGATATGATCATTGTCGTGGTTTGGTCGTGTGCCCGTCTACCCAGCTGCGATACGTTCTGATTTTAAACCAGCACTTATCATAACTGAACAGGCTTATAGTCCGCCCGAAGAACCACTCGAACTAAATCTCGTTGGCGCCAACGAGAACCAGAGACTATCGGCTTACGGGCTTAGTGCTCTAACCACTAAGCCACGCGGACTACTTAGGGAGAAAAGTAAGAAGCGAAGAATTCACAAGATTCTTGAGGAGAAGACGATGTTACGCCATTTAGACTAAAATTATCAGGGGCATGATGAGAGGTCCTTAAAGATTTCACATACGACCAGAACGCACGAGTTTGATTCGACATTAACGTAGTTTCAATGTGGTTAACATATGCATGAAGTGCAGAAGTGGCAATATTCTTGGCCGCGGCACGACGCTCTTTAAATTTAAGGAGGTCAATTGGAAGACCACTAGATAAGAATTTTCTGCGGTCAGCATCTTTAGCTTTAATTGCAGTGGCAACATCTGAATTATACCAAGGAACATCTTTAGGTCTTCTTGCTGGACACGCAGGAGTAAATTGCGAGATTAAGGACGAAAGAAACATAAAGAGCTTATTAACACAATCTTCAGTGTGGAGATTGCTGAAGAAGGATTACCAATTCACGGCATTAAGTTGTTCTTGCATTTGACACGAGCCTTCATCCAATAAAGCCTCCAATTCGGCATCCTGAAACATTTCTAGTCGTCCCTCGCCCTTTTTGTCATCGGTATTAAAATCACCCCTTCTAAAACGTCACAAGTAGAATTCGATGCAGCATGACGTCTATAGGCTTCCTGCAGCACACGACGACTTTCAACTGCAGATTTCTTCAAATGGAAGCAAATTTTGTTTTGTTGGCACAAAAGTTGACATATTCGGAGCACAGAAAAACTATATTGTTTACACTTCAGGGAAATGACATATACTGAAAAAGAAAGCCTCATCATGAGGGTTCAAAATGAAGTTGGTTGCAATATTGTCCGATTCGATTTAATATCAGTGACGCCATCTCTTGAAAATCCTTTAAACATTTTGTTTGTGCACCCTATGCATATTAATTACGTTACATTGTAGAAATGTCCTCGGCTCGGAAAGGATTTTTTTACTTCTTTTAATTTTTATGTAGTACAAGCTAAATAAATCGACTGGCAGCCCGGTGCTGAAAAAGAGGCAGTTTCACTTGTAACAGTTTTCATCATGTTTCTAATGATTTCTCTTATAATACCGTAACATCGTCTACCCCTCAAAGAATCCAATAAACTTTTTTTTTTCCTTTTTTCAACACTTTTCAACATTTTTGAAAAATTTCAACAGGCGCGCCGTTTCAGTTCCTTCGCTTTTAATTTTTCTAAGGGCACCTCAAATTCAAGTTGATTGCCAACATGCGAGTTGGAATAAACTTATACAATTTTAAAATAATTTCCAGTAATATATTTTTTTTTCCCCTCGTCGTTTTTCCTACATGAGACGAGACAATTGATTTAGATGGCCGATGAAAATTGTAATCATGTGACCATCGCACGGTTTTGCAACAACGCTATGAACGTTGTTTGACCAAATGGTGTATTGAACAATATAAAAAAGTGTTGCTGTTTCTCTTAGACGGAGCTCCGTTCATGATCAAAGTAGGGAAGTCCCTAAAAATCTTTCATTCTAAAATGCTTCATGTCACATGTCTTGCGCACGCGTTCCACCGTGTTTCTGAAGCTTTTCGGCCAGAATTTCCGGAGGTTGATTTGTTGATTTCATCTGTTAAAAAGATATTTGCCAAATCTCCACAACGAATTTAAATTTTTAAGGAAAATTATACTGAAATGGTCTTTCCTCCTCAGCCAGTAGTCACGAGATGGGGTACTTAGATGGAAACTGCTAAGTACTAAAGTGTTTTCCATTCAGGACATAACAATTTTATCTATTAATAAAATACAGAAATATTTATTGTGGGTGTAGTGCAAGCATTACATTTTATGAATAAAATTCGATTTCGGTCATATGAACACCACGAGCCTGTTAACAGCGGTCGATTCTTTGGACCCGATTTCCCACCACTCAGACATTGCGACCGGAACGTTGGCAATTTCGCGTTGCATGTTGTCTTTAAGCTCGTCTAAAGTAGTTGCTGGCTTGTTGGCATAGATCAGTGACTTTATATAGCCGTATAAAAAGAAATCCAATGGCGTTGGATTGCATGAACGAGGCGGCCATTCGACCAGACCATTTCTTGAGACAACACTTTCACCAAATTTGCCTCTCAATGAATCAATTGTTAGGTGTTCTGTGTGGCTAGTTGCACAGTCTTGTTGAAACCACATATCGTTGATGTCAAGTTCATCCAATTCTGGCCACATATAATCTTCCAACATAACACGATAGCGCTCTCCATTGACGTTAATATGACGGTCTTCTTCATCCACGAAGAAAAAAACGGTCCAATCACATCTCCGGTATGAAAACCGCACCAAACAGTAATTTTTTTGCAGATGCAACGGTATCTGAAAAAGCACGTTTGGGTTTGTTGCTGATCAATAACGCATATTTTGCTTATTAACAAAGCCATTAAGCCAGAAATGAGCTCCATCGCTGAACACGATTTTTCGATGAAATTCTTCATTTTCTTCAAGCTTTGCCAGAGCCCAATTGAAGAAGTTTTGGCGTTTCGAATGATCAAGTGGATTTAGTTCTTGAGTCAATTTGATCTTGTCAACATGTAGGCCAAGATCTTTTCGCAAAATACGCCACAGTGTCGTTTGAGCGATGCCCCATTCTTGAGAATGACGTGGAATCGACTGATTTGGCTTATTTTGAATCGATACACTTATGGCTGCGATATTTCCTTTGCTTCGAGCGACACGACGTATTTTTTGCACCGAAATATCCAATAGTGAAAATTTGGACTCAGACTTATCCACTATAGTACGCACAGCCTGCCGGGTGGGAAGATTATTTCTGCCGAAAATTGGAGTAAGCGCTCTTAAAGTTGCAACCACCGACTCATAATTTCAGTAGTAATTTTTAATAATTTCCAAACGTTGCTGGCTGTTGAACTTTACCACGATAAAAATGTTGACTTTAACGAACGTTTTGACATTGATAGTTTATTAAAAAATCTCAAGGGTGTGTTGATATAAAGATACAAAATTGTTATGTTCCCTTTGGAAAAGCCTATCTATGAGGCTATTGATAAAAATTTTATAAATGGTTTGTAATGTTTACCTGTTGCCATGAACATTCAGCAATGGGGTCAAAATACTTGAAACAAAATGGCGGTAAATTTAAACATATAATAACCAGAATTAAGTTTCCCGAACCCAATTTATTGAATCCGCATATGAGTCAACCCTTGTAGTAAGACAACTCTCCGGATACTTCGACTTATTTAAACTTATATCTGCCTATATATTCAAGATTCAATGAGTAAGTAATGGCACAAACGTACAATATCTCTGAAAAATGTTCAAACAGTTGTCCCATCCGCAAAGCGTGTCATATTTTTAAGGATCTATACTAAAATACAATGAATGTATGAAAGTGGCAAAAGTTATAACCTTCCGAAAGTATACGGGGAAAAAAGGTAAAAGTTTTTGTATTTATGGAAATGGTCTTAGACGACTTTTTTTCGAGTGGAGTTATATGAAACATCTTGAAAACTTTTAAACTTGACCTTTAAGTTGAGAGTAAATGTGATAAAATGTCGGGCACGTCCATTATGTTTCGCAGTTTGCCAGTTTTGATTCGTAAATTCTAGGGAAAAATATGAAATTAAATTTATTTTCAAATATATACGATTTTATGCACATTAGTAGCTAACGTAATAACGAGTTCTAACTCGTTGCTTGTCGTCTTTTATTAGTTCACTTTGTATATTGCATGTTCATTGGCTCACTTTGTCGCCTACAAAGGATAATTTGTCAGCAATTTTTTCAAGTGACTTGAAAAAATATACAAACTCGTAGATACGAGTATATATGTATGTATATAGGGAATATTTTTATTTGCTTGGACACTTGAGCAATGAAGACAATGTGTAGGCAAATCAGCGCGGCTAGAGGTGAAAATCCAAACAAAAAATTGCAAAAAGTTTTCCGCAATGATATGTTGTTACGAAAAAAAGAAGAAAAATCAATAAAATTGTATACGTTCAACCGATTTCAAACTATGCAGATCATACGCACACAGAAGCAGACACAGGCAGGAAGAGCCTACCTTATCCAATTTGCGTTTTTGGTTGTTTGAAAGTCCACGGCAGTCAACGCTTGAAAATCTCCCATGGCCATCACAAGCATCGACAGGAATCCGGTAGCCATTACTCGGCTCGCGAGATTTCGCTGTGCAATGTTGCCATCCTGACCATCCTGGCGTGTTTCTAATTCATTCATTCTTATCAATAGAGTCCTGAAAATAACAAAATATATATATGCGGCTTACATGCTTCAGCAACTATTTGAGTATTTTGATGGATGATGGCCTTCACAATTTCAGCAACTTTTATGATTTAAATCATACGTATATGTTGTTGACTGCACTTGAATGTATCTATTGGTAAAATTTAGGAGCGTAAAACTGCACGAAGAGGATACTTGGCCGAAATAGTTTTTTTCACATTCATTGCAGTAGAGATAATCTCTTTCAATCCAATAATTGCGATAATTCTAGGCTCTTATTGATAACTCAGTAATAGATTGGTGATAGCAACACTAGAATGAGTTAGCTCCAACTTCTATATCCTAACCCCTTGAAAATAAATAAAAGTTCTTTTACAGACAGGACATTTGTTCAGTAGGTTCGCTTGCACGATGATTCGCAGCGTTCGGTATTCAGCGTCCGTTACGAGGAGGCAGCAAAGTATTATATTTTTGGACCTGCACCTTGCAATGAGGATGTGGAAGCGCCTAGGCAATTTACACATATGTAAAGCGCCGAATGCTTACCACTTGTTCAGGAGGCCGGGTACGCGTATCCATTTCTGCCCATTTGCCAAAGGAACGGCTTTTTAAAAGTGAAGTTGCTATAAAAGAAGCCTAGAGCCTGCATCATTTTTCGTGTATTAGTGCGCGTGTATATGCGTGCAGTGAGCGAACCACATACTCTTCATTTACACGGTGGACAATGGAGATTCTCATAGGTTAGAGAAGATGGTGGAGCGCATCTGGACCGTGGTGATGTGGACGAATATCGTTTTTTGCAAACAAAAACTATAGCGAGCCAGGACTGATAACAATGATTGCACACAAATCAACCTCCACTGCATTTGTGCTGACCCTTTAATGTGGGCCTGCTGATTTGCACTTGGCAATTGCCAACATAACCGCCTCAAACCATTTATGCTAAATGCATGGTTTAGCTCGCGATGCTCCTGCAGGACTTCCGAAAACAAGCACTAGAAATATTTGCGCTCAGCGACAGATTTTTGTCCGGTAATTTTTTAGGGATTAAATTAGAGAATTAATCACGCTGCAATGTGGATGACATAAATGTACAAACATTTCCGTTATTTGATTATTTCTTGGCGGCCTGATGTTCTCCTATGTACACAACACTAAATTAGACGTAACTGACCGTTAATAGATGCACATGTATTTGAATAAATGCAGGTCATGATTTTAATTGTTTTATTAGGTTAAATTTAATAATGATGGAGGAGGGATGGAGAGATTACCATATGCTTCTAGAACTAGAGCATTAAATTTTTTGCTTTTGAATTTGATTTTCTTATTGCGTTTTTCGCCTAAAATCCTATCAGAATATTTTATCAATATAAAATGAAGACTTTTTGGATATCACAAATGACCCTATTGTAAAACGGGCATTTTTAAAATTAAATAATAGGAAGAAGAACAAAAAATATTTACTAATCAGCTTTTCATTTTTTTTTCAGTGCTGATATTCGTAATGTTAAGATTTTGATGCAAATGCATACCATTCTATTCCTAGATATATGCTCAGCATATGAATTTAAAATATCGATGATTAAGAAACATTTTAAAGCTTTAGTTGAAGTTATGAGAAAATACAAGGCCGCAAGAAAAAGCTAACAGAAATCGTTGTGACTTTTCTTTGTTTCTATCAACAATCTGTGAAAGATTTCTCAGGCTCACCTACAATGCTCTTCTATGTGGTTGGGGTTGTTTATCGTTCCTCTTTGGTCTGCTCATTGCACTTTTCATAGTTTCATCTGCAAGGACAAATGGTCATGAATAATTATAACCATCTTCACTCTCTTCAAACTTCATTCAGGCGAAGATTATTCTCAGCTCTCTCAGCGATCACATTCCGGACCATTTCGGAATGCCTTGTAAGGAAATAGACATTTAGCGGTTTGTATGTACGACACATATTCCTGTGGATATTACTTAGTGTTAAGTTAGAACTAAGTCTTATTTGAAGCAATTATTTGTCTTCACATCATCAGGAGTTCCTACGGGTATGCCAAAACATCCAAACTTGAAAGATATAATGCCACGTACTCATGTAAAGTCAACAAAACCTTTCCCAAAAATCTATAGGCCATGCTTTCTTGATGTAACAAATTCAGAAACCATATAGATTACAAAATACAACGGGACAAGATTCCCGACTAGATGTTCCCCAGATAGTCCGATTTTGGCTGACATTTGTCTTTCTCCTGGTTTGAGTCATGTATTAACCTGAACAAGTTGACCACTGCAGTGCAAGTAAAGAGCTAATTGTTCTAGTAATGCGATATAAGTGTCTGACAGCTTAGAATGCTTGTCCACTAAAATGAGTCTGTAATGAATTTCGAAATGTCCGTGTAGGACACGGGTGCCGATGGTCTGGCACAAGTGTCAGCGAGCTAAAACAACACCGAGCTCAGCTAACTAGCTTCGCTTAATGACCGCGTACGCGTGCTTGACGATTAGCATTTGCGGGATCATATGAGGCGGGTTCTTGTCGAGCCACGAAGCTACACTACAATATACTTATAACGCGTACTCTACTCTACAAGACGTACCTATCAATTTTTATTATCTTTAGAAATGTTCTATTAGGTGTTAATTAAGCTACTCTACAGTAATTCAATATTTTTTTGCCTCGTTGAAGTTTGCGGACACGGAAGCTTGAGACAAACGCAATCATTACACAAAAAGCAACCGTTACTTTCTCCGAAGAAGGTCGTTGCATTACAAGGGGAATGTCAAACCTACAGATGTTGAAGTGGCTGAAGTGAACCACTCACCTCTGCGTAAAGGATGGAAACTTGACGGATGTAGTTTACTTTACACTAGTAAAACAACAAACTAAGCAGTTTCGACGGGGTGACCACCTTATCTCTTCAGGAGCAGCCACTCCTGATCACCCGGGGCTTATGCTTATGTTTATTACAAGTCTTAGGATAAAGTCAAAGTCAAAAGTGCTTTATTTAATATTAATCGTTATAAATTTTCAAAGAATATAAATCAAACTCCTAACAATGAAAATACTAAAACTAAAGAACCCTAATGGCTCTCTAAATTTCGGTTTTAGGGTATGTAAGTGTTTCGACTGTTGAGTAACTTCAGACTATAGTGAACAATTATGCTTAGAGCACCTATTAAATCAAAAGCTAGCAGCGTCCTTACTTTGGCTCAAAAGTCATGAAAATTTACTTACTAGCTAGAAAATAAGGAATTTTCAGTTCCCGGACCGTTTTCACCTCGGGGAAATATTAAGCAGACCTACGCACATGTTAGAAAGGTTTTCTATCCAACTTACGGAATGCAGTCACCAGCAACGAATAAAGTCAAGAATAATGTCAAAGAGATGTGCACGATTAAAAGAAAATCCATTGCTTCCCTATTTTTAACAGTTGCCATTTTGTTGCAAACTAACAAAAATAAAAAATTCTTCTTCTTAGCACTAAAGTCCCTCCCGGGCATGCGCATCCTGCAAATAGCGCCTCCAACTGTCTCGCTCCATTGACTGCGTCCTCATCTTTCGAAATCCGAGCAGCGATGAACTGTCTTCGTCAACCGAGTCAGGCCAGCGTTTCTTCGGTTTTCCCACTGGTATCCGGCCTTCAGTTCTCCCAACGAATAACTTTTTGGGTATCCGTTGTTCATCCATACGATTCGTGTGGACAGCCCATTGCAGCTTCCGCAGTCTTAAAATCGTCGAGACCTTCTGTTCGTCAAAAATTTCATACAGCTCATGGTTGTATCGGATTCGCCATTGGTCCCCGTCTAGCTTCGCTTCGGCTATTCGCCTCAGGGCCCGTCGCTCAAAGGCGTTCAATATATTTGCGAATGCTTAGGTTAGGGTCCATGTTTAACACCCATAGCATAACACAGGTCTTACCACCGATTTGTATACTTGGAGCTTTGTTTTCCTGTGTATGCAGCTGGTCTTCAAAACTGTCAAAACTAAATCCAATAGTTTATTTGCGAGCTGTATTCTTCGGCGTATTTCGTCTCTTTCATTGCCCGTTTCCGTTATTTAGGCGCGCAAATACACAAATTCGCTATCATTTTCGATACTGTATTTGCCAAGTGTGATATATTGTGCATTTGAGTATTTTTCCTCGATTGCGTCATGAGCTTTGTTTTATTTACATCGATTTGTGGCACTGCTAGTTCTGCTTCCCTGTCGAGTTTCAGGAAAAGTTCTTTGGCAGTTGCTAATGACCGTGACAAAATGTTGATGTCGTCCGCATAAGCTACTACTTGGCTCGACTTGCATACTAATCTACCTCGTGTATCGACAGAAAGCTTCGTTATGACGGACCCCAGAGCCAAATTGAATAGCAATGAGGCCAGCCCATCTCCTTGCTTTAGTCCGATATTTGTGTCAAAGGCATCGAAGAGTTGGTTATTGATGCGGACTTGGGAGGTCGACGATGTCATTGTCATTTTGGTAAGACGGACTAATTTGGCTGGGGTGCCAAAGCAAAGCATTATTTGGTACAGTACTTTACAACCAATACTGTCGTATGCTTGCTTAAAGCCCAGGAAAATGTAGTGTAAGTCTATGTTGAACTCCCAGCATTTTTCAAGTACCTGCTTGACTGTGAACAATTGATCTATAGTCGATCTACCTGCTCTAAAACCACCTTGACACTCCCCAATAATACTGTTGGCGTATGATCCGATTTTATTTTCTAACATTTCCAAAAATATTTTGTACGCTGTAAAAAGCCCTGTAACTTGTCACCTTTTTTTGAATAGGGAGTATAAATGGATCCACTCTTTCGGCATATGTTGTTGTTGCCAAATGTGCTGGATGACTTTATGAATAGCTTTCTGAACACTGCTGCCACCATATTTGATGAGCTCCACTGGAATCTCAGCTATGCCCGGCGCTTTATTCTTCTTTTGGGCTTTGATGGTGGAACAAACTTCATCCAGAGTTGGTGGGGCCAATGGAATCCATAGGCTCTGATGCTCTGGAGCTGTGTGGAGGATTAAGGAGGTGCTTGAAATATGATGCCCATCTTTCTTTAATCTTGGTTTTATCAGCAATGGTATTGGTTTTGGGCTGATAACCACATCTTAGGCTTTTCGCTACTTTGTATGCTTGTCTTGTGTTATTGCTCGCTAGACTTACATCTATACTTCTCAATTGGTTACCATAGTATTTTCTTTTCTTGATTCTAATTATCTTGTTTACTTCTCTTCTGAGATTTTCATAGTGTTCTCTCTTCGTCCCGGTTTTCGTACCTACGTATTCTTTATACGCTTGATTCTTTTTATCTAACGCATTCTGGCACTCATCATCGAACCAATTGTTTCTCTTGCGCCGGGCTTAATGTCCAATTGTCTATTCTGGCATGGTCTTATTAGTCGCTTTCACTTCCGCCCAGAGCTCGTTGCTTGTCTTGCTTGAGTTTAAGGAGAGGCGTGAAAGCGTGGAAGACGAGGCGCGGAGTGGGAGACCAGTTGAGGTGCGAACTGACGGGAATGCGGAGCGTGTGCGTGCCCTAATCCGTGAAGATCGGCGTTTAACAGTTCGAATGTTGGGCTCGGAACTGAGTATGAACCGTAAAACAATCAGACAAATTTCAACCGACGATTTTAGGATGAAAACATTGAGCGCGCAGATGGCTCCAAAGAACTACACCACGACGCCCTCAGCGTGTCCCAGTATTTGACCTCTAAAAGGATCGCCGTATTGCAACAGCCGCCTTATTCGCCCGATATGTCACCCCGTGACTTTTTTTGTTCCCTAGAACAAAATCGGTGGTCAAAGGAACCCATTCTGAGTCGATTACGGACATCCAGGCGGCCGTGACGAGGGTACCCGCGGACGTGTATATATATATATATATATATATATATATATATATATATATATATATATATATGTGTATATATATATATATATATATATATATATATATATACGAGTATATATATATATATATATATATGTATACATATATATGTATAGATATATATGTTTATACATGCATATATATATATATATATATATATATATATATATATATATATATATATATATATATATATGTATGTAGTGTGGTCTAGTGGTTAGAGCATGAACGCGTAAGCCGAAGGTTCAAATCTCGTTGGGAGCAACGTGATTTAGTTCAGGGGATTTTTCGGACAGACTATGAGTGTTCAGTCAGTGGTGATATGTACTGATTTAACCAGATCATATCGATGAGCAAGCACACGGGAGCATGGTACTGACCAAACCAACTTCCGAAAAAATCAATATGGTCATAAAAATGAGATACTCTAACTATCTCTAAGCGAGGGCCCGAGAGGGCCTGCAGTGCTACAAAGAAGAAGATATATATAGATATATATTTTTATACATGCATATATAAAGGGGTGTTATTTTGAATAGCCCGCTATTTCGGTAGATGCCACTTTTGAAGCTTTAATTTTTTGACATATGACAAGTAAAACTGGAAACATACACGCTTCAACAACGCATTGAAGTTACTAAAATTCACTATATAAATGGTGAAGATTTGGCAGAGGCGGTTCCTAAAACTCGAACATTTTTGGGTCGTCGTGAAGCACCTTGTCAGACCGAAATGCAGAAATTGGTAGAAAAATTCGAGCTGTTGGGACAACTTAGTGATGTGAAGAATAAAATCCATGCACCTCACTCAAGAGCAGCCGAGAATATTGCTGCTGTAGCCGAAAGTGTTGAGGAAAACTCAGGTTTGTCCATTCCTCGTCGTTCTTTGGAATAAGGCATTCCATAAACGGCATTACACCGTATTTTGCATAAAGATTTGGGTCTTAAGGCTTATAAAGTTCAGTTAAACAAAAACTCAAGGCCGTCGAGCATCTAAAACGTCGTGTCTTTGCTGATTGGGTCCTTGAAATGCATGAAAATGATCCGGAATTCCATCGAAAAATCATCTTGAGTGATGAGGCCCAAGCGAAATTGTCGCATCTGGGGCTCGGACAACCCAAGAGTTATTGTTGAAAAGCCTCACTATCCTCAACGTGTGACTGTTTGTTGCGGTTTATGGTCCGACGGAGTCATTGGACCTTACTTTTTCGAAAATAAGGCTGAAGCAACAGTTACGATGAATGGATTGCGCTATGAAGAGATGATTAATGATTTTTCATGGCCAGAATTGGATGGTATTTATCTGGACAACGTTTCAACAAGACGGCGCTACGTGCCACACAAGCACAAATATATACATATATTATATATATATATATATATATATATATATATATATATATATATATATATATATATATATATATATAAAGATATATTTATGTATATATATATACAGTCTTCCACAAAAGTCAAGGTACAGAGAATCGGTAACTGAAAATTGTATTACTGAATCAATATTTTTATTTGAAAACCAAAAGTTATGAAATGGTAATAATACGAGTTCTGTTGAATTTAAGTTTTCATAAATTTAAAGGGATTCGGCAATAATGATCATTGAAGACAATAATTTTTTGTTGGCAATGTCTCTTTTCTACTCCACAAAAGTCTTGGTACAGTTGCAGAAAATGCCCTGTTATTTGTAAAAAGTGGAATCCCCCAAGTTCATATTATCAGAGTGAGTTAACAACCGTAGGCCGCTGTCTTTAATATCGCGTCCGTATTCGTGGTGTATCTTTTATTTAATAAAATTTTTAAAAAATGAGTCGAAAGGAGTTGAGTATTAAGGAGCGTGAAATAACTATTAATCTGCATTCAAATCAGAGCAAATCATATTCTGAAATAGCTGAACTAGTGTTGCGAAGCCGGTCAACCATTCAAAAAGTGATAAATCGATTTAAGAAGGAAAAAAAAGTGGAAAATGTGCCCCGAACAGGTCGTCCATCTAAACTAAGTGCAAAGGACAAGAGAAAAATTTCGCGAATGGTAAAACAAGATCCATTTCTAAGCTGTAGAAAAATCTGCGATGTTCTTGGAATTAATGCTAAGAAGGAGGTTAGCGCAGAAACTGTGCGTAGAGCTGTCGCAGAAGCTGGATTTTCATCTCGTACGCCTAGAAGAAAACCTCTTGTAAGTTCCATAAACAAACAAAAAAGAATAACATTTGCAAAAGCATATATTGACAAACCAATAACGTTTTGGGATAATGTTTTATTTTCGGATGAGTCTAAATTTTGTATATTTGGTGTAAATGGGCATAAGAGGGTCTGGCGAAAAGTAGAAGCATTTAATCCCAAGAACACTATTAAAACAGTAAAACATAGAGGCGGTGGTGTTATGGTTTGGGGTTGCATGGCTGCTGCTGGAGTTGGAAATCTGACATTCATCGAAAATACTATGGATCAGAACTCTTATTTAGAGATTCTACGAAACAACATGAAACAAAGTGCAGCCAAATTAGGTATGCGAGAAGATTTCTTGTTTCAACAGGACAATGACCCTAAGCACACTGCGCATAAAGTTCGAATGTGGCTATTGTACAATACTCGCATGCTTGCTACACCGCCTCAAAGCCCTGATTTGAACCCTATAGAGCATTTTTGGAATGAGCTTGAGACAAAAATCCGAAAAAGAGTGATATCAAGCAAGGCGCAGCTTAAGGATGTTATATTGGAGGAGTGGGCCAGAATCAGCAGCGAATTTACTAAAAAATTGGTATATTCTATGCCTTAAAGACTGAAGTCAGTAATTCAGATGAAAGGATATCCGACAAAATATTAAGAAAAGTATA
The DNA here is from genome assembly GCA_963969285.1 of Odontomyia ornata. Classification (NCBI taxonomy): domain Eukaryota; kingdom Metazoa; phylum Arthropoda; class Insecta; order Diptera; family Stratiomyidae; genus Odontomyia; species Odontomyia ornata. The sequence continues at coordinate 33,829,508 of OZ017738.1, read as the reverse complement.
ATTCAAATAACTATGCAAGACTATAATTACAATTTGTATCATTTTTCTTTAAGTGTACCATGACTTTTGTGGACTTCATTCATTGACTTTCCAACACATCATATGTAATAATATATTAATACGACAGAATTTTCGTTTTGTTTTACATGAATTTAAAGTGTAATGATTATAGGTGAAGTAATACCAAAAAAAATTTTATCACTATAGGTTTTTTAAATAAAAATATCAAACAATTTTCATGATATTTATCACTGTACCTTGACTTTTGTGGAAGACTGTATATATATATATATATATATATATATATATATATATATATATATATATATATATATATATATATAAATGTATATATACATAATTATATGTATGTATATATATAGGATATGTGGAAGGAAATGCTTGTAGGTGTGTAGGTGTAGAATGGGTTAACCAGGTAGGTACTATATTAGGTCAGGTAGAGCGAGTTTACATTTTTGTTTTTAGGTTTATCGGATATCCGTTCGTGTCGCTTCCATTTTCATTGGATAGTGGGGTCACTACTGAAAAAACGTAGATCGAGATATGGGATAAGAAGATCTTCCTTAACGTATCACTTGTTCATATTTATTCGATACCCGTCGCCTTCGTTTTCAGTAAACAATGGCACATAATCATCATGAAAGCTTTATGAAAATGATGTCTCATAGTTAAATGAATACTATGCATTTTCATGTTCATCTTGAAAGTTATGATCAGTTATATGTAGAAAGAAAAGGGTCGTTTTTTTAGATCACGATTCTCGTCAGTCTTTAGTATGGAGTTCTTTAATTAAAGATTTCTGGACATGTAATGTAGAATGTTTTCAAGAAAGTAACGGATCGAAGTTTGAATGGCGATTGACTCTATGATTTGCAATCTCTCTATCCTTATTATTTCTTCGGCGAATTTTGCAAATCCTTCGTGCAACATTTGAATCTAAGGATATAAGAAGATTCTTTTAATAAGTTCATCAGTACGCGAAGAATTAATGCGAAAGAGAAAAGTATCATGAAATTTAACCCAATGAAATTTTCGGAAATCATGTTGAAGTGTGTTTGTGTAGAATTAATGTATTGGTTATTTCCGGTAGAAATGATTGGATAAAATGTACCGATTATGGGGCAAATTTAGAATACTGATCATTTTTATCATCCATGACCAAAAGATTCGGTATTTCTAGCAGATCCTTGAAGAGTCGCAAAATAATTAACATTAGTCGTTCGAAAGATCATTAAAATTCAATTTTCTGATATCAATGTATGATATTATCGAGACAAATGCTCTGACACGTTTATTTAGTATAGAAAAAAATATAAAAATTTATAGTTTTTCTAGATACTCCACCTTACAAGTTGCGTATTTTGTCCACCTTTCCGGAAGCTTTTTGATGCCGATATCGAAGAATGGGCAACTCGGACAGCCATGTGCACACGAACTCCTCCTAGTCGTCGGTGTTGAATCTTTGACCTCCGAGGGCTTCTTCCAGTGGTCCAAACATGTCGTAGTTGCAGGGTGATAAATCTGAAATGTAGGGAAGGTGTTCCAGTACCTTACACCCCAATCCCGATATTGTATCGAGCGTGTGATGTGCGGTATGAGGGCGTGCGTTATCCTGTAGAAGAATCGCACTTCGTGCTGGAGTACTCTTCCGTTTCGAGCGTTATCTTGAGATATTGAACGTGTTCATGGCTGATAGACTCTACACTAGTAATACTGATGCCGAGTTCAGCCAAACTCGGCAAATGTTGTCTGGTGTGATGCTGGTTCGCGGTCGACGATCATGCGGCTCATTCTCGACGGTTTCGCGACCATCCTTGAATGCTTTGGCCCATTTAAACATAGCAGCCTATAGTAATCGAGCAGTCACACTAGCAAACTGCTCGATAACCTTCCTATCTCTTATCCAAAATTTTAGTGGCAGATTTAGAAAAAATATTTAATTACTTCCATTCATAATCGTAATTTGTAAAATAGTTTCCTTTCTTATTATTATTATTAAATGTAATTTTGTATCAATTTTCCTTTATATTAAATTTAAACATTTCCCTTTAATTATATTCTTCATGAGATTCGGCTTTTATTACTATTTATCATCTTTTTCGTTTTTCTTTACTTTTTCTTGAAAAAAATTTTAAATCCGCCAATTAAGATTTTGAACATGAGAACACTGATTAAGTGCACCCCAACGGTGTATTACATGATCGAAGGCAATCGCAGCTGATGCCATTTACCGTGTACACGGTAATGGAAAGAAGAAAAGTCGGGAATTTCTGGGACGGATGGTGTAGTCCACTTACAGCCGCTCCTCGAGAAAGACGGGTTGAGCCCACGGCCGCGGTGCAAAATACGTGCGGTGTGAAAAGTGTTGGTAAAAGTGCCGTCAAAATCATTTAAAGACCGGGCATTAAATTTAAAAGTGTAAATTGAAAACCATTTCCACCCATTCACCCTTTTAACTCCAATACATTATCATTCCCCTGCGGAATAGTGCTCCCAAGGTAAATTTCATTTGTTTGGACGGAAGATCGTGAAGAACGAATTGGCGACATTTTGTTCGATGGAACGCTTTTGCAATTCGAAAAGTTTTGTGGCCATTTGATTCGGTGCCGTGTGAAGTGGATTAATATCACGTTTTAGTGAATAGTTGTTTATTTCACACGAAGAGAGCGTTTCAGTGTGGCACATCGTTTACATAGTAAACATTTAAGTGACAACGACAATCGCGAAATATATGGAAAATTCAATTGGGAGAATGGTCACAGTCATAATTACATCGTTTAAGGTACCGTACGGGGACCGGTTTGTAAAAAGAGCGGCATGGTCATGAATATCGTAGAATTGAAGCATCACATGGAGGAAGTGATTTTCAAGAACTTGGACCACGAGAATGGGGACAAGGACGTCCAATTTTTCAGTGACACTGCTAGTACAACAAAAAATTTAGCAACTTACACCTGGGACAATATCCGCTCATTGATAAAGAAGGCGTGGTGGTAACGGATATATGCTATCGATAGGCGCTTACCCGTCTGGTTACTTGCCGGGAAAAATTTATAACTGCAAGTAGACTATAAAGTAGAGTATTAATCTCCAGAATTTTGCGAATTTCGTTCACACAAAAAGTAGCTTTAGCTTAATTAGTGGGAATAAGCAAAAATTAAAGTATTAAGTAATTGACTAAACTATTTCAAAGAAAGACTATTTAACAATTTCAATTCAAAACTATTGCATGCATTAGGAAGATAAAAAAAAACAAAAACTGGATATATATCTTCTTATGTTCTCAAGCTTACGTAAATTAACGTTCCTTGTTTTGTTTGATCAGGTCATAAAAAATGTTGGCCGTTTTTTACGGATTAAACGTAACGTATTCTTCATTTGCCTATAAGTAATTTAATTTATCATAAGGTTGAAAGCAATTAATCAAATCATAAGTTTTTAAGCCTAGATGCAATAACTTCTTTCCTTTCAGTTTCCTTTATATATTGTCGCGTGTTATGGTTCGCGGTCAATAATTTTAATGTTCCAGGAAAGATAAAACGCACTATCTTTTAAATTAAGTGAAAAGAGTTTATTTACTAAAAAATGCACAATCATTAATTTCACCAATTTCTTTTTTTTTTCACTATGTCTATCAAATTTTACTTCAACTGTCTATCACTTCACAATCACTAGCGCTTTTAATTCGCACTCCTCACTATCGCAGTTTTACTATATAACGGTTGTAATGAATCCCCCCATTCATTCAGCTCGCCTTTATATACGCCCTGTAGTCATTCAATCCATTTCTCGTACATTGGCGAACTACCTGGAATATTCGAGCAGCTTAATGAATGGAGTGACGTCACTTTCAAATGTTGATCATGCTTGGTGGGTTCTTGTGGTTTCAAGTAAATTCATTTTGTTGATCATTAGGTTCTTAATGGTTGTAAAAACAATTGCGGCAGTAGCTCGCAGAATTATTTGTACATGTAACACTGCCCCTACCTCAGTTCTTTTCGCCCCGAAAAGATGTGTCGCCGGGTGTAGTCAATTCTCCCCGGATGTAATATGGGCCAAGATGGTCCAGGTGCATGATTTTCATTTTGGCTCTTGACTTACGGTGTTCCTGTATGCGGTATACGACGTCGTTGATTCGCTTTGTAACTCGGTATGGTCCCTCCCAATTATGCTGCAATTTTGGAGACCTGCCCTTTCGCCGTTGTGGGTTATATAGCCACACCAAGTCATCTTGCTGGAAGCCAGTAGAATTAGCCCTGAGATCATACCTGGTCTTCATGCGATCAGTAGCCGATTCGAGGTGTTTTCGTACTGTCCGATGTATCTGGTTCAACCGTTGCCTTAGCCCGAGATCGTTTGGGGTTTCTCAGGGGGTGTTCCGAACTTTATATCGGCTGGCAGACGAATAGTCTTTCCAAAAATGACTTTGGCTGGGGCTTGGCCCGTGAATGCGTGTTCGGCAGCTCTGTACGCCATCAAAAATAGTGGGATATGTCGGTCCCAGTCCCTTTGGTTCTCGTCAACCATCTTGGCCAGATGTTTATTGAGCGTGGCGTTGAAACGTTCGACCATTCCATCAGATTGGGGATGCAGCGGTATTGTCCATGTTTTCCGTATTCCCAGCAGTGTGCACATTTCGCCAAAAACTAGTGACTCAAAGTTTCGGCCTAGCTGTCCGGCTACAATAGTTGCTTCCTGGTTGGGAATGGGGTAGACCTCGGGCCACTTGTTGAAATAATCGGCCACAACCAGCATGTATCGATTTCCCTATTCGGATTCAGGAAAGTGTCCTGCGATGTCAACAGCAATCCTTTCAAACGGTACACCCACGTTGTAGGTTTGCATTTGTCCTCTCAGTCGTCGCTTTGGACCTTTGACGGAAGCGAAAACCGTGCATCGACGGCACCAGTCCTCTCCGTCTTCTCGAGCGTGGAGCCCGTAAAACCTTTCCCGCAATTTCGCTAAGGTCTCGTTAACACCAAGGTGGCCTCCCGAGGATCCTTCGTGCATTTCTATAACCACAACGTGGATTCGGCTTTTGGGAAGTATAGTTTGCGATCAATAGGAGCTGCCATCCGCTGTTTCCCATTTCCGCTTGAGTACGCCACCCTCCACCTGAAGGGAGTTCCATTGTGCCCAATAGCTTTTCAGGGTTGCGCCATGCATTGAAACGTTTTTCCACTCAGGTCGCCCAGTTGTCACTTACCATACGAGCAATGGTCCGATGTCTTCATCGGCTAACTGGGCATTTCGAATCTCCTCCGGTGACAAACCTTCATCGAATTCGGCCGTTATTAATCGCAGATCAACGGGCGGTTCCTTTTCCTCAATCCGTCGGCAATGCTTGCAGTTAGCCGGACATGGACGACGAGATAGGGCGTCAGCATTTCCATGAACTCCGCCCTTCCGATGAACAATTCCGTAGTCGTATGACTGCAATCTTTCGATCCATCTCGCAACTTGTCCCTCGGGGTTTTTGAAGTTGACCAGCCATCTCAATGATGCATGGTCCGTTCGAAGAACAAATTTCTGGCCATACAGGTACTTGTGGAACTGCTTGGTGGCCTCTAGCCAATAGCTCCTTCGTGGTCACGCAGTAGTTCCTCTCACTTTTTGAGAGAACTCGATTGTAATACGAGAGGACTCTTTCTTCACCTTCGATCTGCTGGGAGAGTACAGCTCCAATATCGCCGTTGCTCACATCGGTGTCAATACAAACATTTTTCCGGATTTTGGATATGCCAGCACGGGTGATTCATACAGTTTCTCCTTCAAGGTGTCAAAGGGCACCTGGCATTGTTCATTTCAGACATACAGACGATTTTTCTCGGTTAGCTGATGGAGACACTTAGCTATTTTGACAAAGTCTTTGACGTATCTTCGATAGTAGGTTGTCAGATCCAGAAATCTTCGTAGTTGGCGCTTGTTGTTTGATGTTGGCCAGCTTTTCACGGCTTCAATTTTCTCAGGGTCTGTTTTGACCCCTTCAGCTGATACGACATGTCCCAGGTATTTTACTTCAGCTGCGAAAAGGATACACTTGTCGGGACTAAGTTTCAAATTTGCCAGTCGCAATCGGGAGAAAACTTCTGCACATCGAACATTCTTGAACGTTCTCCCGATAACAATGATGTCATCTAGGTACACGAAGCAGGTTTTCCAGGTTAGGCCTCGTAGCACGTATTCCATCAGGCGTTCGAAAGTGGCTGGAGAAGTGAAAAGCCCAAATGGACCCAACTGAAAATGCGGTCTTCTCTCGGTCCTTCCTGTCGATTTCTACCTGCCAGTAGCCACTTTTGAGATCGAGTGTAGAAAACCATTTTGCGTCGGCTAGAGTGTCCATGATGTCGTCGATGCGTGGAAGCGGGTAATTATCTTTCTTAGTGACGTCGTTAAGCTGCCTATAGTCGACACAAAAATGAGTGCTATCATCCTTTTTCTTAACTAGAACTACTGGCGCGGCCCATGGACTGACAGAAGGTTCGATAACACCTTGTTTTTGCATGTCCGAGATCAGCGCGCTCACTTCTCCTTGTTTGGCTATAGGAAGACGTCTCAGTGCTTGTCGAATTGGCTTGGCTCCCTGTGTATCTATGACGTGAGTTGCCATACTCGTTCGGCCTTGGTCATCCGGGCTTGTTGAGAAGATGTCACTGTACTTGGTGACCAGATCAGAGGCTCGCTTGAATAGCTGCACTGGCAATTTGACCTGCTTCAATGTTCCAGACGTGAGTTGCCGGGCTTTGTCTGCGTCTTGCCTCCTTTTCCAATGATGGTCGTGAGTGGCTTCCAAAGAGGTGATGGTGGAAACAGGCTGGCAGCTGCCGATGACTTCTCCCGTTTCTATGCTTGTGGTTGAGTCTGCGGTATTCAGGACTCTAACCGGCACGTATCCGTTCCTTATACATCTTACAAGGCTTCGTCCTACAATCAAACTGCGCAATGCCGACGTCTTCGTTGGCTCTATCAGATAAAATCGGTGGTCTCCAGTATCACTATCAAGCTTGGCCCAGACAATGCTCTCGGAAGAATTCGGTACAGCAGTGTCGGTACATACTGCTACATTCATCTTGGGGAATTCGGACGCTGGGATCCTCCATCAATACTTCGACATTCTGCCATTTCAATGCCCGTCTGCCCAAATCCAACGTGATTCCATGTGGTTGCAGAAAATCCATTCCGAGAATGCAGTCATCCATAATGTTCACGACCAGAAATTTATGTCGGAACGCAAGGTCTCCCAACTGTATCTGGAGGTGAGCTCTCTATGGACAGGTGCAGTTTCTCCCGTAGCTGTCTGTAGTGAGAAAATCCTGCCCTTGTGAAGTAGTTGTTGTCTCCCAGCAGATCGATGGCTCGGCAGCTGGCCCTCTTAGAGCAAGAATTAATGCAGTTGCTCGTTGCTGCTCATTCCAGTGAAACTGTGTTTTGTAAATACTCCAGATCGTTTGCCCATCGAATATTGGTGCTTTCACATATATGGAGGTGCTTTGCGCTGCGGTTGCAAGTGGGGCTGGTGAGGTGGTTACTGCTGCCTTCGCTGCTTCCAATTCCTTTTTCATTTTTTCCATCTCATGGTTCATTCTCTCCTCGACCTGGTGAACCTTTTTGTTATGACTACCGAGCTCCGCTTTTATTTCGGTTGACTGTTTTTGCACTTCCTTGATTTCGATCGCTTGTTGGTCCAGGTTCGCTGATTGTTCATTTAGCTTCGCTGATTGCTCCTCCAGCTTCTGTGTGATGTCTGCCTTGATTTCGAATGCTTGTTGGTCCAGCTTCTGGTCTAGCTTCGCAGTTAAACTGGATGACTGTCCATTTAGCTTCGCGGTTAAACTGGACGACTGCTGTCACTGCTCTTGCTGTATCAGCATCAACATTTGCATCAGCGCATTTTCTGGTTCCTTTGATTTTGGTGTTTCTGCTTCTCCGCCTTCTCCTGCATCTGAGGGCTCACCCGCACCCATATACCCGCCTTCTAACTCGATCGCGTCACGCAAGCGCGCAATCAGTATGGCCTTTGTACCTTGTGTAGCCAGATTTCGCTGTTCCTCTGTTCCGATATGGTCAATTGATCAATTTTTAGATGTGTTTCCTGGAATTTTTATTGTTTCAGCTATTTTCCCACCAGTTTTCACGTTAAATTAAACTATTGTGCACTTTAAAAATGTTTAAAAGTTTTCACTTTCGAAGTTTTTTTTCTCACTTCTCGACACTACTGTCGCGTGTTATGGTTCGCGGCCAATAATATTAATGTTCCGGGAAAGTGAAAACGCACTATCTTTTCAATTTGCTTTTGTGTGAGCCTTTTACTCAAATGGGAAATATATGGCCACGTCTACGTTTGGATCTTGATCCGGTTGGGAGGGTGCGAGGGGGCACCACCTCCATCTGAATGCCCCACTCTTATTTCTGGGCCATAAGTATCGTCGGTAACTACGAAGTCCTCTTAATTCCGTCTGTCTTCCCCAGGTCCAGTTTGTCCTTTGAGTCAGCAATTTCCTTTGACCCTTAGTTGGTTACCTCCTTTTCGACTTCGGTCGACATTTATTTGACCCCAGAAATTCGTGGAAGCAAAATTTTTTTCTAGTGGGTCCTTGTGCTTGGGGAAAGAACCCGCCCCACGACACCGCAACGCTAGCCTGCCAGCGCATTCACGCGTCTCCAGACAAGGCCAATCTCGGCGGATCTCAGCATCCTCTTCCGCTGAGGCAGCAGACCATCGCTGCAGTCCTTCACGGGCATTTATCTTTAACTACTTCACTACAAGCCCTACTCAGGCACTCATTACCGAACTGATTTCGTAAACACAGAAAGATTTCCGTGTTTTTAACACCTTCCCACACTAAAAAACGGATGAAAATACCTTGCGCAATGGCGGTCGGCACTTGACGTTCACCCATGGTCGTAACACGCACGTGAAACATGCACTCCCGACGAAAACTATGCCACACTGGTTGTAAGGGAGCCAACTATCTCATACTCAAGCCACGACCTTCAAAACCTACATGCGCGCCATCTACAGCGTCACGAGGATGGTTCAAATATGATGGAAACAAATTCCATCATATTTGAACCATCCTCGTACCATATTGAACTGTTAATAACTACATTTGAAGCCTCTACAATCGAAATCCTGAAAAATCGAGAGGAAGATCGGAAATTTTTTAGTTTTAACGGTAAAACTCCTTTGCTATTATTTTATTTTCTTGTCCTTTAAAGTAAAACGTATCATTTGCCGAAAACAGGTCTCTTCTATGTATCTCCATTCACTAGATATGTGTGAACGAACATATGTTATCAATCTAATCTGAAAATTTTAAGAATTTCAAATCAAAACTGCAGTGTCTTTTGATGGAAAGTCCATAAAATACCAAAGTCGTGTGTTATTGTTTTTGTAACTGGAGAAATTTCAAATGGCTATAACTTCCGTAAGTATTATTGGATCTTCATTAGAGTATTAGGATCTTTTGTAAAACTACTTAAATATTGAATTTCTTTGAGTTTAAGGGCGTCCCTAGGATTTTATAGGGGGGAAATGGGAAATTTGAAGATCATACTATTATTAATAAAGTTGAGCAAATTTTGACCTCTGAGGTATTTGCTGTTGTTGTACTCATAAACATCTGCCTCCATAATTTTTTCCAGATTTTTCAGATCAAAGGTGCCCAATCGCGAGAGGGTGACACAAATGTTCGTGAACCCCCGAGTGCCCCCTGAAACAAAAAATGTCACTTCAAGAACTATTTTGAAAAGCTCTCATCAAGACCTTTTATTTGATACCCATATCGGCTACCTTTGATGAATTTTTTTTTCCAGAGGCCACTCCGCTGTTGGTGGAGACCCTCTTTAAATGTCTTATAAATTATTTTTGTTGTCGAACTTTGAGGAGGGCACCAATTTACACATATATACAAAATTTGATAACAAACGGACAAGCAGGTCGCGATTTTAGTAGATTTATTTTATAAAAAACCCTAAAACGCAACAAAAAAATATACGCGATAAACGGATAACCTTTCTTTTGGAAGTCGGTTAAAAATCGCCCAATAAACATCTTGAATCTTTCCAGGCTCATTTTATGGGATGCATGTTGTGTTAAGCTTTGATATTTGTTGGAGCTATTAATTAGTATACAAAACCCTTCTGCTAGGAGCACTCTCCTCATACTTCGACTTGTTTTAAGATTAAGGCAAACTTTTGATATGCTAAAGATATATCAGAATATAAGCTAATGAAATTTCTAAGTTGAAGGCAAGTGAAGCTGCTCTGTGGACAAAATGACCTTGTTCTTATGAATTCATTTGCTTAAACAATTGCACAAAATTGATATATAGTACAATATAAGAATGCAACAACCTATTTCCAATTCAAATTTTCTCCGCATAAATATGAAATACTCAACAAAAAGTTTTCCGCGCACGTATACTAAAGGAAATGTTAATAGCATAAAAAACGGAAGGTTGTTCCTCTACTGAAAGTGAAAGACATGGAGGAGCTACATTAAAGCATCCAGCAGCGACATTAATCCCCACGATTAATTTTTTCCTTCAAAAATCCCGAAAAAATTCGCGCGCTAAACGTACACACGCTGAATAATTAAAAATCAATGGCACATATTTAAACGCACCAATTTTTTCTTTTTTATTATTTTCGGTAATTTTTATATTTCGATTTTTTCATTCGACAGTCAGCTGAGCGCCGAGGCCCGGTTCTTTTTGCATTTTTTCATGCAATGCTGGTACATCTTTTTATGTTTTAAATTGGTCTTTTATCTTCACACTACGCCACCTTTACAAAGCGGGATCCTGCACTTGTGAATTACCGAAAAAATTTGGCAGAACATTCAACCAAACATACTCGCACACACATGCAGATGCTCCGAGGACCGACCTGTTATCCATGAAGGGTTGAATGCGAGAAGAGTGGCCCAAAGTACACAGCGGTGGGCGATGGGCGCTAGGACTTTGTAGGTAACTCAACTTTCGTATGCATACGAGTGTGCTGGGATGGCGAAGCTTAATGCAATTTTTGCCATCCGTTAAAAATGTAGCACTATTTTTTGTTTCCTCAGATTCAGGTGGAGTTGCGATATTGGAAAACTCGTTTGTATTTGCGGCTGGGGGTGGAAGTCTCGGGCACGTTTCGTGGGAGAGGGCTATCGGTAAGCTGTGTTCAACCCGAAGTCAAGGCCTCTGTGCCCAGGACAAAAAATCATTCTAGGCAGGAATCATTGAAAACGGTAAGAGGAAAGCAGCCAAAACAAACTTTTTTCATTTCGTTTCGTAAGCAGCCTTTTACAGCAATAATGGCAATGATGGCAACGGTAAATTCAGGAGTGAAATGCGGAAAAGGAATTGTGTTGGGAATAACAACACTTTGTTTATGCGTGCTCTTGACGAATTTTTTCATAAGTGAATTGAGAAAAGCTCCTGCTGGGTCCTTGCTTGCGGCGCGAAGGAGACAGGGTCAGTCTGATTTCCTTCGATGATGAATTTCGACGCAGTATTAGAAAAACAATGTTTATACGTCATCTTTTCTTTCTGGAAAAAATGAGAATTTCTCTAGCGCAAAAAGAATTTGGGTGTTGATTACGCGTGTGGGGCTGTGAACCGTTTAAAAGTTGGAAGTATGTAGTTGAGACACGGTGGAAAGCGCAATGAAGGCTGAAAATGCGTACCTCGGACCACAAAGATGGCGTAGGTTGAGGCCTGCATGTAGGGTTTCATCCCAAGCATTTGCTCCAACGGTTTCGATAACCATGCAAGCCGAAGAGCTCCATGGATTCGGCCTAAAGTGGTTGGGATTCTTTTTGTGCCGGGCATCCTTAGTTCGGGAAATAGTTCATGGCGATCAGTCGCTATGCCGTTACTGTATATATTGCACTATTCTTGCGTTTAGTTCGATTTTAGTTTTGTCGTATTTGGCGGACACTAGTGCGGGGCTTAGCCGGGCGAGGATGCCCTCGGATTGCGATTTGACGAGTTTTTCTCTCTTTTCGCGAAGTTCAGCAGAGCGGTTCGGAAAAATGCGCCGCAATTGGTTTTTTGCATTTTATCCAATTTGAATTCTGGTATCGGGCAGGACATCATACAACTAGAACCTATCCTCCCTCAATCCCGTGTGCTATCTCCTATCGCGTATACAATCGCGATGCGTTTGTTCGTGGGCAAATAAAAAACCGAAAGGCCTAGCGCACTAATGAAACATACAAAGAACCAATGAACCTGGCATAGCATGCATTTTGAAAATCTAGCTGCAAAACGCGAGCCGAAAGGAAACGCGAGCAAGGAGGATTGCGAGTGCACCGCGGAGATGCTACAAAACGTGGAAAAAGGAAAAGTGCGTTATGCCACGAATATCCTGTTTTTGTAACGTCGTCGCTGCCTAGAAAAAGCGGTGAGCGACGTAGAAAAGCGTAAGTGTTTTAGTGCGCGAGACGTCGGACAGGACGTTTTTTTGGATGGATATGTGTAAATGTAGGCGGGGCAAAAAATTTCAAACGCAGGCGCCCTTTTGAAATTCCCCGAATGTGGATGCCCAGACACACCCCCACCCTGTTGGAGTCCTTGTACGTTTCTTGGTCAATTCTCTAATCTATACACGCTCTCTAGTCACCGCTTTTCTATCTATTCAAAGTGTCTTTTTGGTGCGTCGCGACGCTCAGTCACGCTGTTTCGGCGTCGTTGTTGATACGCGTGTTATTGCCATCATCGTTTGTCGCGCGATGCCAGTACTAAGTACCGGTATCTATTTTTATTTCTTAGTTTTGTAATAATAAGAATTTAAGAATACACAGCCCACAAGAAAAATAATTATAAAAAAGAGGAAATTTTAGTAGATATTCATAAATAGATGAAAGTCAAATCAAATTCAATAAAAACATACACAAAGTAAGGATAAACGAAAAACCAAACACCGCTGAGAATATAAAGTTAGGCCAAGAGTATTAACCGTAACGTATGCAAATCTCGTTTAAAGTTGAAATATTTTCTATAATGCCTAAAACCACGCAATGCTCGGTAATGTGTTTTCTATTAGAAGGTGTTCTAATGTTTGTTGTTCTAATCGCCGTTTCGTGCTGTGAAAAGTGATGATTTGAAAATATATTGATTCCCAAAAAACATAACAAGAATGCAAAATCATTGAATTTTAGTCAATTAACTAGAAAGAAAAAAGTGTACTGTCTGCCTAAGAAAAAAGGTGTGAAGTTGTCTTGATTAGATCCATTTAGGATTCGTTGATTCTAATTGCATCTGGCCCAAACTCTTTGTTTACCATTAGTGTACTCATATGTGCTTGACCGATCGAACCAAATGATTAAATTAAAACAAAACTATTAAGTTTCTTGCAAGAATGTAAGGAAATTGTTGAAGTGCTTGTTTCTTTTTGTGTTATTCCGTTTCTTGTTAAGTTTCTTGAATTGCTCGCGATTTCTTGATGTTTTCCTTCGGTGTAAGCTTTTTTTCATGCAAAGAGCCTTTGAACAGCAGCCACAATGATTTATAAACATGATTTCTATGCGAATTCCGGACAAAAACTTGCTAATAGTACATACGTGTCATTATAACACCCTTAAATTTTCTGCTCACGAAATTCGAGGCAGTACATTCGTGAAAAGTAAAAAGGATATCAATAACAATGAGAATTTATAATTTGGTAAGTAGGAATTAATATGTTTGCATTATATACGCTCATTCAATGCTTAACAGAATCGTTGAATGAATATTAAAGGCATTTGTGTTTTTAATGTTTTGCTTTTGATTTGCCGTTTGCAAAAGCATGCATAATTATTTGCTGATTTTTATTGCTTGCATTTCTATAAGCTCATATCGAACGAACCCTCTATTAAAATTCAATGTCCAAGTCACCTTACATCTGAGCTGAACTTTGACCACCCACAGCGGGCGCCAGGCAAAGGTTGGTTGCGCGGTGCGGGGAGTGTAGGCAGATTCAATAGAATGCCTTACAAAAAGCTAATTAGAAGTTTCGGCCAGTGCGCCTCACCACCCACCTCCACCTGATCAGCACCACAAACACTCAATATAAATCGACTTAAGTAAGAGCTGTATCGCCACAGTGGGTGCAAGTTCATAGCTTTAGGTGGGAGGCGATTTGGAAGCTATTCCGTATGGGGAATAGGACATAGCGAAACAAACCAAAACGCACACGACACAAAGCACCACTTGTATGATACGAGTATACCCCTCATTACTTTCCTTCCGGCACACACAGCCACACCAAAGATACATAATCAGATTGCATGGCATTAAGAGCAACGAAACGAAATGTCCAAAAATCTTACAATTATGCCATGCACAAGGTTTTCACCTTCGAAAGCCACCCCTTATTACGGCATCTGCTTGATACGACAACGGCGACTTAAGTTGCTCCCTCCTTGCAATGTTGTGCCTTGCCACCCCAACTGGGTGATAGGGGGTTGCAACTAGGCTTGAGTGTGTTTGAATGCCCGAAGTCGATAGATGAAAGGCGCAAGGATGCGAATGGGTGGAAGGGGTGTTGGCGCGAAGATGGGGCGAAAAATAAGTAAAAGTACAGGAAAGCAAAAGCCAATGATAATAAACGTGGGGTGTCATAGACCCTCGCCGATAAAGCTGAACATGTGTAGAGGGTTGGTGGCAAAGATGGGGTGATTGGGTGATTTAAGGGATGCGATGCTGAGCGGCACTGAGGAGGCTGATGATAGCAGGGAAGTGATGATTTGGTCTGAGTAGAGCCGGGATCTGAGACTGAAATTTTCTCGTATCAAAACATCCCTTACGCTCTACTTGTTCTGCTTAGGAGGCCGTGGGGTTCGAGATAATGTTAATGCTAAGTAGTAGTGTGTGCGGTAGAGGAGCGAAATAAGGCGAATTCACTTTGCATTAGCAACCTGGCGAAGGACTTGGGCGCGCGACGCGCATGCCCTAGTCTTCTTCACTACCAACATCTAATTTTCGTATGCGTTTAGCAAAATAAGGAAGGAAAGACTCTTGGAAATGGTCATTTTCTCTCTTTCAACATCTCAAGTCGCTTCTTTAGTCCTCGGTAGTCGGTGACCAAAAGTCGGGCTAGCTTGCTGCAACATCTTCGTTCACGCGCGCGTAAAAGAAGGAATACCACGGTTTTTCGCACCGACTTACATTTTGGTGTTTGTACATAAAGACGTGTATATATATATTCGAAGCTTGCATTACATAGTAGTAGAGAAGTCGGGAGATATTATAAAGATATATATTTACATATATAATTTTATATGGAGAATTTCTTACATGGGGATATAGAGAAAACTGACCGATAGACGAACAAAATATTATGGTCGGCGTACGTACACTCTTATACCGTCTCAAGTTACCCCACCAAAGGATTTCTTTAACTTAGAACGGTATCGCCGCTGCATCTGAGTCGCTCGCTACTCCTGGCCACCCCTTGGAGGTAATGTGGTGTCTTCCTCTTCTTTGCGAACGTACACTTAGCTCGGAGTATTCTTATTCGGTGGTAGCTGGCAATGGTTAGAGAGATGGGCAATATTAAGGACTCTAAGGAGTTCTATTCTATCCTTATATAGTGTCGCTTCAGGAAATTGTACCACATTTGACTTGACTGTCTTCTGCAAGGAGGATAGAAAAGCCAAGAAGAGGTTTGTTATTTCGTTTGCGTGCCGTACCTTCTTCTTCTCAACACTATTGCTCCACCGCTTTCTTCGGAAGGTCGCCGCTTATTTCTCGGCTCGCACTTGTTCGAACTACTGTAGTACCGCGTTGTTATGTAAAAGCGAGCCTCTTCTATGTACGGCGAAGGACACCATCTCGAGACACGAATCTACATCTTGGACATTACCACCAAGTTGTCTTGTATATCTGGACGGATATTCCTTTCGTTTAGTTCAGTCCTGAATCGAAACCTGTGGCAGAAGTGTCAAATATTGTGGAGTGCTTAATTTTAAAATAACAAAAATAATATGTTATTAAATTTTAATACTAAATCCTTAAGACTTAGAAGTGAACAGTTCAAAAATTAAAAAAAAAATGAAAATAATGAAATATTGAAAATTTCGAATTTCAATCGTCGATTTTGAAAGTGAAACGCGTTGATGCTATCGATACATCCGAATCAAATATGTTAACAAAACACTTTGTGAAAATGAAAAGAAAACAAGTGAAAATTAAAAAATTTGGCGCTACCCAAATCGATTGCGATGATTTATCAATAGTCCGGTCTATTACTTTGGTCTACTGACAGCAAATGAAAAAATAAATTAAAATATGTAATGTGAAAAAAAATTCGAACAAACTGTTTGGTGTATGAAATATTTAAAATTAAAACATTTATAAAATTTCAAAAAAAAGTGAAGAGTGTGGTGTTCCCGAAAAACATCTTAGAAATGGTGGATTATACAAGGATTAAAAATTTTTGAAAATTTTGGAAAAGCAAGACTTCTAGAATTCATTACAAAGGAGAGTGAATGATGTCTATTTATCGTATCAGTGGTGCAGAGTTGTGATAATCCTTTCTTGAAACTTTCACTTTCGGAATATTTACAAACAATGATTAACGGTAATTGAATATGAATCCGACTGATACGATTCCTGCCTACTACTATGCAACTTAGGATTGGTAGCTCCTGAAAGCTTGTTTTCCTTCATTCGTTTCATTATTTGTATATCTGTTTGTTTGTTGCATGCATCAGAGTTTGAATGAATCTGTGATCTGTTTCCTTTAAATGTGCATATGCTAGTTATCGTTTGTATGCATACATAAATGCATGTTTACATGTCCTAGTCTGAATTTAATACATGCATACTAATAATCATTACCATCATCGGGCAAAAGCATGCTATCGAGAAAAATATCAACTATCGCCTTTACTCCTGTCGTTGGTATACATAGTACATTAATAAAGGATGATTATGCTCACAGGTATTACAATTTTGTGTTTGCACTTGCAGTTTGAGCCCCTCCCCCAAATTAATAAGGAATAATAATTTTGTGAACTAGAGTTGAAATTTCGTTACACTTAATAAGGATATGTGAAGAAAAGTGATGTGATACAATTTCCCGGCTTTAGGCTTGTTTTATTTTGTGTTTGTTTGGAAATAAGTTTGGCAATAATGAATCTAATTTCCGAGGAAAATTTCTGATTTATAAGTTAAAACTAAAGTTATTGTTAATCAGTATGTGAAATTCTAAGTGCCTTGCAAATCGGAAATTCTATTAAAAAAATCGGGAAATTCTATTAAGCAGGTGTAGTTAGAATTAAATTCAGATATGTTTTACCAGAAATAATTAATGAATGAAACTTGAATAATTTCACATTCTTACTTTTGTGTTGTGGAAAAAATTAGGATGAGTGGTGTACCCTTTGTGATGTGAAAATCAATTTTTGCTGATTGCGTTAACGTTTGCTGTTATATGTATATTGAAGATAATTATGACTGTTAAGGAGAAGTTTTTACAATATATACATATCCGTAGCTACGGTGAATAAGTTTAGAGCTACCCAGCTCCAAAATCACTCATTTTGAGGAGATAAGTTTAAACAATTCATATAAATTAATCAATTGTGCTTAGATCCCCCAAATTATTTTCCAAATATTTTCAAGGATTCAAACAACTCGTTAAAAACCATTTGCTGGTTCCAAGAAGGATTATTTATTTTATTTGAAAATTTGAAATTCGTCTCCTGAAAATGAGCGATCTTGGAGTTACCCACTTATTCACTGCTGATGCAAATATAAATAGAGAGAAAACGACGAATAAAATTGGCTTGCTGGCTTGGGGACTTCGCAGTCCCATACAAAAACTTGTTTTAAAGTAAACTAATTAAACAAAGAAACCAATGCACGAAACTTCAAAGTGATCACTTCGACCCTTTTTGTGTACAAGGTACCTACTCGTGTATATACACAATGATATCGTGCCTATGCTACTCACGCTTAGATGAATACGGCATAGATCGCTTTTGGATCACTTTTCAGATAACTCTGATAGTGGCAAATAACTCAAAAATTTGCATTTCGTGATTGCTAATTTCAATACAATTGATTTTGGAAAATTGTTTTAAAGGGAAAAATGAGAGATGGTGGTTTCGACGTATGTTAAAATTCTCATCACACGGATGATGCCAATCATAACAGGAGTGAGAGAAAAATGTCCAATTAAATATTTTTTGCGAACTCGATTTGTGTTGTAACCACGAATTATGTTCAGGTTAAATTTCCTGCGTATCATTGTAATGTGCGAAACTTCATGAAGCCCTGTCGAGAATTATAACAAGCCGAAACACTATCGCTCATTATTTCTTTGAAAAAACTTTCCAAAGTGAATTTTGTTTAAATTAGCAATATTGAAATTCAAATTTTCAAGTTAAAGGAAGTGAATTTATAACAACTAAAGCCGCATAGTTGGTTTAAGCTAAACTCTAAGCATATTTTCTAATTGTATCTACGTTGCGCCTTCAAGCATAACCCACTGTTTATTCTTTGTATCGTTAAAAAATAAAACAGAAAATAAAATATCTTCAAAAATATTTGCATAAAAAATCACTGTTCACGAAAGAATTCATAACAAAGGGGAGTAAATGCATCAGGCTTGACCGGTCTCAAATAAAATATTCTGTAGAGATAGAGATTTCAGAATATTTTACATAATCCGGAGAGTATTCTCAAAAATGAGATACATTCTATTTTGCAACGAATTTTTAA
The DNA here is from genome assembly GCA_963969285.1 of Odontomyia ornata. NCBI lineage: Eukaryota > Metazoa > Arthropoda > Insecta > Diptera > Stratiomyidae > Odontomyia > Odontomyia ornata. Next base: position 33,810,786 of record OZ017738.1, on the reverse strand, counting down.
GAATGTCGGTAACAATAAAATCTTATATAGAAGTCTTTCATCAAACATGTGTGCTTGACATGCCTTAAATTTATGTAATCCTTTTCATATATCTGTATTTTATGTTTCGTAAAACTAGTCAATAAAACAAGTTTCCTTAACCATCACCTTCTTTTACTTTCTAAGTATAGTATGTTTATCTACAAAAGTGAATACACTTCACAAAAACAATTACGTATTAGATAAATCTTAGTAAAAAATTGTTGCTTGTAGTAGAAGAGTTTCGTTTTTTAATAGTTTTATCATTCCAAAATCTAAAGAAGTTTTCTTGTTTTGCATTAAACTTCGGCACTAAATTTTATATTTTCAAAATCAGTTCAAAAGAAATTTGCGTAATTCAACATGCTTTCTGATCGAAATAATTGATAACAGTATTCTATATTTTTTGCAATCATTTACAATTAAATCAAATCACATGAAAATCTTAAGCATGAAAATAACTATCAAATCATTCAGTAGCACAACATATCAGTATCATTAATATACAATTTTAGAATTAAACATTTATATTCATAAAGTTGAACATAGTTTTACAAAACCAAACGTTGTGTGAATGATAATTACTTGTATTTAAACATATACGATTGCCTATCACGTTGGGGTCACCACTTTGCACTTTTCAGATATTGTGTTTTGCTCAATGTGAATAGATTTCCCATAAGAATGTAGGTTGATTTTATGCATTGAAGCCTTAAATATATTGTCTATAATAAAATTGAAAAATTTTGGTTGTAAATAGAAGTTTATAAATTCAAAAGACAATAATTTACATTATAGTTCTGAGCAAAAATATAATAAACTGTAAAAGCGTTACCGATGCATTCGATCAACATAATGCGATATCTTATCTCTTAGCTAAGGCGCAAAACGGGTTGAAGCACTAAAGCAAAAAAGAAAGAGTTTAAATTTTTAATAAAGGCTATCTTCAAAATCTCATTAAAATGTTGCAAATCGCATCTTCTAGTTTCAGCATCAATTTAACAAAAAATGTTATGTAATTCGAAATACTTGTTGGCTAAAATAAATCATACCGTCGTCTTGAGCATGAAAATAACTATAAAATTATTGATTACATGTATCACGTTATCATCACAACCTTCACTTGTTTAATTTCATCGCTACATTCCTAAGTTAGATATTTTTACCAAACCAAGCATTATGCAACGAAAATTATTAAATTTCTCGCTTAAAGCATTTGTCATGTCATTTTTAATGTCGGAACTTAATGTGAATTAACAGTAAAAATAAAAGCTGATTTGATAAGCTAAATTTTGAAAAATATTGTTCAAAATAGAAAAAAATTATTTCTTAATAGTAAAAAAAACTTCCCTAACCAGTTCTTAGTAAAAAAAAAGGCCTTTTCAACTCGGTCTTCTACGTTACAAAAAAGGACAAAAAAACAAATCTTGATATAAGTATATTACCTTTGAAATAAATTCGAATTCTTCCTTTGGACAAAAATATCATCAATTCACGCAATAATCACAATGCTATGCGATTAATTGGGTAATTGCTTTATTTCCCTAAACCAGCTTTGCATTGCCTTTAAAATTTTTAAAATATTTACTATGAGAAATAGAACAACTAATATTTGCTTCAAGGTGTATTCAAATTTTGAATTCACCTCAAAGGGAACATAAGTTTTTCTTATTTCTGTCAGCATGTATGAATGTCGCTTAAAAGTATAAAAATGCTGATATTCACCATACAAACAAAAAATTCTTTCCACAAAACCCATTTCTTCAGTCTATAAATAGTAAAAGCCATTGTCATTATGAGACACTTATGAGTGTTCTGTTTTCTTAAATTATCTCTTAGCAACTTAAGAAACAAGTGGGCGTTAATATCACGAAATTATCAACAGTTTTTACTCAGATTATGATAACGCCCTCAGTTTTAAGACGTTTTCATTCATTTTTATCTATGCCAGCAGAATATAAACTCACTTGTTCGTCAACATAGAGTTTGATATCACTCCTCATCCACCCTTTAATGCTATCTAATTCTTAGGCATGTGTTGTTATTTCTTTACGCTGAAGAGATACTATTCAATGCAGAACAAGATTAACAGAACAATATTCAATGAATCATATTAAATGGAACGTGTAGATTTTATTTCTTTTTTTTTTCTTTTGTTATCTTGCTGAGCACTTATGTAATTTTTTCTTATATTATTGCAGTTATCACCTCATCAACGAATCATTCCGTAACTGCATAGCTTGAAGCAGGTGAGTTGCTGATAATTTTAAAATATTTTTACATATCCGTGGGCTCATTCTCCGAATAAAATCATTTTCTGATAATAACCCTTACATGGTATCGATATTTTAAATAACATTCTTGGTATCGAGGGTCTAAGTGACTAGAAAGAGGGTCTAAGTCACTAGAAAAAATTTAAATAAAACGTGTTCTATAAATTAATGAAGGTAAGAGTTTCTATAAATTCATAGAATTCATTTTTTCTAATATAAACTCAACTTTTATTAATTCTATGATAAATCTTATCACTTATAATGATACAGCCTTTGACTTAAGGTAACTATTTTCAGTCTGTACTTAAAAAAAATGAAAATATAAAAAAAACGTAAACAAATTCTTTTTTATGCTTCATCATACTCTAAACTCAACAAAAACAGGAACTTCTTCTGAGATCAATAATATATGAAAAAAATGACAGGCATTATGTAACTTAAAAATATTAGTCAAAAAAAAAACCATTAGCTTTGAAAAACTCACCGACTACTTATGTTTGGCATTTGGTATACATTATAGTCTTTACTAAATGACTTTTTCAAATATATCCGCTACATTTAATACACTTTAGGGATTGTTTTTGGTCCTTTTTTCGGTCACATATGTAGCAACCTCTTTTGCGCCCAGATATTTCAGCGTTGGCTACAATTGGATGATCACTTTTTGATTGGTCTTCTGTAGATGCTGCTGCATTATCAATGGGCTCTAGAAAATATTCTATTCTTTTTTCCAAGTTGATAGAAAATTTAGAATATTCATCCTTCCTTTCTTGAACAAATGGTGTTAACAAATCTATGCCAATTGTCTTGATATAATCGTTGCGTTTCTTTCGTTTTTCTAGATTCGAAGCTTTCCACGAAACGAAACCATTAGCCGTCGAAAAATTCATAATGGCAGAAAATATAACGAATGGCCATCGCTGTGTTCTTCTTGAAACGGAATAATTAGCAGATTTTTGATCTAAGGAATCAACACCTCCCTTAGTGGCGTTATAAAACTGAATAGTTTCAGACTTGCCACTTTCCTGGTCTACTGATTTGGCATGATGCATGGATGATATCATGACTACCAATGTTTTATCATTTGTGAATCCAAAAAGAATGGAGACTATGGGTCGACTTTTGAGTGGCAGAGGCAATGGTGAAATTTCACACATATTTTTCCGCATAGTCCCCACGAACGTCAATCCATTTTGTTTTAGTTTGTCGACTAATTCAATTGAAGAAAACCAATTATCTCCGGTAATATTTCTATTCGTATTGAAAACTGGTTCAACCAGTGATAACATAGTTTGGGTTGGGACAGCGAGCTCGTTTTTTTCTCTGGAATCAGATTTGCCACTGTATATGAATGCATTGTAGAGATAATGTGATTTTGAATCACAGATGCACATAATTTTTAAGCCGTATTTTGCAGACTTGGACTTCATGTAAACCCTGAACAAACATCTTCCCCTCCAAATGGGCTAAGCATCTCATCCACCGTGAGGTATCCAGCGCAAGAGTCATATTTCTCACAATTTTTTATAAATATATTGAACACTTCAGAAATCAGAGTAGTTCTATCACAGATTTTTCGCTCATCTCTTGTTTTAATATCATCAAATCGTAAAGATGACAAAAGGATCCAATATCGTTTTAGAGACATATTGATCCTAAAAATATATCTTCCTGTGCTACCCGTTGCCCACAAACTTTCAACATCTTCGTGTCCGGATTTGAAGAGACCAGCTGATAACAGCAAGCCTAAAAAAGCCTTCATTTCCGACACATTCACATGATTGATGTGCGCTCCTTGGCTGGTACACTTTTCAGATAACTCTGTAATTTTCTCGTTAGTGTGCTTGGATATTATATCAATCATCTCATCTGTTATCAATAACTGCCACGAATCAAGTGGTCACATATTTATTTTGTCACGAGCTTCTCCAATCAATCCGGGAAGATGAGTTATAATATTAAAAAATCGTGTGCGTGAAATACTGGAAGGTGTTTTTGATCATTTGTATTGATGCTTACCTCTAAAGAAGCCGGAGTTTACGGTGCTATCTTCCTCTTCATCAGAGCTACTCGTGTCGGAGGAGTCACTCTCATCCACAATTGCACTGTCATCCGAGCAACTAACAATCTCCGCATCCTCTCTGTCACTAATTATTTCATCGTCACACACTTCACATGGCATTTGCTCACAATCGGTTTCAATGTTTGATTCATCCTCCAGAAGTTCGCGTTTCTCATCGCCATTTAGAAATCGCGCCATTTATGCTTCAAGATACTGAAAAAACTAAAAAAAAATGCTTCTAAGCCCAACACAAAGAATACATACTTGGTATCGAGGGTCCATTTGGACCCCAAGCTTATTCATACCTTCACTTCTAATTAAGATAAAGCAATAAACGTCCGGCACCCACTACAACTCGTGACATAATGAGATTATATCAATGTGCGTATTTGAAGTGAAAAACTAGTGATACTGCAACAGTAAATATTTAATACCAGTTAAGGGTTAGTAATTAATTTTTAATATTGTCTAATTTCTTTTAAAAAATTATATACATACAGTCGCTCACAGCTTATTTGATGCAGTACACTTTTCATAACTTGATGCACTATTACTTCGAAATAAAAATAAAATGTTGGCAAAATTTAACTTAAGTTGACGATATTACGCTTCTACTTTCAAATTAACAATTTCATTCATTTCAAATATTCATTCTTAAATGACTTAGTAACAAAATAAAAAAAATTCAGGCGTAATACTAACATTTAATATGGTTACCTTTTTGGCTCAACAAAGCTTTGAGTCTATTTGGAATCAATTCAACCAGCGTTCCTGTCATTTTTGAGCAGCTCATTTTAAATAATTTTGTTTGTATGAAATGTCGTTCCGAATTCATTTCTCCAAAAAAGTCCGCAAATTCTCAATTACATTTAAGTCAGGTGACTTTGCCAGGGGAGCCATCAAATAAGAACAATTCCAAATAAGTCAGGACTGGACAATCTTGATTTATACTTAGGATTGTTATCTTAATAGAAGATTCACGCTTAATTCCAAGTTCGTCAGCACTTTGGTGCTGATTTTCCTCTAGCATATAAAGATACATGATCTTGTCCATATTCTCTTCAATAAAAGTTAGCTTTCCAACGCTGAGAGCTGATATACAGGCCAATTACGCTCTACCACCCTGCCCAACAGTCTCATATAAATTTTTTTGAGTTCTCTAGTCGGCATTATCCGTAATATTCCATACGAGTCAAATACGTTGAAATTGGACTCGTCAGCTCAAATGATGGTCTTCGAAAACCCCAAATCCTTTGAAATATGCTCGGTAGCACAGTTCAGGCGGCTTTGTCGATTTTTGTTACTGATGAACGGCTTTTTTCTTGCAACTCGGCAGTTATAAATTATAGTTTCTTAGCACACAACGCATGATTTCAGCACGATATCTTTTACCAATTCCTGTGGACATTTCACCTGCCAATTTACGAGCCGATAACTTAGGGGTTTCCTTTATTTTACTAAGAATCGATCGTTCATCAGATTCATTCAAGATTTTCTTTAGTGTATTTCCACCCTTATTTTCCAATATTTTTTTATTAGAAAAATTTTGAATTATATTTTGGACTGTTGATAAGCTTAAATTAACAATTTCGCTTTTTTCGCGTTGAGATTCAGCGTTTTTAAAATGATGAATTATTAATTCTCGTTGCTCAAGTGTTGTCTTGCAACTCATTGTGAATATGGTATAATTTATCCAATTTTTAATTTTTAACATTAGAAACACACAGAAAACATAATAGCAAAAAAATTCTGATGTCGAGCGTGCACTTTCGACACTAGGAGACAAAGAACTAACTGCATCAAATAAGCTGTGAGCTATTCTATGCACGCGCTTTTGTTTTGTTCCCGCTAACGGGACATTTGAAACAATTTTCGGTGCTTTCTTGTATGCACCGAATTCCAGAAATATTCATTTTAAAAACTGTATCAACAGATTTGTAAAATTATATTTACTTACATCAGGACAATAGTTTTTTGATTTTTATTGAAATGCATGTAATAAGCTGTGAGCCACTGTATGTAGAAACAATGACTACCTTACTAATGTAATAAAATATGATTTTTCCAATAATGAAATCATATAATCGTCAAAATATTAACTCTGTTGTTCATAGAACTACGAGTACCCGCTTTATCCGTGCAATGTTTTATCTTGTGCATTTCCCCTATTTTTAAAAATAACTCATTTTTTATTCTATAGGGTTTTCCAATAAGAGGTGTTATTTTGATATTAAAAGAAAAATGCCATTTTTTAATATAAATAATCGGATGTTTATTTCATTATAAAGAGGAAGGTATGCCGTTAATTGTGGAAAATAACATCAGGCAAATGACCACCACGACCACGCTTACAGGACCATATCCTTTTCATGAAATTTTCCATAACCAAATCGCAAAGTGGCTGCCCTATGTCCTCGATAGCCTCACGAACTCCATCTTTGAGGTCTTGAATTGACGCTGGGCTGTTGGCGTAGACTTTCTCTTTCACGTGGCCCCAAAGGAAGAAGTCGCAAGGTGTTAAATCACAAGAACTATTCAAAATAACACCTTTTATTGGAAAACCCTATATGATCACACAATTTAAATTTGTTTTAAAATCAACTATCATTAGATGGTAATGATAAAAGCAGTTTTTCGAAATCCATGTTGATGACCAATAAAAATTCAAAGTATAAATAGCAAATTAATTAACGAAAGCTACGCAAAAACATGTACTCGTAAGTCCACCAAAATAGCTTTTCGCACATTCTTTCCATCGTGCGCCGCAGAACTGATTCGCACTCCTATCTTAGGATAATTTCATATAATTATTTTTATTTAACTTAACCGTCTACCATTCTAATATCGTTTATAAAATTATGATGGCTAGCGAAAACACACAGATGAAAAGAAACACTAATCACGATTTCAAAAAGGGTTTGACAGATAATATAAAACTTAACTAAACTTTTTTTTTTTTTTAATTGGATCATTTCACCCTTTTCACATCAATTTAATGTAAATCTATACGACAAATTTGCTCTACATTTGAAGCTTTATCTAACGTCGCGCGGATATCGATCACTCTTTCGGATGGCTCCGATAGCTTTTTAAATTACTTTTTATGGAATTGTTTGCAGCTACATATAAATGAGTTGCATATTTTGAATAATAATTTTTCTGAAAAATTATTAGAGAAGAAAAATGTTAGAAGAAGGTGGTTTCGACGTGTGCACTAATTCTCCTCAGGCCATCACACTTAGATACACACCGGTGATGGCGACCACCATGCTCAGAGGTGAGGGAGTAAATTTTTTAACTTTTCTACTAATGCAAACTCAATATGTTTTTGTTTCTGCAAGTTATATTCAAGGTAAATTTCTCTTGTAAGTGCTTGTATTAGCTAAACTTTTTTTTAATTGGATCATTTCACCCTTTTCACATCAATTTAATGTAAATCTATACGACAAATTTGCTCTACATTTGAAGCTTTATCTAACGTCGCGCGGATATCGATCACTCTTTCGGATGGCTCCGATAGCTTTTTAAATTACTTTTTATGGAATTGTTTGCAGCTACATATAAATGAGTTGCATATTTTGAATAATAATTTTTCTGAAAAATTATTAGAGAAGAAAAATGTTAGAAGAAGGTGGTTTCGACGTGTGCACTAATTCTCCTCAGGCCATCACACTTAGATACACACCGGTGATGGCGACCACCATGCTCAGAGGTGAGGGAGTAAATTTTTTAACTTTTCTACTAATGCACCACCTTCTTCTAACATTTTTCTTCTCTAATAATTTTTCAGAAAAATTATTATTCAAAATATGCAACTCATTTATATGTAGCTGCAAACAATTCCATAAAAAGTAATTTAAAAAGCTATCGGAGCCATCCGAAAGAGTGATCGATATCCGCGCGACGTTAGATAAAGCTTCAAATGTAGAGCAAATTTGTCGTATAGATTTACATTAAATTGATGTGAAAAGGGTGAAATGATCCAATTAAAAAAAAAGTTTAGCTAATACAAGCACTTACAAGAGAAATTTACCTTGAATATAACTTGCAGAAACAAAAACATATTGAGTTTGCATTAGTAGAAAAGTTAAAAAATTTACTCCCTCACCTCTGAGCATGGTGGTCGCCATCACCGGTGTGTATCTAAGTGTGATGGCCTGAGGAGAATTAGTGCACACGTCGAAACCACCTTCTTCTAACATTTTTCTTCTCTAATAATTTTTCAGAAAAATTATTATTCAAAATATGCAACTCATTTATATGTAGCTGCAAACAATTCCATAAAAAGTAATTTAAAAAGCTATCGGAGCCATCCGAAAGAGTGATCGATATCCGCGCGACGTTAGATAAAGCTTCAAATGTAGAGCAAATTTGTCGTATAGATTTACATTAAATTGATGTGAAAAGGGTGAAATGATCCAATTAAAAAAAAAAAGTTTAGCTAATACAAGCACTTACAAGAGAAATTTACCTTGAATATAACTTGCAGAAACAAAAACATATTGAGTTTGCATTAGTAGAAAAGTTAAAAAATTTACTCCCTCACCTCTGAGCATGGTGGTCGCCATCACCGGTGTGTATCTAAGTGTGATGGCCTGAGGAGAATTAGTGCACACGTCGAAACCACCTTCTTCTAACATTTTTCTTCTCTAATAATTTTTCAGAAAAATTATTATTCAAAATATGCAACTCATTTATATGTAGCTGCAAACAATTCCATAAAAAGTAATTTAAAAAGCTATCGGAGCCATCCGAAAGAGTGATCGATATCCGCGCGACGTTAGATAAAGCTTCAAATGTAGAGCAAATTTGTCGTATAGATTTACATTAAATTGATGTGAAAAGGGTGAAATGATCCAATTAAAAAAAAAAGTTTAGCTAATACAAGCACTTACAAGAGAAATTTACCTTGAATATAACTTGCAGAAACAAAAACATATTGAGTTTGCATTAGTAGAAAAGTTAAAAAATTTACTCCCTCACCTCTGAGCATGGTGGTCGCCATCACCGGTGTGTATCTAAGTGTGATGGCCTGAGGAGAATTAGTGCACACGTCGAAACCACCTTCTTCTAACATTTTTCTTCTCTAATAATTTTTCAGAAAAATTATTATTCAAAATATGCAACTCATTTATATGTAGCTGCAAACAATTCCATAAAAAGTAATTTAAAAAGCTATCGGAGCCATCCGAAAGAGTGATCGATATCCGCGCGACGTTAGATAAAGCTTCAAATGTAGAGCAAATTTGTCGTATAGATTTACATTAAATTGATGTGAAAAGGGTGAAATGATCCAATTAAAAAAAAGTTTAGCTAATACAAGCACTTACAAGAGAAATTTACCTTGAATATAACTTGCAGAAACAAAAACATATTGAGTTTGCATTAGTAGAAAAGTTAAAAAATTTACTCCCTCACCTCTGAGCATGGTGGTCGCCATCACCGGTGTGTATCTAAGTGTGATGGCCTGAGGAGAATTAGTGCACACGTCGAAACCACCTTCTTCTAACATTTTTCTTCTCTAATAATTTTTCAGAAAAATTATTATTCAAAATATGCAACTCATTTATATGTAGCTGCAAACAATTCCATAAAAAGTAATATAAAACTTAACTAAAACATGAAATGATGTAGCAAAAATCTGGTGTTAAAATTAATAATATATTTCTTGAACGAATGCCAATTTGAATATACCGTTTGGGCAATATAGCAGTTTCTTTTTAAATCACATGTTATTTTGACACTGACAGCTGTTTCCCGCTAAAAAATTATTTTGTTGAGTCAGTATTAACCTTCCGCGGAACGAAATTAATCGATTTACGCTCGAACAACGTTGGGAAATGTTGAAACCTTATTCCCAAAATGAGTGCGACTGATTTTTCTCAAAAAATCATCTTTTCTGATTAGGCACACTTTCATCTCGGCGGAAATATGAACAAGCAAAACTGCCGCATCTGGGGCTCGGAAAACCCACACCTGATTGTCGAGAAGCCAATGCATCCTCAGCGAGTGACAGTGTGATGTGAGTTCTGGAGTGGTGGCACCATTGGACCGTTTTTCTTTGAAAATGAGGCTGTAACTGCTGTTTCGGTCAACGGGGAGCGCTACAAAGGCATGATAACCGACTTTTTGTGGCCGGAGATTGAGGGTTTCGACTTGACTGACCTTTGGTTTCAACAGAATGGCGCGCTATGCTATATAGCTCATCAAACAATCAAACACCTGCCTTGGTGATGTCAATTGGCCGCTTCGAGACAGCGAGAAGTAGAAATGAAAGTTTAGCGAGTAACAACACAAGACAAGTATACAAAGTAGTTAAAAGCCTCAAATGTGATTATCAGCCGAAAACCACACTCTGTAGTGGTGACATTGGCAATATCGCTGATGAAACCAAGATTAAGGACAAATGGGCATCATATTTCAATAACCTTCTTAATCCTCTGCACAGCTCCAAAACATCGGAGTCTATCGATGTTTGCGGATAGCTTCCATTGGTCCCAATAACTCTGAATGAAGTTTATTCCATCTGGAAAAAAACTCGGCCTTGGCCCAAAAGAATAATACAGCGCTGGGCATCGATGAGATTTCTGTGGAGCTCATCAAATATGGTGGTATCAGCGTTAATAAAGCTATTCACAAAGTCATCCAGCACATTTGTCAACAAGAACATATTCCGAAAGAATGGAGCCAATCAATTATATTCCCTATCCACATAAAGGTGACAAGTTACAGTGCGAAAATTATAGAGGGATATTACTACTTTGTACGGAATACAAAATATTCTCAAAGATTTTAGAAAATAAAATCGGATCATACGCCAACAGTATTATTGGGGAGTATCAAGGTGGTTTTAGAGCAGATAGATCGACAATAGACCAATTGTTCACAGTCAAGCAGATACTTGAAAAATGCTGGGAGTTCAACCTAGACTTCTTGACTTTAAGCAAGCATACGACAGTATTGATCGTTACGTACTGTACCAAATAATGCTTTGCTTTGGCATCCCAGCTAAATTAGTCCGTCTTATCAAAATGACAATGACTTCGACGACCTCCCAAGTCCGCATCAATAACCAACTCACCAGTGCCTTTGACACAAATATCGGACTAAAGCAGGGAGATGGGCTGGCCTCATTGCTATTTAATTTGGCTGTAGAGTATGTCATAAGAAAGCTACATATCGATATGCGAGGTACATTACTATACAAGTCGAGCCAAGTGGTAGTCGATGCGGACGACATCAACATTTTGTCACGGTTACTAACAACCGCCGAAGAACTCTTCCTGAAACTCGACAGCAAACCAAAACCAGGAGGGCTACAAATCAATGAAAATGAAACAAAGCTCATGACGCAGTCGAGGAAAAATACCTCAAATACACAAACTCTCACACTCATTTTCTTCACATTTTCTGACGTAGTGACCTCACTTGATCGACCACTGCGGTGTTCATCTTGGCAGCTCGTACGACACCGATTAAACTAAGCTACCCAATATTTGACCATTGTAAACGAAGGAGCAGACTTCCCTAGAGTAGAATCTGACTCGACTTTGATATCGGTTGGACCTAGACCTTTCAAATGAAAGTATTGTATCACATAACGATGCCCGATTTCTTCCATATTTACAAATTCACTGAGAGCGTTCACTTTGGATGTCTGTTAAAAAAATAATAAAAAACGTACCGTTATGAATTTTTCACATTAAGTTGTTGAAAGGTGGTATTGTCAATCGCAGTAATTGTTTTTTTGAGACTACCTGCATTTATAAGTCAGGTCGAGTACTTTTGGGACTGCCCTCGTTGTAAAATTATAATTGAAGAATAGTACATATTATAGTAGGTATCAATACATTTTTTCGCTGTACTCAAGTTTGATGAAATTCGCAAAAAAACACGAAATTTATGAAGAGAATCCATAATTTATAATCTTATGTTAGTTTAAAAAGTTAGAAACACTTATCCTATACATTGAACAAACATTTAGGAAAAAATTTTTCATAGAGACAAAAGGATTAACTATGTTTCATATCAAAGCATACTTGAATATAATCTTTATATCTAAATTTCGATATGCTATATTTAATATTGGTGATATCCCTTGATAAAAAGGTCATTAAATTTTCACATAATCAACAACGTGTTAGCTATAGTATGCTATCTTAATTATTTAAAATCCACCCATATATTGAACAGTGGTGGAGATAAATGTTCGATAAAATCGGAAAAATAGACTTTTTTCCAACGATAAATTTTCTTTCCCATTGTTTAATTAACCTGTCCCTTGCATGGAACTTTACCTTAGGTAAATACAATAATTTGGCAAAAACAGTAGTTTCAATTAAAATTTCATAAAATGCTACTTTCTTATCATTGTTGCCTTGTGTTAGTAATAATAACTACAAAGCCCGTAAATGAATTAATACCAATATAATAGTAATATATTGTACTACAATATGTTGCCTTTCACATGTAACCTCAACAACTGCAATTCACCCATGTGTGGGTTCCTGGTGAGAAAAAATCCTTACCGAAATCGGGAAATTGAATTTTACCTAACTGGTTGCTTCCTTTGCTATTACCCAATTTAAATGTCCTTCAGAATGGGACCCAATGACAAAATGACGAATAATTAAATATACACTTACCAGAAAAAGTATCCGTGCAACATCAAAAGAAAGCAACATATTAGGAAATTCATGCTAAAGAAAGCTGCTACACAAATATTTAAGCAACAAAGTTTATTCATTAATGAAACTATTTTTTCTTTAAAGTTTTCATGTAGTATTCCCTTAAAAACTAGATTTTACAAAATAAAAACGAAAAAGCCTCTCTTAAACGAACCAGAAAAAGTATCCGTACATGACAATATTAATTTGAAATATACAAATATTTTATAACATATTAAGGCGTAATAACTTATCGGATCACCTTAAGTCGATCTGGCATGGAATAAGCCCAATTTGGCTGTGTCCTGCCTGATAATTTTGGCCCATTCATCGACGATGACGTTTTTCAGCATTTCCTTCGAGGTTATGCTGTGTTGATAGATCCTGCGCTCCAACAAGTCCCACAAATGCTCAATGAGATTAAGTTCTGGGGATTGGGGTGGCATACAAAGTTGATGTTTTGTGTTGTAGAGCAACCAAAGCTTCACATTGTGTGCTGTGTGCTTGGAATCATTGTTTTGCTGGAACCAGAAATCGTCACCAAGCCTCAACTGCTGGACGCTTTGCTTCAAATTCGCCTTCAAAATACCAACTCCTTCTGCCGCCATACACCCCCAGACCATCACACGACCTCCACCATGTTTCACAGTTGGTACGAAATTTTCTTTTTCGAGGGCGGTACTTCTCTTCCGCCATACTAACTTTCTTCCTTTAATGCCAAATATGCAAAATATGCTTTCGTCAGAGAAAAGGACCTGTTCCCAAAACTCTGGTGGTTTCTTTATATATTTTTTTGCGAATTCCACACGTTTCCTCCTGTTCACTTCCGAAATATATGGCTTCTCAAGTGCTATGCTTTAGCGATATCCATCTCTCTTTAATATTTTCCGTGTGGTATCTTCGTGGAGAGCCTTGCCAAAAGAACAATTTGGCAAGCAGTTACTCGAGAATTCTTTTTAACTGTGTAATGATTTTCCGTCTACGTCCGCTCGAACGAAATCGGAACCGACCTCTCATCGGTTCTAGACGTGAAGTCTGACTCGTGCCAACGAATGGTACCAACCGGTCAACCAGTCCGTGCACCCGTAATCCATTTCGCGGTGGCTGCTTATCAGCTAGCTAGTTCGGAGAGGATTTCGGTCGCAGGTCTTTAAAATGGACTACGCTCAAATTACATGTTTCAGCCACCATTAAGTGCTCGCTCAAACGCGTCAAAAATTCAAACATACGGAAAAGAAACCTACTTTTTATTTTTAACTTCCAGTCAACCAAAAAAACTAAATTCAATTTCACGTTCCCGAATTTCACCGACGCGGTACCGAAAAGTATTCTACGTTAAGTCAAACCCGAAGAAATCTACGCTAAGAAGTGGCAAAGCAAACGAAGGTACCGCGTACCGCACGCGGAGCGAAACCGGCCATCCGCAAATTTCTAGAACCCTACCCTCTTCACGGCATACTTACCATGCACTCTCCCTCCCGCTGAAAAAAAGGAAGGGCAGACTGGAAACATTGCCTTATGAATAATTATTTTTTTCTCAACGTATTGTAAATTTAATATAAAAGTACAAAATACGACTAAAAGAGATGATTTCGAAAATTTCTTAATTCGACTGCTTAATTTGCATTCATCCAAAAAATACTCATTATGCTAACGATTTTATTGTAGGACCGTGTTCATATGAACATAATTCTCCAATGACAATCAAGTGAGACTAAAATACCCGAAACTTGAACATTAATAACAAAATTTGCAATAGCATGTTACTTTAGATAATTTTTTTGAAATTGGCATGTCCAAAATTCGTTATGTGAAGATCTAAACCTAAATTTTAAATAAAGCCTTAAATAAAATTAATATTTAAAAAATCATTAGGTTAAAAATACCTATAGTTTGTATGTATTTATAATCTGTCTCCTTCGTACTCCCACACCAACTTTTTATCAGAATTTCGTTTACACTTCGTTAACTCTTACGTTACGTCTTACGTGCGTGAAAAGATTTTACATATTTTCATGTTTATTTACTTTTTTTTTGAATAAATATCTTAAAGGAGAATATTCTGCATGCAATTATTTTAAGACATTGTCTATAATATTTAAATTTTTATTTCATATGAGTATAAGAAAAGTTTAGATTGTATAGAACGGCAAAGTCGTTATAAAGAGAATAATTTTTTTGTTGGGCGCAACAAGTCCACTTCTAATATTTTCATTATTGCGTTGGAATTTTTTTGTGATAATTTTACTACTAGGGTGGAAAAGGCCACCCAAAGTGATTAAATGTGCAGCAACTTGTTTCAAAAATTGTTAGAAATATTTTGGTTATTATCGAAGAAAAAAAGTTATGAAGTCGAAAAAATTTACCATCAAGTGAGTTTATCTTTAGCGCATTGCAAAGCACACAATGAAAGCTGCATGAATTTACGTTTAATATTTTAAATTTGAATGTGCACTCTTATCTCTTCATTTTGGTCTTTTTGTATGGTTGTAAGCTTTTTAAGCTCTTAAATAAGTTATTTAAACGAATGACATTTAAATTAACACAAAGTAATACCATTGAACTAATAATATTTTAACTTAAACTTGACACAATCTTTCACAGAGTTTGCTAATTACACAAAGAAATTTCTTCCAGTTCTTTTCATATATGTACGAGGTCTGTTCAAAAAGCACCCGGAATTTTTAAATTTCGCGGGTCTAGAGAGTCCGATTGTGTTGGTATGTGTTGTCTTGCAACTCATTGTGAATATGGCATAATTTATCCAATTTTTAATTTTTAACATTAGAAACACACAGAAAACATAATAGCAAAAAAATTCTGATGTCGAGCGTGCACTTTCGACACTAGGAGACAAAGAACTAACTGCATCAAATAAGCTGTGAGCCATTCTATGCACGCGCTTTTGTTTTGTTCCCGCTAACGGGACATTTGAAACATTTTTCGGTGCTTTCTTGTATGCACCGAATTCCAGAAATATTCATTTTAAAAACTGTATCAACAGATTTGTAAAATTATATTTACTTACATCAGGACAATAGTTTTTTGATTTTTATTGAAATGCATGTAATAAGCTGTGAGCCACTGTATGTAGAAACAATGACTACCTTACTAATGTAATAAAATATGATTTTTCCAATAATTAAATCATATAATCGTCAATTCTCAATTCAATTCAAGGTGCTTTATTAAGTAAATCCATAACATTTTTTATAAAAACATAAAGCAAAGTTTCAAAAACATTATAAAATTAGAAAAACTTAATGGCCCACTTGGCACTCTAAATTTAAACAATATCGATACTAAAATTGATTCATAAAAACATTATGTGAAATTAATCAAATGAATATTATTAAATATGATTAATCAATTAGAAAAAGCGGAAAAAAACCAACCAACGCTATTTAAAAATTAAATATAATACGAAGAACACAAAACAGGAATCTTTTGACTTATATCTAATATGTTGTTACTTACGTCTAATAAAATTTACTCAAAAAACTGTAACTTATCCTACTATAATGCTTTTACAATACTCCTAATCTACAAAGTAAACCTTATCTCTTAGCCTAATATAACGAACATCACAATATACCCATTCTAAATCCTATAAGCTGATTTTAAATAACACAATCAAATAACAATTAAATGTAGCAATAATGAGCTAAAAATAAAAAGAAAACAAATACAAACAAGACACGCGAACACGAATAATTTAGTCATTGTCATTCAGCCACCAATACCGTGCCAGCTCCGTCCCAGCTCGATCAACCTCAACAAATCTCGCAAATGAGTATCGCCATTGTACGTCGTGGTCTCGCGAGCTCAAATTCGGAGGATATTCTATCTTCTTATCGGTGGCTCGTCTATATATATGATATATAATCGGGACTCCATCAGAATCAATAACATATCAATTCATGTCCAAATACACGAATGCTTCTGGAGGAATGAAGCCAGTATCGAGACAAGTCTCAATGTACCCGTCTGTAGGGTGGAACGGCTGTGAAATCCAGGGGTTTTCACTCACAGTTACAGATCTTGCGATATGATTTCGAATGAGTTTCAAAATGAATATATCGACTCTTGTCACTTTAGCAGTATGATAGATTCTTCTGTTAGATATATAATGTTTCCAATCCGTCTCAGGTTTTCTGTACAGACCAGTACATGCACGAAGACATTTCCTTACGAAAACTCTTAACTTTTCCATTGTACTAGCACTCAAGTTGTACCAGATTTGGCATCCGTATGTCAAAACTGGTCTAACTAGGGTCTTGTAACAGATAATTTTGACCTTTCGGTCAATGTATCTGGAATGAAAGAGTCTTCGAAGGGACATGACTACCTTTTGCGCCTTACTGAGCATGATTTTAACATGTTCGTTATAATACAGATACTGATCGAGATAAACACCGAGGTATCGAACGCAGGATTTATGTGGAATCTGTTCTGTACTATCTTCACCAGCCATAATGTGGAAATTTTTCCAATTACGTTTCAGGTCTTGACTGGCCAACTGCAATGTTGTCCGAAATAAAATTGTTTCGCACTTTTGCGCATTGATTTTCATTCGCCAAATGTCTGTGTAGAGCTGCACGTCATTAAACATTTTTTGTAGATTGCTCTGAACTACTGTGGCTTTCCGATCTGCCGTATAAATGATAAGATCATCAGCAAACGCTACCAATGATCGCGCTGGCGATATGTTGAAATCAAAGCCTTTCAATAGCTTGCGAATGAATATCGAGAAAAGTAGAGGCGCAGTAACTGTTCCCTGCTGTAGACCATTCAAGACCTTGAAATCGCGCATTGTTGTCGAATTTCCATCAGTTACAAGAAATGATTTCCCGTACAACATATTACACATCATGGCGACAAGGTGTCTGGGGAACTTGTCCTGTAGGAGTTTAAAAATCAGTCCATCTAACCAAACCGTATCGAAGGCTTTCTCCATGTCAATGAGACACGCTCCAACACATTCTCTTATATTTAGTTTCCAACAGATGTCTGAGGTTACTTTCGTTATCGCGTGTGTAGTCGAATGCCTGGCACGGAAACCAAATTGGCAATTCGGCATCAACTCATACTTTCCAACGTGGGCGTTTAATGCATCGTTCAGTATCACTTCAAAAACCTTGCTGATGTTAGGCAACAAGCTGATCGGGCGATAGCTTTTAGGGCACGAAGATTCTTTTCCTTTCTTCAAGATCGGAAATACCTTGGCCTTCTTCCACTGATTTGGAAAATATGAATTGTTCAACATATTGTTGAACAATATACAATCGTCTCTAATAGCAACCTCCGGCAAATGTCGAAGTACTATGTTCGGAACACCATCTATACCACAAGATTTCTTGTTGTTTATTCTAAGAAATATGACCCACAAGCGATCATAGCTGACAAAATAATCAACAAGATTCGAGCTCGGTATGAGGTCGGACGTCAATGTTTCATTAAAATGAAGAACGGATTCGCCGTTCAGGCTAGATTTGAAGTCGGAAACTTTTGCTTCAACGACTTCTGAAAGGACTTGATTCCCTCTCTCAGGGTTTGGAAGATGGACTGATTCAAAATGAGTTCCAATCAGAGCAAGTTTCTGTAACCCATCACATATGATCCTGTTTCTATTTGTATCCGGAGTCGTAATGTTGAGTTCGATACCAGCCCTATCAAGAAGATTTATCTGATCACTAGCAACTTTAAGATTCGATACCTTCACTCGAGACCTCTTGCGAAATATAGCATTCACTTTCGTGAAAACGCCACCTGGGTCCTGTGAGCTAATACCCCTCAGTTTCTCCGCCCATTGGTTGCTGACCTCACTCCTGAAGTGTGAACGGATTAAGTTCCGAACATTCTTCAGGTGTAATTTCCACAGAGCCAATGTGGGATGGTTGTAGTCCAAAAATCGCCGATAAATATTGTTGACGCGCGTGAGAAGAAGGCTTTTCAATCTTTTCAACCTTGCGATGGTTGGTGTTTCATATCCTTCCATATTGTTTCGAAGTTTAATCTTGGGAACTACTTTCTCCATCGTTTCTAATGTCAGCTTCTCTAACTTCGACAAATAGATATCTATTTCATCGTTAGTTAGATTCCTGTCATTAGGAACCATTGAGCAAGAGTTGCCATCATCAGAAGGTGGACATTCCTTCTGGTACTCCTGATCAAACTTTCTTTGAAGCCTTTCCCAATTGGTTTTTTTGAAATTCAATCGATGGTTTTCATGTTGAACTGGAATGAGAAAGGCATCATCTCTTTGATGATTGATTTCCATCACGATTGCGTAATGATCGCTATCGTAAGGAAGCACCTGCAGTTTCCGTTGAGGATTATTAAAGTTGAATTTAAATCTTGCGTCAGCAATGCAAAGATCCAAATATGAATTTATCCTAGGGTATGTTGGAAACTCCGACCCATATAGTTTGCACTTGTATTCAATCTGGTTCTCTGTTATCCACGATTTTAGGAGTACTCCTCTTGGATTATTGGTGGCGTTCAGCCATGAAGTATGCCGGGCATTAAGATCTCCAGCAAGAACATAATAACTATGCAGCCTGTTCAATTCGAGTATTTGAAACAAGGAATCGAGTTCCTCCTTGAACTTGAGCACGTTTCCACTAGCTGCATAGGCAGAGATAACAAAGAGGTTATCCCCGCCTTGCAGTGAGATTTTGATAACGGACACTTCAAGACATTCAAAGCTTTTGGATTCGACTTTATCAATAGTTTGGAAACAATAGGGTCTCCTAACCAATATCCCTGTGCCACCTCCCCCATCACAATTTACCCTATCGTTTCTTACGAATTCAAAATCCTCGAATGTCATGGAGTACCATGAATTGAGGTGGGTTTCAGTGAGAAGCAAGATGTCAGGCTTTTGCTTGACAAGGAAATCTAGCAGATAGTCACGTCGATGTATAGCAACAATCGAGTTGACGTTGATCGAGATGAGACGAAGTCCATCCACGGAAATGTGGCTGATTGACAAATTATTTCGAGACATTTAAATTAAGACGCTGAAAAATTAGATTAATCCTCGCGTCCTGCTTGTCCATTCTGCCAGACAATGAATCAAGCTGTTGAGTAATTTTTATAAGCAGCTCATTATTGCTACTTACACTATTAATACTAGGCTCTACTGGTCCTCTCGAGGTGAGTGCAAATGATACCCCGGGCTTGACGGGATTTGGAGCTATACTGTGGCGTTTTACTTGATTTTGCTGCGGTATAATTTTATTTTTTGCATCTTGATATCGGGGGCATCCTCGATATGATGCTGGATGACCAAATGTACGGCAGTTGACGCAATATAATTTTTCTTTGGGCTCCGTCTGAGCCAATTTGCACTCACCAGGAGCATGCACTTCATTGCACTTCACACATCTGTAGTGCATGGCGCAATTGGCGGCCGAATGGCCAAATCGTTGACACCGGTAACACTGGTTGACCTCTTGTTTCTGTAATCGCTCCCACCTCACAACTCTATAATTCAAGTACCTTATCTGTTGAACAGTACTTGGGCTGCTAGTATTTGTGATTTGTACCAAATAAAAAGGTAACTCTTTATTCTTAATGGCTGATCTTCTTGTTACGAAATTTTTCACCGAAACGAACCCTACATTTGGTGCAGTTTTGCTTTAGTTGCTTGAAAATCAACCAGTGATTGTGTTTTGATGGTGTTTTTTTCTGAGTTTACTCTCTTGATCTCGAAATTTTCAATTTTTCGTTCGGCCGCCAACAGCTGAACCATGTCGCTACCACGTTGTCCAAAAACGTTTATTGGTGGGACTTTGTCCTTCTTCTTACTAACATTAATTTGGCCCTGAGAGCCAGCAGAACCACTAGTTGGTTTTTTTCCAAGATTTTTTTGTTTTAAATTTTTTATGAAATTTATATTATTATTATTATTTAATCGTATACCTTCTGATGTGGATGGTTCCGTTTCGTTTCTTAAGTTCGTCTGTGATGTCTCTGCTTCCAATTCCATGGATTCGCCTAGGTCCTTAAGAGCCGCATAATAGTTTCGGCTTTCGTTTGTGCCATCTGCACTTAGAATGTCTTCGGTTTTATCAAAGCTTTTCTTCAAAATATTTACTTTCTTTTTTGTCTCCTCTTGCTTCTTCTCTTTTCTTTCTAACGTACTTATTAATCCTTTCATTGTTTCTTCCATTGAGTATATTCTCTGCTTAAGTTCATCATTTTCACGTCTGATTTGTTCTATCTCAGCGCTGGGCTCCATTATTTGCAGCTTTCGTTGCGATTCGTCGGATTTTGCGCTGATGATTCGCCTCTTTAAAGTTTTATCTATCGTCAATTTCACACCGTCACTCTCCCCGGGGCCCCCCAACGGAGGGAAGCCGTCGGGCTCCTCCATACAGCAGTCCCGAGTTGTCTTTGGTTTGTTGCCTTTTCTTGATTTATTGGTATGGTTGGTCGATGCCTTCGACGATTAATTCTTCCCCAATAAAATCAAAACTTGATTTTGACTGACTCGTAAAAAATTATTTCAATATTTTGAAACTGACTTTTGTGAAAAATTAATTAATTTTTAAAATTAATGACAGGAGCGATTAAAAACACGTCTACACGCAACGAGTGCTAGACGTAGAATTATCATATAATCGTCAAAATATTAACTCTGTTGTTCATAGAACTACGAGTACCCGCTTTATCCGTGCAATGTTTTATCTTGTGCATTTCCCCTATTTTTAAAAATAACTCATTTTTTATTCTATATATATAATATATATATTTTTAAATTTCGCGGGTCTAGAGAGTCCGATTGTGTTGGTTACATGCCCCTAAAGTAAGATAAAATTTTCAGCCATATTCACTGTTTACTTTGTCTGTGGTAGTCGCTAAGGTTCGACGTGTTTTTATGAGCTCGGCGATTTTTGCTGAATTTTAACCAAAAAAACAATCGCATGAACATCGCTCCGCAGCTGTTAAATGACGTCAACGACGATCCAAGTTTGCTTGAAAGGGTCATAACTGGTGATGAAACATGGGTGTACGGTTATAATGTCGAAACCAAAGCACAATCGTCCACCTGGAAGCATTCAACGTCACCAAGAGCGAAAAAAGCACGTCAAGTTCGATCAAATGTCAAGGTTTTGCTTACTGTTTTCTTCGATTATAATGGCATAGTGTATCAAGAGTTCTTACCACAAGGTCGTACGGTTAATAAGGAGTATTACCTTGAAGTTATGCGACATTTGCGTGAAGCAATCCGAAAAAAACGCCCCAATTTATGGAAAAAGAATTCATGGCCTTTGCACCACGATAACGCACCTGCTCACTCGTCGTTGCTTGATCGTAATTTTTTGGCCAAAAACAATACCGTAGTCATGCCCCAACCTCCATATTCACCAGATATGGCTCCGTGTGACTTTTTCCTGTCCCCAAAGTTGAAGAGACCCATGAAAGGTCGGCGTTTTTCTCGATTGAAGAAATAAAGGCCGAATCGCTGAGAGTGCTCAAGGACATACCAAAAAGTGAATATCAAAAGTGCTTCGAAGATTGGAAAAAACGCTGGCATAAGTGTATTATATCTCGGGGGGACTACTTTGAAGGGGACCACATTGATGTAGACGAATAAAATATTTTTTTGAAAAAAACGAAAATTCCGGGTGCTTTTTGAACAGACCTCGTGTATATAGATACTTCCCTACTTTCGTGTTTGAGTATTTAATTTATTTCAAATACAATTCGTTTTACCATTGTGATAATAATAACTATTCAAGCATCGTCTTTAACTTCCATAAGATAAAACATCCAGTCGGTATCAGCCCATGGTAAGGTGAACGCTTAATAAGTTTTTGTTGTTTGTATCCCTTTGTCGAGGAACGGGTGTTTCTCGAGACAATAGTTAGGCCGGCTTTAAACTTACACAATTATTTAATATTTGAACAGAGCTTTCTACAATATGTGAATGCTACAACCAAAATGAAAGGACATGACACAGCTAAATTAAATAGGTAACCACAGATAAGCTATCAGAAGCCTTAACTAATATCTCAAATAAATTGCCGAAGTAAATTTATCTGCGGTTTTTAAAGAGATTCTTCATTGTGACCGCGTGAACGTATGTACATTTACTTTAGCATGCAGCTCGAATCCCCAACATCCCTCAGCAAACAAACTCATGTTGTAATTTAGGTCTAATTTAAAATTTACCTGATTCCAATCCCTTCCTTGCCGACGCCTCCGCACTCATGTTCCCCTCACATGAATACCAGCTGTTTTGATCCGGGTAATAGTGACCCTCCCTGTCATTTGTTAGAAACAGATGCAAAATAACTGATCGTCCCGTAAAGTTGTTGCTAGTTTTCAATTTCCACAATTAATAAGTGAAGAAATTTCTTTTTTACTAGAAATCATCCGTAGTAAGACTAAACATCCCTGGTTCAAACAAGTTATCGCAAGATTTCAAGGTGCGCTTTACTTTTTTGTCACTTTGTAAAGATACTGTTCATTCAACAGCTAATCAACTCTGTCTTGCCATTTGATGTGATTGTTATGCAGTTTCAAAACACTTTTCCTCGAATCCTCTCATAATACCACGGCACAAGGAAGTGAAGCACAAATTCAGCCGTAGATAAAAGACGTTGTTCCTTTATATTTGATTTTTGATATTTGTATTCACTTCATAATTAAACCAAATGAGTGTAGATCTTATATTCATAAAAAACTGTTATCGAAAAAAAATTACACCATACTATTTGAAATTAAAGGACTTGTCACGAGAAGCCCAAAATTACTTCTTTAACTTTCCACTGGCGGCCGAATCTTCCCGCGCTCGCCATGTGGCTGTCAAATCGACTTTCTCTCATCCCACGACAAAAACTGACGTGGGATGGGAAGTCGTCACAACTGACGTGAAGTGAGAAGCCATATGGTAGCAGTTGGTGTGTGTATTGATCGCCAGTGGCGTAGGGTCGATTCATTACAACTGCCTGCAAAACGTTTCTTTTTCGCGTTCAGTCATTATGGAGGGTCAACCACAACGAGGCTTTGACATAATCGAACCAGTTGCATTAAATGTTTTCACCACATACTCGGCAGAAGAAGGAGCTCTGCCTACTATTTGACCGATTTCACGGTAAGTTTTCTCTTCACTCTTAAGTTTCATAGTTTTCCTCTCCTCAGCACTGATTTCGCTAATTTTGGGCGGTGGTGCACAAAAAATTCAAAAAAACTGCAATCATTTTTAAACCTGTCACAACTTAAAGTAGAACTATTATCGGACCTAAAAACATTAATATGCATCTGCATATGTCATCCCGTAACACGGGAAATCCCCCGGTTTGTTCTGTATGGATACTTTTTCTGGTCTATTGTGTTGCCATAAGTTGATTTTGTTTGATTTTCAAGTCTTTTTAAATAGTTAGTATTATGAAACATACTGGGAATCATGCAAAAGTGTAGATTTTATGATATAAAAGAAAGCATTCAAATTAAGTGGACATATCCTATTTAATACAACGATAACTTTGTTATCTTGCATGTACGGATACTTTTTCTGACAAGTGTATGTTCGAAACGGATAATCTATCTTCTTTTGAAAGTTGGTTAAAGATCTTATGTTACATTCTTATTTGAATAAAAAAACACATAAAAAATATTTCTAGAAAACGTATGTCTTCAAGTGGCACATTTTCAACTTATCAATACCCCTATGGGCCACAGCTTTGTCACCGCTCTTGATCTTGAACACTTTCATCAAGACCTTTCATTTGATAATCATATTGGCTACTTAAGACAACATTTAAGGGTAACTTCCATAATATTGCATGTTTATAACTTAGCAGATTCTGAGAAAAAATTGATGATCGAAAGAACGGACGGACAAGGACGCCATTTTAGTAAAGCTTTGTAGTTTATTGCTCAAAACTCTAAAAAGATATCTTTATTTAATAATTACACAAATCAAATTACCTTGATCCAATGTAAGAAAATGTACCACGTTTGATTAATAAGTTCCTGCGATTAGAATATCAAAAATTGCTGCACTATTTTTTTCTTTCATTCATCTTTTTCTACTAAAATATATTCCGAAACCCATTGCTATATTTTTGAACATTAAATTTACTTGTATTTATATTTCCAATGTCCTTCCTATGTATTTATTGGCATCACACATGCTCATTTGGCATACCCATGTTGATTAATTTGCTCCTTACTTTATAATTTCGCAATGAAATAATGAGTTATATCTCCAATAGATCCACATGTTTGTGATTGGACCAAACCGTTTCATGTAGCAAGCAAATGCAGCAATCTAGCCCCCTCAGCTAGAATCTAGCGGTTCGGAATGGATGTGCTTGGGTGCACACTCTATGAAGATTATCCCAAGTTCAAGCTATGGTTGAGCTGTCGCGAATCATACTCAGTCACAGCTAAACTCGTCTCTCCGCCTTCTTAAAATTATAGTCCAACTGGATTTCTATTGGACAAAAGATTGGGCTGTCCATTAGAAAATTATTCTAGTCTAACATCTAGGCTGGGGACAAATTCATCACAATTGCAATTCAGTTGAGTTAATGAGGAAGACGCTAATGTACATGCTTGTAATGTAATTAGATTTTCATGTTTGAGCGAGTTGTCTGGGTTAAATAATTTGAAAAAAAAGGAAATTTTCCTTTCATATGCAATATTGAATCTATCATCAATTTTTTTCCTTTCTCGGTCAGTATCGACCTTAGTTTGTATTATATTTAGAGGAAACAGTGTATTATATTTAGAGGAAACAGTGAAGATTGAATGCTTAACAATGCTGCACTCTTCTTAGGTCTCATAATAAGGCATTTAATCCTTAACTTCCTTGGTACAACAAATATGCCACATAGCATTCTAAAGATAGCAACCGTAAATCTCCCGGTCAACTTTCTAAATTTTTCTGCGAAGTTTTTCTTTCGCTATGAGACTTTCATTTTTCATCCATTTCATTTGGATAGCGATGTCATTCAACTAGCGTGGATGAAAAGTAATTTTCTACCAGCTATCGACGACATCAATAGTGACCAGGTGTACAATAAAAGAATTCCACGAACAGCAAATGTATTCGTTTCTCATTTATTATCTCAGGGCGCGGGAATATTGTTCCTTCCGTAAATTATTGGTTGTGTTGACGAAAATCTGAGAGCTAGGAACAAAAAGCCGGAACTACCGTCCAAAGACTATATCGACGCTTGCAAGCGCGATATAGAGGCACTTTTCCATTGGAGCGTATATTACAAAAGAGTTGATTTTTCATTTGAGATTGCGTTCGTGGTGGGCCTTCGAGTCGACAACAATAGACCAATGCTGACGACTATCGAATGGAACAAGTCCAATAAGAAAAACAATGACAACAACGACAGCCCAAGCAGAGCACTACTATATTTCATCACTGGCTGCAAGAATAAAATCGGACCAAGATCGAAGCACTAGCGCTGATTAAGCGATTGACAATAAGCCGGATATGAGGAAGTAATATTCCGCCAGACTTTGACAAACCTCCTCGCGCATTGCCTGCTTGTTCCGCAAGGTGCCCTGCTTTATGTCTGCTCTGGTCCTCTCCTTGTCTCCATGGCCGTTTGCGCGAATATGTCAGATAAGAGTATCTATTGCGTGCACGAAATATTGTTGTAGAATATTGGAATTTACTTTTTAATGAGCCATCCCGAGGAGAAGAAAGGGGGAAGAGATCGCCCAGTGGACGGAATCATAGTAAGCAGCACTCGTTTGTTATTAGAAAATCGCTGGGGTATGACGATAGGAAGACGGGAGACACGTAAGGGATGGACAAAAAAATGTTTCCGAAACTAATATTCTTTGGATGGATCTGACAATTGCAGGAAGCTCTGTGAAAGTACTTGGCAGCAAGGCATTATTACAGAATAAGACTCATAGAATGCATTCAGAGGAACGTAAATCTGGCTAAATGGCAATGTCTATTGTTTTTTCTTCCCTTAATTAATGACCACATTCCTCAACTATTGATAAAATATGGAAAAGATTTCATCTTATGGGCATGAGACAAGCGCCTGCTTTGGTCGTTTCTAACAGCTCCCCTATTCATACTCATAATCCCACCGCGCTAATAGTTGCAATAAAAAGTGTCGAATCTAGTAGTTCCATTGTTCGCTGAGGTATTTTGGGTAGTTCGGATGAGAAGAGAGTCTGCGACTGGGATTGGCGTAGCTCGCGGTTTTTGCAGACAAGGCGTCCCATTTGCGGGCTACTGACTCGAACAGCGACCTGCTACTTGACGCGGTTGCGACCATTTACTTAACTTCCGTTTCAAATTTATTCAATGGAAGTTTCTTTTTTGCCGGACATTCTCTAGATTGCTTCATGTTAAGTGCAAAGTGTATATGCCAGTGAGGAGGGTGACGGTGGACGGCGCGGACTTTTGATTGAACCTAACTATCATCATCGTAGTTACAGCGTTTCGTAAGTGTTTCATATGTGATTGCTTCCACCGTGCGCTTTTTCATACATGTCATATCCGTGAAGTGTGCTATGCCGTGGTGATCATAGGTGTGCGATCTTATATCTTTTGAACTGTGCTTCCGGTTTTCCGGTGTACACAGGCATGTTTACGAAAATTCAAATGAAGCTATAAAAATTAAGCATGGGATGTAATAGATGTTTTGCGATGGAGCGTGCAGCAACTGGAGCATTATGGCACGAAGAAAATATACAGAGAAAATTAACTAAAATTGCTTTAGATGAGCTTTGTGCGGAAAGATTTTTATAGGTTGATGAAGATGAAAATTAGATGGATTAGGCGAGCATTGAATGTTGTTACGTAGTGATTGGACTTCCGTTCATTTGTTATTGTCATTTATTCACGATTATTTTGTTGTTGGAGAAGTAAGAATAGATTTGTATTTTTTTCCGTTTATCGAAAATGTAATTTCTTATGAATGAATGACTTCATATGGTTGGATGAACAAACGATAGCTATTAGAGCCATTAAAATCACAATTAATTTTAATCCGCTGCTGCAGCTTAACTCTTATTTCTTGTGAACGTATATAAGAACCAGCTTTTATCAGGAAAAAACAAAAAATTGCAATAGTAGAAAAGAATTTTCAAAAGTCAACCAAAAACCAAAGTGAGTTTTGTAATAACAATTTTTTTTTCATGCAAAAGTACCATCTAGTGGCTATAAAGCAATATCAGCACAACATTGGAAAATATGGACTTTATCACTAACCGTTTTAACGAGATAAACATGTTGGACAAACAGCAGTATGTAACTCTCAGAAAGGTTTCATACTTAAGCCATAATATGCTAACATCAATAATAATGAGCTCTAGAATCTTCAAATAATTACTCGGCCTAAAGTAATAACAATTATGACCTCATTTTAGGTATTATTAATTTTAACAGAATAAGATCTTGGATATGTTAACATTATTCAGCTTATGTAAAAATTTTCAGAAAATCCGATCAAAACTGTAGTGTTAGGTTCGATAAGAAGCCCATATACTTAGTAAAACAACCTTATATTATTGCAATCGCCAAAAATTATTACCTCCGTATGTATGGTTCAATGTTTTTGAAATTTATTTCATTTTATGTAAAAGGACCCCTACAATTTAACTGTGGGAAATGTGATGTCTACATGGTATTATTTACAAAATTGAGTGAACGTCAACTATATCTAAATATTTTTGGATGCACTCATAAACAGCTATTTCTATGAATTTTTCAGATTTCCCAAATCACAGGTGTCATGAGTGGAATTCAAATTTTTCATTTCCTGCACCGCTCCATGCTCATAGGTACTGTCATTTTTAGAATGACCGTTTATTTGATATACCCTACATGACAACCTTTGGGAAAGCCATACCCAACCATTAACCTTTAGCTAGTCGCGCTAAAATACTTTCACTATTAGTCGCGTGGGGTCCAATTGACCCCAGAGTTGAAATTGGAAAAAGAATTAAATTAAATAAGTAAACATATTTATTTTCTATACAAACTTCAAGAACCATATCAGAAATAGAAAAATTATCAACATACAACAAAATATATACCTCATTATCAGTACTTAAAATTATGTTCACTTTTTTGCTCATAAATCACTAAGTTTTTTTCAGATGTTCATTACACATAAATAGATTGCATATATCGCATTTAGTTTTAGTTTTTCTATCATTAGACCTCTGACGTACATAACAACGGCCTTTGGAATTACTTAAATGCCCTTCGGAAGGTGAAGATTCCGAGTCAATTTGCAGTCTTTTTTAGGGTTTTGTACTAAAATACAAAACCCTATTGCAATCACGACCTGTGTCCGTCTGTCCGTCCGTCCGTCCGTCTGTATGTCACAGCACTTCTTCTCCGAAACTATAGAGGCTACAGCCATGAAACTTTGTGGAAAGGTCAGAAGTGGTGACCTCTTGAAAGTTCAAGGGTGAAAAAATTTTTCAAAGGGGTTTAAGGGGGGTCTCCCCATATAGGGAGTTGACACCTAAAAAAAAATTTTTCACCATTGGTAGTCGAGTAGGGTGTCATTGGAAAGGTCTCAATGAGATCTTTCCAAAACAGGTCTTAAAATTGCCTTATGAGTGCCGAGGGGGGCAGGGGAAGGGGAAATCTACGAACTTTTCGCGTACCCCCCCCCCCCCTCGCGATTGGACACCTTCCATCCGAAAAATCTGAAAAAAATCATGAATGTAGGCCTTAATGAGTACAACAACAACAAATACATGAGAAGTTGAAATTCACTCAACTTTGTTAGTAATAGTATGATTTATCGATTTTCTGTTTTCTTGAATAAAATCTAAATGGTACCCTTAAATTCAATAAAATTTAGCAAAAAGATGACTATTCTTAAGATTGATCTTTTCTGAAAGTTTCATAAAGATCGAATAGTATTTGACGAAGTTATAGCGATTTGAATTTTCCCGTATTACTATGGAAACATATGGCTATGGAGCCATATGCGCTTTTTACCGACTTAGACACTACAGCTTTGCTAGGATTTGCATGAAAATTTCAGGAATGATAGATATCATGAGGCTGACTACATACAATTGAAACAAGTCGAAGAGGCAGGAGAGAGCTCCTAGCAAAAGGGCTTTGTAGCCATTCTAGGATTCGAAAAAATAGGCCATGAATCGATGCTTACAGTACAAAGGAGTGGCCCCTGAAAAAAATTTCATGAAAGGTAGCCGATATGAGTATCAAATGAAAGTTCTCTATGAGAGCTTTTCAAAACAGTTCATAAACTGACAGTTTTTGCTTCAGTGGGGGCACAGAGAGGGGGGGAAATACATGAAAAATGTGTTTTCTCCCTCGCGAATGGACACCCGTGATCTAAAAAAATCTGAAAAAATTATCAAGCGAAATATTTATGGGTATAATTTTAACAAATACCTCAGAATTAAAAAATTCTTTCAACTTAGTTAATAATAGTATTATCCTCGAACATGACGTGTTCCTTAATTTTATTCGTTGCTGGTTACGGCATTTTGTAAGTTGAGTACAAAACCCTTCTGACATGAGCATAGGTCTGTCTACCCAACTTGTTTTAAGTCTGTGGTAGAGTGAGAATCTGAGCTCTTTTGGTTTTCAAATTTAGTAGAAGTTCTGCGGATGTTTTTGTTTTTTGAGAAATTCTCTCCTAGTAATTCTACTGTTATTATTCGTATTACAAATAACATACGCGTTTATTGCTGCTACATTGGCCACCTGGAGTACTTATAAAACCATTCAGCTCAAGAAGAAGGAAGCCCTTTCGTGCACCGAGAAGACCGCAACCTACAAACTAGTATAAGATTTCATGACTATAGCTTAAATTCTAATATTTCAGTATATTACCAAAATGTAAGAGGGTTATATAAGGACCAAGCTTGATAAGCACTTTTTATCGTAACAACTCAGCGAAGATATATTTATATGTCTTACGGAATCTTGGTTAAATAGTAACATCTTATACTCGAAAATTTCCCTTGATTTTGATATATACCGTTGTGATCGGGACTTGGCCTCTGCAAATAAAGTAGATGGAAGTGGTGTTCTTGCAGCTGTTAGTAATACAGTACGATTTTTGCTTTTCCCGTGTTGTGGATTGTGTGGTTGTCAAGATCTTCCTTCCTAACAATACATCTTCCTCACTCTACATACCTAGTAACTCTCCTTTGTATGTGTATGAGACATTCTTTGACGAGTTTTCCTCTAATGTCTTATTTTCAATTCTAGTATGCGGTGATTTTAATTTGAGAACAGTGCAATGGTCGAGGAACGTTCCTTTCTCTGTTTCATCAACCGATGCATCTTCTTTATCCCTCTCCTCGTTTCTATCACTCTGTTCACTATCGCAATTCAATAAAATCCCGAATGCTAATGGTCGGGTACTTGACCTTGTTCTTTCTAACTTTCCCCTTAAGTGTCCATCTGTTTCCACTGCATTAAATCCTCTAGTGGGTATAGATAGTCATCACTCGCCATTATCGCTCGATCTCTCCATTGCACCTTTGTCAAGTCGTACTTTTGCTTCTTCTCCAAAATTCAACATCTTCAAAGCAAACTACGTAGCTCTAGCCTCCGAACTGAGCTTGGTTGACTGGCAGGAGTTTTTTGATAACTTGGAGTGTAAGGAAGCTCTGAGTAAGTTTTATAATTACCTCTATGAGTTGATTAAACACTTCACACCTTTACAAGCTCTTCGCAAAGTAAAGAAGAAACCATGGCTAACTAAACAAGTACTTTGTGCCTTGAATGCTAAAAGTAAGTCACACCGCCGTTTCAAGCGTTGTGGTACTGAAGAATCCAGAGCCCCCAAAAAAAGAACTAAGGACTGCAATGAAAAACTACTTCAGTGGCTTGGAGAGTTCCCTCATGGCAATAATGCGAAACCATTCTGATCATACATTAAATCCTTCAAGTCCTCCTCTTCTGTCCCTCCTTCAGTCCGCTGGAATAATATAGTTAGCTCTTCTCCACAGGATATTTCCGACTTGTTCTCTCAGTTCTTTTCGTCAGCTTTTATTCCTTCTTCTCATGTCTCCGATCCCGTTAATACTCCCGTACTTCACTCCATTGACATTTCTTCACTTTTCACTGACCATATTGAAGCTAAATCCCTCAATAATTCACTTAATCCTAATATATCACCTGATCCTGATGGCTTACCCATTATTTTCGTCAAGTCTTTATCGTCTTCACTTTGCATCCCTTTGGCTTTTCTCTTCAACCTCAGTCTAAAGACTGGTATTTTCCCTACTTATTGGAAAAGAGCAAACGTTGTTCCTATTCTTAAAAGTGGTGATCCTTCTTCTGTGTCCAATTATCGTCCTATTTCCTTGATCTCCTGTTTCCCAAAATTACTCGAGCGTCTGTTACATATCCGGCTTTCAGTTCCATTGACCCCTATCTTGTCGAAGGAACAACATGGGTTTCTCAAAGGTCGCTCTACGACCACAAATTTAATTGAATTCACCGATTTCATTAATAAGGCCCTAGACAATCGATTGCAGGTTGATGTCATCCTCACTGACTTCTCGAAGGCATTTGACACGGTCAACCATCAACTTCTCTGCTACAAACTGAAAACCCTCTCTTATCATGGATGGAGTCCTGCCTATCTTCTCGTATATGTTGTGTTAGTTACTGTGGACTACCTCTATTCCATTCTATCCATCCTCTGGCGTTCCTCAAGGTTCCATTTTAGGTCCCCTCCTATTCCTATTGTTTATAAATGATTTTCCTTCGGTTATCGCCTCCAATTGCCTACTGATTTTAAGGTCTTTCGAGCTATCAGGTCTGTACAAGATTGTCAATACCTTCAGATGGACCTGATTGCACTAAGTAACTGGTGTTCGTCTAACTACATCTGATTTAATGTTACCAAAAGCTATAAGATGACTTTTAATCTAAATCTTTCTCCGCTGACTTTCACCTATATGTTGAATGAAGTCCCACTCGCCGCTGTGAGCTCTGCTAAGAATCTTGGCGTTAGTTTTGATCCTAAGCTCAATTTTGATGCACACATTCTAATCGTGACTACTAGGGCTTTGAAAATATTGGGACTTATTTTCAGGCATGCTCTTAAATTAAACAATATATCTACCCCCGTCCAATTGTTTATCTGTCTTGTCCGTCCTATCCTCGAATATTGCTCTGTGGTTTGGTCTCCCCGACACTCCTACCTCATTAACTCGTTAGAGCATGTCCAGCGTAAATTTACTCGTGTCTTGTTTTACAAATTCAAAGTCCCATATCAACCCTATGACTGTCGTTTATCCTTCTTACGTTTGCCTACTCTGTCGTCCCGGCGCATGTATCTAGATCAGTGTTTCCTCTATCAACTCTGCTACAATCAAATTTCATTAATATTGATTGCAGACTTACGTTTTCGTCAATCATCGCGTTCTTCTCGGGCAAACAATTTTTTCGTGCCACCGTATGCCCGTACAAATTTATATTTTCATTCTCCCATTATACGAATGGTAAGGAATCATGATAAGTTTGAGCTTGGCCCTTCTTCCGACTCATACCTTAATTTTTAAATTGAGATTAAGAAGCCTGATTCTTAAAACTCAACTGGAGTAAATATTAGACTTTTTTTTTATTTTGTGCTTTAATTTAATTTTACATACATATTTATTATTGTAAGTACCATTGAATTTCTTTGTTACATTAACTTTAACACTTAATCCAAGTTTTCGTTAATTTTCTTTTCTGTTTGTTTTGTTCCATTTTGTAATTGGATTATGTTTTATCTGATAAATGGAATTTAAATAAATAAATACATTGAAGAGGTAAAAAAATTACAATGGGCCATCTTTTTGTTCGCCAGGCAACGGGTTTTCCAATAAGAGGTGTTATTTTGATATTAAAAGAAAAATGCCATTTTTTAATACAAATGATCGGATGTTTATATCATTATGAAGAGGAAGGTATGCCGTTAATAGTGGAAAATAACTTCAGGCAAATGACCACCACGACCACGCTTACAGGACCATATCCTTTTCATGAAATTTTCCATTACTAAATCGCAACGTGGCTGCCCTATGTCCTCGATAGCTTCACGAATTCCATCTTTGAGGTATTGAATCGGCGCTGGGCTGTTGGCGTAGACCTTCCCTTTCACGTGGCCCCAAAGGAAGAAGTCGCAAGGTGTTAAATCACAAGATCTCGGTGGCCAATTGTGATCACCTCTTCAAGAGATAACACGGTCCGGAAACTTTTCCCATAAAAGATCAATGGTTGCGTTGCTTGTGTGCTACGTAGCGACGTCTTGTTGAAAGTAAACGTTGTCCAGATCAATTCCATCCAATTCCGGCCATAAAAAATCATTAATCATCTCTCGATAGCGCAATCCATTCACCGCAACTGTTGCTTCAGCCTCATTTTCGAAAAAGCAAGGTCCAATAACGCCACCGGACCATAAACCGCACCAAACAGTCACACGTTGAGGATAGAGAGGCTTTTCAACAATAACTCTTGGGTTGTCCGAGCTCCAGATGCGACAATTTTGCTTGTTGACCTAGCCATAGAGGTGGAAATGGGCCTCATCACTCAAGATGATTTTTCGATGGAATTCCGGATTATTTTCTTGCATTTCAAGGACCCAATCAGCAAAGACACGACGTTGTTGATGATCGACCGGCTTGAGTTCTTGTGTTAAGAACTTTATAAGCCTTAAGACCCAAATCTTTATGTAAAATACGGTTTAATGACGTTTGTGGAATGTCTAATTCCAAAGAAACACGAGGAATGGACAAACCTGGGTTTTCTTCAACACTTTCGGCTACAGTAGCAATATTCTCGGCTGTTCTTGAGTATTCTGCACGGGTTTTAGTCTTCACATCACTAAGTTGTCCCAACAGCACGAATTTTTCCACCAACTTCCAATTTCTGATTGCGGTCCGACAAGGTGCTTCACGACGACCCAAAAATGTTCGAGTTTTACAAAACGTCTCTGCCAAATTTTCACCATTTTTATAGTGAATTTTAATAATTTCAATGCGTTGTTGAAGCGTGTATCGTTCCATTTTTATTAATGGCGTAGTTTCTAGTTGTCAAATGTCAAAAAATGAAAGCTCCAAGAGTGACGTCTACCGAAATAGCGGGCAATCCAAAAAACCCTCTTATTGGAAAACCTTTGCCTTTGCTTTTGTTATAAAATTGTATCATTTCCGGCATTTTCTAATCGTCTTCGCATATTGCTTGATCGTGGTGCATAGTTGACAACAGAATCGCCTGTCAAATACAGATCAGCTGTGTATACTTGACCCATCCACTTTATATTTACAGCCCAAAAAAATAGTTATCATGATTTTGTACCCTAACATGTTTTTATCTCTGTCTTGAATATTGAATATTTTATTCACAAATGCATAAAATTTCCAAAGAAATTTTAAAACTTCTCATAAAGGAGTCAGGTGTATCGATTAAAATAGAACCATTTTAGGACTAAGTTTGAGAGTAGCCACTTGAAAAACAACGTGGTATATTCTAATGGAAATAAATAATAAATTTACCTATTGGTCCAGTTTGACATTATACAAGAATAACGTAGTGTAGTATGTGATGAGCTTTCATCGTAACACATTAAATCTCGACTACTTCTTATAATTATTGGCAATCAATTTTTTAAAAGCATAGTGAGCTAATATGCAGAATTCACACGCGAAGAAAACAAAAATAATGAAGAAGTATTCTTCCTGAATGATTAAAGATTACACTAAAATTCGCACAATTTTAATTTTTGCGGCCTATATTTCAATTTACACTTATTTTTGCTTTCACTTCAATACCTCTATTTAGAAAATTGTTTCCATAGTGTTCCATAAAGCAGAACCAAGTCAGCATGAATTTATTACTGAATTCTCGGAAAAATCTTCTCCTTTGAAATTATGCAAAAATACATTCCTGACCAATTACAAAGCATATCACTCAATAAAGCTATTCTACCACATCCATTAATACAAAAATGCATTTCACTCTTATAAAATTTTCTATAATTGTACCCCTCTTAAGGCTGCGATTAAATCAATTCATTTTCGACTTGCTTATAAATTAACTAAAAGGTTATAAACTTTCCACGCAGTCGAATACATACCAACATATATTTCTGC
Source organism: Odontomyia ornata (assembly GCA_963969285.1). NCBI lineage: Eukaryota > Metazoa > Arthropoda > Insecta > Diptera > Stratiomyidae > Odontomyia > Odontomyia ornata. Next base: position 33,774,676 of record OZ017738.1, on the reverse strand, counting down.
ACATCGTTTACATACAACATGATACACGTATGGTGCCTTATGCTGCTACACGGGCATGAACTTCATTTCCTTGATATCGAGTTATACAGAAGGAGCTCTCTAAAACTATTTCAACCTATTAAAGGATCAAATCATGCGTGAAACAATCTGAATAGCTGAGAATAAGTCATGACTACGTGGAGATTTATTGTCTTAAGAAAAGCTCTGTGGTCACTCAAGTATCTCTTTCAATTAAACTTATTCCCTTGGTTTTCATTGGTTTCAATATCTTTGCCATTTTAAGAGTAGATGTTGCCACAAATTCAGTCTTTTGAGAGAATTATTGAATGGTTGGTAAGATATAACATATTTCATTGGCATCGGATTAGTCACTAAAATGATACAGTGAACATAATCACTAAAGCTTTAGTCAATCCAAAAAAAAAAAATCTAAACAATTAACGGAAAAGAAATTTTAATTAACTGTTTACCACTCCGACAACTCAAGTTGACCTGATAAACAAAATCCCTAATGCAATATTGCCACTACTAACCTTTCCAATAAAATCTCCATTGGTGTTTCTTGCATTCCTTCATCCATCTTATGCTCTCACCCACTAAGCAAATGTTTAGTCAACGAGTGGTTAACCTTAACAGAGCTTATACCCTCAAGATACAACCCCTCGACAAAGGCAGCAAATTGTCTATAAAACATTTATTATGGCATTAGCCGTCACCCTTAGCCTTATGAAATCCAACACCGAAGAAAGCAATAAGGAGTAAGTAATGCTGAGACAACTTGAGAAGAAGTCACCTGTTGCATTTTCTTTAAGAACTAAGATTTCCTGTTCTTCGTCGTCAAAACTGCCGTAACGATTACGAGAATGGCGTGTAGTACAGAATAAAGAAATCACCCAACAATTTCTGTTGGGATTTTTTAGATGGGTGAAAATTTGCCTTGTTCATTTCACGCGCAATAGAAAATATCAAGTCTGGAAAAAAAACCTGTGAAAAGGACGATAACGACGACATTTTTGACGTCTTGAAATAATTGCCGAAGGGTTTTTGGCTGGATTTTCCTGAGAATTTTTCGTAAAGACGGTGACAGATTTTTGTCCTTTATTATAAAAGCTTTTCCCAATGCGGATAAAAGTATGAGGCGCGATTATTGGGAGGAAAATGGGGATAGAACATAAGGAAAATGTTTTTTGTGACATTTTCAATTCAGCAAGAAGTTTTTGCAGAAATTCGTTTCAGGCAAAGTGTAGAATATGACGCCTGAGGTGTAATACGACACTTTTTGGTAATTTCTTTTTAAGTTTGAATCATTATTTTTTAATGGAGCTGTAATCGTTTCTTGTCTTGGGTGAATCAGATTTGAAAATTTCTTAACTCATGGCGATAATTTTTTATCAGGATTCAAACATGAATGAAGATTTGAAAACTATTGAAGAAATATACATCATATTAAGTTTAGTTGTAAAATATATTTTTCTGGATAAGTTTGTAAAATCGGCAAATAGTATTAAGTTTTTATTTTAGTTTTTCTTTTAAAATTAGCAGCTTTAGAAGATAAGTAACCAATTTTTTGTATAGTTATTATATTAAAGAAATAAATACTGATGTTTTGAAAAAATCAGTATTTTTTCTATCCCTTTTTAAAAATAAGCAATATATGAACTCGAAGAATCTGTTAAATAGTTGATATTGCTAGGTCCATTTGTCATTCCACTACATCGCTGCTGAGTATGCTAAATAAATGTGCTTTGACGTATTTTCACGTGTGGCCTTTTACAAATTCTTTAAAGTATAATATTTTGATACATCAATGTGTTTTAATAACGCTTTACTAAAATTAATATAAACTTGAAAGGGTTCTATGTGTGGTTTTGTAGTTTTTCAAACCATAAATTCTTAGTGACGATGACAATCAGCAAGTTGACAGCTCATCCCAAAAATATTGCGTGGTCAATAGCAGCCAAAGTTAAGGACTGACATTAAAACAAACTTTCTTGAACTTACCACATACACAACAAACGTAGGCATTGGTAAGTTGTTTTATTTAACGAAAAACGTTCTAAAATCTTCTACTAATAATACAACCCATGCTACTATTCGGGAGTACCGCTTTTTACTCGACGACACAGTCCAACGAAAAAAACGCTACAGTCAACACGGAACAAAGCCATCTGACAGATCTTTGATATTCCATAATATGTTAGAAAAATATATACTTAATAAGGCACTAAAACTACTTCGTCAGAATCGAGAGATATCCTAATACTACCTTCGGAATCACAGGGCTTCCATTGCTGTTAAATTTGAATGTATGTCATATCTAAAATTGCGACATGTCTATTTGTTCATTTGTTTGTCTATCGTAGCGAACACGAAATTTTGTTGACAGATCAAAGGCAATAACTTCTCGAAAACTTTGATAACAGAAAGATTTTAAAGGTTTTAGGCGAAATCCTCCATAATATGGAGGTACGAGTAATCATTAAAAAAAGGTTTTTGCAACAAATAGCCGTTATGAGTTTCAAATGAAAGGTGTTGAAAAAAACGTTCAAGATCAGGTGTCAAAACTGAAGTAACAAAGGTGAGGGGCACGGGTGGAGTTTGTGTAAAATGTGTCTACCCTGTCACGATTAGACATCTTCGAGCCAAAAAATCTGAAAAATCATAAAAGCAACAAATACCTCAGAAGTCAAACTTAGATTAACTTTTTTAATAATAATAAGATTTGTAGACTTTATATTTTTGCCTATAAAAACAAAAGTGAACCCTTAAATTTAACAAAAATACTCGTTGCGAAACGTCCTTGCCACAATAGATACATAGGCGTGGAGTTCCTGTAAAATTTCAAAAATGGTATGTAATGTTGATGTATTATCAAACCTACTCAAACAATGAGGTCAATGTACTCTTAACAAAATGGCGGCAAATTGAAGTACATTGTGACGATATTTTATTTTTTCGTAGTCAATTTAAAAGGTTCAACTTATTTATATTCAAAAAACATTGTTTAAGTTACTAATTTATCTACAAAACACTGTTGGCAGCAACAGTCTCCTATTGCTTGATCTTGTCACTTGGTGTATTTTTGCTGTATACATACAGGGTGCGCACGGTATTTGAGGACAACATGAGAGTAAAACTAATTAGCTTGTATTTTTAACAAAATTTAATGAAATTTCATGAATTTTTTATACAACGTTAAATTAATGTATGGCCATAAAGTTATTCATTAAAATCGCCATTAGCAGCAATAACCTCTTCGATCCGGGTCTGGAAACGGTTACATGCCCGAATCAAATGCTCCTTGTTCATATTGACCATAATAGCATTAATAGCAGTCTTCAGCGAAGAAGTGGTATTATGTGGGCGCTTATTTGTCTCACGCTCAACTACGCCCCATACCTAATAATCCATAGGATTAAGGTCTGAGGAGCTAGGTGGCCATAGGTTCGGTGTTATGTGGACATGAAAATTTTCGGCCATCCAATCTTGTGTCGCCATCGCTTTATGTGAAGGAGCAGAGTCTTGTTGAAAAATGTATGGTCTGCCTCCGCTTACATTGTCTATCCAGGATTTCATTACCGTCTCCAAAACCTCGATGTATCCAGCAGAGTTCACTCGAAGTCCTTGAGTAAAAAAATATGGTGGACCTGAAACCATAACACCGGCTGGAAATTTTGTGTGCATAACAACAGGAACCTCCGTAGGACTTGAACATAGCCATATGTCATTTCTGCTATTGGCCTTTTGATTTGGGTCAAAATTTTTTTCGTCGGTAAAAACCATAACATTTTGGGCGCCTCAGGTTGTTTGATTTTTGTTTAAAAGACATTTTGATCGGAGAATACTCTGTTTCCGTGTTCGTTCCGACATGAACTGTCCTCTGCGCATCACGAAAGACTTATACCGAAGGTCTTCGTGGACAACCCTACGAATAAGGCGCTCAGAAACATGAAGCTCACTCGCAAGGACTCTCATTGATTTTGAAGGGTCCTCGTCTATGATCGCTTGCATTTGCTCTAAAAATTCTGCAGATCGGACAGTGTCAGAACGTTGTTCGTGCTTTTTGCGTTTTGCGACCGATTCAGTATCGCCTCCTGATGCTTCCAATTCACGGCGAACCGTATGCACGAAGGAACGGGTGCAATTAAGAAAATTAGAGATCCCTAAATCTGTATGGTTCGCACATATAGCGACGATGAAAGCATGCCTCTTCATTTCTTGAGTGATGTTGTAGTCCGCCATTTCTTATCAGAAAAGGAAAAAAATTAAGAAATATTCGCGAAGTTATAGTCACATTTATGCATGCAAAAATATCGTACGCACCCTGTATTTCGGGAGTAAGTGACTTCCTTCTTAAGTATTGTACTTAGTCACTAAACTATTGCCAAAACAATGGGAGCTTAGATACTAGAAGCCGATGCTAGACCTAAACAAATATTAAAGATGCATATAAATTATGAATGTATATAACATTAAAAGTTAATTCAAGTAACAGATAATAAATTAAGTCAACAAAGTGTAATGGCTAGACTGCTCACACCATAGCCGATTCTCCCTGGTTCAAACATCATTGGTGACAATGAGATTTGTTTGGAATGATTCTTGGGACAGATTATAGGCACGATTAGTTATGATACGTGCTGGTTTAAAATCAAAACACGGCCAAAGTGTGGTACTGACTATATCACCTTCTCGAGTGCCAATGCATACGATCGAGATATTGAGCGAAGGCCCGAAATAAGCTGTAGAGTTTGGTATCTTTTGGCAAGCAGAACGATTACTTTTGATGCACAGTTTTCTTCAATCATGTTAATAAGTTTTCGTACGCATCCTTTTTCTACTATATGTAATACAACCGCCGATCACACTGCACTGAGATCTTGTCTTTCTCCACCTATTGCTTTATATGCCCCTGAAACCATCATGTGATTGACCTTTTGTTAAGCCTGACGTAACGTTTTTTCGCAATCTTTGTAGTTGATTATTTAAATCTACACTTTTCAGATGTTTTAAAGATTTTCCCTAATACACTTTTAAGGATTGTACTTAAGCTGGATACTACAATACAGATGTCGAAACTGCTTGAAGGGTGATTTGAGTATGCAGAAGGAATCTACCTTAGAAATAATTTGCATTATTTTCGATGCTTGGTGAAAAATGTTGTGTATTGAAAGTCTCTTGATGACATTCTAATTATATCCGATTTTATAATGTTATACAAGATAGATGCTTTTTTCTCTCTTTTAATTATCTTCTGTCAAGAAGTAAGTCAAAGCGGTGCACGAATAAATTGAAGGCTGCCATTTTTTGTGTGGCCGAGAACGCTGATACTGCCAGTAAGGGCTTTTAAGTAGAGGTAATCTTATGATAGACTTTAAGCTGGCCACAATTATTAATGATAAGAAGATCGAGGAACGGTAATCCTAAGTTCCCTTTTGTATCCATTGTAAATTTTATCTTTGGATGTACCATATTGACTGATTTGGAATTATGTTCGACTTGCCCTTTTGAACTATGGTAAATAGATCGTTTTCATATCTGAACAAATCAATAAGAATAAAAAAAGCTCATGTCGCAGCCAAGGAAAAATACCTCAAATACACAAAATATCACACTTGGCGAATATAACGTCGAAAATGTGGGCGAATTTGTGTACTTAGGCGACAAAATAACGAGAACCGCTAATGAAAGAGACAAAATACACCGCACGGGTTGCAAATAAAATATTTTATTCAGTTTTGATGATATTGTAGACCAGCTACATACACTGGAAAACAAAGCTCCTAGTATGCAAATCTGTGATAAGACCTGTGCTATGCTTTGGGTGTGAAACATGGTCCCTAACACAAGCATTCTCAAACACATTGACCGCCTTTGAGCGATGGATCCTGAGGCGGAAAATGGAGCAAACCTAGACGGGGACCAATGGTGAATTCGGTACAACCAGGAGCTGTATGAAATTTTCGACGAGCCGGAGGTTTCAACGATTGAAAGAGTGGCCACATGAATCGTATGGACGAATAACGAATACCCAAGAAGGTATTCGTTGGGAGAACTGAAGGCCGGAGTGTGAGACTGTGGAAGCCGTTATGAGCTGGCCATGTAAATCATACGGCCAAACAATGGATACCCAAAAAAAAGTATTCGCTGGGAGAACTGGAGGCCGGAAACCAGTGGGGAAACCGAGGAAAACACGGTCGATGAAGAGAGTTCATTGCTGCTCGGATTTCAAAATTAGAGGATGCGGTCAATAGATCGAAACAGTTGGGTGCTAAGATGAAGAAGAAGAAGACCGGACTCTCCAACGAGAACGGAAACGAGATGTAACAGAACAAACGGACATCCAACAATCCACAAAACAAAAACCTAACATCCCTCAACCTGACTTAATTTAGTACTTACTTGCTTAACCCATCCTACACCTATATAAAGTCATTTCATTTCCCATATCCTTTATACTCTGAAAATGAATCAAGGGTTAAAAACGCGTCTGCTAACAAAGTAAAGCAAGGCCCGACGGCTTTTGAAGAAAAAAGAGAATAGGCATGCGGATATCAAATAAACAAAAGAATTGACTCCAATCTTATTTCTGTTATGTGAATTACACCAGTGAGGTGTACTTAGAAACAAAATTTTCAAATCAAAAAAATATCAAGATTTAAATTTTGTTTGTTGTTCTTTGGCCTGCAGCTTACCTATAAGGTCGATCATATATCTCAAGTGAAAATTTACTGTAAACTGGTTTGTCCATTCTTGAAAAAACTACTCCGCAATGTTGTCGATCGGTGAGTTAGAATCCGTGATGATTTCTCTCTTTTTTTGCTTTCCTTGTGTATTTCTGGTTGGGATCTAATTCTAAGCAGGAGCGGGCTTGGCATTTTCGATTTGTTGATCTATTCAATTACGGAATGGGCATCCTTAAGGGTTCAGTCGACTCATTTAGTTGATTCATGCATGTCTTCTTAATTTAATGACCATTAAATTTTGGTCTCGAAAAATTTTCAAAAGGATGCACCGTATTCGAGAAACTCCCTATATGCGCAGACTCATGTAATTTAGAGAAGACACAAAAGGATAAATATGACTATACTATCTTATAGCAAATTTGATAAGCTTGAATTGTAAGACACTCAATTTTTCGCTATCACGTACTGTTTTCACAATATTTACCACAAACTTGAAAATAAACTTTAAAACCTGGCGTTTGAGCGTCACTCTCGTCTCCTGGAGCACCGGAGATTGTGAATTTCACTTTACCTCATTCTTATACGTTGCTGAAACTTTTGAACGATATCTGATTTTTTGGAAGTGGCGCCGTATTGCCTTTTCCCTGGTTCATTTGCGATAGTGCACATGTTGGAACTTTTTATGTTGAAATGGGGTAATTGATTTGGTATTGCTTCCATAAAATTTATTTTATCCTTTGAAGCCGCATTTTGAAGTCGCTTTTCTTTTATTTCAATAAGTTTTTACCTACGAGTATTTCACACATTTTTAATGGCATATTGTTCATTGAAAATCTATTAAAATACAGTATTTTGAATACATTGTACCATGTACTAGTATATTAGAATCTAATTTCTCGATTGCGATGCGAAATTTACAACTGTTAAAATCTGCAGGGTCCATAGAATTCAAGTTCTGTTCATTTTCGTCCAAGATCTCATCAACGTCTACATTGGTTTTACGTTTCGTAAAAATCCAATAAAAATTTCAGCTTTAAGAAGCTTTCGAAATTTCAATTTTTACCTCGCTGACATTTTGATATGCTGACCTGAGCTTGAAGATTTTGATATTGTTCACTTGACATTTACAGTTTCTGCCACATTGCCAAGTTTCATCAATATTGGTTCAAAAGTTTGTTTTCAACTACAGTAGTAACATATTGCACGTTTTTCAACTTTTATGCGGCCGCTATTTCGTTCCAGGTGGTTCAATTTTGGATTTTTTGTTGTGAGCTTCATCACACAGTCGAGTGAACCTTTGTATTTCGGACAGTTATACTTTAGTCAAAACAGAAATCACGGATTTTCATCTAAAATAGTCGCCATTTTGTCTTCACTTACCTATTGGTCTGAAAAAAAATCTATATATATATATATATATATATATATATATATAGTCAATTATTTCATTCATTTGGTCGACGCGGGCCAACTCTCCTTTTTCTTTAAAAAGCCGCCGGACCTTGCCTTGTTAAGTGAGCAGTGTTCCAACTTCTTTACATCATAATCAGTGCCGAAGGATGTATACATCCTTTAAACACTGACAATTACTCTAAGAAGTCGAAACGCGTATGCTAACTTAAAAAAGCAAGGTCCGACGGCTTTCCAATGAAAAATGTGTTTTTTAGGACGCATAGAACTTTAAGTTGGCTACTCTTTTTAATGTTACGTATGGTGTGACAGCTGTTATGCGTTTTATGGTTTATTTGATTTGCCATTTTATCAGAAATAGGATGGATGCAAAAAATTGCATTGACGGTTTGGCCCGTTGGCACGAACTCCTTGTGGACAATTACCTTGGTATCGTAAAAACAAATGAGCATCGACTTGATTTTCGACTTCTCCAAACGCGATTATTTACGTGGTGCCTCGCCTCGGGCCTTTCATTCGGCACTCTGAAGCTTGGTTTCGAGTTCATATTGGAAACACCACGTTTCATCAGCAGTTACAATGTTATAAAGGAAGTTCTCGCCTTTTCTCGCCTCTTTAATGATGTCTTTCGAAAGTTGAATTCTGAGCAATTTTTGGTCATCAGTTAACTTGCGCGGAATAAAACGTGCACAGACCTTTCGCAAGCCCAAACGATCGGTTAAAATGCGATAAATCAACGATGATTTCGGCTCATTTTTGATACATTCACGCACAATTTCGATGAAGTTTTCGGTTATCACTGATTTATATATGTATATATATATATATATATATATATATATATATATATATATATATATATATATATTATTTTAACAATAATGTCAAAGAATTAATCCCAGTTATATTCAGGACTCCATAAAACACACAAAGACTCCAACGGCGTGTTTAACACAAAACGCTCAAAGTATAATATCCACTCTACCCTTCATTTTATTGTAGAAGTCTATTATTTCAATAAGTTGTAAAGTTTTATCAATATCTGGCATGTAGTGCGTTTTACATTGAATAATTTTTGATGGTACATTAAAAAGCGTAGTAAGTTCACTATGGAGTGCAAACATCTCCAAGAAGTGGTTTTGTATTTCTGCTTTACTCTTTTTCAATGTACCTAAGACCGTAATATTTTTTTCCAGTAGCTTTTCAGCTGACGGTATTGAAGCAAACCAGTTATCGTAGGTAAAATTTTGGTTTGAACTATGAATAGGAGTAGTAAGTTCAAGAGCGTAGTACTCTGGGATGGGTGCGTCTTTTGGTGTGGATTTTTTTTTTCGGTATAAACAATAGAATTCAAATTATAAAAATTTTTTGAATTGAAGAACACTGTCAATTTTATCCCATACTTGTGTGGCTTTGAGGGAATGTACATACAGAAGGAGCATCTTCCCCGGAAAGCCAGTAACTGTTCGTTAATGTTAGTGCAGTCAGTTGATGAGTAAAGGTCCTGGGATGTTTTACAATGCGATCAAACTAGTCCTATAAAGGAGCTAATTCATTAATTAGCCTCCGTTCAGCTGGAAACAAACTTTTTCATTAACATCCAAAGTCTAAAGTAACTTATGCCGGTTTTTTTTATCAAATAACGCAAACAGAGATAAATGATTGACTCTCAGAACGATGGCCAAATCAAAAAGCCCCAAGAGAGCTTTTAATTCTGTGACAGTCGTACCTTTAAAGAAAGAAGGGTCAATGTTCCTTGTAGAGTCCTTATCTTCTATGCCTTGCACATCCGATTTATCTCTAACTGACTTATACTTCCTTCCTAGCTCAGATATTTCAACGTTTATATTCTCCAATCATTAACAGTTGCCAAAAAACTCTTCCTGAAACTCGCCAGCGAAGCAAAACTAGTAGGGCTACAAATCAATGAAAATAAAACAAAGCTCATGACGCAGTCGAGGGGAAATACCTAAAGTACACAAAATATCATATTTGGCGAATATAGTATCGAAAATGTTAGCGAATTTGTGTATTTAGGTGCCAAAATAACGAAAACGGGTAATGAAAGAACCGAAATACTCTGAAGAATACAGCTAGCAAATAAAATATTTTATTCAGTATTGGCGATCTTGAAGACTAGCTGCATAGACAGGAAAACAAAGCTGCATACACAGGAAAACAAAGCTCCAAGTATACAAATGTGATAAGACCTGTGTTATGCTATGGGTGTGAAACATAAACCCTAACACAAGCATCCGACGGGTCCTGAGGTGAATAATCGGAGCGAAGCTAGACGGGGACCAACGGCGAATTCGATACAACCATGAGCTGTATGAAATTTTTGACGAACCGGAGGTCTCAACGATTGTAAGACTGCGGAAGCTGCAATGTGCTGGACACATGAATCGTATGGACGAACAACGGATACCCAATAAGGTATTCCTTGGGAGAACTGAAGGCCGGCGGCCAGTGGGGAAACCGAGGAAACGCTGGTCTGACTCGGTCAACGAAGACAGTTCATCGCTACTCGGATTTCGAAATTGGAGGACGTGGTCAGTGGACCGAGACAGTTGGAGGCGCTGTTTGCAGGAAGCGAAGGCCCGAGAGGGGCTGTAGTGCTAAAAAGAAGAAGAAGATTCGCTAATACAGTATCAGGAAAAATTAAGCTCCAACTCTCTAAATTGGAAATAATCAGTTTAGCGAGACCTTTATTACCTGAAGGGTTAAGAATAATATTCGGCCGAGGATTTCTATATGAGTGGGGACGAGAAGTACTTGTCAGCAGTTATCTTTTTCTTTGTGCCTTTGCCATATAAATATTTAGGAACGCCCAGGAGTGTTAATGCTGAAGATGTTGACATCAAAAGAGAACATGCGATTGCTTCACCTTCATCAGAGGAACATTCAGGACTTAGGTGTTCCCTTCGTAAATCCGATATCACTGCGTTTGGCTCATCTTGCAAGTGTTCTTCTTCGAAAAACGTATTTTTATCGTCGTCAATCTTCTCTAGTAATAATTTTCTGATATCATCGGATAGCTTGCGCGAACTGAAGGCCATCCAAAACAAATTAACAAAGTAACACACCTTGGTGGCTCGCACTAGACTGATGTAAAGCAGCGCTTTGCTCTCCTCTTAGAATAGGCGGAGCCACGAATAAGTTACTTTGGCAGATACTCGTATAAAGCTGTAGTCAATTTATGTTTATTTTTTGGTTTTTACTCCAGGATACAGTCTAGGGTTGATTCTATAATTTGCAGTCACTAATCCTTATTATTTACTGGGGAAATTCAGCAAATCCTACATATAGCATCTTCATCTGAGGATGTAACAAGGATCTTTCATTAAGCTTATTAATAGACGAATCCAGAAGAGGAAGACAATCATGAAATTTCCCCCAAAGATACTGATCTAATAATCTTAAATTGTAGCTTTTATGCTGCATTAAGAATCAATTTATTTGTTATTTTCAATAAAAATAATTGACTGAAATGTATCATTCATTGAGAAAATTAAGGATACTAAGCGTTTCTATTATCCATGACCAAATCCTTGAAAATTCGCAAAATAATTGGCATATTGCGTAGGAAAGTGAATCGTACCATATTCAATGTCATTGTAGCATATTCAACTGTTAATATCTACAGAGTCCTTGCAAGGACTACAATTCTGTACCGATACATTTTAGTTTAATATGATGTACTTTGTTTGAAACCTCTAGAATCAAAATCCTTATACGCGTCGATCAGTTATGCTGAAAAATCAGGGTGAAAGTCAAAAATTTATTACTTTTAACGGTAACGCCCATACATCGTTATTTGATTTTCATGCCCTTTGAATAGGATCTAATCGAAAATTTGCCGAAAAGGACGCTCTTCTATATATCCCCATTCAAGAGTTATGCGTGAACATGTATAAAAGACAACAAAAAACATTAGGGGCAAACTGGTAACCTTCCCTCCTTTGGAAGCCCGTTAAAAACTCGAATGTCTTATTTGACAGAAATGGTAGAAAACCCATATGTCGTTATTGTTGTAACCGCTGAAAATTCAAACGTCTGTAACTTCCGTAAATACATATAATTCGATTTTTTGAATCCTAAAAAATATAAGAGCTTTATAGCAAACGAACTAATATCAAATTTCATTGAATATGACGGTTTTGTAATAAATACTATTATTATTATTTCGAGCTTTAAACAAAAGATTTTGATCCTTGCTTCTTTAGTTTCTGAACAAAACTGCTATGACACACGGACGAACAGACATAGATAGTTCCGATTTTAATGGTGCATTGTAACAAAATTTTGCAATATTCTAAAAAACAAAGCCAAAATTCTCAAAATTGTGCAAGTTATGCTATAACAAATAGTCCGCGTGTTGTAGTGGTTAGAGCATTCACCCCCTAAGTCGAAGGTCCCTGGTTTGAATACCATTGCCGACAACGTAATTTGTCTCGATTGATTCTTCAGATGGAATATAAGCCTATTCAGATATGATACGCAAATCAGAACGTATCGCAGCTTCGTGCACGAACACAAGCGTGGTACAGACCATATCACTATTGCGAGTGCCGATACATTCGTTCGTTCGTCAATGTCATACTCTAATTACCTCTCAGCGAAGGCCCGAAAATGGGCTCTAGTGCTAAAGCAAAAAAAAAACAAATATTATAACAAAACTGTGAACAGCAGTTCCTGATTCAATCAACGTTTTGGAATAGCAAAATACATTCTTGAATAATCCTTACATTCGAGCTGCATCACACTAAAGATTTTAACAAAAATTATTTGAGTTGGAATAAGTTAATTACTGTAGTATAACTTGTAAAAACAAAAAAAAAAAACAAGGAAAAATAATTCCATTAACTTCCGTTAGATAAATAGGATTCAAAGGATCTCCATTAACGCGACTAGATACATACGAGTATAATGCTGCCAAATTTTTTTTATTATCCGTAAACTTTTTCCAGCTAATTTTAATTTCGACTTTTCCATGATATTTTCACAATGGGAAAAATATCCTTCGAATGAGTACTAAGTAAACGAACTGTGTACACAAATTTCGAGACATCTACGCTCCGCATAACTGTCATTCGATTTTTTACATTATCATCTTACGTTGCACATAAAACATCTGTATTGCAGAAAGCATTAAAAAATATCAGAACGGCATTAGAGGAGACCGTTCTGCATTATATTAATTTCTGGAGCATAGACTGACTCTTCTTGCTCCAGGATTTTTTTTCTATTCCTACTTCCTTCCATCGTGAGGAAGTGATGCTCACGTATATCGGCCTCATCATCATCACATCATATCAAATGAAAACAACTTTGGAGCAGCAGCTTCGAGAAGATGTCTACCCTGTGGGATACTAAGTAGCATGGTTCATCGCAAAGGTATTTTTCTGCATGCGCTCCCGATGTACTTAAGCCTTCGTCGTTATCGTCATCGCCATAGATATATAAAACGGCTGGCAATACTTTTTTTGTTTGCTTATTTGTTTATACTTCTGGAATTTTCTCTTTCTTTTTTCTCATTTTTTCGGACTTGAAAACATTAAACCGCAACTAATTGCAATGTTATACGTTAAAACAACAAGAAAATGCAAGAGCGTAAAGTATTCCGGAAGGGATGATGGATAAGGATAGTCTTAGCAGCAGCAATCGGTGGTGTACAGCTAATATATTTTTGCTGGCTTCTCAACTGGAAGCAATCATTGCATTTCTCATTTGAGATGGATATGAGAAGCGAAGACCTGCATAAGTCATAATCAGCTTAATAAGTATAGAGCTTCAGAAGATATAAAAAATCAGTGTAGGCAAAAGCATTGCCTTAATATATAGTAAGTTACTGCGTATACACTCGGTTTATCTGTTACTTTCAATAGTAAGTAAAAATGAGTTTATTCTTGACCTTGACATGAAGACCTCCATCCATTCTGAATAGAACGTTGGCAATTGATAGTTCTCTCCAAATCATTGGATAAACATCTTTGATCCAGGAAATATTTGATTCTAACTTAATCAGCCAAACGCCGACACGTTCCTATCAACTTTGAACCACATACAAATTACATGCAACTTAAAAATATATGAAAAAATTAGCATCCTCTGTGTCAGTAAGTTATTTTCCTGCCTTCCTCGGGGATATCTCTCTATTTCAATGGTATTTTCATTTTCTCGCCTTCGTTGTCATTTAAATGGAATAGCTTCACTTGGGAAAAATAACTCCATCAAACACTCAACCTACAAGAAAAGAGAGGCACTCAAGAATACTTCCGGAGGGTGGCCGCAGATAACCATACACTAGAAGGTGGTGGTAGCAATGCAACCCACCTACTACAAAACGGAAATTGCAAAGTAGTTTCACACAATATACCATCCGGTGTTGAAAGTCGTTTACGCGAGATACCATCGCGTGCTTGCATGCTCTGAACACAACTTTGCGACATAAATATAATACATACGCTATGTCCTTACATACGTATTTTGATTTGCCCTTTATCTTGTGTTTTATTTTCCAACTTGGTATTTTACGTCCTTGTGTGACTTATTTGTGAGAACTAGTCCATATTATGTTTTTGAAGAAAGTGAGAAAGAATCAATTTCTTTTGTTTTTTGTCGGTTTTTTTTTCTATTCTAAATTCCGAAGGTAATTTTAACAAGCAATTGTAAAATGAGCTTCCGTGTATTCGACACTACTATTTAATGGATTAGGGGAAGTTGATTTGAAATAAAAAAAAATGAAGCAAAATAAACCGGAAAATTTTTTATTAGTCTTAATATCACTTCAAATACTCGAAGAAAAAACCAACAAACTAGGACTTATGTGTACCTTCTGTCATATGCTCTTATGAATTTTCAACCCTAAACTTTCCCTCCAATTCGAAATTATCACTATTTTGTTGCATTTTATTATTTATCTTGAATCGGATCATGAACAATGTAGGTACAGTTCAGTTAAGCAAGCGACGCGTGCGCCAAGCACGCGACCCTTGTACCATCTTCGTTTTTTCAACAGAAGAATAAGTCACACATGGCATCGTTATAAACTTCACAACAAATTTCCCCCTTACAGAATGCTGAAACTTCCCTTACCCCAGATCAACAGCGTTTTCCTGTATGACCTTCGAAGTAGATTTGAAGTAGATTCGCAAATATCGTGTGTGTAATTTGGGCAGGAGGAAGATTTGGAAAACTTTACGACAGACGTAAGGATGAAATGTTCGTTCTTGTGTTAGTTTGCACACCGGTTTTGCGATCGCATCATACTTATCTTCATTCTTCGTCTCTTCCCTGTTTCCTATGCCAAAATTTTTCCGAATAGACTGGTTAGAGTACACTTGGCGGCAGAATGATGGATTGAGAAATTAATGAGGAACATTTGTGATGTCAATTATACAGTACAAATCCCGCTGATAACTTAAAAGATTTTTATAGTATTTAAATAGGGATATAACTGAAGATCAAAGAGATTCAGAGAGTTGTGAGGAATATAAAAACGAAATACATACTTTTATTTATTTAAGTGCTTTTTTTATAATAGGTCATATTAATAAAGAAAAGCTTTAAACACAAAAAATCATTTTCAAAAAATATAAAAAATACACTAAAGTGTTATGGCGGGCGGTGTAAAATCAATTTTTCATCAGTATTTTATTTATTTATTTTTTAATAAGAATGAGGAAAGTTAGCTCATTTGGCGTTGGTTTTATATTTTCTTCTAAAACTTATTTTATAATTTTTATAAGATTAATTGCCCGCTCATAATAATTCTTTAAATTTAATACATTTTCTTCACAATCAAGCCTTTGATATGTTGTATTATTATTAGCAAGGGCCATCATTGAAATACTGTTTCTGTTTGTCTGATAATACTGATGTACGTTGCGTTTTATATATTAG
The DNA here is from genome assembly GCA_963969285.1 of Odontomyia ornata. Taxonomy (NCBI): domain Eukaryota; kingdom Metazoa; phylum Arthropoda; class Insecta; order Diptera; family Stratiomyidae; genus Odontomyia; species Odontomyia ornata. Next base: position 33,758,675 of record OZ017738.1, on the reverse strand, counting down.
GCCAACTGATATGAAAGCTACGATTCTAAGCTCATTGAAAACCATCCTCGAGCGCTTTTAACTTTCCATATACTTCTTATAATATCAAATCATATGTAAATCCAACTGTTCCATGATAATTTTTCCTACAAGCCAAATGACAAGAAAAGTCTACACACAAGATATTAAAGGAATGTTCTCAGAAAAAGGCTTCAAACTTGTCCCAAAATGGATGTAACATATCTCGTGAGCGTATTTGCACTAATCTATTCTTAATAATAAACCGTGATGATTGGAGGAAATTAATCCTGGAGGCCGGGGCCCAGCTTGTGCTGTCGCGCCATAGATGATGCGATGAATAATAATCCAATGCTTTTAAGATGTTCTGCTTTATTCTTATGACAAAATTGTAAAGTTCTCCGTAAAATATAATTATCTGCGGCCGTAAGACTCTAGAATGATTTCAATCCATGTTAAAATATTCAGCTTAAAATAAGTTTTAGGAAACTATTAACTATCTTGCGTCTTCTCTAATGTAAACTACTAAGTTTTCCAAAGGAAAAAACAATTTGATATGTGCCATTATTCTGAAAGATTCTATCACGTATCCTATAAATCCCTCCTAACGCACTGAAGAAAAAAATCCGCGGAAGAGACCGAAAAATTGAGTATGTGTCATGTGAAAGAAAATAAAAAAATAAACTGTTAATATTTGTAGTAGCTTTGATTTTCATCACATAAATATCAGCAGTACCTAAGTTCCCCATTACATGCCTCATTACTAACTGAAGCCGTGCATACATTGAATAGTGAGGGGGAAGAATCAACCTTAAGGTCGGAAAACTGTGATTATCCTTTAACGTCATTCAATCGTCATGTCGAAGCAGCAAGAGTGTGTTGTCCGCGTGGTGTAGTAGCTACAGCGCTCATCCCGTAAGCCAAAGGTCCTTGGTTCGCCTCTCGTTGGCGACAACGAGATTTAGTTCGAGTGATTCTCCGGAAAGACTATAAGCCCGTTCAGTTATGATACGTGCTGGTTTAAAATCAGAACGCATTGCAGCTGGGTAGAGTAACACACGGCCAAAGCGTGATACTGACCATATCACCTTGTGAAGTGCCGACACATTCAATCATGATAATGAGATACAAGGTGCTTTCCAAAATAAACGAGACTTTTGTCCTTAAAAATTTTTTGGTGGCGCCATCTGTGAATTAGATAGTGCGTTGGAAAGTTACATCCCTCACTGACTTCCAATGGAAAGTTTGGTGACATTCGGTTCAGTGGAAGCGAAGCTATTGCGTCTAAAGTGACAGTATTTTTGTGTCATCGGTACAAAAATAAGTTTCGAACAAAGAGGTAATATCAAATTTTGTTTTAAAATCGGTAAAACGTTTACCGAACCATTTGAATTGATGAACAAAGTTTATGGCGATGATTGTCTATCTCGTACCAGAGCTCATGAGTGGTTTACACGTTTCAGAGATGGTCGTGAGGACATAAATGATGATGAACATACGGGCCGCCCAAAATCAGTGATCACCGTAAACTCCATCGAAATTATGCGTGAATTTATCAAAAATGAGCCGAAATCATCGTCGAAATTCATGGAAATGAAGTTGAATATCTCCAAAACAACGATTTATCGCATTTTAATCGATCATTTTGGCTTACAAAACGTCTGTGCACGTATTATTCCAAAATAAACGAGACTTTTGTCATAAAAATTCGCTCTTGTAACTAATTTTTTGACTAGAAATTGAATTTTAACCATCAATCATTCACCGTATTCGCCTGATACAGCTGCCTGTGATTTCTACCTATTCGGAAAATCGTATTTGGCCATGAAAGGAAAACGCTTTGCGTCCGTAGAGGGTAAATTATCAGAACAAAGCTCCTGTCGTTTCTATTTTAGCTCAGTCTCATTTATTTTGTAACACTCCTTGTACTATAACTACCTCTAAGCGAAGGCCCGAAAGGGGCTGTAGCACTACAAAAAGAAGAAGTAGCAAGAGGGTGCTGCTACAATAAGCGTTTTGTAAACCAATTAATAGCATAAAACAATAACCTCTAAATTTCAGACCTGACTTATATATAAACTCTAAAAAATGAAATCAGAAAACTAAAATATGATTATTATGTATTTCAATTCGCAACCGTTTTGTTTTTCACATGTTGACTCCATATTTTGAGTTCTCAATATAACATATCAATATTACCAACCAATTTAAAATTTTCAACGAAATTCCTACAGTATCTAGATCCTTTGCATACGTGCATCTCTACAGTATTACATTTTTTTATCGTTATACACAGTTGTTAAATTTTCAATCGGTTATAATTTAATTGTTTATATCTCCATTTTTGTTAAAATTCCGGGCACATACACATGTCTCATTTTGATTTAATTTGCAAGAGTACAAAATTCATAAAATGTTCCCTTTGTACATAGGTAAACCTTCCTTAAAGATCTTCTATTATTTTTTGTACTGAAACTTTGAAAAAGCCATCACAATGTCGTGTTCCTAGCTTATGTGGTTCGATTATTTTACAAAATCTGAAAATGGAAAATTTGAAAGAACTGAATAAAAAAAGGAAATTCAGTGGTTCTAATGGATAAGAAGCAGAATGAAAAAAAAAATGAATAGCAGAAACTACCACCAACTGACAGATAACTTTCTGCCAGTCCTTATAAGCAGAGCGGGAGTAAAATATAGTAAAGAGTACATAATCTTTCATTAACCAGAATCAATTTTCTTCCTAAGATTCATAAAATGGCAATGAAATGAGGAAAATTAGTATATTCATGAATACCACAACAAGGAAAAGACAACTTCCACATAAGCCTAGCATACAATCGAAAAATTAAAAGATTGGTAGAAATACGACAAGTAACTGAAGACATTACACTAGTTCCTATAATATTCAGTTCGCTAGCTTCCCTGCAAAACACTACTCTAAGACTAATCCATGACAATTCAATGCAATGAAGAAATGAGAGAAATGCTGCTGCAAATTTCCTCTTTATGCTTGAATGAAAATTATTTATTCATTTACGATATTTTACCGACTATCAATACAATTATAAAATAGGTAACATAAAGTATTGAGTGATCTGCAATGGGCTGGCCACATGAATCGTATGGACGAACAACGGATACCCAAAAAGGTATTCGTTGGCAGAACTGGAGGCCGGAGACCAGTGTGGAAACCGAGGAAGCGCTGGTCTGATACGGTCGACGAAGACAGTTCATCGCTGCTCGGATTTCGAAATTGGAAGACGCGGTCAACGGACCGAGACAATTGGAGGCGCTATTCGCAGGAAGTGAAGGCCCGAGAGGGGCTGTAGTGCTAAGAAGAAGAACATAAAGTATAAGAAATGATAGAACAAACAGAGCTATTTGAATAGAAAAGGAACTACTTCGCTATAAAATACTAATAAAGTCCTAGGAGTTAAAGAGAATGTTACGTAATAAAGTTTTAAGACCGTTCAAAGAATTAGGCAGGGTACCCAGCTTTAGTTCAATGTGTTGATGTGGTACGTGTGCTAAAAATGAATCAGAAATAATGATCGGTTTGTGCGGCCGAATGAGCTTTTGAATTGGAATGTAAATAAAGCCTTTCCCGGATATTAGGTGAAAGATTACAGTGATATATTTTAAATACAAGTAAGTAGCACTGGTATAAGGATACTCTCCTTTTTTTGAACGAAGCAATCACCGTAAAAGATATTTTTACAATAGAGAACTTTTAGATTTACTCTATACAGACTCAACAGCATCCGATAGCCTAGTATAATCAGGAGACCATATTTAGCAAGTATATTCAAACATTAAATAGGCTAGGAGTGCGAATCGATGGTCGCTGATTAAAACATTGAAGGACATACAGAAGGAACGTAAAATAAATCCAGTGACATGTGAGGCTCTGGAAGTTTGCCCAAAATGTAGATATCAAATTTCATACCAAGATCAAAAACTCCTTCCATATCTTTAAATTTATCGATTATATTACTGAATCAATTTTGTTTGTGAACCTCCTGGGGCAACATTTTGCAATATTAAGAGTAAATAAGTCATCTTAGTGCTCCGGAGGATATATGGCCCAGTAAAGCATGAAGCCGAGTGGCGACTTCGTGAGTACAACAAGTTATATAATTTTTATGGCGACTGCATGCGTAAAGCTACGTAAGCTGTAATGGGCAGGAAATGTGAAGAGAATGAAAGAGCACAGGCTCCCCAAACGCACGTTGAAGATAGAGCGCAAGAGAAACGTTTGGGAAGCCGAGGAAATGATGGGAATATTCAATCGATGCTGACAGCAAATCCCCGCTTGGGATTTCCGATTGGTGAACGAAGACGCAGAACCGCGACGATTTGAGTCGACTACTATTGGAAGTGAAGGCCCAAATTGGAGCTATACCATAAATAATGATGAAGTTATCTCGACCACATCATATTGAAAACTGTGCGAATACCGAAATTAAAATTTAATAAAATTTCCTTAAAATAATATTTCATTTAAGTTTCTACGTTTTGCCGCCAACAAATTTTGAGTCTGTTAATTATGCCAAAAAAATAAAATATCGACTTTTGAATTTATATTTTTTTCCATTCAAACGTTACTTGTTTTTATTTAGATTCTTAAAGGTATCCTTAAGAGATATTTGGCAAAAAAAAATAATAGCGAACTAGTCCGATTCAAACCTCTGCGTTGAAATTTTTTAGGGAATCTCATTTCATGACCGTAAATTTTTCTAGGTGATATAGTCAGTCAATTATTTTGCTTATTTGATATCCTCAGGCCAATCCTCTCATTTCTTTGGAACCCATCGGGCCTTGCTTTGTTGTTTGAGCAGACGCGTTTCTATTCCTATGAGTCATCTTCAGTGTCAGACACGTCTGCTCAAGCAGCAAAGCAAGGCCTGACGGATTTTGAAAAAAAACAGAAAATGATATAGTCAGTGTTACGCTCAACCATAGTTATTATCTAATTTTTCAATCAGTACCCGTCATAATTGGGTCGGCTAATAAGTAGTTTTACTTGCTTTTAAAAGAAGATTTCATTTCTGACATTTTCATCTTCATTTGAAGTACTAAAAAGATATCGGTAGTACATTTCTAGGGTTTAACTAAAAGATAACTTAAAACATTCGACATGTGCTGTCGGGGTACGATAGGTAGGTATCAACAATTATAAACTCAAGAAATACTTCAGTACATATTAAAAAGAAGAAACATTGTTACTTACATTTCACCAGCCACTATTTTAGTGAATATGAAAAAAATATTTTGCATCACGAATTCTGAAGGCATTTATGTTATTCATCTTATCTGACAATTTTAAGAAAGTTAAACCAAAGCTGTAGGGCGTGATCGGATAGAAAATTCATAGAACAACAGCTTCATGCATTGTTGTTGTCGTAGTCAGAGAAAATTTAAATTGCAATAACTTGCATGACTATGACATAGTATTTTTTGAAACTAACAAAGTGGATTGCATAAATATTGAATTTAATTGAATTTAAAGGTAAGCATGCTATTTTATTGAGAGAAATGTGAAATTAGCAAATCACGCTAACATTAACAGAGTTAAATAAATTTCGGCTTTAAAGGCATTTATTATTATTGAACTCATAAAGGCCTACTTCTATGATTTTCGGGATGAAAGGTGTCAATCGCAAAGGGGGAGACACCAATTTTTCGTACGATGGAATCAATACAAAGTTGCAAAAGAATAAAAACTAGAGCCAAAGAGCATGACCTACGGGATCAGTTGCCCGAGGCGTAACATAGTATAAAAAGCATAGAAAAACTAGATTTTTAGAACAAATCATCAAAGAGAAGACAGTCTAGTCATCAGTACCGAGACACATTCTACGGCTAGAAAGTGTGCAAAAAGCTGAGATGCTTGTGAGAGTTTATGGTTTTCGAAAGTCCTCATTGATAAATCTGAATACCGTCATAGGGAAATTATTAAAATACTTTATTCTTAGTGTGATCATTTCCCATAACTTTTTCCTTAAAAGAAATATATCATTTTTGTTAAACCTATGCCTAAGTAGCTTACGAAAAAATAAAAACATACAGATAAAAATTCAACAAAGCTTCAGAAGATTGCAACTAAGGTGATTTGGCACTGCTTCCATGAACTACATTTATAACCGGTTTCCGTTTTTAGTGTTTTGTAAAATATTTTTACAAAACCCTGCTAGTTTCGCGACCTGTCTGTCCATCTGTCCGTCCGTCCGTGTGTCACAGTAGTTTTTCTCGCAAACTACCTAAGCTAGAAACACCAAAATTTGTATGCAGGTGTAAAGTAGTGCTCTCTTCAAAGACCAACTGCAAAAAAATTTACAAGGTATTTAAGGGGGGGGGGGGGTCTCCGAATATAGGGGAGTGGCCCCGAAAAAAAATTTCAACAAAGGCAACCTATATGGGTATCAAATGAAAGGTCGTGATGAGAACTTTTCAAAACAGGTCTTAGTTTGATACTTTCTGCTTCGTGGGGCGCGCGGGGAGGAGAAATAACCGAAAAATTTGTGTCCCCCCTCGCGATTGGACACCTGTGATCCGAAAAATCTGAAAAAAATTATGGTGGTAGGGGTTTATGATTACAACAACAACAAATACTTTAGAAGTCGAAATTCGCTCAACTTTGTTAATAATAGTATGATATTCGAATTTCACGTTTTCCCCAATAAAATCGCATCGGTACCCCTAAACTGAACGAAATTCGATATTTACGTAGTTCTTCTAAGGGCGCTTAAACTTTGTAAGTTTGATGAAAATCGAATGATATACACGGAAGTTATAGCCATTTGAAATTTCTCCAATTACAACAACAATAACACATGACTTTTGTATTTTATGGACTTTCCATCGAATCAGTCACTGAAGTTTTGATTTGATCTTCCAGAAATTTTCAAATAAGGTCAATAAGATTAATATTTTTGGGAATTCATGATTTGAGTGATTTTTGTCGGTTTGCTACAAAATAGCGACCGTTGAAAGCAGAAAAACAATGGATTTTCCTTTGAACGTGCACATCTCTTTGACATATTTCTTGACGTTATTCATTGCTGGTGACTGCGTTTCTGAGAAGTTGGGTACAAAACCCTTCTGACATGAGCGTAGGTCTATTTACCCAACTTGTTTTTTTTAATAGAATAGAATTGAGCAGCATCACTTGATATTAATGATAATTTTCATTTCCTTTTCATCGCGCTAACATTAACAGAGTTGAATAAATTTCGGCTCCTTAGGCATTTATCATTATTGTACTCTAAAGGCCTACCTCTACGATTTTTTCCAGATTTTTGGGATGAAAGGTATCCAATTGCGAAGGGGAGACACCAATTTTGTTTGTTCCCCTCCCGCTGCTGGTGTTTTTTATTTCGCAAACGGTCAACTTATGCCTGCATACAAATTTTCATAGAGAAACTAGCAAATTTCTCACACCGCATAAAAACATTTACTCAATGCTATTATTTCATCGCTAAGTGTACATCATATCATAAACCAACCAGCATTTTCAAAAAAATATTCCAACTTGCAGATCAACCCTCAGCGCTTGTCAATTTTCTCGTGTCTTGTTTCTTACTTGCTTTGGGGGAAAAACTAAGGGAATAACAGGATTCTTATTGTCGTCGTTGTTCTAAGGAGCAGATGTGCATCATCCATATAGACGCACGGTGTGACATATTGAACTGAGGTGAGGTTTACCGACTTACCCATTAAATACGATGTGTACACACAACGTCGTCGGTATTTTCTGTTCTATTTTCCTTATCGGCAACGACGAACCCTTACCTTTATTCTAACGTCTACGTCATCATTGCAGCTGCCACTTGGTTCATCAAAACTTACAGAGGGTGAAATTTCGATGTTGGTCGAGCAATTCTGCTATGAAATTAGGGTACTCGTTGAAGACAATACAATTTAAGGTATTTGAATAAATATGTATGGCAATGTCGATATAATTTCTTCCAAAACAAAATTATATTTTCTTTAGTTGAAGAATATATTCAAGAACACACCAGGAAACACCCTTGCACTTTCACGACCTACTTTCAACTGAATTCCCATCTTACCAACCCAAAAGAGTGCTCGGGTAAGAATGTTGGGTGACTTCTTAAGAAATGTGTACAAGTCCCTCTACTTCGGTTCAAGTTTCTTAGTGGGGTTGATTCCTTTAAGAATTTTCTCCTTATACTGACGTCATAGTTTTTCCGGTCTACGCTTATTGGATATTTCATTGTGTTTTCTTTGAGCATGTCTTCCCCGCCTTGTTCTTGTTGAATTTGTTCCAAGATTGGCCAATTTCTTAGAAGATTCTTATAGGCGGAGACAGTTTCTCGCATATATCTATGTATCCAATGCAAGGTAGAGTGGAAAACCACCTTAAGACTCATTCCAACAAGTGGTTTCTTGGTTGCGTTGCGTTGCGTCTCTTCTGTCTGACGAGTATGTGCTTCTTAGACGAATTGTTGGAAGTATGTATATAAGAAAGAGGTTTGTCTTGGGTTTGAATTATTTTATTGCGAGAATCGTAGCTTGATCACGTGAATTTAAGTAGGTGGAATAAATTTGTAGTTGATTATGAGATTTGGTAAAGGATGATTTCTTTGAGTATTTAGAATCCATACACTAATCCTATTGAAGATACTTTCAAGTAAATTTACAGAAATGTGGTTGTTAAAATTCCACTGTTGTGTGTAATATAATTTCGATTTCTGCTTTATAAATGCTTTCTTTTGTAATTATGAACGAATTTGAAAAATTGGGGCGAATTCAATTCAGGCTTGGAGAATATTATTTTTATTTTAATACTGCTGAATAACCCACTGGACAGTTTTTACTAAAGATTTAATTAATGCGTCAAATAATTATTTCTGTAATTGTATTCGTATCATATATTGTATGAAATCTTTAAGACGGTATTAATATGAACTAGTTGTATTTTTAAATCAAATTTTATAAACTTATTAATTACTACTGTAAAACAAAGTAAGAACGCCGTGTAAACTTTCACCGAACAGTAGGAAAATCTAGAAACTTGTAGATTACTTACAAAATCTACTTCACAATGCTGACAAAATGTCAACATTGTGAAGTAGGTTTTGTAAGCAACCTTCAAGAAGTACAAGCGCATAAAAATGCTAATCAATTCACGATTAAAATAACAAATCATAAATTCAAATAAAACTTATTTATACTAACGGTATGTGTAATACATGATATGTCACACTAGAATTAAAATTAGTTTTCACACAAAAGAAGTCCAATCATAGAAAATTTTATAAGGGCTAGGTTTGATCTCGATATACTCGTATGTACATATGTATGTCTCATTCCGCCTGTAATTTAGTGTAATATCCTCCGGCGAGCTGGTGTTCAAAGATAAGTTCTAACTGCATTTGTTAATCAATATTCATCAGTTCAGTGAAGAAAATCTAATCAACTTTTTCACAGCCTGCATGCAGAACTTTACATGTACTCGTAAATATACATAAATGAAAGAATATTTAGACTGCATACTGAACTTGGAAAATTCAAGCAAAGTAAAATTTCTCAAAATGCTTCTAAATCCTTTTTGTTCGCATGTATTTTTTTTTCTTTTAGCGCACTTCATAACAGTATTGTTTTCAAAAATTTGCGTATGCATAGACAAATAATGATGATATCTTTACTTTAGGTTATTCCTCCTATTGCAGTTAGTCACAAAATTTGCATGCTCTGTTTCGAAAATTTATAAACTATATAAAATGAGCGTATTCCAAATTTCTTTTGAAGGAATCTTTACTAACCAATTATATTTATTGCCTTATAAAAGAGGTTTTAAACGCTCTACATTGAATGCTTCCATTTAAGCAATCAATGCGGCATTTTTGTACTGAAGGCCCATATTTAGCAATATTTTATTGAAACTTATATTACAAAACATTGAAAAATTTATTGAATATGGCGCTTCACATATACAAGGTATGTTCAAAATGTAAGGTGACTTGGTATTTTTAGGGAAAAAATTTATTATTCGTCATTATTTATGTTGTCCCCTTCAAATTAATTCACTTCAGATACAATACACTTGTGCCAACGCTTTTTCCAATCCTCGAAGCACTTCCCATAAGCACTTTTCGGTATAGCCTTGAGCTCTTCCAGCGTATCAGTCTTTATCTCCTCAATCATTGCGAATTGGGACAATTGGGCTTTGATTTCGATATGATAACCATATATCCATGATTCATCACCATTTATGAGTCAACAGCTCATGCGACGATTCTTTTGATCAAAATTAAGCAGTTTCAGAACAAACTTCAAAATTAAGCAGTTCCAGAACAAACGTCTCATGCCCAAAATGTTCGAAGAAATTTCGTGGCACGAGCCAACCGATATTGCAACATCCTCAGCAACTTCTCTGATAATGGTTTGATGGTTTTCCAAAACAATTTTCTTCACAGCTTGAACGTTTTCATCTGTTGCCGACGTGCTTGGGCGTCTAGAGCGAGGCTCGTCATTGGCAACTTCCTGGCAATCTTGGAAGAGTTTGTACCACTTGTAAACATTATTTTACTCAGAACAGTTTCACCGTATGCCACTGTCAACACTTCAAGTGTTTTGGAGCACTTAATTTCATTTCTTACACAAAATTTGATGCAAATTCTTTGATCGATTTTTTGGATAGCAAAAAATCGCCGAGCACGCAAAACACTTCTAACCGTTATGCCTCTCACAAACAAACCAAACATATTATATAGCTGAAACTGTAAATATATGTTCGTGACGAGTGTACCAACATAAAAAAAAAATCGATAATCGAATGTGCGTTCCCCGCGAAATTTCAAAAGTCACCTTTCTTTTTGAACACACCTCGTAGAATACATTATATGACCCAATAAAATAGTACATTAAACTATATCAAAAATTACCTAGGATGCAATTTTTATTTAAGCATCAATATATGTACTGTCAAATTTAATAAGGTCAGAATCGAAAAGTATCAAATTAATAAGTTTTTTTCCTAGAAGAGCTTTGAGTACCGGGGCAAAATATGATACCTAGCTGAACTATCGAAATGATATGGGTCCAAGCAAAAAAAACTATAAATGATAACTCTACACTGAGAAAAACAATTTGTAATTGCGACATAACTTCGGATCCGCAAAAGTTTTAAGCTAGTTGCCAAAAAATTTTATAATTTGGTTATACCAAAAACGCTTAAGTAAATTGCATAAATTCTTTTGGCGTTCCCATTTAATGACAATTTTGTGTAATTTTTTATTGTCTGCTAAACTTCATTCTCCCTTTTCGCGCTTCATAATTATTGTCAAACTTCAAATTTACATTCTTGTTAATGCTAGATAAAAATTCATTCATTCAAACATATATCTATTTATTTGAGTTCGCCTTATTTAAATTCACTACTACTCACAGGCACGGGCTGGAATCGAACCCGAAAATCACCAACAGTCACACAATATCCATCCAACTCTCATATACAAAAGGCATGTTAAAATGTTCCATTCCCGCGGCGGTTATTATATGCAAAACTGATTGTCTTAGCTTAGTATCATTTACACACAATTTACATTTCTCGGTATACACTGATCAGATAACCAACCCGAGAATTTTTTTTTTGAAATTTGTGCCCATCCGTTAAAGTTTAAAGGCATTTCCGGTTCCTGCGAGAACCTATAGCATTTTGCCAAAAATGCTCCAAGTTTGTTTTAGCATATACCAGAAGCTTTGGTAGAAGATCCAAATTTATGTCTAATCGCACACTTTAAAGAAGAAAATATTAAAAAAAATATTAAAACAAATTTTTTTTTATCGGCCTGCCACAAATAAAATAAAAGTATGAAAACGTATCAACGAAAGTCTTTATTCAATGAAGATCCAAGACGATTGCACTGGATACAAACCTTCCGACCTGAAAATCCTATCGTTTGACGTTTCACTAAAAAAGTTCCTTCAATTTCATTTGAAAAGATGTTATAAAGTGTCCGATTTCGAGTCCTAAGGATATAAAGAATCGAACAAAATATTGAGAGAAGTTTTATTACCTGAAATAATTTTATTTTGATAGCATTTCCCACAGTAAAACATTAAAGTTGGTTCTCCATTTAAAAAGTAGAAAACATTTAAAAATGAAGCAATTAAAAGTGCTTGCAGCGTTTTCAATTTGATAACATTTTTAACCGGAAACAAATGAAGTAACTTATGCGTCACCGATTTAAAGCTAGTATATAATTAGCAACCCCTCTCGAGTCTTCGCTTCCTGCAAATAGCGCCGCCAACTGTCTCAGTCCATTAACCGCGTCCTCCAATCTGGAAATTCGACCAGCGATGAACTGCCTTCGTCGACCGAGTCAGACCTGCGTTTCCTCGGTTTCCGCACTGATTTCCGTTCTTCAGTTCTCCCACCGAATACCTTTTTGGGTATCCGTTGTTCGTCCATACGATTCATGTGGCTAGCTCACTGCAGCTTCCGCAGTCTAACAATCGTTGAGACCTCAGGTTCGTCAAAAATTTCATACAGCTCATGGTTGTATCGAATTCGCCGTTGGTCCCCGTCTAGCTTCGCTCCGATTATTCGTCTCAGGACCCGTCGCTCAAAGGCGTTCAATATATTTGCGGGTGCTTGGGTTAGGGTCCATGATTCACACCTATAATAACACAGGTCTTATCACAGATTTGCATACTTGGAGCTTTTTTTCCCTGTGTATGCAGCTGGTCTTAAAAATCGTCAAAATTGAAAAGAAAAAATATTTTATTTGCGAGCTGTATTCTTCGGCGTATTTCGTCCCTTTCATTACTGGTTCTCGTTACAAGTATTATGGCGCCTAAATATACCAATTTGCTAATATTTTCGATATTGTATTTGCCAAGTGTGATATTTTGTGTACTTGAGGTATTTTTCCTCGACTGCGTCATAATCTTTGTTTTATTTTCATTGATTTGTAGCCCTACTAGGTTCGCTTCGCTGTCGAGTTTCAGAAAGAGCTCTTTGACAGTTGTAAATGACCGTGACAAAATGTTGATGTCGTCCGCATAGGCTACTACTTGGCTTGACTTGTATAGTAATATACCTCGTGTATCGACAGGTAGCTTCCATATGACGTACTTCAGAGCCAAATTGAATAACAATGGGGCCAGCCCATCTACCTATTTTAGTCCGATATTTGTGTTAAAGACATCGGTGAGTTGGTTATTGATGCGGACTTGGGAGGTCGTCGACGTCATTGGCATTTCGGTAAGACGGACTAATTTGGCTGGGATGCCAAAGCAAAGCATTATTTGGTACAGTGCGTAACGATCAACGCTGTCGTATGCTTGCTTAAAGTCAACGAAAATTTGCTGTACGTCTGTCTTGAACTCCCAGCATTTTTCAAGTACCTGCTTGACTGTAAATAGTTGGTCTATTGTCTATCTGCCTGCTTTAAAACCACCTTGATACTCCCCAATATTGTACAATGTTATTACAATATTTCCGGCCTATGCGTTAAACTTTATCACAAATCTAATATAAGCATCATAATATACTTAATATAAAAATCACAAAATACCTATCCTAAATATTGAAACCAATCCCTAATTTTTAATAAGAACAAACAACACGAAATGTAGCAATGAGCTAAAGCTTAAAACCATGTAACGAAAAACACAAAAAAAGCAACTGCGAATAATTTAGACATTGTGATTCAGCCACCATTACCTAGATTGCTCCATTCTAGCTCGACCAGCCTCTAGCAAATGAGTATCTGCATTAGAGTTGTTGATCTCGTGAACTCAAATTCGGTAGACATTTCATCTTATTATCAGTGGCTCGTTTATATATGTGATATATATTGGGTAGTCTTAAATGTGTTTGTCACTAGATGGTGTTCGTTGTCATATATCGGGCAATACTAATCATATGCACAATTTTGTATTTCTTCATTCGTGTCAAAAGTTGTATTCATTTAAAAATGAGTGAAATTTCAGAAAAAATTCATTATATTTCACAATGTCACCACGATCAAGGTGAGAATGCATCGTGAAAAAATTGGTGGTGTTTACGTCAAGATACTTTATCAAAAGCCACAGCCAAGAGATGGTTTGCTCGCTTTCGTTCTGGAAATTTTCATGTCAAAGATGCACTTCGCTCAGGTCGACCAATCACTGAAAAAGCCGATGAAATCTTACAAAAAATTGAAGAAGACTGACACATAAGCAGCCATGACATTTCTAAGGAACTGAATATCCATCACGTTTTGTATCATTTGCGTAAGGCTGGATACACAAAGAAGCTGGACGTTTGGGTGCCGCATGAATTAACACAAAAAAATTTGATCAACCGAATTTCCATTTGCGAAATGCTAACCGGCCAGTATTGATCAATAGAAAGGGTGCTGTGTTCCATCATGACAATGCCAGACCGCACACATCTTTGATGACTCGGCAAAAATTGACAGAGCTTGGCTGGGAAGTTTTGATGCATCCACTGTATAATCCAGACCTTGCACCATCAGACTATAATTCAAAAAACCCGGCCAGAATTGATCAATAGAAAGGGCGTTATCTTTCATCATGACAATGCCAGACCACACAAATCTTTGAAGACCCGGCAAAAATTGACAGAGCTTGGCTGGGAAGCTTTGATTCATCCACCGTATAGTCCAGACCTTGCACCATCAGACTACCATTTGTTTCGGTCTCTGCAAAACTTCCTTAATGAAAAGAAATTCACTTTAAAAAGGAACTGTGAAAATCATTGGCCAAGTTTTTCGCCGATAAACCACAGATGTTCTTAACAGATGGAATAATTGCTCTACCCAAAAAATGGGAAAAGGTCATAGATAATAATCGACAATATGTACTTAAATCAAATCCATTTTGAATAAAAGAAATATTTAATCGGAAAGTGACGAAAAAAATCTCAATACTTTTTAGACGCAATAATTGGCGCACCGTCAGAATCAAAACATATTGATTCATGTCCAAATGCACGAACGAAGCCGGTAGCGAGCCAAGTTTCAATATATCCATCTGTATGGAGTCTACTAGTCATCCAATTTACGGGCGCTTACTCGCACAAATTAGCTTGCCTGCAAGCATTTACAAATTTGGTAGACTGTCGAGTATTCTGTTAACCTTAATGGTACGTTTCGCTGTCACATTCTCTAGAGACGATTGATTCAAACGAATGAATAGACATTAATTAACTAGGGCCACCTTCGGAATTCAGGGACCATTTACTGGTTATCATAGCTATAACTAAGACAAGAATAATGGTTAATTTTTTTAATTATCAAAATTTCCTGATCGACCATATTTCCGATTTATTCTCTAATATCATTGTTTAGAAATTTACTAAAAGCATTTTATTAGACCTATTAAACTGGAGACCGATCTCTGCAAGACCAACACTAACTGCTTTTGGAAATGTCCCGAACATTTTTAAGGAAGATCCCTGTGTTTGGTGATAACCTTTAAATTTTTTTCATTAAATAAACAAGCCTCTGAATTGTTTTCATCAAATGGACATATAAAGGCTCTAGCAAGAACTGTACTCAAAATTCAAGACTTTTATCGAGAGGTGTGATGAAGAAAAATTTGATATGGTTACATTATAGATGCCTGGAGAACAACGGTTTACATGCAAGGTTTCTTAAAATAAGATTCTGGTAGGAGTGCCAACTCATCTGTTACTGATTTCCCCGCCTTATGAGGTTTTGTGAAATAATTTTAGGAAATTCCACTACAATCGGTACCTGTCTGTCCGGCCGTCCCTGCACCACAACAATTTTTTTCTCCTCAAAAAGAAAAATAGAAAGGGGATAATTTTTTGCATACTTAGTTCGGTAAAAAAGAAGCATTTTTGTAATACTGAATGATTTGAATACTGTATAAAACAAAACCTTTTTCTTTGAATATATTTACTGTTCTTTGTACGAAATTGCACAGAAAATACCAAACAAATGAATATAAAATGAATTCTTAAGTAACTATTCTATTTTCTTTCAGTAGTTAGTTTTTCAGTGGGAAACAGGATGCGGGAGGTAAGCATGCCGCCAAGTTGGTAGTCTTTTAACAATGCGCAACTGATCAGTTCGGTTGTCCGGTTTGGTTAAGCGATGTCATAGTTTGTGTCCGGTGTTTTTATTTTTTGCTTTTAGTGCTAGAGCCCTTTTCGGGCCTTCGCTTAGAGATAGTTAGAGTATTTTATTATCTTGATCGAATGTATCGGTACACGAGAAAGGGATATGGTCAGTACCACACTTTGGCCGTGTGTCCATCCGTTCAGCTGCGACACATTCTAACTTTAAACCAGTACGCATCATAACTGAACGGGCTTATAGTCCGTCCGAAGAAGCAATCGAATAAAATCTCGTTGTCGCCAATGGGACTTGAACCAGCGTCCTTCAACTTACGGGTTGATTGCCCTAACCACTATGCCACGCGAACTGCCAATGTTTTTATTAGCGTAGAATCTCTCGGGTAGAATTCGAGTAGCTGATGTCCGGCATCACGTCGGTATTTTGATCGGGAGCGCGCAAATTGGCTTTTGGTTATTGGTGATTGGTTGAAAGCCTTGTGTAGACAGTGTTCAAGTTGTGGCGAAAATTTTCTTCAGGAAATTTTTGGAACGCGTTTTAAATGGGTATTTTAATTGGTGGCTGAAAGAAAGGATTCGGACATAGTCTACTCGCGTAAAACCTGCGATTGAAACTCCTCTACGAACTAGTTAACCTGCAAGTAGCCACCTCAGAGTAGACTACGGGAACCCTGACTTGCTGATTTGTAGATTACAGTCCTTTGGCACGTGTCGAGACTTCACGTCTTTAGCCGATGAGAGGTTGGTTTAGATTTCTTTCGGGAAATCTCGGACGTATGTGACAAAATCATTATATATATTATATGCTTTTAATGTGCAATCCTCCGGTTTCACGGATAGTTTCTCCTTTCTTTCCTTTCGATAATTTGATACTAACTTTATGTGATACTAGAATAACCCTTCTTATAGATAAATTTTCAACAATTTGATATCTTCACTTATTTGCGCAATCCTTGCCTTCAAATTCAATGATTGAAAAACACCAACTTCGGCTTGGTTACTATTGCAAATTATTCAACCCTTACTATCTTTTTTATTCGTCGAGTATTTATATATTATAACAAGGGTTGAAGACCAGCCAACACTTGTCGAGAAGAATTTAATTAAAGTACGCATTAAGAAACTTTACGGGAAATTGGTGGTTTGCACATTAAAAGCATATGACGCGCATCATAAATTTAGATATAAAAATACATACGTAACGAATAAAGGAGGAAGTTAAGGCTTCTGTTTTTAGTATTTAATGAGTTCGTTAAAGCGCTGATGTATTGGATGATTTAAACACCCAATTTTCTTTTCAACTAAACTGCAATTTATATTGTTGATATCTTGCATAAAATGTATGTGTATGCCATTACAATTGAAAACTAAAATTTCTATATTTTTCCCTTATTAGATAAATCAAACACAATTATAACTAAAAGCATCTAATCAGGACATTGATTTGAACTTATTTTGTCAATATTGAAAATTTTTATCAAAATCCGTGGTGGGAAGATCGTTAAGAAAGCAATCCAGGAATACCTTAAAAATAGAAATTAATAGAAAGAACCGATATTCGCTGCCTACTTACTATAACTATTAGGAGTCTTTAATATTCATTCGTTTTCCAGATACCAAAAATATAACACAAAGTATAATAATTAATTAGTCTGGTGCTGAAGTTCGTTAATTCAATTTTAAAGTTGCAATTAGAAATTGTTAAAATACATAATAACTCGAACAAATTTCGTTAGTCCTACACTAGTTGCTTAGAATATACTCTTATGTACGAGTATGTATGTACTTTTTGTAACAATAACGAAACCCCATTACAAAAAGTAACAGAGTTATCAATTTTCTTTGTTTCCTTACACCTTTATATCCGCCATATAAACATAAGGGCGTATTATTTGCGAAACATTCATTCCGGTAGCGAATTAGCAGGCTCATGGATCTTAACATCAATGAAAAATGATAAAGATCGTTTCTTTTCCACCCCCTCATAAATCGTTTGCATTCATTCACCACAGGATACACATTTCAGTGGACTACGTCTGTGATCATTATAATGAAACTAAATTGCATTCGTAACCTTACTTGGAACAACATTCCGGATATGCATTTCTAATGTTTTATTTTTGAATAAACCCCCGAAATGATCAACCGCTGTGACATTGACTTTCTATAGTATGAACTTAAATGACCGGCCAAATCAAAGGCCTGCGGCAAGATGCTTCCTATCAATATACGTGAAAATTAAGAATAAGTAAAGGTGAATGATGAACAAGATGCACGTTGCAACAGCAGCGGGTGCATTATGCAACAACCGAAATTCGTAGCATATGTTTCAAGTTTTTAATGAATGCAATAAAGGAAGACGCTCTCAAAGACGAAAGAAATCCTCGATTGGATTTCCTTTGCACGTTTTTTTTCCTGCTGATCCTTTATAACGTTCTAATGAAAATAATATCTATTGGTCCGATGAACCCGCATAGTGCCTTTTAAAAATGAGCACAATTCAAAGGCATTTATATTAAAAGAAAATTGGCCCGTGCTACTTTATTTTAAATAGCATATGTTGCTGAACATATTGTCTGTTTTTGAAATTCTTGAATAAATATTCTAGCTTTCCAAATGTTTCACTCAGATTTTGAATATGATTAAAAAATCAAATTCTTATCAAAGTAAGTTTACATATGCATATAAGAGTACATATAGTAGTTGCAAAATCAGCCCGTTATTGTAAGTGAGCTAAAAAGGGGTAATATATGCCCAAAGATATTAGCCCGTATCCTTAAAGACTTATCCCTTTTAAAATTGGTTACTCTGTATTTCCTTCTTAAAAATTGTCCACAAACATATGCGGGCGCGCAGCCATTGAAACTTCTTGATGAATCACATGATTACCCTTTGCCTGATGTGACAACAATACTATACAGTACTTAAGTGTGCTACATTAATTTCAAGATCAATCTTACTTGCGATGGAAGAATAGCTTCTGCATCTTACAGATTTCCGTTTTGTGTTCATGCTAAGTGTCAATGTACTACACTGTATTGTTTATTTGCTTCATTTGCTTCATATGGCATGCACAACATATTCACATGTATGAACATACGAGTATGGACGTGCTGTGTTGTTGACAAGAGTGTCTTATGCGAATTGGTGATATCATTACTAACAACCTCAAAATAGCTCCCGGGAACCTCTTGCAAGTGGAAAGGGTATTTGAACCGATTATTAAGTACCCGCGGAATCTTGCTTCACTTTGACCTACTAATACCAACAATACTCCAATATGGATTGTATTCAACTAATCTATCCACTTAACAACGGGTTCACCTTAAGATGATTAGTGTGATAACTTTGTGGTGTTTCGTTTTTTCCTTACATTTTCATTTCTTGTTTGTTTGTGAGTAAGCAAATGAGATGCAAACTTTGGTGTGGTTTGGATATTAATGCTCTGGAGCTGCCGTTTAAGTTTAAAAACGATACTGTTTTTTTTTGGTTATTCTTTTATAGACCTCACATATGACATAAAAGAACTAAGGCAACTTCGATATTGAATTCTTGACGGCTGTTCATATTGTAGAATTAAAAATTTAGTTAATTTTGAAATTCATTTTTTCATATTTTTTCGGGTTAAAACATTAAACATTCAAATTAGAATAAAGAATTGTAGATTTGGACTTTTGTATTCGCAAAATGTAAAATACGTCCCAAATATTCCTTTAATCAAAATCTATAATTAGTTAAAGTAGGTGTTTACAATAGTAAAAATTGCAATATGATATATATTTTAATATTATACAGTACTTTTAGAATGTTTTGTCACTTTTTCGAAGTTACTATGCGAGGATATAATTTAGGAAAGTGAGCGTGAAAAGAAAGTGTACACCTATGTGTAGCATATTCAAAACCTCATGAAATGAGTTCTAGACGTCGGATTTTGAAAAGTTTTTTGTTTTGAAAAGGTTTTCTATTTTCTAATAATAAAAAATTTGATGATAAAACATTGCACTAAAATTCAACAACAAAATAACAAAAAATACTTCATTTTTTACGCGTCAAAAATAAGTGTGCAGTAAACAAATAAAGCAAACATCTGC
Source organism: Odontomyia ornata (assembly GCA_963969285.1). Taxonomy (NCBI): domain Eukaryota; kingdom Metazoa; phylum Arthropoda; class Insecta; order Diptera; family Stratiomyidae; genus Odontomyia; species Odontomyia ornata. The sequence goes on along the minus strand of OZ017738.1, from coordinate 33,738,509 downwards.
AAATTAGTACTTAGTCTGCTTCCCTTTCGCCTTTAAAACAGCTTCTAGCCATCTTGGCATTGACTCAAGCAATTGTTTAGTCAAACTGACTGGAATTTTCTGCCATTCTTCGATTAAAATGAACTTCAACGACTCTTTGCTTGTTATACTCCGTTTTCGGATTTGTGTATCGAGATAAGGTGAAGGTCTGGGGATCGCCGAGGATGTTCCAGCTGCTTAGGTGGTCGATACAACAACCATTCCTACGACTTGTGCTTTGGGTCGTTGTCCTGTTGGAACCCCCATGATGTATTTAACCCTACTTTTGCAACACTAGGTAGTAAATTTTCTTTCAAAATGTCCAAATAATAATTTTTATTCATCGTAGTGTCAATAAAGACCAGATTCCCAACGCCTGATGCCGCCATACACCCCTTGACCATAACCGAACCACCACCATGTTTTATGATTGAACTTATGTTCTTCTGATCAAATTCGACGTTCTTACTTCTCCACATTCTGGGTGATTTCTTGGAGCCAAATATTTCAAATTTACTTTCATCACTGAAAAGTACGTTTTCCCAGAATGAAATATGCTCTTTTTTATACTTTTTGGCATAAAGCTCCCGGAGTTTCCGATTCTTTTCAGAAATGTTTGGTTTTTTACGGGGTACTCTGCCATGTAACCCATTCCTATTAAGTATTTGGTGGACAGTACTTGCGCTGACACTGACCCGAGACTGTTATGTTTTCCGCGATTTTCACTGCATTCACTGCTGGATTTTCTCGCACTTTCCTCACAATAAATCGTTCATCACATACGGACAACTTTTTTGGCCTACCGGAACGAGGCCGATCACTTACGTCTTTGAACTTCTCGAATTTGTCCAAAAGTTTTTTCACGGTGTTATGGCTTCTACACACCCCTTGTGATAATTCCCGTAACGATTATCTTTCCGTTCTTAATTTTAGAATAAGTTTTCACGTTTCAATTGAACTTTGCTTACCCATTTTAGATAATGTAGAAACTGGATCGCTCTATGGTGCAAATAAAATTACGAATGATTGAATTATGGCGTCATGTCAATCAAATTTGCATTTTTGAAGAACTGTAAACTGAATCTAACGGAAGTGTTCCCGATAAACACATTAAATACAGGTTGTGCTGAAAGCTATACACTTATTTTTGACGCGTAAAAAATGAAATATTTTTTGTTATTTTGTTGTTGAATTTTTAGTGCAATGTTTTATCATCAATTTTTTTATTTTGTTATTGGAAAATAGAATACAAAACATTTTTAAAATCCGACGTATATGAGTACTTGAATATGCTACACATAGGTGTACACTTTCTTTTGGCGCTCAGTGTAGGTGTAAGGCTTATGCGAAATGCTATTCAGTAGCGTGAATGCTATTAAAATTGGTGAAACAAATTGATACTTAATTTCAATCCCGTATTCAGAATATTTATTAGAAAATTTTTAACCCAAAATGCAAAGTAAAAATTTCTTCTTACAATGATATTGATCGTATTTGCGAAAAATTATTTGATGATTCTGACGAACAATTTAGTCAATAATTTTCTTAAGGATCGACATTGTGTGAATCATTCTTGGTTTTGTAAACCATGCAGCTTGACGAACCGGTGAATTATCACCTTTAATACAAATTTCACGACGCTTTGCCATACAAATGCTTACATGCATTATTTCGAGCTATATGTCATTTACTTAAGGAAAACTACAACCTAAACTTCTTGTAGCTCCAAAATAAAATCCACTGCTTCTGGCTATGTGTCAAAAGGATGATATTGTCACTTTCGACAGTTTGAAGAATTCGATCCGTCGTTTGACAATCTTGAGAAGAGGTAGTACTTGAATAAATCTGAATTTTTCCACTTATCATAAGTTTGAAGAATTCGATCCGTCGTTTGACAATCTTGAGAAGAGGTAGTACTTGAATAAATCTGATATTTTTTAATTTGAATTAGCGTAATAGAATATGCTTTAACATAACAAAAGAGTACGCTCTACTGTTGCCAAAGCCTGCATAAAAAAATGACCACCTCTAACAACACCAAATACATGACAAAGAAAACAGCCATTAGGAATCATTATGATTGTTCCCCTAACCAATAAGTACAAAAAATCGCCAACAGGTAAACGATCAAGGAAAAAACAACGTATATTATGAAAGATAAAGGCAATAGCCCGTCTATTTGCGTAGCTTTACTAAAATAGATGCAGATGGGAGGTACCTATGAACAGCCGAAACTAGAAACTAGCTACCAATAGCCGAACCATATCTTTTCCGCTTTGTCCGAACACGTTTCTGCTTTTTTGGAAGCCTTTTCAGAGGAACCAGCCGAGCTGCGAGCTGGTTTCTTCTCCTTATTTTTATTTTTTAAACACTGAATAAAATTTAAATCATTATCTTGATTAGAATTACATTCGATGCTTTCTTCAACTTCCATTTCTTCGTTTAATCCCTCCGGCATTGCAAAATAGTTTTAATTCCCGTTAGTGCCAGCAGCACTAAGAACTTCGTCTGGGATTGCTTGCTTTGCACTTTTCTTCGCCTTTGTTACCTGTTGCACTTGATTTTGCGGCTGCGACTTTGAAGGCTTCATCCCTTTCTTGAATAGAACTTTGTGGGACTGTGTTGCTAGCCTTAGTTCATCATTTTCTTTTTGCAGTTTGATTATTTGTTGATTGTCCGCTATTATTTGTAGCTTGCATCTGCCATCTGCGGAGTTTTCTTTTGTTGATTATCGCCAGTTTCGTATTCGTCATTTCCCCAAGTTTCCCCAACGCTGGGAAGCCGTTGGGTCCTCCATACCGACGTCCGGATGTTTTCTTGGGTTCTTCGCTTTTCTTTGCTAATCGAAGTAAAATAATATTCAATAGAAATTTCTTGAGTCGATTGCTCTGACAATATAAGCTTTTTCCGATAAAAATTAACTACGGACGGACGTTTTTCAAAAATTAATTTAATTTTTGAAAACTTTTGACAGGAGCGATTTAAAACACGTTTATACGCAAAGAATGTTAAACGTAGATCCCCGTTCCAGACGCCAATGAATCACCAGAAAATACTATCAATACCAGTGCACAATCTTGTTTAGGAGTACGCGACTATGATTTTATAGAACGGTAAATACAAAGAGATAATGTAAATCATGCGTCTTCAATTGACGTCCAGGGGGAGACTTTTGACGAATTCACCGGTGATGCAATGGCGTCTGCGGACGGTTTTTTATGTGTTCACGGGAAATGCATTGGTAGGCAAGGTGTTAACAAGACATATCTTTTATGCTTTTTTTATACAAAAATTTTTTATTTTTTGCACCAGAAAAAAAGAAACAACTTTCGTATGAAATAATTATTAAGGCCGATTTAAGATTCATATTATCGCAAATTGGACACGTTTTACGCCCAGTTTTTGCCAAGTACCCTTATGGGCTTGCTAGAATATATGTAAGCCATAATATGGTCCTTCTCTCAACATGAAATCAAAATGTTATTTTTTATCTCATCGCTATTCTGGAAAGTGGGAGCTCAAAAAAGTTATAGCTTTTTGAAAAATTTCACATGTATCCCCTTATTTTTTAGGTGACCCTAAAAAATACTTTCTATTCTACCAAAGGAAAAGTGATTAGTATCAAATGGAATGCCTGCGATAACTTTTAAAATCTGGTGTAAAAAACGGATTACGTGCATCAGGGGCAGACAAAAAGTACGGACAATTTAAGAAGAGCGACAACACCAATTTGATCCACAATACCAAGTCGCCTTGACGATGTTTACTATGATGCAAAGAAAGTGCGATATAAATATTGAAGAGCGGGCACGACATTATACTTTAATGTGCATTCATTTAACCAAATACCTACTTACGGTCTTATCAAGAACATACGGGCATGGTTTGATGCTGTTGCCTACATTTCATTCAGCATTTCATCAAACATAAATTTGCAATCAGTTGAAAATATCTTGAGCCACCGCAATACCCTAGAAAATTTTTATTTATACTAAATGAAAATTATTTTAAAGGTGGCCTGAATACGCTATTTCTTTCTTCGCTCCTAGCTTATGCCCCCACTTTCGCAAGAACAACAAGAGAAAATATTTCAATATTTGCACTGGACTGTGAAAATGACTTGAGGCGTACTCCATAATATTTTGCTGGACAATAATTAAATGGTACAGTGCAACGAGAGACGGCTAGCACGGCCTGGTGGTCGGCTAGGATATGCAAGGAGTTCTTGTCGGGCAAAGATTGTGATGCGGTACTCCCTCGTGCTGGCATTTCCTCCATAACATTCATTAGCATAGGCACAGCGAGAAAAAGAAAAGACACAAGAGTTGAAAATGAAGAAATGGAAAAGCAATGTGCAAATCTTTTGATACTAGAGATTTCTTTTCTCTGCTGTTAAATAGTCATTTGAGAAAATGGGAATGAGGAAAACACCGTTTGGTGTAAGATTTATGCTTATGATAAGAAGTGCAAGCAAAAGATGACTGACTATTCTACCCTGCCGTTATCCTTTGCCGTAAGAAATGCACATATGACTTCTCGTTTTGCAAATTAATCCAAGCAAATAATAGGAAGCTGGTTTTAAGTATTTAGAAGAAAATGAATGTTTTCCTTTGTATTCTTTGCGGATCTCGATAAAAAGTTTTAATTGGCTGCCCTGTGATGTCCATAGCGAAAGGAATACTTATCCTTAGTTTCATCAAATGTAAAGAAGCAACCATGAATAGGATGTTAAAGGAAAGAAATTATGTATCTGTGAATGATAAGCTGATTGGAGAATCTGCAAGTCACTGTTCAGTGACCTGTGAGTAATTCAAAATTTCTTTGACGCGAATCAAATTGATGAAGCGTATCAAATAGTGTCTAAGAAACAAATGTTTTCTGTAAGAAAATAAATCGTGCAGGTGATGTTCCACTACTCAGGGTGTTGAAGGCATTTTCAATTGATAATATCAACATCCAATCCAATCTGCAGAATTGGCTTGTGTGAAAAGAAATAGTGCACTCATTTGCGTATGCAATAGTTTCCTGAGACTGCGTCGGTTTAAATTAGATACACCCTTTTCGAAATTACATTTCATACTCGTTGTCAATGGTGTGGGATGGTTTAAACGAGAGGTACAAACAAAAGATGTAAATAACGCCATAAATCCAGCTAAAATGTATAAAACTTTGGAGAATGGCGGTGTGAGGAAATCGCCTCCCAGATGCAGATGACACAGAATATATTGCAATCTGAACTCACCGGAACACTATGCCTTGCTGTACTTCTCATATAACAAAGTTTAAGCCTAAAGCTAATTTGGGTTATGTTGAAGTGGCATCTAGTAGCTGAGTGTGTGGAGAAGATGGGCTCGACGTTTCGCAATGGAGAAGGATCCGGATCCGGCCGGTAGAATTCAGGGTGGCAAAGGATAATCAACATGAACGAGGGCGACGTGTGTATCGTTTCCCGAACTGAAAAGTTTTAGGTCGACGTGCGAGCGAGCCATGGATGGTATGGAGTGGTCCATGACTTTCTATTGGTAATGGACATCTTTTCGATGCGCGATTTTTTTCATTTAGTGCTTCAGCTCGCTCCTGAAGAGGCTGAGAATGTAGACTGCAGGACTCGGAGTAACGACTGGTACGGCGGTAGGTACTCATACGACGATCGAACAAAAGTATAGACCCGATAACGTTGGAGTAGAAGCCTTACGCGTTGCATTCTTCTTCATCCTTGAAATGCAAACATGAGAAATGTTTTGCATACCTACTGCCTTTGCAGTCGCTGCATCGAATTCTGACTGCACTAGTTTTAGTGGACGGCCGGATGCACTGTTCAAAATTGCTTGACTATGGCGGATCGCGGTGAGCACTTATATCACATGCATGAAACGCATGCATGCATTCCTGTTTAAATATAAATTGGAAAAAGTAATGGCGAAGAGCAGGCAAAAAAATATAGACGATTGCAACTCTCTAAACCACTGAAAATTTGATAAAATGAATTTTGGTTTTGCCAATAACCGTGAGGATGAGTGCAAGTAGCATTGAATGAGTGCACAAATGCATCAGGATGCAATAGAAATGCAATACAGCATTGGGGTGCGATTCTGACTGGCTTTAGGATATTTGTTTATTACAATGATACCGCGTATACGCCTACGTAGGGACTTTTTCATGTATGATGAAAGTTTACACCAGACGACGAAATGTAGTGCTTTCCATTATTCCTTCCGCCGACGTCTGCAGACAGAGATTATTGTGCATTCTAAACAATAAACGATGAATAAAGGAAACTAATTTCTATACTTCTTCCTACATGTTGCTGCATATTGAAATAAGGAAAATATGGGGGAGGGACTAATTTTTGATTCTGGAGCTAAAGGAATTTTCCTGTTATGCTGCGTTTTAATATGATGATGATTTGTCTAGTGGTTTGAAACCTGATTTTAATAATGGTACCAATGTCCTCTCATCTCTGTACCTCCAAAAGCTATATCTAGCTAAAATATTTTTCTAAGAAAAAGCGTATTTAGTAGTGGAGTTTGCTCTGAATCTTTAAAATTCATTGATGTTTCAAATTTAATCAGTTACAATCATATAAGTTCTTTTCATAGCTGTTACTACCGAATTGTAATAAATGCATTCGGTGACGCATCTTTGAAAAGATGACGAATGGGTCTTTATTGTCAATTCTCATTTTCATACTCGATTTGTAGCAGATGCAAAACTCCTTTATCCTTTAAATTCACAACCTTTCTTAACCCCCATCAAATCTAAGTAAAGGGTCAATCGGCAAAGTATTAAATCCAACAACAATCAGCGAAAAGTATTGAAATGCAACGGCAATCTTCAACTCAAGACGGGTTGACACGTCATGCTCATTCATTGAGACTTACAATCCACTACCTGTACAACATAATCGCCTATTTCTTACATTGAGGTTTATACTAAGCAGAACACCTTGAAGAAGCATATCTACCATATCCTGCTGGTCCATTGTTGCTTCGTTTTGATGGGACGAAAGTCTCGAATTATACATTTTCTAAACATGGAAATTCCGTATGCTCTTTGACCAGTCTATATTTTCCTCAATCATCAGAAATCTTCAATCGTGTGAAAGTCTGCTCGCATCTTCTTCATTTTCTTTAGGTTAAATGAGTCCAGATGCAAACTCGATTAAGGAAAGTTGTGTTTTGTTATAGTAAGGAATGGATAATTCGTTTAGGGAGAGAGTTAGGGAAATTGATATAGCACACACAATGGTGGTATAAAAAGGAGATGATGTCAGTCAATTGTTGATGACCACAACCATCTGCTTTTAAATGCATTTGTTTTGGTAAATGAACAATCAGCATCTTGAGAATCAGATGGCAAGTTGTGCCTCGTTGATGAGGGTAGGATTGAATTACAGAAGACATCATGACCATGACTATAAAGTTTGTAAAGGCAATTTAATGTATTGGTCAGCTAAAGTTCTTGATTATATAAATAGATAGATCTAATTAAGAATTAAATTTTTAGAATCACAATCATGTAAAGATTTTGCTAGGAAATCATACTAAATGCAAGTTTTTTGTATTATATTTGCATTTTTCTACCTTTGCATGAAGTTACAAGAGATTATGCCTAAGCTTCTATTTAAATACGGAAATACGCCCAAAAGCAATATTGGTATTGCATTCAATTAAATTTATCAAAAAGCAGACAAAATATTAGTAGTTTTTAATGAGATCGAAAAGCATTTAATAATTTCTCTGTTTAGTTTTCACTCGCAAACTAATATATTTCTTCAAAAAGTTTACAAAAATAGAAACAAAATTGCGTGAAAAGACAATCAGAACATTAAATTAAAGTAAGTATAGCCCCGATGAATTTTCGGAGATTTCACTGGAGATGCGAATAAGCTTTTTTTATTTTATTTGGTAGGATAGAATTGGTTTGTCAGTCTTTATACTCACAAAGTAGCCTGCGTAATGTAGGACTACAATAATATTGACCATTTCACCTTTTAAAGTTCCGTGAAGTAACGAAAAGGGATTATCAACACTCTCCAACGAAGTGTTTGGCACAATTGGTTTTCGTTCATTCTTAACCAGTTGAATAAAAATTAAAATCCATCTAAGGATTTCAGAAAATATCAATACTGAAAATTTAACTTTAAAAAAACTTATTGACTAGTTATCTTCCGTTACACTGGTACACTGGCCAGTATGATAAATTCTACTAACCGCCAGTAGACCGAACCTTTGTAGTTAACTATTTGTGTTATAGATATCTACCAAAAGTTGTGATAAGGAGATGACTCTGTTTGATATCGATTGGTTTCCCTGAAAATTGGCTCACTCAGGGAAAAGGCACTGTTATTCATATCATCTTCAATTGGGCAGTAAATCATTTTCATTTTGCAAAACGGTTACAAATTCTCACAAATCCTTATTCTAATGAATTAAAAAATTAATAATATATATTGAATAATCTGAAAAGTATTGCGCCTTTTTTGGCACTAGATGGTGTTCGTTGTCATATATCGGGCAATACTAATTAGATTTAGTCAAACTGACATGCGTTTGAAAGATGACATTCCAGTCTACAATTTTCATATGAACAGTTTTATATTTCGTCATTCGTTTCAAAAGTTGTATTCATTTAAAAATGAGTGAAATTTCTGAAAAAATTCGTTATATTTTACAATATCACTACGATCAAGGTGAGAATGCATCGCAGGCTCGTGAAAAAAATTGTGGTGTATACGGTCAAAAACTTTATCAAAAGCTAAAGCCAAGAGATGGTTCGTTCACTTTCGTTCTGGAAAATTTGATGTCAAAGATCACCTCACTCGTGTCGAACAATTACCGCAAAAGTCGATGAAATCTTACAAAAAATTCAGGAGGACCGACCTGTAAGCAGCCATGACATTGCTAAAGAACTGAATACCCACCACCAAACAGTTTTGAACCATTTGCGTAAGGCTGGATACACAAAGAAGCTCGACATTTGGGATGAATTAACACAAAAACATTTGATCGACCGAATTTCCATTTGCGAAATGTTAATAAAACGCAACTAAATCGAGCCGTTTTTGAAGCAATTCATTACAGGCGATGAAAAATGGGTAAGATACGAGAATGTCATTCGAAAAATATCACGGTAAAAAGGTGAACCATCACAAACGACTTCAAAGCCAGGATTGACACCAAATAAGGTTATGCTGTGTATATGGTGGGATTGGAAGAGAATTGTTTATCATGAGGTGCTAGAACCTGGCCAAACACTCAATACGGCTCTGTACTGTCAGCAATTAACCAGATTGCAACAAGCAATTTAAAAAAATCCGGCCAGAATTGATCAATTGAAAGGGCGTTGTCTTCCATCATGACAATGCCAGACCACACACATCTTTGATGACCCGGCAAAAATTGACAGAGTTTGGCTGGAAAGTTTTGATGCATCCACCGAATAGTCCAGACCTTGCGCCATCAAACTACCATTTGTTTCGGTCTCTGCAAAACTTCCTTAATGAAAACAAATCCGCTTCAAAAAGTGACTGGGAAAATCACTTGGCCAAGTTTTCGCCGATAAACCACAGAAGTTCTACACAGATGGGAAATGGGAAAAGGTCATGGATGATAATGGGGAATATGTACATAAACAAAATCCATTTTAAAGTGAAGAAATATTGAATCGAAAAATGACAAAAAAAGGCTCAATACTTTTTAGACTTACCAATAAATGCCAATCAATTTCTTAGATATTTTTGGGACTGTCAAAATCGATAATTAGTTGGAAAACAGTGTATGCTAAATTTATTTTATGCTAGACAGTTAGTTGAACACCTCAGATATAGGTACATTTGCCTATTCAAGTCACTAGGAAATCATTCCGTCAAATTCAATCTCCATATCTCTCTCTCCCGACAGCAAGTTAATGTGAATCCAGAATTTTACATTCTATTTAATGTTGAATGTCTATTAATCCATTAAAATTGATTAATTTATTGATTTTAATTTCTACCTACTCAAAGACCTTCTGGGAATCGTCTCCACATAACATTCATTACACTGCAGAAACATTGAACCATGGAATATCTTACCTAACCCTATACTAATGTTTATATAAGGGGGTTGTTTAAGAGTCAGAGACCTTTAAATTGAAATGAAACAAAGAATAATGTTTTTAATGTCCAAGAAATTGGCTTTATTTGACAAAATATTTTTTTGGCATAAATATTTAAATATCATTTCACGCATATGGCCGCCATAGTCTGGTGCTCCAATTTTCATGCATTCTTCGCGGTAAATCAGGCTATATTTTGGGCAGTAACGAAATGAATGTTGGCTTCCAAGCGCTCAATTGTTTCTGGTTTATTGGCATTGATATTCGGGTCTACATATCTCCAAAGCAATCTAACGGTGCCAAATTGCACGAACACAGTGGCCAGTTAACAGGGCCGTTTCGTGAAATCAGTCGTTCGGCAAATGTGTTTTTCAGTAAATTAATTGTATCGCGCGCTGTGTGGTATGTGGTGCCGTTTTGCTGAAACCACATATCAGCAATTTTTTTTCTTTCGCACTCCAGCATCTTAAACGATGTATCGACATTTGAGAAGCTGATATGGGCAGTACCAGACTTTGGCCGTTGACCCGTCGACTCAGCTACGATATGTTCTGATTTTAAACCAGTACGTATCATAAATGAGGTTAAGGTCCGTCTGGAGAATTGCTCAAAACCGAAGTGACTCGAACCAGGGACCTTCGGCTTACAAAGCGAGCACTGTAACCATTATAACACGCGGACTACTTAGTGCCTTCCAACTGAGCCAACAACATTTAGTGATCATGTCTCAGTACCACTCATCGTTGACTGTAACATTGTGACCAACATTATTTTGGAAGACATATGGATCAATTATTCTACCGGCCCATAAAGTGCAACAAACGGTGACTTTTTCTTGATGTAATGGTGTTTCGACAACTGTTCCAAATTTGGCAATTCTCTTGTTTGACGTACCTTTTTTTAAAAAAAACGAGCTTCATCACTGAACGAAATTTTCAAATAAGTTTTAATAAAGCTGTCAAGATAAATTTTAACAATTAACAAAAGTTGCTCCAGCAGCGTGAGTCTATTCATGATGAACTGCCAAACAAAACTAGCTTAAAAACTACCAATACCTTGACATCGACTGTCACAGGGAACAGTGTTACCGATTTTAAGTTCTTCGCCTCTAAAAAATACCTTTTTTAAGGCACACTCGGCGGTGGCGGTTGTTACGCATTATAATGATTGCCCTAGTATAATTTACACAATTTTCTAGTATATACGAGGTGTGACAATTAAGTAATGAGACTGATTTTATTGCCATGCTTATGGTAAACCTGCGACCTTGAAATTCCCTTCCCCTTCCCCGGCATCTTTCCCCTCTCCATTGATATATTTACCATCGTTCTAGCTTGTTTAGTTCGCCTGCTGTGTCGTGTTGAGTAGACGTGTGTTGGTGAAAACGAAAATGGAGAAACGAAATCAACAGCAACGAAATCAAGGGCAAAGCGTTGCGATAAAATTTTGCGGCAGATTGGGCGAAACAGCTTCGGAAACGTACGCTAAAATTGTAAAAGTGCATAGTGATGGTGCTCTTAGTCGTGCCCAGGTGTTTCGATGGCATAAAGAGTTTAAGAACGGGCGTGAAAGCGTGGAAGGCAAGGCGCGGAGCAGGAGAACAGTCAAGGTGTGAATGCGCAGCGTGTGCGCGCCCTAACTCGTGAAGATCGGCGTTTAACAGTTCGAGTGTTGGCCTCGGAACCGGGTATGAACCGTGAAACAGTCAGACAAATTTTAACCGACGATGGTGGGATTAAAAAGTTGTGCGCGAAGATGTTTCGAAAGAACCACACCACACCGCCCTCAGCGTGTCTCAGTGTTTGGCCTCTAAAGGGATCGCCGTGTTGCAACAGCCGCCTTATTCGCCCGATATGTCACCCTGTGACGTTTTTTTTCCCTAGAACAAAATCGGTGGTCAAAGGAACCCATTTTGAGTCGATTACGGACATCCAGGCGGCCGTGACGAGGGTACTCCCGGGGGTCCCAGTGAAAGCGTTCCAGAAATGGACGAAGCATGAAAAATGCGCTGGAATCGTTGTATAGCTGCCCAAGCGAACTAATTTGAAGGGGATGGCAGAGTTGCAGAATAATTATTAAATATACGGCTTTCATGGAATCAGTCTCATTAGAACACCTCGTAGTGTTTCCAATTCCTCTCAGGCTTTCTGTACAACCCAGTTCATGCTAGAAGAGGTTTTATTGCGAAAACTCGTAACATTATTATTGATTATACCAGTTAGGACATCTATATGTGAGTGGTCCAACCAGAAACTTGTAACAGACATCTTTGACCTTCTGATCAATTTATCTGATATGAAAGAGCCATCAACGGAATATGAATACCTTACGCGCTTTACTGACCACGGTTTTGATAAGTTCATTATACTCGTAGTATAAATATTGATAGAGATAAATATCGAGGTATCGAATACAGAATTTATGGGGTAACCCGTTCTGAACTGCCCTCACTAGCCATAATGTGGAAACAACTTCAAGAAGTTCAACGCTTTTGAATTTGAATTCATCAATATGTTTTCCATGAGAGGGTCTTCTAACGAATGCACTCCATCACCGTTAACCCTGTCATTTCTTACCAACGCAAAATCAGTATCATTGATTGCAATGAATTGAGATACGTTTCGGTGAGAAACATGATGTGAGGCTTTTGCTTGTCAATGGATTCAAAGAGATAATCACTTTGAGGTAGAGTAACAATAGAGCTGACGTGAATCGAGGTGAGACGAAACTCATCCATGATAATGTGGCTGAATAGTAAGTTATTTTGATCATTTGAAGGATCTTCCTCTTGTTCTTCTTCGAAGAACTACAGCTTCTCTCGGGCCTTCGCTCCCTGCAAATAGCGCCTCCAACTGTCTCGATGCATTGACTACGTCCTCTATTTTCGAAATCTGAGCAGCGATGAACTGTCTCCGTCGACAGAGTCAGACCTGCGTTTCCTCGGTTTCCCCAATGGTTCCGGCCTTCAGTTCTCCCAGCGAATACCTTTTTGGGTATCCGTTGCTCGTCCATTCGATTCATGTGTCCAGCCCATTGCAGCTTCCGCAGTATGACAATCGTTGAAACCTCCGGTTCGTCAAAAAATTCATACAGCTCATGGTTGTATCGGATTCGCCATTGTTTCCCATCTAGCTTCGCTCCGATTATTTGCCTCAGGACCCGTCGCTCAAAGGCGTTCAATACATTTGCGGATGCTTGGGTTAGGATCCATGTTTTGAAGGGTCTAAACGTTGAAAAAACAAAGTTCATTTTCAGGTTTTGTTTGCTGATTCTTTCCAGTAAAGAATCAAGTTGTTAATATATTTTAACAAGCAACTTGTTATTGCTGCTTACATTATTGTCTGCTGGTCATCTAGCAGTGAGTGCAAATGATAATCTGGGCTTGACGGAAGTAGAATAAATAGTACCGCAGTGTGCTTGGGTTTGTCTTGGCGTTAATTAGCATCCTGTTGTTTGGGGAATCCTCAAAATAATGCAAGATGACTGAATAACCGGAGTTGACACAGTACAATTTTTCTTTAGGCTCCGTGTGAGCCAATTTGCTCTCATTAGGGGCAAGAACATCATTGCATTTGACGCATCAAAAATGCCGAATAGTTACATCGTTGACACTGGTAACTTTGTTCGACTCATTTTATTTGAAAGTATTCCCACGTCACCATTCTGAGATGCAAGTACTTTATCTCCTGAAGGGCACTTGGACTGCTTTTATTTGACGGTCAGTTTGCTTGTGGCAAAACTCTTGACTGAAATAAAACCAACCGTGCTTAAGCATCTAAAGAAGACCAACCGCATCCTCTCCACAGTCCAGACCCTCCAAGAGGAATGTCTGATTCTTCATAATTTTTAGGGTGAAAGTGAAGTACGGAACCTCTCCAGAATTCAGATTAACTTCGAAAATATTTATTTTATGTTTGGATGCCAATGGCTGAATCATATCCCCTCCGCCCCGAGGGGCATTAAAACTCGTTCTAGGGAGTGCCGAATGCCTCCCCATGTGTCGCCAAAATCCGTCTGATGGGGCGCATTGCGTAACAACTTAGCCCAATTGACAATCGCAATTTCCAATCGATAACAGATAATTTCGTTAGTCATAGAGCAATGAAATTTTAAAATTGAGTTTCGTTAATCTAGACCAACGAAACGATCTCTCATCGTTTACGAGATAATTTGCCAGAAAGTTGCGTATTACATTAATTTTTGACGCTTTCGAACACCAAGATGCAACCCTGGGGAACCGATATGCGCCCCGAAAGAGGGCTGAGATGCACCTCGGGGGAGTGTTCTTCTGCTCTCACCGCTGAGCTGCACGTCTCCGAACGGCAACGGCGAGACGAGTGGAAGTTGCGGCACATTGCAACACAACAACAATCGGATCGGCTGCAGCCCTACGCGTAGTCTTTAAGCGGATCCCTCCCGCTCCCTTCCCCCCTCGGTTAGTTGGTGCGTTAATATAGTTTCGGTTCTCGGTGTCTGCGCCGGCTCTCGGCTGCAGACAATCAGTGCGCTGAGTCTGTCATTCGGTTTCTTCACCTAAGCGTGAAACTGAGTTTTAAGTGAATAGGTAAGAGTGGTATTAGTGTAAATAAGAGAGTGGTATTAGTGTAAATAAGAGAGAAAAGAGAAGAAAAAAATGCACTAAAGGTGACCAATATGGGTATCGAATGAAAGGTATTGATGAGAACTTTTCAATGCAGGTCCTAAAACGGCACGTTATGGTTCTAGAGATCCACGGGAAGAGGAAATTCACGATAATCTTGTGTACTGGATACTTTTAAATAGTATTCGTTGGGAGAACTGAAGGCCGGAGACCAGTGGGGGAACCGACGAAACACTGGTATGACTCGGTCGACGAAGACAGTTCATCGCTGCTCAGATTTTGAAATTGGAGGACGTGGTCAATGGACCGAGATAGTTGGAGGCGCTATTCGCAGGAAGCGAAGGCCTGATAGGGGCTGTAGTGCTAAGAAGAAGAAGGATACTTTTGGTCTGAAAAATTTGCATTAAATCATCGTGGTAGGTCTGCAGAAATATAAAGCCATCAAATACCTCAGAAATAAAATATCATTAATATTCAAGCAACGGGCTCTAAACACTTTAAATAAAATGCCGGTGTATTTAAATGAATAATAACCAGAATTTCGTTTTTCGAACTCAATTTATGGAATCCGTATATTTGTTTTATATTCAGAAGATATTGTTTGAGTTACTAATTGGTGCATAAAAACCTTCTGGCAGGAGCACTCCCCTGCCACTTCAACTTGTTTTGATAGTCTTTAACCCCCCGTCCCCTTCACTTGCGTCAAGTTATGTTTCGTCTGACAACCAACAGCCTCTTCGTGTGGTTTGGGGAAAATAAGCGGTTCTGTATCCACTTTCCACCCAGTGCCTAGTAATGACAGGCGGTATTTTGGCGGGTTTCGGAGTTTTCTCTCATGCTTTCGCACTCTGCGGGTGTAGGTACTGCAATGGGCATCGAAATGGATTATATGGCGGTGGCGGCAGACGGCCCCCATGCTGATGCGTAAAAAGCATGCGAAGAAACTTCTAATGTATTGTATATTACTTGTTTTTTAATTACGAAGAAACATTAGAACTAAATGAGGACACATTTTTTCGCTTCTTGAAAGGGGGTGAAGAATGCGCGAGTCGCTGAGATTAGAGTGCCGAAAAGACAGCCCTCTTCCCTAGGCTGAAACGTATCTACGCCCTGGTCCCCCACCATATAGTTTGGGTGAAACTTTAAAAAAAATTTACGAAAGATGTTCATGTGTGGTATCAAATGAAACGTATTGACGAGTGCTTTTTAAAAATAGGTCTTAGAGCAAAGTTACAAATATCGAGGAGTGCTAGGGAAGGGCAACAAAAAAGTATGTCCTCTTCCTAGCGATTGGACACATGTGCTCCGAAAAAATGAACAAAATTATGGATGTGGTTCTCTATGTGTGCATTAGCAGCAAATAACGTTGCAGTCGAAATTCGCTCTACCTTTTTGATAACAGTAAGATTTATAGGTTTCACATTTTCCCCTATCCGTATGGGTGGTTACTCTTAAATAATGAATAATAACGAATGTAAGATTGTCCCATTCTGTAAGTTTCATAAAAATCTAACCATATTCTGCGAAGTTACAACTATTTGAATTTACATATATTACAACGACAACAATGATCGCTTTTCCTACCATATTGGCTTTTGCCGTTGCTTTCTTACTCCGGCCCGAAAATGGAAACACTGCGTCACGTCGCGAACTAACCTCTTCGAGTAGCCTTATGAGCGCCATCTTGTGCTGTTTAAATCAACCAAATTTTCTAAAGATTTTTGACAGTACATGACTGTAGTTTGAAATTTTATCAGTACTATGTCAACGATTTATTTTAAATATGAGGCGTCGAGGACATTAGCGCGCAAATATATGTATTTTGTTCTCGTTCGTATAATTCCGGCTAAATTCATCTGAGAAATGTCATATTTGACAATCTCAAAAGCCTACTTTCGAGTTTTCTGGACAGCTGTTTGTGAAAATTTAGGGCTACTGAGCAGCTGTTTCCGGTCCGGGAAGTGACGTCGGGTACGTTAATTGATTTTCTTATGGGCCTGAGTAAGAAGGCAATGCTTTTGCTCAAATCAGACGCAACATTTTTATCAGATTTTCGTCAAAATTTTTGAAAAGATGAATAACTTAAATATCTTTGATTAGAGATTATATTCACTGAACGATGTATGCTATGCTGTAACAAAATGGCAGCCATTTATATTGAAGTAAAGAAAGTTTTTCTTTAAAATTACGAGTATTATTTAAAACGCATATCTTAGAAGTAATTTTGAATTTTTAATTAGATCCGTAGCGAATTTTTCCGCATATTATAGATTTTTAGTCTTCCTGTGTCTACTCCACTTATTTAATATTGCTTATCGCTGCTTATCACAAGAATCAAACCCAGAGTTTTCTAGTTTTGGAAGCAAACAAACATTTTAGATCCACAAAATAATGCCCAAATGCTTTGAGAGCCATTAAAGATCAAATTTGGGTGATATACTCGTATATGGTTTTCCATTAAAAACGCCCCATATATTTTCTTAAATAAATCAAAAACAATTTCAGATAGGATCTAAATTTTCATAGTAGGTTAAAGTGCAATCAGTGCCATAACGTATGAAGGACAATATAATTCAAATTACGAGCCCGGAAGTTCTTGCAACTGTAGAACCACTGGTCGCAATTTCCCATGCCTTTTTCGCGATTTCATGTTATTATTGGATCTGAGCATCCCTAAACTTTGTAGATGTTGGCATGGGCCGATGACTGGACGTAGCCCCAATGAAAAAAACTTAAGGAATCAAGTCACACGAGCGAGACGGCCAGTTGACAGGAACATTTCTTGGAATGATATATTATGAAAATTTTACCAGTGTTGCAACTTACCTAAAGTAGGAAATCTTTTAAAATCTAAGTGTGCGAAAACTTTTGCCTAATTTAAAATAGCTTGTGTAATTTAAAATAGCTTATTGTTTTGCAGGAATCGGTAACATTTTACTTATTTTATATTTATGGAATTTAAAACTTTTAAGATAAAGATTTGTTTTTTCAAAAGAATATAACCAATATTTGCTTTGTATTATGGCTTTTTTTACTGAACAATCATCGAGGTGTCAAAACTTTTATCCACCACAGTATATCTTTGGAAGACCAGGATTCAACCAAACCTTATGTCTGAACACAAACATTCGATCGAGTAATTTTTGAGAATATCGCGAATATACGCACATTTGTTTGTAAGATACGAGATCATGGCCGAAATACAGAATCTCCCTCAATTCGAAATATGAAACCACCAGACTTTGTACGTGGATCAGAAGTGATGGCCCCTTGAAAGTTGGGTATCGACAGTTTCTAAGGAGTTCCCTCCATATCGGGGGAGGAATTAAAAACATTTTTTACCAAAGATAATCATGGTGTGTCAAATTGTTGTTAATAATGGTGTTTGATTGACAGTTAAGGACATGCAACGATGGTCTGCTGTCTCAGCGAGCTATAAGAGAATCAAGATCAGCTAAATCGGCCTTGCCCGGTGAGGCTTACGCTTACTGGCAGCTTGCTTCTGCATTATCGTGAGGTGGGTTATTTCAGCTAGCGTAAGGACCAGGCTGCAAACATCTGAACGAATCAACAGGGTCAAAATCCAAGGAAGCGGGCGAAGTTTTCGTGACATGCCGTAACGAAACGTAACTATTTTTGTCTCTCACATGTGTGTGACAGAATGAACAATCTCGTCCTTAATGAGGATATTTATGGCCCACAACAACAGAGGAGCAACCTTCTGGCAGTGGTGCCCCATGCACCCTCCCAATCGGATCCAAGATCCCAATGAACTGGTTCGTGTGCGACAACCATTCATCCCAAGCATGAGCATCTAAGCCTTCGAGAAGAAGGAGCTACAGTCCGATAACTGGCTCAAAAGTACAGGAGCCCGCCATCGTCGCTGGTCCCATGCAAAGTATGATTTGACACAAATATGCTTTTTGTTTTTCAGTTACTTTTTAATTGCACTGTTCTGTATATGCAGAATGCTAAGTGGTTCATCTAGTTTTAGATTCTTTTGATATTGTGAAACTAGTTTTTTCTGGGCTTATAAAAATTATAACTGACGAAATAACTCGTAGGTGAATTTGAGTATGCAAGCATTCATAAGCTGCTTCCTAGCGAAGAACAAATCGAAAATTGTTTATTCAAGCTTCAAGCATATACGAAACTGGTCATACTCAGATGCGACGAAAGAATAAGGAATGGGAATAAGCCACAAGAAATTAATTCCAAGTTAGTATTTTTTGTTATTTTTCCTTTTCCTACAATACATACAGATTAGTGATATCTAAAACATAATTTAGATTTGCCCTTATACGAAATTTATTATTGAGGGATTCCAACATACTAAAGCTCTATAAATTGTGGACTTTGAAGTTAAACATCGGCATACTCACAACCTAATAGCTTTGATATTGCAATCGAAATGAAGAATTCTAGTTTGGAAGTAGAGTGGTGTAGAATCTGACGGTCTGCTGAAACTGTTGTCAAACAGGATACCGCTTTGTGTCGTGTCTCACAGAACGTAAAGTTTTCTGCTTTTGCGGCAAGCCGGACACTTATTTCCCAGACTGCCCTGATTGTGGCATTTCAAAAAACAGAAAAACGAGCTTTCGCACACACCAGAGGTACTCAAAGATTCAGCTGTAGACCAGAAACTCGACCTCATCACTAATTATGGCAACCATGCCAATCTTGACTACACCACCTCTAATAAGACCAAACTGACTGGATGATCCTTCTTGACAATACAACCTCTACTAAAACTTGTCCTGCTGGCAATTACCTAAGATCCGAAAAATCAGCAATTGATCATGCAGGTAGGTTTTCGTGAGTACAACAAAAACAATTGCCTTGAGAATCGAAATTCACTCAACTTTATTGATAATATTTAGAATAATCTTCAAATTTCAAATTTTTTCCAATAAAATCGTATAGATACTCTTAAGCTCAATGAAATCGATATTTAAGTAGTCTTACGAAAGATCCTAATACTCCATAAGTTTGAAGCAATTTGAAATTTATCTAGTTACAACAACAACAATACACGATTTTGGTGTTCTATGGACTTTTCGTTGAATCAGGCTGAAATTTTGATTTGGTCTTCTTAAAATTTTCGTACATGTTGAATAACATAAATATAAAGACTCTTCACCTTTTAGCGAACCATGCGTGTTACTGTGTGAAATAAACTAACATATCTTAGCGCCAATCATACAAAAACACACATAGAGCAAAATGTACGAACTAGTTCATTCAACTGACCAAAAGACCTTGAAATACGTGAGGTAGCTTTTTCTCATACAAAAACCAGTGTTCAACGAAACCATAACAAACAATTGATCGAACCGGAATGCTGAATTTGGGTGAGATGCTAAGCTTACCTTCTCTGTGGATGTATTTTATGGTGCCAATGTTCATCTGAACATTCATACAATTATCACCTTTCTTAGTCACAACGGTTTTTGAAGATTAATATCTATACACAAGAAGACGTGGTTTAATCATGATATAACAACAAAACCAAAAGCTTTTTGAATATGAGAAAAGGAACTTCTTCACTCCATGACTTGAAAACAAATCTAGACATCCAATCACTATAGGAAGGTTTCTCCACATAAATACTCGTATGTGCTCTTAATGAAAAGTGTACTTATTGCTAAAGAAAAGATGCATCCGAATAATGGAAAACAAAGCCTTTAAGAGGAAAATAAAAGAGAAATAGAAAAATTCTAAAAAAACATTTTAATAGAGAAAATTTAAAATGAAAAGAAAACATAAACAATACATAAAATTATAGCCCCCTAAATACTTTTAATATGAATGCTCAAGTCTAAAGTCCAACGTCGACGATGTGTGCATTTCAAAACACAAAATTCGTATGTAAAGAATGAAGAATTGCATTCCATTTCCCATACACTAAATTTTCTAAGTATGAAGCTGAGGAGAAGCAGTCTGATGAGAATGAAGCAAAATAAGTTACGGTATTGTGTTGTTCCCAATATATGGCCGAGAAACACAACGCATCAGGATGATGATTCTGATTGCATATGTGGGGAAGCAAATGCTGCCTGACTCCGTTCCAAAGTACCTTGAAGGCTGAATCTTCGGTGCAAAACCAAACAAAAGTCTCGAAAAGGAAATGAGGATGTAGCTAAAAACGGCCTCTTTTAACATGCTACCGGAAAGAGAAATGCGTTTTGCTATCCACTGCAACTTCGGGTTTGTTTTGCCAATTTATGCAGCTATCCATCCGCTCAAAGGCTATACGACCAACACACACGATATAGTCACGCACATTGTGCACTGACTGCCATGCATGTGTTGCGAACTGAATGACTAAAATTCACAAGGATGCACGTCAAGCCTGCACAGGTCATGCAGTGGTGGACACAAGACCGACTGCCGATATACCTAAAAGTGAATGCATTACTTTTAATGCACACATCTGACACGTTTCGTTGCATGAGCTTCGGAACTCGGACCTGGGCTAAGTGTGGATATCAGCGGTAATACGATTGGTAGCCTCTGCCCTGGCCCTAATCCCAACTCCTATCTTTATCCCTGCAAGCGCAGCTCCTTCAAACCCCGACTGCAACCCATATGCAGCCCACCTACAATTACACAGATGAAACATTTCGTGCTATGTACGAGTATAAGCATCGGACATCAATGATAAGCGCACTGCGAGGAGGATTTTTCAGTTCAGACACCGAAGTCAAATAAACAAAACTAGCTGAAATATGCGAATTGAGGGAGGAATACCATTATATATTGTGCCATCTAACACCGTGATCACCTCCGCCTCTACTTCCAATACCACCTATATCCCAGTCTCCCAACGCTCGTTGAGCATCAATCCCTTTTCGGTGAGTGGTTGCAATCGAAATCGCATACGTAAAACTAAAACTAGATAAAGGTTCGGAATGCACTCTTGCTATTAGCACAGAATGCAATGCATTCCTCACACCCATTCCGAAGCTCCCGTTTGCACATTCCGGGCAAGGTATGAGATGGCAACGGTTTGCAGGATTGCACGTCCTCCACTTGTATTTCCTGTTTTTTTTTTTTGCTGTCATGAAACTAAACCCATAGACGAGATAAACGAAATATGTACAGAGAAAAAGTTTCCTCGAAATTGCCACGTAAACATTATCCCTTGCTAAGGATTCGAAACATAATCTCTATTAATTAATTAAGTACTGGACAAAAGATGAGCTTTAGAAGATAAACCTTGGCTGGAGCGAGAAGAGGGGTGCGCATTGTAGCCATATAAAATGATGGATTTCGAGGCCTAGCGGAACCTAAAATTAACTACATCAAACTTGAAGGACTTTCGATAGAATGCGAAGGCAGATAATTTAAATACTTGTTTATTTTCTTCAATTGCAGAATATTGATTTGATTTATTTAAAAGCCAAAAAATTAAATTTACGGTAAAACGCTGAATATACCTTTGAAACAATTGATTGATCTTCTGGAGCTCTCATAAATAATCTTCAGCCTGAAAATTAAATGCAGATACTAGGATGCAAATTCTTTATCAGCAGGATTCAAATTCAGATTGAAGACCCATAATTTGAACCGTTAATCATCGGAATATGAAAGATTATAATCAATGGTTCATTTGGAGAGCAGACTTGTGAATGCTTTCATCATCAATACAAATTTCATTACAGTCGTGGATCCCATCCAGCAGACCCCGAATGTTTAGCGCTGGTGCACCAATACTGATACATCGGCGTGAATTTCATGCAACAAACAGTGACTTAATCGATGATTGAGATACAAAATGAAATTTACTTTTTTCGAGCCGCCTTCACTACATGTAAAATGCGCCTTCACATGCACTCCCGATTTTCCCAGCGTTCTGGTAAAAAAAAGTGAGTGGACATTGAGGATGGCTGCAAAGTATCCAGTGGGCAGCGAAATCCTATGGCAGTGGTCCAGCAACAGCAGTATTATTCTTGTAGTCAGTGCATCCATCATGCGGAGGAGTATCATAGAAAGTCTCCACGGAGAAGGCAGCACATCCTACCCTTTGGCCGTATTCTACGAAGATATTTCATTGATGCGGCATGCGAGTGAGATATACATTTTAAGTTGTCGTAGCTTCGGGGTGGCCATCAGGCGCAAAAAAGGATATGGGCGACTGACCAGGCCGCCGCGCCGACAGCATATTTATGTACTTGCTAAAAATGTTGAATGACTGCTACGGCTGCTCCTGCTGGTGAACGTGAATATTGCTGGCACTGCCACGCGTTTATTCCAATATCCTGGGCCTCGCGTTGACGGTGTCGAAATCAAATGGGGGAGGAAACTAGGAATAGGCAGTCTAAGTTGAACTGGACCTGAATCGCCTGGTCCAGTTCATCGTGTTAAACCAAAAGCATATAGATGGAAGCTTCTAAAGGTAGGTATGCCGGAAGATGTTAGTTCAATATAAGGGTGAAAGGGTTCGAGAAAGGGATTCTGCAAAAAGTTCGCAGTTTTCCATCGACGGCAGTTAGGGCCGTATTTCATACTTTTCCTTTTTTGACGTCCATGTTCTCTTTTTATATACCGAATTGGATTTTTTTAATAGAATGTAGGGATGGGATCTTAGCTCATCGGCGGTGGTAAATGAATGGATGATTTTCTGCATGCACCGGGAAATCGGAAATGGAAAGCAGAATAGTGGAATGAGAAGTACACTTGATGGTGGAGTGGGAAAATGATACATAAACGAAATGCTGAAAAAATTTAGATCGATGACCAACGTTAAAATTCTTTCTGCTAATATAATAGACTGAGAAATCTTTTTTCTCTTAATTTTTAATAGGCAGGCCACAACAGTTCAACAAACGGATTGCAAAAACCTTGAGAAGAAAGGTACAGAACACGACGTGCTTAATTACAATGCAAAACTCATTTTGCAAGGTTTATATTTAATACTTTCTGGCAACATTGTTGTAAAATTAATAATTCTGGAATGCATTCCGTACTCCTGAATCAAGCAAATAAGAGAGAAATAAAAATTAAGAAAATTATGCAGTAATTGAAAAAGTATACCACATTATTAAAAAATATATAAATAACTCAAGCAATATTAACTATTGAATGAAAATAAAATCGTTGAAGTAATCCTGGAAAAAGTTTACTCCACAAATCCCTTCTAGAGTTAATGCCTTCTTCATTAAATTTTTAATATTTCAAAAAAAAAGAGAAAATTAATACTATCTGCATCGGCAAATATATTGAACGCCTTTGAGCGACGGATCCTGAGGCGAATAATCGGAGCGAAGCTAGACGGGGACCAATGGCAAACTCGATACGATTGTCAGACAGCGGAAGCTGTAATGGGCTGGCCACATGAACCGTATGGACGAACAACGGATACCCAATAAGGTATTCGTTGGGAGAACTGAAGGCCAGAGACCAATGGGAAACCGAAGAAACGCTGGTCTGACTCGGTTGACGAAGACAGTTCATCGCGCTCGGATTTCGGAATTGGAGGACGTGGTCAATTGACCGAGACAGTTGGAGGTGCTGTTGCAGGAAGCAAAGGTCCGAGAGAGGCTGTAGTGCTAAGAAGAAAAAGAAGAACGCATAACGTCTATTATACTTGTAAAAACATTCCAGTCGATACCGCCGACCGCACTGCAAATCACGTTGCATTCGATGATCATTACGGAGGCCACTACAATAGTTTTTGTAATAGAAATGCTCCAATACGTTTTCGCCAAATCGAACAAACGCTCAGATCATTTTGATGTACAAGCGCAATTTGTGTTGTTTAGTGTGACTTGAAAAAAGTGTTTGGCCAAAAAATGGGATTAACTCGTGAGATTATTTTCTAGGATATAATAGTTTAATTATCTCAACAACAGCGCTTTGATTGGTTCCATTCGGCAATTGGCGATGAAGCACAATCCCTCCAGGCAATTTATAACGAATTTTGACGGGGAAATCGTTCGCTCAAGGAAGAATTTCGTAAAGGTCGTAAAAACAGTCGTTGTACGAGTGAACATCGATGCTGTGCGTGAACTTATTCTGTAAGATCGCCATGGGGCATACCGTGAGATAGAGGCATCCTTGAAACGACCAGAAAATATCATCGGGGTACACCGAATGACGTGAATAAGATTGTCACATAGATCTATGCCTATGAGCCGGAAACCAAATTTGCAAAAGACCGTATAAGTGTGTAAGCCAACAACACAAAATTGTTCACGCACGAAGCACTACGAAGCAAATGGTCACCTATTTCTTCGACCAAATGGGTCATGTGGCCACTGTTCTACTTCAGGATTGTAGGACAGCCAATTCAGGTTGGTACCCGACCATTTGTTTGCTCGGAGAAATTCGCAAAACAGACAAGAGAAGACGAATCATACTCCATCATGCCAATGCGAGCTCTCCCACATCAGCTCCAACAGCCTAGCACATCAAATTAATGGGCTATCCGCCATACAGCTCCGATTTGGCACCCAATGATTTCTTTTTATTCCCTCACATCAAAAATAAACTCCGTAGTGAACGTTTTCCTATGCCTGAAGCAGCTATTGAAGCGTTTAAAAGCCATGTTTTGGAGTTGTCTCAATCGGAGTAGGAAAAGTGCTAGTGCTTTGAAACTTGATTTTAGCGCATGCAAAAGTGCATAAATATTCATGGTGAATGTTATGAAAAACAATAAAACCTTTTTTTGATATAAACCGAATGCATTTTCATGCTTTTTAAAAAAAACTTGTTTAGCGGTCCTCGTAAAAAATAAAATGCTTTAATCTTCTTATATATGATTCGCTTTAAAACATTTCCTGTACATAAATAAAACTTGAGTCAAGAGCCTATTAAATTTAGTTAAAATCTTTTGAGAAACTTGGTTCCTGTAGCAAACCTAAAAAACGAAAAATCGTTCATTGCAATAGCCCTCACTTTGTTCCCTGATCTCAAACGACCGAAAAAATTTAAACAGCATAAGATCTTATCAATACCAATCTTAGTAATAATGTTAGTATATAGCGAATGGGTTTGTGACTTCCATAGGCCTAAAACATTTATACTTTGACTAGCTGTATTTCGAAATGCGATATATGTTCTTTCAAAAATAAATCGTCTATGGTTTAAATATTTTAATGGCAATAATTTTACAAATTTTCATGAAAAATCAATAACCACATAAATAAATTTTATTGGTTTTTAAATATTGAGAGGCTGTCATTTTGAATTTGGTTGTTAAATTTTGGATTGAATTTGCAGACAAGCATCCTAGAGTTTCATCAACCATTGTGCTGCATTTCACTCTAATCGGGCCTTTACATTAATCAGAACAAAAAATCAAAATAAAAAAATTGAATTCTTATCATCTTTAAATTATGTTGAGAAACTTGGCTGAAAGAGAGCAACAACAATCTAAACAATTGGGTAGAAAAAAACTACAATCATGTCAGACGGGTTCTGTGCTCAATTTACGATATGCAGAAACCAATAATGAATAAATTCAAAAAAAAACTTTAACGACATCTATCATTCTTACTCTATTTTCATCAATCGCCATTTTGTTTCAGTAGCCTTTGACACAAATATCGGACTAAAGCAGGGAGATGGCTCCAGAGCCAAATTGAATAGCCCCATTGCTATTCAATTTGGCTCTGGAGTACGTCATACGGAAGCTACCTGTCGATACGTGAGGTACATTACTATACAAGTCGAGCCAAGTAGTAGCCTATGCGGACGACATCAACATTTTGTCACAGTCGTTAACAACTGCCAAAGAACTTTTCCTGAAACTCGATAACGCAGCAAAACTAGTACGGCTACAAATCAATGTAAATAAAACAAAGCTCATGACGCAGATGAGGAAAAATACCTCAAATACACAAAATATCACACTTGGCGAATACAGTCATACAGTACACAATGAAAGAGATAAAATATGCCGAAGAATGCAGCTCGCAAATAAAATATTTTATTCAGTATTGACGATCTTGAAGACCAGCTGCATGTACAGGAGAAAAAAGCTCCAAGTATACAAATCTGTGATAAGACCTGTGTTATGCTATGGGTGTGAATGATGGACCCTAACCCAAGCATCCGGAAATATATTGAACTCCTTTGAGCGACAGATCCTGAGGCGAATAATCGTATCGAAGCTTGACGGGGACCAATGGCGAATTCGATACAACCATGAGCAGCATGAAATTTTTAGCGAACCGGAGGCGTCAACAATTGTAAAACTGCGGGAGCTGCAATGGGCTGGACACATGAACCGTATGGACGAACAACGGATACCCAAAAAGGTATTCGTTGGGAGAACTGAAGGCCGGAGGCCAGTGGGGAAACCGAGGAAACGCTAGTCTGACTCGGTCGATGAAGACAGTTCATCGCTGCTCGGATTCCGGAATTGGAAGACGCGGTCAACCATTGACTGAATCAAATCTTAAAGATGTTTTTACTCATTTAAAACGGCCGCCATTTTGCTTTAAGATCGCTTATATCGCTCGTTGAATGGATTCTCAAAGATATTCATGATATATATACTTCCTGAAACGTGGATGCAAATCCATAGTGTCTGAGTCGATTGGAAGCGCAAAGTGATGTATTGTTGTTGTAATAATATGCCAAATTCAAACCATCATAACTTCGTCAAATACCATCCGATCCTTCTAAAATTATCGTGAGTCTTTCTAGTAACCATCTGAATCTCAAATTTCATTTAACTCAAGAATCCCCTCACGTGTTTACTCAAGAAAATGTAAAATCGATAAATCATACTTTTACTAACAAAGTTGAGCGGATTTCGACTTCTGACTTAATTTTTGTTATTTTGCTCATGAAGGTCATGTTGTTTTTTTCGAATTTGTCACGTGAAAGCCGTTCTTTTGCGGGGGGGGGGGCGAAAATTTCGTGCGTTCCCCCTTCTCCTGTCCCTTTGACATAAGACAATTTGAAGACGTGTTTTGAAAATATATAATTAAGGTCTTTCATATGATACTCTACTTGACCACCTTTGGTAAAAAAAAAAATGTTTTTTCTTGAAAAGTTTACATAACAAAGCAAGGCCCGACAGTTTTTAAGGAAAAAAGAGAATTGAGAATCAAAAAAACAAAATAATTGACTATAAAAATAATTTGTTAAGCGTCAACCGCCTGCATGGCGAGACACCACCCTTGAATCCCTTTGAAAAATTGTTTACTCTAGACTTTCAAGAAGTTATCACATCTGACCTTTCCACAAAGCTTGATGGCTTTAGTTCTATAATAACATACAGACGGACGGACGGACGAATAGACAGACGGACACAGGTCGTCACATCAATAGGGGTATGTATTTTAGCACAAACCCCTAAAAATGGCACCTTTGAATCGCCATCATTTTGAAAAATGCACTCAGATAAGCAACAAAACCACAACATCGTTAGATCTTAGTTAAGAACTTTAAGAGCCAAACGATCGAATGTTCATTAAATTTTCTCTGTGAAACAAATTTTGAATAAAATCGATGTATGCCAAAGTTTTTAAAGATTTCCTACAAACCTATATTGAGAGATGGAGGAACCCCACCGGCTTAACTGAAAAACGTTTTTTGGTTCGAGAAAACTGGGTATTCCCGAGTTTTTTTCCTCAGAGCTTAAAGCTAATTTCAAATTGAAGAACCAGATTAAAACCGGATATAAAGACCTAGAAAAATACCGAAGGCTAGAAAACAGCGGGACACTAGTTTGGAAATGGCCTACTAAAAGAAAATTATTGATTCTCAATTTTTTCTATCCTTGCAAATCTATCGCTCCGAACAGATTGCCTTCCGCGTCCTAACCAGACTCTTTACGATCTCAAAATTGACTGTCTCAATCCGCTCTTCTGTTCTTCACATAATTCCAGAATCACCTTCGGTGAATATCTATCGTATTTAAGGTTCAATATGCTTCGACCCTGTTCCCTCTGTTAATCTTTTAAATTTTCACCAAATGTAATATTTGGAATCACATGTATGGTAATTTGCACATATACATGATAGCATCAAGCATCAGCATAGCTATATGCAAATCATAATTCGCTCATAACTATTGGAATTTGATGACACTTAACAGATTTTGCCCTCGAAAGAACTCGAACTCACGGTCTAGGTAGAACCCCAGATTGGAAGTCCGACGTCTTAGCATTTACACTAGTTTCCGAAATCAATCAAATTCCAATTGCTTGCATTAATATTACTACAATGGGCTAGTTTGCACGCTTAAACGAATAAAAGTGTCTTGGAGGAATTAAGATGCCTAATTACTTTATGATTGTTGTTACATTACAATAAATGAATGGGGACAACAAATATGATGGGGAAAAAATGAAATTTACAATTGAAGATGGGAAGTTAAGGTTTTTGTTAATAAAAGTAAAATACATTGCAAAACGTGTAATTTATTTATTAAAGATGGGAAAGGTAAGAGTGTTTTTGTGATCAGAAATAAAAAAGAAAATATACAATTTGAGATAACAGAAGATAAAGTAATGAAGCTCGAATTGTGAATAGAATGTAGACACGCCCGGAATTCGCAACGAGTTTAATATACCTTTGTATCATATGTCCTCTAAGTGGGGGGTATCTTTGGTCAAAACAGAAATCACCGATTTTCTTTTAAAATCAGTGCTATATTGCTTCCCTGAGCCAATTTGGCTCGTTAGTGAACTTGCTGAGATGCTTAATCGAAACATCTCCCCCGAAAATTTGATGTGAATTGAAGTAAAATCGTAACCTCCAAACGAAGTTTAGTAGAGTTCGTTCTAGACACTTGCGAATAAAAATTTGAAGGATCATATGAGTCAATATCAGCATCATCAGCAAATTGTAAAAATTGTAATAAAGTCCACCGAGTGTAGTGGTTAGAGTGCTCGTTGCCAAAACCGAGGAGGTCCCTGGATCAAATCCCGTTGGTGGCAACAAAGTTTATTTTGAGTGCTTTTTCAGACAAACTACGTACAAGTTCATTCAGTTATAGTATGTACTAGTTTAAAATCATAACGTATCGCAGCTGGGTGGATGGATCAACGGCCAAAGTCTGGTATTGACCATATTACCTTCTCGAGTGCCGATACATTCGATCACGATAATGAGATCCCTAACTATCTTTAACCGAAGGCCTAAAGAGGACAAAAGCAAAAAATTAGTCAAAAGTAGAAAATAATCAATTAATCACATTGTCTTCCCATGTAAACTTTTCTGCAACACACCATTAGTGCAAAAGTGTATTTGGTCGAAAACTGTTTCCCACCATGTGTTTTCTGAAAATTTATACAAATAGATTGATATTGCCATTTGGTCAAACTATCCCTAAAAAATTAAGTATATATATATATATATATATATATATATATATATATATATATATATATATATATAAAAATGTATATATGTGAATGGAGGTGTTATTTTGAATAGCCCGCTATTTCGGTGGATGTCACTTTTGAAGTTGTCATTTTTGACATTTGACAAGTAGAAACTACGCCATTAATAAAAATGGAACGATACACACTTCAACAATGCATGGAAATTATTAAAATTCACTATAAAAATGGTGAAAATTTGGCAGAGACGGTTCGTAAAACTCGGACCGCAATACAGAAATTGGTGGAAAAATTTGAGCTGTTGGGACAACTAAGTGATGTGAAGAATAAAACCCGTGCACGTCACTCAAGAACAGCCGAGAAAATCGCTGCTGTAGCGGAACGTGTTGAAGAAAACCCAGGTTTGTCCATTCCTCGTCATTCTTTGGAATTAGGCATTCCACAAACGTCATTACACCGTATTTTGCATAACGATTTGGGTCTTAAGGCTTATAAAGTTCAGTTAACACAAGAACTCAAGCCGATCGATGCTGATTGGGTCCTTGAAATGCATGAAAATGATCCGGAATTCCATTGAGAAATCATCTTGAGTGATGAGGCCCATTTCCACCTCGGTGGCTTCGTCAAAAAACAAAATTGTCGCATCTGGGGCTCGGAAAACCCATGAGTTATTGTTGAAAAGCCTCTCTACCCTCAACGTGTAACTGTTTGGTGCGGTTTATGGTCCGGCGGAGTCATTGGACCTTACTTTTTCGAAAATGAGGCTGGAGCAACAGTTACGGCGAATGGATTGCGCTATCGAGAGATGATTAATGATTTTTTTATGGCCGGAACTGGATGGTATTGATCTGGGCAACGTTTACTTTCAACAAGACGGCGCTACGTGCCACACAAGCAAAGGAAACCATTGATCTTTTGCGGGAAAAGTTTCCGGACCGTGTTATCTCTCGAAGAGGTGATCACAATTGGCCACCGAGATCTCGTGATTTAACACCTTGCGACTTCTTCCTTTGGGGCCACGTGAAAGAGAAGCTCTACGCCAACAGCCCAGCGTTGATTCAAGACCTCAAAAATGGAATTCGTGAGTCTATCGAGGACATAGGGCAGCCACTTTGCGATTTGGTTCTGGAAAATTTCATGGAAAGGATATGGTCCTGTAAGCGTGGTCGTCGTGGTCATTTGCCTGATGTTATTTTCCACTATTAACGGCATACCTTCCTCTTGATAATGAAATAAACATCTTATCATTTATATTAAAAAATGGCATTTTTCTTTTTAATATCAAAATAACGCATATATATATATATATATATATATATATATATATATATATATATATATATATATATATATATATATATATATATGTAAATATATGTATTTAAAGGGTAGTTCATTAGGTTGTATGATTTTCAATAAGCTTTTTTGACAGATCACGCGTGACTCCTGTCAAACTGTAATGTAATTTTTATTCAGAATTGTTTAAAAAATAAACATGGACAGGCTTACACCGCAACAACGTATCCAAGTTGTTCTTCTATATAACGAAAACCAGCGTTCTGTGATGGCGCCGTTTCGCATATAGCAAGAGAAACAATGGACTTATGGGAGAAATAATTTTGGTGAGAACCTGATTTCACATTTCGGACCAGTAAATTTGTCGCCTAGATTGTGAGTTATCACAGTTTTAGATTATTATCTTTGGGGTTGCACGAAGTCTCTGATCTTCAGGGATAAGCCAGCTTGAATTGACGCCTTGGAAGCGAACATTACTCTTGTCATTCGCGAGATACTGGTCGCTATGCTTGAACGCGTCGTCCAAACTGGATTCTCAGGATGGACCATTTACGGCGTAGTCGCGGTCAACATTTCAATCAGATAATCTTTAAAAAGTAAATTTCATAGATTGTTCTTCCGACTCACAATAAAATATTTACTATAGAATCCAACTTTATGCCTTTCATTTGAGATTAAAAACCAAATCTCATAATGAATCACCCTATATAAAACTGAATATCAGTCAGTCGATGAGTCAGTCCATTCACTCTTGCTCTAGTGATTCTAACGAAAATTTTTAACCTGCTGGAGTCATAATTTTGCTTCGATGCATCAGGCTAAAATCTCGGACATGTATAATCATCAGCCAAATCGCCCGAGCGAAAACACTTCAGGTGGCAATCCATGATTTCTGTTCTGACCAAAGTATAAAAGCAACATATCACTCCCTTTTTTTAAAAGGAAATTTCAAAGAATAATTTTTTAAGTGCAACAATGAATGGCAACGTCCAACTTTAGACAAAATATCTATCTATTTTTCAAAATAAATTAGTAAATAAGTACAAAGTCTAAAAATATTTATTCGGGGGGAGGGGGACGATATTCAGATCACTATATTGAGTGAGTGTAGTCCGCGTGACTTAGTGGCTAGACTATTAGCCTGTTCAGTTATGATACGTGCTGGTTTAAAATCAGAACGTATCGCAGCTGGGTGGACGGACACACGGCCAAAGCGTGATAATGATCATATCACCTTGTGGAGTGCCGATACATTCGATCACGACAATAACATACTCTAACTATCTCTAAGCGAAGGCCCCAAAGGGGCTGTAGGGCTACAAAGAAGAAGATATTGAGTGAAATTTTAAATCTCCCAACAATAAATACAAATAGCCAAAGTTAGTTTAACTTCGCTTCAAACTCAATAAACATTAATTTAACAAAAATAACAAAATTTAAATTATTTTTAAGGCATCTACGGTCATTCCCATAATCAAAAAACGTTTTAAATTCCCAGACAAGAAATGCAAATAAATCTAGGTCCTGGATTTTCAATCCATTCCTCATGCATCCATAGCATAAGTTTGATCCATCTTATCCATTTCTCCCCCTTTTTGTCTTAAGAAAACCTTCTAAGACAAACTGGACATTCAGCGTCATCATTATCCCTATCATCTTCGTCAGTTGAGACCACACTGGTTCATTTTCAGGCATGTCTTCGTCAGAAGTCTGTTGCTTTTGTCGCTTGTTGGATTAATTTTTGTTACCATTTACTTTTTTTGCACTAATGTCTCTTCACCTTCCTTATTTTTTGTTTCTGCTAAGTTGTAATTATAATACCTTTGCCCTGTCTAGTTGAAGTAGAAGGTGGTTCAATAACTGAAATAGATTGCACACAAGTTGGAACTATTAAGTGGGGACAAAATGTTGCTTGTTAATGGCAAAGCAGTCGGGGTTATTGGCAATTGGATGATTCGATTTTTGATGCTGCAGAAAAATTTAAGATTAAGCTTTTCTGCCTGTCAAGTAACATTACTCATGAACTACAATCCATGAACAAATCAGTATTTATATATTTTCAATACTACCGGCCCTAAGATATTAAAAAACTTATTACAAAATCAAGAGCGCAGAATCACAAAACAGAGATTTGAAAAGATTTTTTCGCAAAGTTTAAGATAAAGCTGTAACTCTAGCTACCCTCAAAGCGGCAGAAATATGTCCATTTGGTCCGACGCGAATTTTCAAAGAGCATATATACTATCCATTCCAACTTACCGCTCTTCCTCGGTTGCTCCGGAAAGTTGCAAAGAATTTAATTCATCATCGTCTACTAAAACAAATGCTTCCAAGCACGGTACTGACCATATCACCTTCTCAAGTACCGATAGATTCGATGGAGATAATGAGATACTCTAACTATCTCTAAGTAGTCCGCGTGGCTTAGTGGTTAGAGCACTAAGCCCGTAAGCCGAAGGTCTCTGGTTCAAGTTTCGTTGGCGTCAACGAGATTTGGTTCGAGTGGTTCTTCGGACGGACTATAAGCCTGTTCAGTTATGATACGTGGTGGTTTAAAATCAGAATGTATCGCAGATGGGTGGACGAACACACGGCCAAAGCGTAATAATGATCGTATCACCTTGTGGAGTGCCGATACATTAGATCATGACAATGAGATACTCTAACTTTCTCTAGGCGAAGGCCCGAAAGGGGCTGTAGGGCTACGAAGAAGAAGAACTATCGCTGTATCTTATAATGTATATGATGGTGAAGAAGATATTCTGATAACGCCAATTCAATTTTTGACTTGCTGCCAATACCAAAGGAGGTACCCAGTCCAATGATTGCTCCAAGAAAAAAATCTGTCAATAGTCTGGCCCTATAGTTAACCAACAGAAGCTTCTCTAGTGACAGGAATATGCACGGAACATCCAAAATTACCGTTCAAAACACTAAAGAAAAATAATCGGCCAAAAAACGCTTTGGTTGCAAGTTTTT
This sequence comes from Odontomyia ornata, assembly GCA_963969285.1. Classification (NCBI taxonomy): domain Eukaryota; kingdom Metazoa; phylum Arthropoda; class Insecta; order Diptera; family Stratiomyidae; genus Odontomyia; species Odontomyia ornata. Next base: position 33,704,216 of record OZ017738.1, on the reverse strand, counting down.
GCTGAATCACTGTTTGGTTAATTCACTATTTTTTTTTTAATTCACTATTTTTTTGTTAATTCAAAATAAACAAGTTTCAAACACTATAAATTAATTTTATTTGAAATGACTACATTGAAAGTAAGATAGCTCTCATCTGAATTGCTCTGAACAATATGGCTACTAAGTGGCCATGTTTAACTACATTATCGAAAATATTGCTTCTTTGCCAGTTTCTAAAAAACGTATTTGTCCTCAATGCGATCTGTATAGTGTTTACTTTTCGTTCCTTTATAAAGGTTGAAAGACAATATACTACGTAATAGAAAGGGAATAATAACTGCAAGCTGTAACCAATGCAAAAAAACTAATCTCAGATGTTAAGGGGGCCATATTCCACCTAGATACCTTAGCTAACGTGTTCTTCGATTTAGTCAAGTGTTATTGCAAAGTTCAATTTTATCAAAGAGTGAGCAATCTCAATCTCTCAACGAAAAAAGAAGAAAATTTTAATTTAAAGATGGTTTTGGAATAATACCTGCAATATCTACAAAAAATTGTTGCAGCCGAAACAAAAATGTACTACAGATACTACCCTGGTTTGACTACTCCGCAAAAATTTGACGATTTCAATTTCAGAGTATACTCAACCTTTGTTAGGTTAATTAAAAGCATTCTCTTTAATCCGCTGGGAAATAAATTTTCACTCCCTTATAACATTTGTTTTGTATTTCCAGACTTAACTAGCGCACCATGAAAAAAACCAATCGCTCAAATAATTTTCCCTCTCTATTCGATAAAAAAATCCGTTAGCGGCATCAACGGAAACGTCATCATTCCGTTACCCCATACCATACACGTGCATCTTACTAGACGACATTCATATCCTTCACGTTGCAAATTAAATGTCTGTGAATGCTTACGAAATAAAAAACCCAAGTAACTTTTTTAAAGCACAATATAGGCAGAGAGACGCGGCCATTGTAAGTGCATACAAAAATATGCCATGCTCTGCAGCAGCTAACTCCCCAAGTACTTATTGTTATAGAAAGTCTTTTTCTCCAGTCTTTTCCTTTTACTTTTATTTCATCTCGCATTATTTTCTTAAGCCAAAAAGGAACGTTTTCCCTGTACTGTCTCAGAAAATTAAAAAATAAAGAATAAAAACTGGAACCGATTGCATAAAAAAGCAGGAATGAAAAAGCGGAAACCTAGATTGCACTGCTCCTTCTTCTTTGAATTCTGGGCTTTTCTACTTTAGCAGAAGGCATCCTTACATCTTTACATGCAAACATAGTCGTATATACGACGGCTCGAAACATTCGGATTCCTTTGGAAGCCTGGCATATTTTCGCAACAGCAAAGTCAGAAGAAGCCTTACAGCTATTAAAAAAAAACAGTCTCTTCTTGATGCACTTTTACGACATCGTTCTCCTGAAAATCCTTTGAGATGCGAGTACTATAGGAAAACTTAAAGACAAATTTACAATCTTTTTGTACATCCTGGAGCCGAGTAAATATAAGAACTCACATTTTCTAAAGATGCATATTTATTCGTCGTTTTCCAACTTACGTCAATTGTATGCTTAACTGCATGTTCATCAAAATCCGTGCGGTGGCATCTAGGCATTAAGGCACTAAGGCATCGAGGCAGAGTTACCTTCCAGAAATATATATGTCGTCGACGCCCGCTCCCCCAAAGGACCGAAGAACTGGGTATGTAAGCTGACTTGTATAGTCATATGTAAGATTTGCGACATGAATAAACCGTGCAGAATGAACTTGTGAGTTTTAATTACTCGCCTGGCAATGCATCTTGGCTCCTCTGGTTTCCTTGTAACCAACGTCTCTGCTCTATGAGAACGAGGCCGACGACGAAAACCTCAGACTAAAGTTTGCACTCCTTGCCTTGCTTTTGCGAAGGTGAAAGGGCTACCAAGTTGGGATAAAACGAAAAGAAGATTCTGAAAGAACCCTAACTCGCAAAGTATATACGCAAACCAGAAGGGTTGCAAGAAGTAAGAAGCAGATATCAAACATGCAGCGTAATAAGTTTAAAGTCACAGCAAGATTAGGAAAACTGTTATGATTCCGCACGCTTGGTAGAAATTGTGTGGAAGTCCTACTCGTTTTCTTTTACCAAGGAACTAGAACTTCTTGATCGAGTTTATTGTTTATGTTAGAGAAGCGTAAGTGTATCCTTCAGTTGTTCATTAAAATTGAATTGAAACAGATACTTAAAAAAATGTTGAATGCATAACATTTTGAACCCATCAATATAATGAATTTCAATATAAACAGGTAGGTTTATCTCTTCAACAGAAATCTTGCTGGATGTGATTTGACGGATGCTGATTTGAACCAAATAAATATCCATTACTCAACCATGTTTTGGCGTTGCCTACCATGACGTTTACAGACCAGCTTCCATCACCGTGGGAGGAACTAACTAAATACTATCAAGGACTCGACTCGCACACTTAAGAACTAGCTGGACGATGAAGAAGCGTCCAGTCCCAGAGTAATAAGTAAGCCGTGGGCGCCATGGGAGAGAGCCGTCATAAAATCGCATCTTTCAAAGGCCTTTGCGCTATTATACATCATCGTTCGTCCGAATTTATCTCCCAGCTTCCATGGCGAATTAAAGAAATAAAAAAGAGTTGAACACAAATGGGAAAAAACCGACTTCAGAAGTGTTCATTCCATTAAGAACCTGCGTATTGATTTTACTTTGGATTTTCATTTTCGTTCTCAGTTTTGTAGTATCCTTTATTTCGTCCGTTTCTTTTTGTATTCGCAACGAAAGGCTTGGTAGGTGGGCAAGCCCTGAGGTATGAGGCAGCAAGCGACTGAATGCAAGGAGAAGAGGAAGAGTGACACCGAGTGGATGCAGAAAAACTGAAGAATTAACTGCGGATTTGTGGGGTGTTGAAATAGGTTGCAACGCAAAGTCTAGTGAAGGATTCTTTCGATATTTAGCATGCAATACCTTAAAGCTTTCCCCTGCTAGCCGCCCATCTTCATCTCAATTTTTATCAATTTTCAAGCAAGGAAGTTGCACAAAAATAAAAGGAGGCAAGAAACCATAAAATAGGAAAAGCAAAAATTCTAACTACATGGAGGAGGACTCGGAAGCAGGACTTCTAGAACTCAAATCCAGCCTAACATTCATATTCAGTACTAGGGTAAATCAAGTGCAGCCGCTGTAGGCTACGAATTCAAGTTGCGAGTCGTTGACGATGCTTCTCGGGATGGAGATGAGATGGTGATGACGAGAAGGATGTTGATGAAATCAATGGCTAAGACATAAAAGAGTTAAAATTCTATAAAGGTAGAAACTAACCCACGACGGAAGACTTAAGACAAATTAAGGGGTATCTTTTTAATGAATGCCAACAGCGGTGTATTTGCTTCAAGATAGGCGCACAAGCTCACCTATAGTGAGATGTAGGTATACATATCCTTGCATGTACTCTGTAATTTGATGAACTGCAGTCGTGCATGTGTGAATTTTTCATCAGAGAATTTGCATGAGCGCCACAATAACGACTTAACAAATCTGCACTTGACACCACATGCATTTGCGATTTTTTGAAGGTTTCGCTTTTAAGATTTTCTTAAGGGCTTTACTCATTCAACCGCAAGTGCTAGATAGAACTCCTCCAATTTATTTCTTGACTTACACCAAAGCCACATAACACTTCATAGAAATGGGTATCTCATGTATATGAAAAAGAGATAGTGAAGATTCTCTCTGACGGGAAATTGAGTTTCATTGCTTTGAGTTTTTTCGTTTGATTTATTCGTCTTGCGATCTGTAGCAGAACTCGTTGAACTTAGTTTTCTGTTTGCAGGATATACGCTTAATATTTCATAAAGGATAGCTTTGACGACTACAAATTTCTTTCATTTTTGAAGAAAAAGATACTCTGATGATTGTCTTATAACGAGGTGGTCTAGATCATTAAATACATGCATGCTTTTCGAGAATGAATTCAAATGTCAGTTAGCAAAAGAAGAATATCCCAGTAATCTTTTATCTAGTGTTGGTCTAGTGATTAAAATATTTAGATTATTGATTTTTTAAGCATAGAAAATAATTAATATAAGATGACACAAAATAGGTGTAAACGCCATGAAAGCTCTTAGAAGTTTTCGGGTTTGCAAAAATGTACGCTTCGTCACCAAAAAATTTATGCAAATTTATTCTATCCTAGAGACTTACGTTAGTCATTATGTTATAGCAAGGTAATTTCATCATCATCTATAGCGCGACAGCCCAAGCTGGTCCTTGGCCTTCAGGATAAATCTCCCCCAATCATCCCGGCCCTGCGACCTCGTTCGCCAGCTGATCACTCCCAGCAAGGACCTGTTCAGCTTCTATTGTGTCTTTGCATCGAGCCCTCGGTCCTCCCGCTGGACGTTTACCTTGTGCTCTACCCTTTTTCCGTCCATTCTTTCTACGTGGTCCGCCCATTGTAACTTTGCACAGGCAAATACAGATGGTTTGTCAAATAGTTCATACAACTTATTGTTGTAACTTAGTCTCCACTTTGGTCCTTGTTTCACAAAACCGTAGATTTTCCAGCGCACTTTATGTTCAAAAACGTCTACTGCCTTTTCGAATTCGCCCATCTGAGTCCATAATTCACTTCCATATAACAGCAAAGGTTTGTCTTGTGATTTTTAAACACGGAGCTTATTTAAGCTGTGCACAACTCTGGACATTAAAATGAAAAGTACGTGGTGTTTAAAATTTTATGAGTACAACTTCTGTTGCGTTGCAGTATTCTGCGCAGCCAAAGAATTTGAATTGCAAAAAGTCACTGAGGGCGACTAGCGTTCAGTTATGATATGGTTTTTTGCCGAATCCATGATTTAGTTTCCTGCAGAACTAATCTAACACTGAACTTGACTCACATCTAACAATGTGCTCAAGACTAAACCTGATATAATGCGTCAAAAAAAAACGTTGGCGCAATCAAAAAATGTAAATCAAAAGTCAGCGTAGTGTAGTGGTTAGAGCGCTCGCTGCGTAAGCCAAAAGTCCCTGGTTCGAATTGCATTGATGAAAAAGAGATTTATTTAAAGTGATTCTGCAGACGAACTATTAATCCGTTCAGTTTTGATACCTACTGATTTAAAATCAGAAGCTAGGGTGTATGGATCAACAGTCAAAACGTGGTACTGACCATTTCACCTTCTCGAAGATAGTAAGATACTCTAGCTACTTAGTAGATAGTGAATACTTTAGCTATCTCTAAGTGAAGTCCCAAAAAAGGTTGTAGTGCTAAAGCAAAAAATATATTTATTCCAAAAAGAACAATCTATTGAAAAGAGAGAGAATATCCTAATGCTATCATTCGAGCACTCAAGAATGTGACTTTTTTTGTTGATAGCCTTATTTCCAGGTCTCATTGGGCATTTACCGCTAACTTTGGATTTAAAGATATTTCTATTGAATTGTTCCGATATTCGTTTTGACGTCAGAATGTTTAAGTTTCAATGTCAGAATATTGAAGTTTCGACGTCAGAATATTTATCTTTAAAATGTAAGTGATATAGATCTAGATTTTCATGTGATCAGATTTATTTAAGTTGTATCCAGAATATAATTGTAATACGGTATCCAGAATATAATTGTAAAATGGCTTAAACTTTGTTTCTTTTTGCAAAATTGACATTCGTGCCAAGTAAGATTGGTTAATTTGTGCAAGAAAAAGAAAGAAGTGGCCACGAAGTGTACGGTGAGTAGTGAAGCGAGGATTGAAGAACGAACATTCGGATAGGTGCGGCAAGATTAACGTAAAGTTCTTTCTGCGAATTTTCTCGTGTGATTCTTCAGGAAGTGAAAAGTAGTGGTTTTCGAGTTTTTTCTCTTGATTTTCAGGAGGTGAGAAGTGGTGGTTTCCTTACTTTTTGCGGTGGTGTCATAGACGGCCCTGGTCGAAGGTTCGCCCTTCAGGTGACCAGGTGGCCCCAGGGGGTAAAAAACAGCAAGGGTGTAGCGTCTCACAACCTGAATTCGCGGGTTAGCGGATGAGCTCCAGTTACCAAGTAGCACGGAACATCGAAATGTTCGCGTGTCAAAAGTAGTCTGTAATAGTACTGTCTTGGCACAGGTACAGAAAAAAGAAGCACTGAGGATTGCATTTTAACATCCGACAGGCTCTGATTTGACAGTGCTAGTCATCGGAGCCGTGCTAAAGAGTCCCTTAATAATGCTAAAGAGTCCCTTAATAATTTCTTCTTGGTAGCGCTACAGCCCCTCTCGGGCCTCCGCTTCCTGCAAAAAGCGCATCCAACTGTCTCGGTCCATTGACCGCGTCCTTCAATTTCGAAATCCGAGCAGCGATGATCTGTCTTCGCTGACCGAGTCAAACCAGCGTTTTCACGGTTTTCCCACTGGTCTCCGGCCTTCAGTTCTCCTAACGAATACCTTTTTGGATATCCATTGTTCGTCCATACGATTCATGTGCCCAGCCAATTGCAGCTTCCGCATTCTGACAATCGTTGAGACCTCAGGCTCGTTAAAAACTTCATACAGCTTATGGCTTTATCGAATTTGCCATTGATGCCCGTCTAGCTTCGCTCTGATTATTCACCTCAGGACCCGTCGCTCAAAGGCGTTCAATATATTTGCGGATGCTTGGGTCAAGATCCATGTTTCACACCCATAGCATAACACAGGTCTTATTACAGATTTGTATAGTGGAGCTTTATTTTCCTGTGTATGCAGTTGGTTTTCAAGATCGTCAAAACTGAATAAAATATTTTATTTGCGAGCTGTATTCTTCGGCATGCTTCGTATATTTCATGACTGGTTCTCGTTATTTTTGCGCCTAAATACACAAGTTCGCTCTCATTTTCGATACTGCATTCGCCAAGTGTAATATTTTGTATGCTTGAGATAGTTTTCCTCAACTGCATCATGAGCTTTGTTTTATTTTCATTGATTTGTAGCCTTACTAGTTTTGCTTTGCTATCAAGTTTCAGAAAGAGTTATTTTTATCAGTTATTAATGAACATGACGAAATGTTGATGCGGTCTGCGTTGGCTACTACTTGGCTCGACTTGTATAGTAATGAACATTGTGTATCGACAGGTAGCTTCCTTATTAAGTACTCCAGAATCGCAAGGCAGCCAGCCGGTAATATCTACCTGCGTCGAAACAAAAACACGAAGAAAGTAGTTGCCCGCGAGGAAAGGCTACGCTCACTCAATTATTGGGTTGATGGACTGCGGGATGGACATGGCTAAATTGAACTCATGGTGAGACTGACTTTTAACAAACCTAGCTCTTAAGCGAGCATAAGTGTTTTCAGCCTTACTTGCACAAGATTAGTAAGTCGCGGTCCCTGACTGAAGGTTTTGCCCAGGAGAGCTCTCCCTGGATAGTCTCATTGATGAGGTACTTAGTTCGGTTGCCAAATCGAACCATGTGGCATATTATCTTCGGACAATCCTAAAAGATAAAAAGAGCAGCCAGAGACGTAGGGCTTAGGGAATCACTTTACTAGGCATAAAAAAACACCAAGCCTCGTTATGCCGAAGTAATGTGTCAAACAGGACCAGGCTAAGTTTTCAGGTTGACAGGGTAGGTATTTATTGTATAGTCCAAACATCTTACACAACTTGAAACCTCGCACTCAGGGCGTTAATACCATTCACCTCCTAGCCACAAAAAGGTAGTCTCGAAATTTCTGCGCAACTTTCTGTTTTATCCTTATGCGCTAGCCTTATGGCTCTAAATCTTCTTCGCTCTACCACTCCCAAGTCATCTCCCGTTTAAATGCCGTCTTCTCGTCCTGCCTTTCCAACCCCGTCTAATTTTGTTTCCACATAAGTACAACGAACTTTCTCTTTCATATTTTCGGGCCCAGGCAATTCACTATTATCACAGTGCAGCAATATTGGGCTGCATAAGTAAGCAATGGCTACGCTTATTTTTTATTTGGCATACAATCCAGCCAAATAGATGAACGCACCTATGGATACTAAAGATTTGTGGGTTGATCGAAGCACAAATCCTGCGACACAAATGGCTCTAAATGTTGACGGTTTTCGGAATGTTTTTCCGTCATCTCTTGTCATAATATTTTCGTTGACAGACCAGTTTTGGCGTTTGCCATTGTCAGTGTCTTTTTATGTTCTAATTAGTATTTGTCTATTCGTGCGGTACTTAGCCACCAGGTATATGTTCGTTCGTTTTTGTGCGAGCAAGTAGCAGGATTCCTTTTTGTATGGGTCGTTGTCGCTTTATTGTTTTTTTTTTCATTGCGTGGGTATTTTTATTGTTCTCTAGACAGTAGGACATGTAAATCGACTAGAACGAATACCTCCAATAAAAGAAGCCTACTGCAAGGAGCTGGAAGCAATACAGGTATATACCATAGCAGAAAACAACGGAGACAAGAAAAACATGGTGGATAAGATCAGAGGAACTTTAGAACATCCAAAAAGCGCAGCTTAGAAATAAAAAATTATAAGAAAACTTGGACAGCATTGACATACATAATACAAATTAGCCAAAATTTAAAAAAAATACATCAACACTGCTTTTAAAATAAGAAGAAACAATTTGGGCCAAATATTACGAACAAACACAAACAAAGAAGACTCACTAGATAAGCAGGGTGTATACAAGTTAACTTGTGGATGTAAAAACATATTGGACAAACAGGATGCAAGATAAGAACAAGATTTCGCGAATATAAGAGAGATTGTAACAAAAACATACGGAAACCTAACGCAACATCGGAACCAAACTTTGCGAATCACATGTTTGACAACAAATGTATACCAACGCATATTATAAAACCGTTAAGCTGATACATATACAACAGAAAAGACAACCTCTGAATTAACTACAAAATATGAAAACATGCAGACAAAACCATGTAACGGACGAATGATAAATGATCAAACATATACTGTGAGCGTCAAAAGAAAGTAAACACCAATTTTTCATCTTTAAATTGTTACATTACAAAGCTATTATTGACTTGCGATAAAAAGTAATATTCATGAGTTTACTACTAAACCATTTAGAGATTGATTACTATTAAACATGAAATCAAAGCAAGTGGCAACATTGCACAAACCTCATCAAAGTGAAAATGCATCAAATTTTACGCGTCAAACAAAAGTAAACAGTGGTAACACTTACTTCGCTTCTTTTATATTTCGGGGAAGAACCTTAACTTTTGCTCACAAATTTGTGCTGTTCGCGAGCTTACCTCACCAAATGTCGTTTTAAGTACATTTGTTCTAATTAATATTAAAAATAAAGACGTAAAAGAAAATAGTTTCACGATCGGAAAGCAAACATCGCCTGATACTCGGAAAATTATAATAGACTTAAAAGAAAAAGGTAAATCCTTGCGTGGAATTGGCGAAATCGTGGGCAGAAACCACTGCACAGTTAAAAAATTTTGATAAGTATGCCAAACATCATCTCGTTGAAGATTTACCGAGATCTGGATGCCCAAAGCGGCTTAGTGGTACTGAAGTTAGAGGTGTAGTAAAAGAAGTAAGGGCATATCCAGCCCCAAGGGCAGTAAAATTGTCAGAAGACAAAACCAGTAAGTGCGAGTACAGTCAGGAGAGCGCTTTATAAAAATTTTCTACATGGAAGAATACCACGGAAAAAGCCATACATATCCAAGGCGAATCAGATCAAGCGTATGGACTTCGCTAAAAAATACAAAAACGAGGCTCCATCTTTTCGGGAAAACGTATTATATACAGATGAGAGCAAATTCGAAATTTTCGGCGCGAAAAGGCCCCCAAAAATATGGCGTGCTCAGAATGAAGCCTTCAAAGAAAAGTGTGTTACCAACACTGTTAAGCCCGTTGGCGCTTCAGTTATGGTATGGAGTGTGTGGCGGCAACTGGTGTTGGTAATCTTGTTTTTGTTGACTCAACAATGGACAAAATGGATTATTTAGCCATTTTGAGGGACAATGTTGCCCATAGCGTCGAAAAATTAGGCTTGTCAGGAAATTGGATCTTTCAACAGGACAACGATCCAAAGCATACTTCCAAAATTGTGAAAGAGTGGCTACTGTACCGGACTCCTAAGACACTTGATCATCCACCGCAGTCCCCAGATCTTAGCCCGATCGAGCATCTGTGGGAACACCTCGACAGAAAAGTGAGACAAAGGGTCATTTCAAGCAAAGCCGACTTAAAGGAGGTTATAAAGGAAGAATGAAGCCCGGTGTTACAAAAAAAAACTTGTCGCGTCGATGCCTAGAAGACTAAATGCTTAAGTCCAAAGAAAAACAAACGAAATATTGAAAAATTAAAAAAAATCTACTTTTTCTATTGAGGTTCTGTTATGTTTTGTTTGCTGTTTATTTTTTTTGACGCGTGAAATTTGGTCTTTTTTGGTTGAAGTGAATTTATCTTTGTTGTGTATTACTTTTGTTTAATGTTTATGTTGTGTTCAGTTCTTATTAAATACGTCTTTGATTTCTTATACACATTTTTGATTTTGTGTTAATTACCTTGTTTTAATAAAATTCTTAATACGAGTATCTAAGGTGATTACTTTCTTTTGACGCTCACTGTATTTATTACGTATTTAATATTCAGGCCGACACACAACATAATAGCTTCGGACACAAAAACACGAGATTAAAGCATAAAAACTCATAAAAGTAAAAATTAAAATTAGTAACTTTTACTTACCTGAAGAAAAGAACAATAAAAATACCCAAGCAACAAACAAAAACAATTAAGGGACAACGATCCATATAAATAGAAATCCTTCTACTATACCTACTCGGACAAAACTGATGACTAAGTACCGCACGACTTGGAGAAATACTAATCAGAACGAAAAAAACACTGAAAAAAACACACAGTTTGCCAAATAAAAAATTATGACAAAAAACGACGGAAAAACGTTCCGAAACCTATTAAAATCAAGCGCTGTCGGCAAACTTGATAAATACTATCAAAAATTGCTTTAGATGTGATCTTTGAAATTTGAATATGAAGCTTTAAATGCGGATCAAAGCTCAAACCTACATCTTCCAAATTGTCAACTGACAAAATTATTGAACCATTATTCGAATATTTAAAGATATTGGTATTAAGCATCTTTGGAAAGTACATGCATACGAAAGCACTTAATAATGCTGAGGGGAGATGATCAGTACAGCTCAACTTCGCTGAGATGTTTAAATCCTTATGATGTTCTAAGTAGTACATTACAAGACGGCATGGTTCTGAAAATCGTAAGATCGTTGGCATAGAGTAGACAGTTGGGAGCAAAAAACAGCACATTAATGAAGAAATTGAATAGTAGTGGGTCTGGGAAAAACCCCTGTGGTACACTGAAACTGCAGGAGAAGAAAATAGTTGTGATCCGATTCCAAATTACAGAAGATGATATTTTATAGGTTAAATGAACTATCCATGAAGAGAGAAACCCAAGGATTCCAAAATAACAAGGTCTAGCTAGTAATATATAGAAGTCATCATCTTTATCCTGGCAGCCCAGCCAGGTCTTGGCCTTCAGAATTAATCTCCTCCAATCATCACCGTTCTGCGATCTTGTCTGTCAGTTGCTGTCTTCCAGCAAAGATCTCCTATCAACTTCTATCGTGTCTTTCCATAGAGTCCTCGGCCTTCCCGCTGGACGTCTACCTTGTGTTCCACCCTTTAATATTCTTTTGCGTAGCCGGATTTCTTCCATTCTTTCCACATGGCCCGCTCATTGCAATTTTTGTAACGTTACCCAAGCAGATACAGGTAGTTTGTCAAATAGTTCATACAACTCATCATTGTAATGTAGTCTCCACTATATTGCTTGTTTCACTGGGCCGTCGATTATCCGGAGGACTTTGCGTTCAAATATATCCACTGCCTTTTGCGATTCGCTCTTCAGGGTGCTATATTGTTGTTTTACCTCTGCACAAGTCTGAATCTTAGAATGGAAAGTATGAAGCAATAGGCTTTATTAGCGGCAATTTACCGTCCAATCTCGGCCTTTTCGGTGCCTCTTCTATTCAGGTTATCTCCAAGGTATATAAAATTATCCATACTTTCAAGGTTATAGGTCCTGCAGTCAGGTTTTGTCAGACTGGAGCGTTTTTTCTCGTTTTCATCATGAATTTAGTTTCAGTTTCATTAACCCGTAGGCCAATTTGGTTTGCTTCAGATTCTAGACTCAGAAATGCTGCTGTGGCATCTGAGATCAATCGTGCAAGTAATATATAGCCCTAAATAATATCAAACGCTTTGGCGATAACAGTTTAGATAAATTAGAGAACTCTAGAGGATGGGCGTTGCTTAGCATAAAGACTCAATAAATCTAGCTTAAACAACCTCTCAAAGGATAAGAGTAAAGATGTTGGCATCCTTGCGAGGTGTGGTTATTTACAAGGCACTGAAGCTTTCTGTCGTATCCTATTTTTGGTTTACCCTTGTTAATGAGTTTTTGTCATCTTCATCAGTCAAGTCAACTCTAGTCATGCGTTGTCCTCTGTCATTTTCCAGGTCAACCTTATTTTAACTCTGCCTAAGTTAGACCTCATTCAAGTCCGTCATGCAGTCAAGGTCCCGGGTCTCGACATTTGCCCGACTCAAGTGAGTTTACAGTTGCTTTTTACTTGAGAAGCTCTTTGATCACTTCGCGAAATACCTTGCTTATGGCTTCTACTCTATACTCTACCAGTAAGTCCCGGGACCAAGTTAATCGTACTGCTTTGATTCAAGTCTCTATTTGCTCCGGTTTACGGCCCATTTGATACCGCGTGACCATCTACGTAAGGCCTACCATCCATAGGCTTCATTAGCAATGCCTGCCTTTGTGATCTACACCGTTGAATATTTTTTATTGATACTAGATGGAACATTTCCTTTGTTTTTCTTCTTGGCAAAGCGTACCACCCAGCGCTGTTGGGAGAAGAAGCTTTTTATCTGCTTTTCTGGCTGCCTTACGATAGCACTGTTTGGAAACACGACTAACTTTGGACCTCCATTGAGTGCTTCCTACTTCCTCCTCTTCTTCCAGCCTACCAGCTACCTTGTTAGCAGTTCTTTGAATTTTCGCTACTAGTCTAGTGTCTACACTTAGACTGAGATGCAACTCTAAAAAAAATTAAAATTTTCATAACGGCAGAGGGAGGATTTCTCTCTTACTAATCAAGTAATTATTATAAAGTTTATAAAAATCGAACTAAAGTAGACAATCAAAAATATTTTTTATGTATTTATTTATTTTTATTGTCTGGAAAACATGGTCCACAGAATGGGAAGGTAACAACAGAAAACCTTGAATTTTTTTTCATCAATGAAGGTTAGCAGTCTTGTGAAGTTAACTATGATGTTTCCAAACAAACTTGAACCTCGCTAATCCGAAGTCAATTTCAAATGATCAAAATTATTTTCAAGTTTACATATCGTCTTACTCCAATACTAATTCTCCTGTAGCCAATAGATGTAGGGTGAGAATTGATTAATAGTATACATACACGCTTTATACGTAAATGTAGATACATGGTTGTATAAAATGATAGCATGTAAAAAGAAAAACTCAAAAGCCCCTATTATGATGCTAAGGACTTGCATCTCTTCTCTAGCCGTTGATGCATAAATCCAGACAAACAAGTCTTACGTTATTTCTAGGTACACTTTCACTGCTTTCGTCTCAGTCATATCGTCAAGAATCTGTTTTGCTCTCCTTCTTCGTGCCCTTGGAAGTTATCCAACTCCACATCGTAAGGAGCTCGAATGAAGTAGGCATACATAGATGTCGACATTCATACGGATATCATTGTGGAAGAGTTAAAGCAGCAAACATCCCCCAAAAGTCATAATTGAGTTCTATAATCACCGTTTCCAGATCACAAGGCCTTGCGCAATTTACCCAGCATGATTTTTTGCATCTTGCCATCTCTCGCATTATGTAAGATTAGAAGAAGGGTTTTTTTCCACCCTTTGAGTAAATACCCAAATAAGAACGACTGATATACTTAAAAATGCAGATCTTGCATTATACCATAGCATCTTCCTAAGATGTCTGATTTTGAAAAAAGCACAGTGAAAAAAAGAAGGCAAGATTTTCGTTTGGGGGCGAGATGAAAATGAATGTATGTAAGGTACAGGACGTCCTTGTAGGCTTTTTGTGTTATTCATAATATTGGGTTGAGAAAGCATTATCTGCTCCCAAGTATCTAAGGAGGAGTGTGTACGGTGCAAATCATTGGGGGTTGTGTGCAAATTTTATGCATATACACACAAAAAATCATTGTCGTTTTCTTATGCCCATAAGATTGCGCTGCTTCATGGACTCCTTGCACGCAGGATGCATTTTGTAATTTGAGTGCCCAATGCATACATAGATATGTAAACGGAAGGGAGTTTTGCTTTTGTGAAAGCAGAGTAAGACAATGGAGGAATAAAAAGAGATTGTATGTAGCGCTGATACTTATAATATAAAATATGCGTATGTATGTGGAAATTAATGAATGAGGATTTTAATTGTGTAATCCGAAAATCGATGCAGTAATTTATATTTTTTAATTTGCGTGACTGAATTTTACAAACTGTAAGCCATCACGTAATTTTGCTAACGCTGCCCTAACCTTTAATTGAGTAGCTAATATATATATCTTGTTGATGTTACCCACTATTTCTCTGAAATTTTCATGAAAATCCAACGCTATCTTAACCGTCTTAAGCTGTGTGAAATTATATATATATATATATATATATATATATATATATATATATATATATATATATATATATATATATTTATATATATATATATATATATATATATATATATATATATATATATCCCCAGTGCTGCCTGGCATAGTAATTTTTTAACAAAGTAGAGAGTTCACAAATCATACTACGAGTATTATTTGAAAATGTTGATGAAATTTTGAATGTTTAGGCCTTAGTGTCCTTTTTACTTGTAAACACCTACTTTCATGTATTCTTTTAAATTTTCTAACTCAAATTCAAACAAATTGTGACACACAAACTACTTTGTCATCTTACTTTTAACATTCTCCAGTGGAGCTAGCATAGGCACTCGAGGCCTAATATATCCCTACATATTTATATATTCGCAAGACCGCAAATATTCTCACTTTCATGGTGGCTCTGCCTCCCAAAATCTTACAATATTGGGGCAGACTTCTCCTTCTTTTTTTCTAGTGATTCAAGTATGAGGAAAAGGGATATATGACGACTGTTCCCCTGTTCAACACTGAAGGTAGCTTTTCTCCACTGCTCCCGCTGTAAAGTATAATTATTGATCACTTCTCCAGTTGCCTCGATTCCTTATTTTAACAGTGAAGCCTGATCTCCGTCTATACGAGTATATCCTTTGTTTGGTAGGGAAGTAAGTCTTCCTATCGCTTTCTCTATATGTGGCAACCGCATCCTGGAGATGCAGCCCGGATTTTGTTAGGTAAGCATCGCAGCACGTTTCTAAAGTATGCTTAGAATCCCTTAAAAACCTTAGAATAATTTTCAATGCCAAAATTTAGAATAAATCATCATTTTATTAACCTTATGACACCCTTTCATGATTGTCATTTTTATCTTTTCATGAAAACCTACTGTAAAGGACGATCCCCTAAGTAGATGACATTTCAACCCTGAGAAGTTTTGATTTTAAATTGTTGTATTAAGTTTAGAGTGCTTACTTTTTTGACAGTGGCTCTCTGGTTCAAATTTCAATGATAGCTACGAATAAATTTTGTAGTTTCTTCTGCCGGATCTATGAGACAAACTTGCTGAGATACGCACTGCTGACAATGATGCAGTGGAAAGCCCAGAAAAATGAGTGTGATTTCACCCCGATGGAGTGAAAACCAACCCCTGGCCCTATTCTTACAAACCACCTCACACCAATGTTTCACAAAGGTTTTACCTTCTTCTGAAAAATCTTCTCCATCAAATGGGCTATGTTTTTAGAAGAGCAAAATCTTATTCACCATTATTGAGGCGGTTGAGATTTTTACCCTAATATTTCTACTGCATTTCCTGTTACACATTTCAATCAATTTAGCAAATTCTTGAATCTTCGCGTTTTCACTTGTTTAAATTTGGTTGTCTACTTAGACTGTGATGCAACATGAGGTTAGTCTTTTTAAAATCGAACATTAATTCATTAGTGTATCTTTCGCTTGTTATCTCGAGTGTTCTCACAATGCTGCAAAATGTTTTAGGAGATCGTATCAACAAAATATACCATTTATACTAGATTGACAAAATACACCCGATAATATTTGGAAATTTTTATAAAAATATTACTGGGAATCGAAGTGGCCTAACTTTAACCTGGTTAAAATAAGTCGAGAATTCACCTACCATGCAATTGTATGAATTGGCCGCATATCATTTGCTGAAACCCTCGGTAAAAGAGACAACAGCACTTGCACCCCAACAAATTTCAGATTCCCTAACAGCCAAATTACGGTCTCCGCTTCAAGCCTTGAACGCACCGGGCTGGTATATTACATACGTTCCGCATTTTTTAGAGGGCTGCGTGCACTACTTCGGTACGTTACGGAGCTGAAGTAATTGAATTAGCGAAGCAATGTAAACGCTTATGGCTCGTCAGCACGGCACTTCAGGACCTGAAAAAAAATTTGCTTGAGATTTTTTGCTCACGGCGGGAGGTATGGATCGTCCTGTCCCGACCATAACCTAGTACGCGCACCATAAGGAAAATGTATTTGAGAAATCCCGTGTGTCATGTTCGTCCATAGAGTACCAACTCAGTCCGCCCGAGGCATATATCTACCAAAATGAGTCATGTGTAATCCTACCCTAGACTAAATTTCAAGCCAAAGCTATTCTTCGTCTATTTTAGATCCTACATCAATCCTGTATATTGGTTTAAAATAGAATATTTACCAATTTGCAGAATATTGACCTCAACATAAATTTCGTCAAAATCTTTCTAAAGATTCTTCAAACTTTAAGAGTGTCATCTCATCATCAACTAGATTAATAAAAGAAGACATAAACTTTCGACTTGGATGACCTCATATTTGCGACAAAGAGTACTCCTCGAAAAAAAGATAGGGAAATATACTCGTATTACGCTCTCATACACCAGTGCCTCTGCCAATACCCTTGCTGACATTCAAAATGACATCCCTCGTTGCTTCTTACTAAGCAACTTTCGATATTTTCGATAAAAATTTATGATAGATGAAAGAGTAGATAGGTATGGTGTCGTTTCGCTACTACTAGAGACTCTCTTGCTACCATAGCCACATGAAGTGAAAAAGAAATTTAATACATGCAATCGAAATTACCCCAACGAATTAAGCAACAAAGAAATATACTAAAGCTTATTTCTTCTTCTTCGTACCACTTCAGCCCCTTTCGGGCCTTCGCTTCCTGCAAATAGCGCCTCTAATTGTCACGGACCATTGACCGCGTCCTCCAATTTCGAAATCCGAGCGGCGATGAACTGTCTTCGTCGACCGAGTCAGACCAGAGTTTCCTCGGTTTCCCCGCTAGTCTCTGGCCTCTGGCTAAAGCTAATTTACGCAAGCTTTCTTTTAGTTTTTCAAAATCCACCAGCTCAAGAGAAAGGTGTTTAAATTAGTTAGGGCCCACTGAAATGGGAAGAGAGTAAGCTACCCTCTACATTAAAGAACAGTAACAGAAATGAACGAGGATTCAGTTTGCCAAATCAATGCAAGAAAAATGTATCCGTCCATGTGACGTCTTGAAGCAAAAATTGACTTGTTGGTTTTCAGAACATCGCAATCACAAATTTTATAAACGGCAATTCACGTCTATTGAATATATTCTGGTAGGATTTTTATGTGGTTGGGAGGAAAAGGCTGTTTACGACCTGAGTTGTGAGGCTCCCAGGCCCGCAAGACGTATAGACTACCCATTAAACACCTCCTCTATCAACCTGAGAACCTAGCCTGGAACCATTTAACACATTGTTTTCGTTTTGCTACGCCGTGTGGCGCCTCTAAGTTGAGGCTCATTCCTTTAGAGGAAAGGAAGGTGCTAGAAAAGTAATCAACCAACCCCGACGACCCCGGGTGCTGTAAGTCCTTTTTATCTCTTAGGATTGCCTGACCATAATGTGACACATGATTCTATTTGTCAACCGATCTAAGCATCTCCCCGATTAGACGATCCGACAAGGGCTCTCCTGTTTCTTTATACAGGTCTCGGCGCAACCCGTTCCATCTTTTGCATGTAAAAAATCAGTAGCAAGTATCGTCTTCCTCTTCTGCGCAAAACCTACACTCGTGGAACTGCTACTTACCAATCTTGTGCAAGTAAGAGTGAGAACACATATGCCATCTCGTGGTTATATCATCGAAACAAATTAAATGAAAATCGGAGGCAAATTAGTTCTGTCTACTGATTAATCAAAGAAACGAGGCGGCAGCATTAATGGCTATATCATTTCACAAAACAAAGTGTTGATCCAATGTTTCATTCGATTCATTTTTATCTTAATCGCTAGCAGAAAGCAATCCAACCGGAAAATCTTTCTGACAGATAACACCAATAATACTGCCTTGAATAAGAAGAAGGAGTAAGCAATTTTCTCGTTTGAAATAAAATAATAACATAAAAAAAAAGAAATATTAAAATTTAATTTTTTGAAATGAAAAATCAATTTCGTGTTTCAAAAAAGACATCCGTGGTCGTTCTCCTAATTATGTGCAGAAGCTCATTTCTTGGTGGCAAGAGATAGTATTTATTTTATGATAGTGTCGGTTTATGTATTACCGCGGTTTCCAGGTTTGTGTATTTTGAAACTTCCTGCTGACAGCAACGATAAAGTCCCTTCCCTCACGGCTGATTGTATCCAATCCGTCCATTGAGTATCTTTCCCTGTACTCTTGAATCGGACAACTCCTTGATGTGACTGGCCTGTTATCACTTTTTGAGTTGAAGAGAGATGCTTGTGGTTTGGTATGAAGTGTATAAAATGCGTCGTCATATCAAGTTCACATCACTTCTCCATGCTTGAAGGAGCCAAATATCTTTGCGGCCGCTCGTTGTTGCGTCAATCTTCTTTCACTTTTTCGCGCTATTGCCTCCCTTTACCCATATTGTTTGATGCCTTTTTTTATGCTTTGCCATATTTGTTCGATGGTTTGCTTTACGTTGGTCAAATCGATCATACTCTGAGTATTTTTTAAAGCGGAAGCGTATTCCATCTATATAGGACTTTCTTCTTATTCTTTTAACTTTTGCATGTCGAGCTTTAGAGTTCTGGCTCTGTTTGAGCTTATTATTTGAGCGATGTGGCATATATTTTTGGCTCTTACATGAAAGTGGCCCATGTTGTAATTCGCACCGTATCCATGATATTTCACACAACCCTTTTGTCGGTAAAGACGTGAACGATTTTGTTGCATTTCCTTACACAATTGGACGTCTATATCAACGTGGACTATTGATTGAAACGCGGACTATTTCCTTTAAATTTCTCATTTAGACTGACCAATTATATTTTGATGTTGTTGGAGGTAGGGGTTGAAAACCCCGCCTGGTTTTTTAGTTTGAAAATTCATTTTTTCTTATCGGCTTAAACTGGTTTTTACTTTTTAGGTCAAGAACCGGACTAAAAAAAACTGGAAAACCCCAAACAATGAAATGTTTTCAGGAATAGATTAGATGGTGATTATTTACGAGTATTTAATACTGACCATTACTTATCCAATATTAAATTCCCATGTCGCATCAACAAGTACCAAAAACAATCAAAGCCACTGATAACAAAATATGATCTACCCAAGTTAAATGATAGTTCAATGAAGTTCATATGTAATGGTCCTGCAGGCGTGGGGAAACAGCAACGATATCCAAACACTGTGCAAAATGGTCAAAGATGCGATCACAGACACAGTTAAAAAGGTCTTAGCACATGACCAAAAAATGATCGGAATGACTGGTTTGACGACGAATGTCAAGATGAGGTCAACGAAGGAAATCGGGTACGTAAACTGTACATCCAAAGAAAAAGTTGTGGGAAAAAGAACATTACATCTACCTCCGTCAACAAGCAAAAATACTGTGCCGACAGAAAAAAAAGATGTACCACCAACTAAAAGATAGATCAAATGAACGAACATATGATGTTTAATGAAGCCATATCAGCATACGCCTCAATTAAACAGTTTCGAGGGGGATACACACTTCGCATGAGCCTCTGTAAAGACGCGCAAGGAGCAATATTAGGCAGCCCTATCGATATTGAAAATAAGTAGAAGCAATATTTTCAAAAACTTCAGACAGTACCTACAACATTTACCGAAACGTTGATCGTTCTAGGGGCTGAAGATGTCCTGGCAAAACTGCCAATAGCAAAAGTGGTACAGACGTAATCACAAAAAGAACAAAGCCCCTAAAATTGACAGAATACCGACAGAATCGCCCCAAGGAGGAGGAACCCACCTACCTAATCTCCTTCATCGGTTAATATGTAGAATATGGACAGAAGTATCATATACTCCTTGCATAAAAAGAGAAACAGGCTACGCTTTAAAAATTTAAGAGGAATTGCTCTGTTGAGTCCATCATATACAGTGCTTTCCAAAGCCATTAAACCAAGACTGATGCCCTATTATGAAAATATAATTGAGTACCAAGGTGGTTTTCTAAGTGGACGGTCTGCGATTGTCGAAATATTTTCATTAAAAATGGGGCTCTTAAAGTACTGGGAATATATTGACGTACACCAGCTCAAAAATGATCTGTATAAAAGAATACTTGACTTTGGTATCCCAAATGAACCCGTCTGCACGAACAAAATTACAATGCTAAGAATCCAGTCTTAGGTCAAAGTGATCAGAGATTTCACTGAAAGCTTCCCAGCGAACTTAGACCTAAAACAGGGGGATGGGCTTGCCCCAATGTTGTTCAATACAGCTCTGTAACATGCGGCCAGGAAAACACCAGCAGGCACTACGGGCACATTACTCTACAAGTCCACGCATCTAGTAGCGTATACTGACATCGTTAACATCATGACCAGATAAATTACAGATGACATGGAAGCGTTCATACGGCTTCAGTCGGAAGCGAAATAAGTCGGTCTCCTGATAAATTAAATTAAAACTAAATTCATGACCAAAAACAAGGAAAGACATGCCTTTATGACAAAAACTGACTTCAGCAGACTACAGCCTGGAAAGTTGAAACTTCCAATACTTAGAAGTCCATCTTAATAGAAAGCGCATAGAAAAAATTAAATATGGAAAAGAATAAATGCAGCCCACTTCCCGGTACATCCAATACTAAGACCCAGAGATGTTCACAGGCAAAATAAGACTCGCCTTATATAAATCACTAATAAGACCAGTGCTGCTGTATATGCTAGATGTCAAATCTGAACTCTTAAAATATGGCCAAAAAGGCCCATTTTCGAACGGAAAATCCTCCGTAGAAAATATGGCCTAGTAATGTACGGAGCAGAGTGAAGACTTCCTTCGTAATGTCGAGTTTTATGATCGTTATGACGACCCACCTGTTTCCGCATGTATAAAGCTACGCAAACTACAATGGGCAGGACATGTGCAGAGAATGGAAGAGCACAAGCTCCCCAGACGAACTTTGAAGGGTAGAGCGCAAAGGAAATCCCAAATTGTGAAACCGATTGGAAGATTCAATCAATGCTTACAGCAGATCCCTACTTAAGATTTCCAATTAGCGAGCGAGATCGCAAAAGCGCGACGGTTGGAGGCGACTGCAATTAGAGGCGAAGGCCCGAATTGAAGCTATGCTGTAAATAATGATAATGATATACACATACTCAAAAAAGTCTGCGTACATCTCATTAGTACAAACTGAATTATGTTGGAATCGTATGAATCAATAATTTGATCTTGATTTAATCATTTCGATAAAAGAGCCTAAACTGCAAGAAATGTATTGAAGCAGGTTTGTTTAAAAAATTCCCAAAATTATCGAACATATAGTAATTTCAATACTTGGAAGTCTGTGAGCAGCCCCAAAACAGTCTGCGTACACATCACAAAATTTGGGAATTCCCCGAAATGTGCAATGTTGATGCCTTCATTTTTTCATTGTTCTGCGTGACAGTACTTCATTGGAAAATAGTCTGTGTGTTTTGCGTGAATAAAAGCTTATTCTTTAATATGGAAGTAAAAAATAAGGAAATCAGTGTTAGCGAGCGTAAAGTTATATTAAAATTGCGTGAAAACGGGAAAAGTTTTCGTGAAATCGCATAATTAGTTGAGAGAACCCATTCCTCGGTCCAAAGGGTTGTTGCTAATTACAAAGAAAGCGGTTTGATTATTTCACGGCATCGGTCAGGACGTCCTCCCAAACTTACAGCACGTGAACGTAGGAGTATTATTAATGCTGTGAAACAAAATCCCCGATTAATCGCGTTCCAAATAGCGCAGGATATAAGAAAGAAATACAATAAAACAATAAGCGATGAAACAGTGCGCATAATTCTCAGAAAAGTCGATTACCATGGTCGAGTCGCACGTAAAAAGCCGTTCATATCGGAACGGAATCGCCAAAAAAGAGTGGAATTCGCCAAAAATTATGTAAATATGCGAAAAGAATTTTGGGAAAGCGTTCTTTTTTCGGACGAAAGTAAGTTTTTTATATTTGGGATAAAAGGACGCAAATTAGTATGGAGAAAACGCTCGACAGAATTCAATAAAGAAAATTTGATTCCCACTGTAAAGCATGGTGGCGGCGGTGTGATGGTTTGGGGGTGTATGGCAGCCAGTGGCGTGGGGCAACTCGTTTTCATAGAATCTACAATGGATAAATACGGGTACCTTAATATTTTAAAAAATAATATTAAGCAAAGTGCCGAGAAATTGCGGCTGGGGAACGCATTTTTCTTTCAGCACGATAGTGACCCCAAACATACAGGTGAAATAAATAGGCTTTGGTTGGCCTACAACGTCTCAAAACTCTTAGGTACACCTCCTCAATCACCAGATCTAAACCCAATTGAGCATTTGTGGGATTTACTAGAAAGAAAAATTCGAGAGCATGACATAACTAGCAAAGAGTCATTAAAAAATGTTATTTTGAACGAGTGGAACAAAATAACGGCCGAAGAAACATCAAAACTTGTTCAATCCATGCAAAATAGGCTAAAGGAAGTCATTTATAGGAAAGGCCATGCTACTAGATATTAAGGTTCAAAATTTGAAAGCTAATATAGTGGTTTTCAAATAAAATGAATAAATTTTTTCAGGTGTACGCAGACTTTTTTGGATGGATTTTCATGACTTTTTGGAAGAAACTTTTTTATTTTGGTTATTCTAAACAGCGAACGAGTGATCAGTTACATATTTATGTACCATATAGTTTAATGAATATAATAAAGAAAAGATTTTAAGTTATAAACAAATGGCAAAGGTTTTTATATTGATATATTCGCTACGACCAGCAAGTGTACGCAGACTTTTTTGAGTATGTGTATGTACGTAGTACATGTTATGATAGAGCTGATTGACACTTCCCTTATTTTTCTAATTAATTTATTGTAACTTCACATGAACTTATTTGTAAACCAGAGATCGAATACTTTATATAAATGATATTCTTAACATTAAGACTGCCTATTGGACCATTTAGGTTTTTTAATGATTCGTTTGTAATTTGACTTATGTTTTTGTTAAGATTTATATACTCTGATTAAATAATGAATCATGAGTCTAGGTGAATGATTAATAGAAACCAATTTAGCTGTTAAATTGTAAGCTTTAACTACGATTTTCAGCCGTTTGCTAGATATGAGCTAGTTCTAATAGAATTGATAGGAAATTGATTTATTTTCTTCACATACAATTATAAGATAGCCCTGTAATTAGTGCATAATAAATATAATATGTATATAATAAACATATGTACTTTAATTAATTAGATTAAAAATTTTTATTTAAATAATTATTTAAGAAATACATCGAAATATCGCTTTTTCCTAAAACAGTTTGTTTTTGCTGGTTAAACCCACTCAGCTGAACTGTTAATTTTTCTAGAAAATGCTATTTTTGTAGATTAAGGTTTTATTTTCGAGGACGCTGTAAAATTCCTCCCTTGTGACACCACCAGGAATTGAAGCTCATTTTTGTATCAAATTGCCCTTAATCTTGCGTTGTTTGGTCTTATGTGGGAGATTAGCTTGTTGTACTTCTTACCAATAACAAAAACCACTCCAAACTTTTTCCTTTCATCATTATTTCCGCTAGTGAATATAGTGTGCATTCTGTGATATCAACCTTGCTGCGAAGCCATTTCGTTGAAAGGATGCTGATTTCGTAAGGAGATGAGCATTCCAGGTTCCAAATTCGTAGTCCATTTTATTACTAAATTTATTGTGATTTAATCGGTCCTATCCTAGGGAATGTTCTTGGTTTCTTCTTACTAGATTTAATAGTTATTCAGAAATTTATTTAAAGCATATGCATAAATTCTTAGGCTCCATTGGATAGTAATATTTCAAATTAATATATATTCATCGTGACAAAAAGGAACTATTTCTTCTTATTAACGCGTAAATGGTAAGATGCATTTCTTTTTAAATATTCAACTGTAAAACGAAAACTGGTTGCTGTAAGAACCTTCAAAGTTTACTTTCAATTTACAGCTGACGTGTTTAAAGTCAAATGAATTTTTAACGAACCAAACACTTCCAATTTTCTAAATTTCCTTCAACCTAATCGATGCAATTATATGTAAAGTTTGTAACTTTCAGAAGTATTATTCTATTCTTAGGGCAAAAAATACTTTAGTCCTTTGTCTTTTAAGGTGTCGAAAGATTAATGGGTATTCTTGGCAGCAAAGCTCCCACTTTCCAACATTTACACGCACCATTAGAATTAACGTGAATGTACTGTCCACCGAGCTTTATGAGCCATTTCCGCTATATAGTACACCTTCTCCATTTCACCGGTGCATAAGCAGACTCATTAAAAAAAATGAGAATTACCTCCTGTAATTTACTCCTGTTTAAACTTTCGTGTTAGACAATTTCAACGACAGTACGAGGACTTTCTACAGTTCTTGTTTTCATTTTACTTGTGCCTCGATATTGAAGTAGAAAAAATGACCACTCTTTTAATTGCTCCATGAAATATGTAGAGGTATGATATTCACCCAAGTCCAAGATTTGAATGCTACCTTTAGTCGCTTATCTCCGTCTCTCAGGGACGTGATAGTTGAATTGTATGCATTAAATGCATACACGAATGTGTATGTGATCATATTTTATTTATTGATCGCGATATCCGACACGCAGATACATTATTCTTGAAAAATATAATAGTATCTAGTCATAGTGGTCAGCCGGTGTGTCATGGACACTTCTCCCATTTTCCCGCCTCTTATGTCCTTATTTTATTCTATTCGTGTGTGATTCGAGCTCGACTTCTTGACGAAGACCTGGACTGGAGAGATATCTAATGACATTACCTTTATATGACTTTATGTCATGTTATGGATAATTAGGGGCTTATCGGCACAATCTACTCTACATTAGTTCTTTTCCATTGTTGCTATTGTTAAGTAATTCTGTTTTGTGCTTTTTTTGTTTTAAAGAGAAAAGGCTTCGTAGTATTGTACAATAGTACAGCTGCGAGGATAATGTTCCTTTATTTCCATGCAACAGACACCATCAGTGTAAACATTAGGGTTACCAGTTAATTTCCTGGATGAATTCATAATAAATAGGAATTAGTTGATATAGTTGCAGAAAAGATATGAAAAAGTTTGCAGAAAGAAGTCCTGAAATCAACTTTAATTTATAGACTTTGAAATTATCAAATCGCAATGCCATTTTCAATTGCATTTTCTATTTTAACGTGAGAAAAGTACTGTCCAAATAGTCGGTAACACATAATCGCAACCCGATGTTTGATGTGTAAAGTCCTTTCTTCCGTTTTAACCCACGCAAGAAGCTCCAGCAATTTTGTAAGCAAGTAAGCAAGAGTGTTATGAGTAGTGTCACAAGAAGACAATTTGTCTTCTTTCGCAAGTTGAAATGGAATTAGTCGGAGTCCTTGGATGGAGCGACTAAATATGGACTTGTATTGTCGCATGCAAGAAAGCTTTTACGGTATTGAAGCCACTTAGTTAAACATGAATATGATGACGACTTCTGTATGTAGTAAATGGACTTTACTATTGCTTTGCCTTGAGTTTGGTGCCAACGGCAGCTAACATACAGCTAGGCCAAGCCGTTGCATAGCGTTGAGTTGCTTAGTCCTTGTGCATAAGTATGTGACTATGTGACCTGGATGTTCTTGTCTTTTCTCTTCGTGTTTTTTATTAATGTTAATGCACAAAGTTTCTGGCAGGAATACTTACAA
Organism: Odontomyia ornata; assembly: GCA_963969285.1. NCBI lineage: Eukaryota > Metazoa > Arthropoda > Insecta > Diptera > Stratiomyidae > Odontomyia > Odontomyia ornata. The sequence continues at coordinate 33,677,901 of OZ017738.1, read as the reverse complement.
AGTTGTTCATATCACTAGAATAATATTACAATTAGCAATTTAAGTACTGCTGCATGGATAACTAAGATGTTGCTTTCTCAAATTCTACGGTAATTTTATGATAATTCGCAAACAGTTTAGAAACGTTGTCATTTTTAAAAACTTTAAGAATGGATTAAAAGATAATTTTGAATTCAAATAAGAGAACCGCGATGGACATGTAATGCAAACATGTATATATTTTCAGTTTTTCATGTTTGCATACAACCGTCAAACGAAACGAAGCAAACAAAAAAACTTGCCAAACGAGATCGAATTGCTGAATCATCCAAAAGTTTTTAGGAACACAAGTGTACGAAATATATCAAAGTTATCGCAACTGAAAATGGAATCTTCAGTTGAGGACAATGTACCTAAAACGGCTGTAATATTCCAAGCTTATGACAAATAAAATTGTCAAACGAGGGATGTTCCTTCCCTTAGCATTTGTTAAATGTTAGATCGGACGACAGCTGATTTTGCCGAACTGACCCCGGTGCATCCTGCCGAAGATGAAGTATAATGTAGAAGAGTTGCATGTGCAAAAGGTGTGAACATCTCAAATTATCAATTATGACCAAGATCATTTCACTTTAAAAAAGTGTTAAGGAATTCAGTAGATGAAAATTCATTCTCAAACGTAATAAAGTAGTATAACATTCATGTACTTGATAGTGTAATGCTGAACAAAACTTCATCTCAGCCACCAATAGTGCAGCTGAGATTGCAGGGACTTTGATTCCATATTGAGGGAAGGACCCAACTTGGCCTCTATGAACCACTCTAAGACCAAGGTACTAGAAGCTGCCGGTGGACCATTTAAAGAAACTCTTGACTAGCATGAGATAAATTACCAAAAGATTTCATTAATGGTTTACATTTGTCATTGTTTGGACGCTTTGGCTGGTATCCAGTGGTTTTATATTCGTAAAGCTTGATCAGGTTTACCAACTTACAATGAAAACAGAAGAGGAATATTTTTTAATTTGTTTCTAAATAATAAAAACGCTTGGCCGATTTGGCTGATTAATGAACTAAGTTGAGATATTTGCCCAGTACCGCTCTCTCAAGAAATTTGGCTAAAAGTAAGGCTACCTCATGCTTTACACCTATGTTGGGTCTCATTTTTTGCCAGACCATTTTGGTAAGTGTACAAACTGATTACGACGCACTAATTTCGAGAAAGCTTGCCGAGTGAGTCCTTTATTTTTGGCTTGAATCTCGAGCTTTAACGACCGCTTCGCAAAAACCTCAGAAATCCCCCGACGAGAATCCGCTTATGGTAAGTTGTGTGACTCTTAAGAGTCTTTGTACTTAGGTACTCATTCTTATAATAGCTATGCATTGGCTATTAATTTAGTAGCATTAGCTACGAGGTGTGACAATTAAGTAATGAGACTGATTCCATTAAAACCGTATATTTAAAAATTATTCTGCAACTCTGTCATCCCCTGGGCAGCTATACCACGATTCCAGCGCGTTTTCCATTTCTCGTAATATTGCTGGAACGCTTCGACTAGGATGTCCGCGAGTACCCTCGTCACGGCCGCCTGGATGTCCGTAATCGACTCAAAATGGGTTCCTTTGACCACCAATTTTCTTCTAGGGAACAAAAAAGTCACAGGGTGACATATCGGGCGAATAAGGTAGCTGTTGCAACACGGTCATCCCTTTAGAGGCCAAATACTGGGACACGCTGAGGGCTCCTCAGAAAGATTCTTTGGATTTATATTGGCGCAAAATTTTATCGCGATGCGTTGCTCTTGATTTCGTTCCTCCATTTTCGTGACGAGCACCACCAACACACGTCCACTCAACACGACACAGCAGGCGAACTAAACAAGCTAGAGCGATGGTAAATATATCAATGGAGAGGAGAACGATGCCAAGGAAAGGGAAGGGAATTTCAAGGTCGCAGGTTTACCACAAGCGCGGCAATAAAATCAATCTCATTACTTAATTGTCACACTTCGTATTAAAAGATTCTATTTTAAGTGCATTTGCCATTGTTTGCTTCAAAACTACAGATGTCCACCCATTTGGCAATCATCCTCTCAAATTGCAATGAGTCGTTTTATCATGATATCATGTGCCCTGCAAAGTGTAAACCGGGGGTGACAATTTTGTTGTCCTTCCATGCGGCAAGTGAGGCATCGATTTCGCTTTATTCTTTACTCGTTCTTGTTTCATAACTACTTTTTCTGATGATAGCTTTCAGTCTAGCATTCTATTCCTTCTCATTGTTCAAAGATCGAGAATGCTTTCTTTAGCTGGATAGTACCGAAGTTGTAGTGCCTTGAAATCATATTCGCCAGCTTCATGGCCGTAGTAAGATGAGGCGCCTAAATTGGGATCACCATGTACCACAATATTCTCTTTGCGACTTTCGATTTCTGTTTTAAAGACAAAGCCAGAAATTGGGTAGCTTATAATGATTTCGACCATTTCAACGCAAAGCACATTTAATCATCACATAAATGCTCTTCCATTGGGAATCTACTGTATGTTTCATCAGGGGGACCACTAGGTAGATTTTGAACATCAGGATTATCTCTTGGAAAATTTTTGTTCTTTATGGTAGCGAAGTAAAGGCTGTTTATCACCTGAATATGGTTCTCCCGTGCGCTTAATGCTTCTAGACTTTCCACTAAAAACCTCCCGTTGTCAATTTGAGACCTTAGCCTAGACAATTTGACATATTACTTCGGGTTAAGCCTGGTTTTGCTACACCTATGAGTTACAGGAATCCTTTTCTAGCGAGAAGGGTGGTAGGGAAAGTATTGCTTGAGACGAGACTCCTCTACCGTCGACATTGCCAGCCGCTCCATAATGTATTTTTTAGGATATTGTAAAATATTTTTATAATAACCTACTAAAATCGCGGCCTGTCTGTCCGTCTGAACATTCGCCTGTCCGTCCTTCCGTACATCACAGCAAGTTTTCTCGCCAACTAGATAAGCTGGAGGGATGAAATATACGTATATCAAAAGTCGTGCTCTCTCAAATTTCGCGGTGCAAAAAAAAGATTTTAATGTGTTTAAGTGAGGCCTCCCTCTATATTGGGGTGAACCTTGAAAAAAACATTTTTACCAAAGGTAGCCGATATGGGTATCAAATGAAAGGTTTTGGTAAAAACTTTTCAAAACTCTTGTCTTAAACAAGAAGAATTTGCAAGGAGAGCAGTATCTAAATATTTTAATGCATAACGCGTTTTTTTTTTTTTTGGTATTTTTATCAAAATTGAGCCATAAACAGCCAACTTATAGACGATTGAAAATTGATCAATTACAACACCAATTACCCATGATACTGTGTAAATACACGTTCGCAAAGAACTCAGCGACTACAGATGTGTAAGGATTTTGATGAAAACTTTAGAAATATTTTAAAACATTGATATATTATCCCGACTGCTCAAACATAGAGGTCAACAGACTGAAAACAATTTGGCAGCAAATTTAATCCATAATAACCATATATTAGTTTTCCGAGATTAATTCACGGAATTTATGTGTGAGTCAATTTTTGATATTTAGAAGAAGTTGTTTGAATTTCAAATTATTTTGCAATACCCTTCCGACTTGTTACCTTTCAGAAATCCATGAACATAATACGCCACAAAGTTTGATTTGTCAATTGATTGAAGCACTTCTCCGATGATTATTTCTGAGGAGAGATCTCCGATTTCATTAAAAAGGTCTTCACACTGCTTTTGCCATCTTTTGCAGTCATAAAATGTGTGGCAGATGTCATCTACCTTTTCTTTGCAAAACACGCAGTCGGGAGACGATGAAAATCCAAGCCCGCTCGAACTGGAACAGGTAGAAATCAGCCTCACCATGCGTTCGATTAAGTCACGTCCTCAGGCGAAGAATTACTTTCTTAAGACTGTTGCCAATCGCTGAGGGAGCCTTATATTTCCTCCTTAGCGACTGCTTCCTTATCGCCATCATTTCTATGCAAGTGGATATTTCTGCGCACTCTAGCAAGGAAGGTGATGGGTATGACCCCTGCGATCACCAACACCGTCAGCTCAGTTTAATGCACGGTTGCAATTCTAAGCGCTTCTTGTGTCATCAACCACTTTCGGTGCAGCTCCTTGCCTGAAGTGTTGCTGGAGCAACAGTTACGGTGAATGGATTCCGCTTTCGAGAGATGATTAATGATTTTTTATGGGCGGAATTGGATGGTATTGACCTGGACAACGTTTACTTTCAACAAGACGGCGCTACGTGCCACACAAGCAAAGGAAACCATTGATCTTTTACGGGAAAAGTTTCCGGGCCGAGTTATCTCTCGAACAGGTGATCACAATTGGCCAACGAAATCTTATGATTTAACACCTTGCGACTTCTTCCTTTGGTGCCACGTGAAAGAGAAGGTCTACGCCAACAGCCCAGCGTCGATTCAAAACCTCAAAGGTGGAATTCGTGAGGCTATCGAGGACATAGGGCAGCCACTTTGCGATTTGGTTATGGAAAATTTCATGAAAAGGATATGGTCCTGTAAGCGTGGTCGTGGTTATTTTCGACTATTAACGGCATACCTTCATCATTATAATGAAATAAACATCCGATCATTTATATTAAAAAATGGAATTTTTCTTTTAATATCAAAATAGCACCTCTTATTGGAAAACCCTGTATAACGGTCCTTATGAACCGATTAGTCACTTCCAAAGTTGAAATAAAAATAACTTGTAGACCCTAAATTTACTGGTATCTTAAAAAAGATAGTATACACTATTTTTGGATCGGCACGCTTCTCGTCGATATTTATAATTCACTTCATCCATGAGAGTGGCAACAACCACTCTCTGCTTATTGATATCAGCCAGACTTCAGTATTTTTCGAATATTCCCAATCGTGCATTCTGCGAAAATTTCGCGTAACATTTAAATTTACAACTGTCATGACACGGATCCTGCATTTGTCTAGATGGTACCAATTTTCCAGTGCTTGTTGCTTTGTACGCTTTTCCGCTGTTCCTTAATTGCTTGATGGCATTTCTTTTCCATTTCATTAGCTTAGCGTTTTTTTTTTCTAGTTTTCTTTCCTACCTCATCAGTTTCATCCGCCTTACAGTTTTCTTTGTCACTATGAGCGTGCAGAAAAAATGGATTCCGATACGTAATTCGGGTCTGCTATAGAATCATTATTAACAGCTGACAATACATTTTCAGCATTCGATGGTCCTGAAGTTACATTTTCAGCAACCTCCCACATTGAATAGGCTTCTGGAGTTCTCTTTCTCAGTTTAATTCCTAGCATTCCCAACATTTTCTCGCTTCTCGACTCCATTTTCGTTTCTAGTTGCAAAAAATATACACTTCAATACAGCTAATCTTCTAACTTCCTATGTATTCTTTTACATCAAAATGGCTTAACATGAAACATGCATAAACTGCATAAAATATGCATTTCAAAATGCCTTTCATTTTAGGTATGCAATAGTGGCACAATTCAAAGTGTGCCAAAATAACTTTACATAAAAAAGCTCCATTTGATTTTTTGCTAAGCAATACTGGCATATTGTAAATTGAGCCACTTTGTCTAAAAGAAAATAAGACAATATAAACTCAACTTACTGGTATATCTCAAAATCTGCCATTATTACATTCACTTCTCACTAAACATGTGTCGAAATGGCGATGGCATAGAATGCACTGATAAGTTATGCCACTATAGACTTGTTTGAATAGAGAAATGCATGTATACGCAATAGTGGCACAAGTGCCACCGGGCCACTTATTATTGAAGTTTCTTAGTGCCTATTTTGTTCATACTATAGGGTATGCTACCGGGAGTATAATTAACGATATAACTCAAATTTTGTGATTTTCGAAGTTATAGCATTTCGTGAGCGATATATGTAGTGCCGGCGACTTTTGCAAACATGCATTTTCGCAGTACCACGTGTTGTTGCTGTTGTTGCAATTGTCAAATTTTCAATCGCGTGTAACTTAGCTGTTTATGCCTCGATTTTGGTGAAATTTTCTGGGCACATGCACCTGCTACTAAGAAACCTCGGTAACATTTTTTGGCAATTTGAATGCCGCCATTTGATTTCACGGGCAAAAATGTAATTCACAAAATGTACTATTATTAACAAAGGTGATCGAATTTTGACTTCTGAGGTATTTCCTGGCCTCCTACTCATAAAGATCTACTTCCACGATTTTAGCCGATTTTTTGGATTAAAGGTGTCTAATCGCAAAGGGAATACAAATTGTTCGTACGCATCCCTTCCCCTGCACTCTTCGATGTAAAATGTACCAGTTTAATACCTATTTTGAAAAGCTCTCATTAATGCCATTCGCACCACTTTTGACCTGCTTACAAAATTTCATTTTTCTAGCTTTTGTAGTGTGTGAGAAAACTTACAGTGACGCACGAACAGATGGACAAGCAGCCGAATAAACGGACAGGCTGGTCGCGAATTTTAGTAGGGATTTGTTAAATAATTTTACAAAACTTGTAAGGAATTTGAGCTAAATTTCCATAAAATTCTAAATGCTACTTGGTAGTAAAATCTGCAATCAATAATCTAAAAATTTTCTTATTTGTTCCAACTTGCAACTCGCAAACAAACCGCCTAAATCTCCCTATTCTTCATATCTCCATTCTTATCAATGGGATGACTAATCAAATGTACTGAAGCATACAAATTACGTCCATCACACAAAGTCGAATTACTTCGCGTCTATACGTAAATAGCCTTAAACTAATAATTTAATTTAGTCCTACATTCTGCACTCCACTTTATCTCACGAAGACCATTCATTTATTGCTTTGTGGCTGGTGAAATCAATTGATGTAATAAAGTCGAGTTAGAGCGACGCAGATCTCTGCTTTTGTCACTACAAAGGCCCGAGCGGGCCAAGTGAGCATTAAAGTTTATCCGAGATGACAATTTCGAGTCATAACAAACAACCATTTCCCAGGGAGAATAGGGAAATGAGCAATGTGTTCTGAACGTCATTTAGTAACGCATTCAACACGTATCATGTCTGGATAACTTTTTTCCTTCAAGAGTCTAGGAAGGAGCAGCGCAGTCTGAATAGTTAGAACTCGCTCTAGTCTTTCCGTATTCTATTAGACTTAGATACTAACAAAAACAAACGATCTCTAGATGAAGGCAAGAGTTAAGAAAAAAACTTGGGGATATGGGGAGCAACCGGAAATTTTAATCAGACGGCTTGCATGTAAGCGATCCCATGAGAGTGATGGGGTCATATTCTCGAATTACAAATTGACACGCTGAGAAATTTCTGCTAGTTCTCAAATTGGTTCGCTAATTACCGTCAGCCTTGACTTTTAACATAATATGCATTTAAAAGCCGAAATTGAGTGTGGCTAAATAAGCAGTTGCTACTGCAGCATAAAAAAGGTCACCACATACCTTGGAGTGAGGTAGTTCAGATTTACTGATTCAAAGCAATAGATTGGCTTCCTTGACGCACCGCGAACTAAGCAGGAGGCAAAGTTAGGAAATGAGTCTTTGCATAAAATAAGTTAATTAGGCTTCTGGCAAAATATTTATCCCAGTGTTGAAAGCAACAGAACCATGCAGCACTTGGCGAAAGTGGCAAGACTGCAGTCGCTAAATTCCTCTTAATAGTGCTTCCTCATTACAGAACGTTTCCTTTTTCTACACTAGTGTCCGCGAGCGGCGAGATTTATTGTACAATACATGATTGAAGTTAAAACCGCATTTGCCTTTGCTTGCTTTAGTTGCAGCTTGAAAAATTGCTATGCTGCTGGGGTCCATCAAAAGTCGGAAGTCAATTTACAACTGTTACGTGGAGACTTTGATTGTTCCTCTTGCGAATGATGGGGTTGATTCCGACTAGAAAGTCGATGCCGTGCTCATAAGATTGGCAATAGCATCTCTGCCAAGTGGTAACATTTGATGTGGTCTATTGTGCTTAGATGATTTGATTATTATAACGAGTGACGGTAACCTCTACACACACCGAGAGAAAAAACTAAATCGACTAAAGTCACTACGGTGATTTTTTTCTTTTGGAACTACGTATAACAAGAGACAGTGGGTATGCAAGCTCATCAACTTGTAGTAATTTTTTTTAATTTCCTTAAAAAAAATTTCCAACAAAAACAATTCATCCTTATTAGCTCTTTCCTATTTCAATATACCCCAATATTCAATACATTGATGCATCTCTCAAAACATTTGCAGAAGTCTGGTAATAGTCATTTCTTTCTTAGCCTCTATATTTTCTACAAGAAAAAAATTCTTCCCAGCCTACATTGTCAACATCCTGCTTAAGAATTTTCTCACATTACTTACTAACCGTCAAATGAATCTTGAAAGGCAAGTGCATTTGCGTACTGTCGTGAACTGCGCTATTGCACTTTTAACGCAGAACTTCAAGTAGTCAACGGTTGTTGGATTGGTATCTTGAAGTGAATCCAAGGATTTATCACGTTTAATAAACACTTCCGGACATGAGCAATGGATTGAATTGGGAGCTAACGCGTTGCTGCTTAAGGCCCGCGCGTCCAAAGTAATCCAAGGCAATTATTCCTTATTTCTTCCTTACCCTTTGGGACATTGGTCAAGCACTTAGTCACATCAAATCTTAAACGATTTCTCAGTATACAATGCGCTTGGGTTCCCCGGCGCATTTCGTTGTCTGATTGCAATGAAGACTTCACCCAAATGCATCTGACGAAGGAGTTCTTACAATAAAATACAATAAACGTCGCAGCAGGGAAAAATGTGCAGGAAATAGATCAACCGCCGTGACGATGAATTTTTTTTTATTGTGGAGTTCATTAAGGAAAGCCGATACTTTTCCTTTGGTTTACTTTTGGGGTGTATCGTAGCTATTGAAAAACCGTATAAGTAACAAACATAAGACATTAAAGTCAATAAAAGACAATAGAATTCATCTTTAACCGAAGCGAAATTGAAAGGATACCAAATAAATGTTTTCTTTTCCTCGGAAAGACTGCTGTGAAGCCATCAGTGTTTTCTCAAGTAAGTTTCTATTGACTTTTTTGTTCGTGGTTTTATTCTTCGTGATCTTTAATGTGTAACGCGAATGCTCTTATTATTACACGAAAATGATGTTAATGAGGAGAAATATAATGATACGGCTCATTGTTTTGTTCTAATTTGTTGAAGGAAAAAATTTAATTGATGAATGCGCAAGTGTGGAATGACTTTCAAATCGTAAAATGTAACTGATATTTTCTTGACACTAGATAACATATAATATGGCCTTGATGCATTTAAAATTTAAGGGATGAGATGTTTATTTCTTTGCAAAAAGTGAAATTTTAATGCTAAATTAACTGTGAAATACTTGAGAAACTCTCTTCTAAATATTTTGTGGTCAGCGTTGTTTTTCTAAATGCTCCGAGCAATGATAACAACAGTTTTGAGAAAATGGTAAAATATAACCATTGGCCATCATTTTCTGCACGTTCAGTCTTTATAATTAGCACACCTTTCGTCATAAGTGTGGTTATGAAACAAAATGATTTTGGATTTAATCTTTTCATTTTCGACTAGTTTATTGTCATGATACATAAATAAACTCAGCAGCATCGTCTTAGATTTTAAGAACATAAGGGCAAGGAGCCATGCCCTCTCCCTAGCGTAAGCTGGCGATCCTTCAGAAGTGTTTTTTTAAAAGGGATGCTGGTAAACTGCTGGTCCATTGTGTCATTTCGCTCAATGCCGATGATGCCGCTTCTCCAAGCTAACTGTACCATTAGACATTCAATGTGGACATTCACGTCCATAACAGCTTGAAAACAGTAATAGAATTCGAGAATACTCCAACGAGGGAAAAGCAGAGCTCCTCGCTGATACCTTCTACTCACACACATTACTAAAGATATGCGTAGTATTATCACTGAGCTGACTGTTACTAATAGCCTAAAATCTTTACTTCTATTATCGCATATCTTAAATGATTAAACCAGCCAAGTTAACTAAAACTTAAAAGAAACTGAAGAATAACAAAACACCTGACATTGATAAAATCCCAAACATTGTCTTAAAAAAACTTGCCCAGAAACCCTATTGTGCTAATTTTTCACATTTTCAATGTTTTTCTCAAAACTGGCTATTTTCCCTTCCCCTGGAAACAAGCGGTGGTAATAAGCCAGGCAAGAATCAACTGCTTCCCAATAGTTAAATGCCAATCAGCTGATTGCCCCCCATGGACAAATTGTTTGAAAAAGCAATCCTGAAGTGTCTCAATAAATTTATTGAAGCAAATAATATGCCTCTAAATTTTCAATTTGGCTTCAGGTATGGGCTCTGTCGTGTCACAAAAGATATACGACGGGCAAGCTCTCAGTAGGGACTATTTCCCTTAACATTGAAAAGCGTTCGAATTAAACGACCTGGAATTTCCACCATACCTTATTAATATCACCTTGTCTCCCTTAAAAGATACGCACATTTCTGTTAAAATAAGAGGGGCCCTTCCAAAAAGCCTATTATACAAGCTTGAGTTCCTCAAGGTTCTTGGCTTAGCAAACAACTCTTTAACATCTTTACCCACGACATGCCTACAATCGCCCACTGTAAGTTAGCTATGTTTGCGGATGATACCTGCTTTTAAACAGATTCAATAGACCCTCAGAGATAACCAAAAAATTGGAAAACACATTGGATAGCCTATAACTGGAAAATTAAAATTAATTTTTCGGAAACGAAAGCTCTATATTTCCTAATCGAAGATTACATTTTTTGGTACAAGCAATTCCTTGGTCGAAGGAAAAATATTAACGTTTAAAGTCTATATTGGACTCACTTACTGCAAGATTTCAAAGATAATAATATCCTCCTATCCTTTATTCAATCGGAGATAACTCCTGCATAATTAAAATAAAACTCTTCTTTTTATAATGGTGATTCAGCCCATTATGCTTTATGGAGCTTCGGTATGGAACTCATGCGGAAATTACCTAAAAAACAAAGCTTTAAGTCATGCATAATAGATGCTTGAAACTTCTTCTTTTTCTTCGTAACACCACAGCCCTTCTCGGGCCTTCGGTTCCTGCAAATAGCGCCTCCAACTTTCTCAGTCCATTGACCGCGTGCTCCAATTTCGAAATCCGAGCAGCGATGAATTGTCTTCGTCGACCGAGTCAGACCTGCGTTTCCTCGGTTTCCCTACTGGTCTTCAGCCTACAGTTCTCCCAACAAATACCTTTTTGGGTATCCGTTGTTCGTCCATACGATTCGTGTGGCCAGCCCATTGCAGCTTCCGCAGTCTTACAATCGTTGAGATCTCCGGCTGGTCAAAAATTTCATACAGCTCATGGTTGAATCGAATTCGCCATTGGTCCGCGCCTACCTTCGCTCCAATTATTCGCTTCAGGACCTGTTCTTCCAAAGGCATTCACTATGTTTGCGGATGCTTACGTTAGGGTCCATGTTTCACACCCATAGCATAACACAGGTCTTAACAAAGATTTGTGTACTTGGATCCTTGTTTTCTTGTGTATGCAGCTGGTCTTCAAGATCGTCAAAACTGAATAAAATATTTTATTTGCGAGCTGTATTCTTCAGAGTTTTTCGTCTCCTTCATTACTAGTTCTCATTATTATGGCGCCTAAATACACAAATTCGCTCACATTTGCAATACTGTATTCGCCAAATTAAATATTTTGTGTACTTGAGCATTGTCATGAACTTTGTTTTATTTTCATTGATTTGTAGCCCTACTAGTTTTGCTTCGCTGTCGTGTTTCAGAAGAAGTTATTTGGCAGTTTTTAATGACCGTGACAAAATGTTGATGTCGTCCGTATACTCATATAGTAATGTACAGTCCGCTACAATACTATAGGACATTTAACGACATTTAACGATTTCAGGGAAAACAGAGTAGGTAAAACAAAACTGGATATATGAAATAATTAGTTCATAAAGGCTGAGGAAAACTATAAAATATTATTGACCTTCGGCAATTACTTTTAAATATCCCTTGAATTTATATTAATGGGGCGTCCCAGAGACGCGTCAAAACTATAAGGCAATTACTTTTTAAAGTGTTATTAGTTGGTTTAAAACCTAAAATTTGAGCAAGAGGATCAACGAGCCAATTATCCCGTGTCAAAGTTGTTTTTTTTTGAAAATTTGAAAAATAATAAAATATGCCACGAGGCTAGAAATTAAATGAAACTGAAAAAAAAGCTAGTGTACCAGCTTAAAAAGGATGGAAAAACTATTTGGGAAATTGCGCGTATACTGAAGAGAAGTCGAACAGCTATCTCAAATTATTTAAAGGATCCCGTTAATTACAACAAGAACCACGCAGGAGGTCGACCGCCAGTAGTTATTGAACGAGCAAAGCGAGCCATTTTGCGAGTCGCTTCGAATTCAATGGCTACGGCCCGGGAGCTTAGCGCAAAGGCTGGTGTACACACAAATTTACGAAATGTTCAACGTATTTTGCAGCAAGCTGAGCATTTACACCGAAAAAAACTGAAATGTAAGCCACCATTGACGCAGGCTCATAAAGAGGCTCGATTACAGTTCGCACGAGACCACGTTCAGTGGGTGAAAAAATGGCGGAGAGTCCTTTTTCTGATGAATTCTGATTCCGGTATTATTTCCACGATTTGCGGAAACAACCTCTAATTTTAAGCAAACGTCAAATGCGCGGTGGTGGAGTCATGATATAGGCAGGAATTGGATTTGATGGCAAAACGGATGTTGTCTTCGTGGACCATCGAATAGTTGGTAGTCGTTATATTACTCTAATCCACGAACAGCTGATGCGTTACGATGCAAAAATTTCCGGTAGAAATTACATTTTTTAACAAGATAATGCGCAAGTGCACAACGCCCGTGTCGTACGCCGATATTTTAGAGAGCAAAATCTGAACGTTCTTCCGTGGCCAGCACGTTCTCCGAACTTAAACATAATCGAAAACGTCTGGGGGAAATTGACGGCTTTAGTTTACGCTGATGGACGGCAGTTTACAATAGTAGACGAAGAAGGAAGCATGAGCGCGATTCGACCATAATTACATAAGAAATTTATATTCTTCTTTGCCAAAAAGGATGTGCGAGGTGCTGAGTAACAAAGGCGGGTCTACTAAATATTAAAATGGAAGCATAAGTTGTAAATGTCAAAATATCCTATGATACACATGGGGTGTCTTATAGCTTTGTCGCGTCGATTTGTATCTGAATTTTGCCTTTTTTTAAATTTCTTGAGCTTATATTTGTGTTCAGAATCCTGTTATATTCTATATTATAAGCCTTTTGATGTACGGAATTTCCAATCAAATAAAGAAAATAAATTGCTATTACAAGTGAAGATTTTTCATTTTTATTCCGATGTCCTATAGTTTTGTCGCGGACTGTACCTCGTGTATCGACAGGTAGCTTCCTAATGAGGTACTCCAGAGCCAAGTTGAATCGCAATGGGGTCAGCCCATCTCCCTGTTTTAGTCCGATATTTGTGTCAAAGGCATCGGTGAGTTGGTTATTCATGCAAACTTGGGAGGTCGTCGACCGCATTGTCATTTTGGTGCGATGAACTAATTTGGCTCGGATGCCAAAGCAAAGAAATATTTGGTATAGTACGAACATTTGGTGTACGTCTATGTTGAACTCCCAGCGCTTTTCAAGTACCTGCAATTGGTCGCCGATAATACTGTTGGTGTTTGATCCGATTTTATTTTCTAAGATCTTTGAAAATATTTTGTACGCCGCAGACATCTATAGGCTCCGATGTTCTGGAGCTGTGCGGAGGATTAAGGAGGTTCCTGAAATATGATGCCCATCTTTCTTTTATCTTGGTTTCATCAGCGATGGTATTGCTGATGTCATCACGACAGAGCGTGGGTTTGGGCTGATAACCACATTTCAAGCTGTTTACCACTTGTAAGCTTGTCTTGTGTTTTTGCTCGCTAAACTTACATATATACTTCCCAATTGCTCGTCATAGTATTTTTTTCTTAATCCTAATTATCTTATTCGCTACTCATCATAGATTTTCATAGTGCTCTCACTTCGTCCTGGTTTTCCAACCTGACATACATATTCTTTGTACGCCTGATTCTTTTTATCTAACACATTCTGGCACTCATCATTGAACCAATCATTCCTCTTGCGCTGGGCTTGATGTCCGATCGTCTGTTCTGCCACGGTCCTAATAGCTACTTTCACTTCCATCCAGACCTCGTTGCTCGTCTTTAACGATGCGTCTGATAAGATGGGAGCCAGCTGGTTGTCGAGGGTCTCCGTGAATTTTTTGACCATAGATGCTTTTTGGAGGCTTTCGATGCCAAATTTTTATAGCGAGCTGATCTTCGATGAATATGCCTTTGATATACGACATCAATGGGTTAATTTGATCAAGTAATGAGCTGAGTTACAATTGACTCCTCAGTAAGTACGGACGTCAATTATGCTCGAGCCCCAACGTTGTTGGATCAGAACAGGGTCGATTTGGTTTTGTGTGTTGCCATCCGGTGATACCCAGGTCATTTTATGAATGAGGCGATGTGGGAAGCAAATCGAACGTATGACTAGATTTCTGCTACATGCAAAATCAATCAGGCGCTGGCCGTAGTCATTTGTTTCATCGTATAGGCTATATCCTCCAGTCGTTCCCCGATGAGATATCTCATTGCCAACCTTAGCGTTGAAATCACCCAGAATTATTTTTGTGTTGTTTGTGGGCAATGAGTTGACTAGTTTTTCCAGGTGATTGTGGAATGTTTCCTTCGTTTCATCTTCCTTTTCTTCGGTCGGGGCGTGAACATTCATCAGCCAGATTTTGAAAAATTTCACTTTTATTCCGATCGCACACAACTGTTCATTGACTGCCTTAAAATCAATAACGTGCGATTTGAACTCCCTATCCACAATAAAGGCCACTCCGAATTCTCGATTTCCAGTAGGCTTCCCACTTTTGAATATTGTGTGCGATCTCATGTCTTCTTGAATACCATTTCCAGTCCAGTTCGTTTAGTGGATTGCCAGTATTCTTAATTTATATTGACTGGCATGCTAAAATGAGCTCATGGATTTTTGCTACGTTATCCTCAGTGGTAGCCGTTTTCAGAGCACCTGGGCGTGACTTGCAAAAAACTGACGTGCGGCCAGGTTGAAACTCGTTAAACCATCGCAGGGGCAGAGTCACCTTATGCAGCACCCAAGCGCTCTTTGATTTCGCTGCGCGATTTCCCGTCCAAAAACAAGAATCGAATCACTGACCGATATCTAATTGATTAGCTTTTGCATCATTTTTCAAAAAACTCATGTGTTGAAATAACACAACAAAACTTTTATGTAATATTGACAACAGTCCGGAAATTTATTTTTCAGTTAATCCGACTGACATATATGTTAAAGTTAACAGTTATTAGCTAATGTCTTTGCTTTTGTTGTAATTGTTTCAATAGTAGTTTCGCCTCTAGCGCTGAAGATGGTCCGCAATACCGACCGAAATGAACTCGTATAGTCTAAAATTAAAATTAAATACATTTATAACATCTGAAGTGTTATTATTTTATTTTTTACACGTTATTTTTTGCTGTCCATAAAGGTGAAAACTCATTAAATTTTAATCAGTACCGACCACAATTGTTGTTCATCTAACAGCTTAACTTGTTAGAGAAAAGTTTCTGAACAACCGTTAAAGAACTTTTTCTGAAACTCAACAGTGACAACTGGTAGGGCTGAAAATCAATGAGTATAAAACAAAGCTCATGACGCAGTCGAGGAAAAATACCATAGATATCCAAAATATCACACTGGGGGAATACAATACTGAAAATGTGGAATTTGTATATTTAGCCGTCAAAATAATGAAAACCGGTAATGAAAGAGACGAAATAATAATAGAATACAGCTCGCAAATAAGCGGCATACACCGGGAAACAAAGCTCCAAGTATACAAATCTGTGATAAGACCTGCTATGCTTGTAAAACATGGACGCTAACCCAAGCATCCGCAAACATAGTGAACGCTTTTGAAAGACGTGTCCTGAGGCGAATAATTGGGGCGACGCTATTGTAGATGGGGACCAGTAGCGAATTTGATTCAACCACAAGCCGTATGAAATTTTTGACGAACCGGAGGTCTCAACGATTGGAAGACTGCGGAAGTTGTAAGGGGCTGGCCACGGATACCAAAAAACGTATTCGTTGGGAGAACTGACTCGATCCACGAAGACAGTTCATCGCTGCTCGGATTTTGAAATTGGAGGACGCGGTCAATGGACAGATGCAGTTATAGATACTTTTCCCACGAAGTGCAGGCCTGGTAGGGGCTGTATTGCAACGGAAAAGATGCTCTGATTTTATTTTCTAAGATTTTTGAAAAAAATTTGTACGCCGTACGAAGAAGTGATATGCCTCCATACCATATAACAAAATATTGAATTTGAGTATCCTTAAATTTTAACGGTTAAAAATTTGTTATCTGCAAACCTATCGTTACAATTTATTGAAGTCATTACAATTATTTGGAAACTATGCACTTTGACTTTGTAAGAAGTTACTAACTTTTCATTTTATTCACGGCTTAGCACTTCCTGAATAGTATTTTAGTAAATCTCCAAATCGAATTTCTCGGCCGTCTTCATCTTGAAAGTGGTCTCTACATGTAAAGGGTTTTCCAATAAGAGGTGTAATTTTGAAGAGCCCGCTATTTCGGTAGATGTCACTTTTGAAGCTGTCATTTTTTGACATTTGAAAAGTAAAAACTACGACATTAAATAAAATGGAACGATACATGCTTCAACAACGCATTGAAATTATTAAAATTCACTATAAAAATGGTGAAAATTTGGCAGAGACGGTTCGTAAAACTCGAACATTTTTGGGCCGCTGTGAAGCACCTTGTCGGACCGCAATACAGAAATTTGTGGAAAAATTCGAGCTATTGGGACAACTTGGTGATGTGAAGAATAAAACCCGTGCACATCACTCAAGAACAGCCGAGAATATTGCTGTTGTAGCCGAAAGTATTGAATAAAACCCAGGTTTGTCCATTCCTCGTCGTTCTTTGGAATTAGGCATTCCACAAACGCCATTACACCGTATTTTGCATAACGATTTGGGTCTTAAGGCTTATAAAGTTCAGTTAACACAAGAACTCAAGCCGGTCGATCATCAACAACGTCGTGTCTTTGCTGATTGGGTCCTTGAAATGCATGAAAATGATCCGGAATTCCATCGAAAAATCATCTTGAGTGATGAGGCCCATTTCCACCTCAGTGGCTTCGTCAAAAAGCAAAATTGTCGCATCTGGGGCTCGGAAACCCCTAGAGTTATTGTTGAAAAGCCTCTCTATCCTCAACGTGTGACTGTACGGTGCGGTTTATGGTCCAGCGGAGTCATTGGACCTTACTTTTTCGAAAATGAGGCTAGAGCAACAGTTACGGTGAATGGATTCCGCTTTCGAGAGATGATTAATGATTTTTTATGGCCGGAATTGGATGGTATTGATCTGGGCAACGTTTACTTTCAACAAGACGGCGCTACGTGCCACACAAGCAACGAGAGCATTGATGTTTTACGGGAAAAGTTTCCGGACCGTGTTATCTCTCGAAGAGGTGATCACAATTGGCCCCCGAGATCTCGTGATTTAACACCTGGCGACTTCTTCCTTTGAGGCCGCATAAAAAGGAAGGTCTACGCCAACTGCCCAGCGTCGATTCAAGACCTCAAAGATGGAATTCGTGAGGCTATTGAGGACATAGGGCAGCCACTTTGCGATTTGGTTATGGAAAATTTCATGAAAAGGATATGGTCCTGTAAGCGTGGTCGTGGTGGTTATTTGCCTGATGTTATTTTTCACTATTAACGGCATACCTTCTTCTTTATAATGAAATAAACATCCGATCATTTATATTAAAAAATGGCACTTTTCTTTTAATATCAAAATAACACCTCTTACCTCCACTATCAAATGATCAACCACAATTCCCTGCTGCTTCGTGGTATTTTATCGCGATAAAAGTAAGTATTCTGTTTCAATCATATTAAACGAAATAAGATCTTAATTATTTCATTTGAAAAATAAAGGCAACTGCATAAGTTATCTATACCTAATATTAATCATTCATATTAAAGCACATTTATTGTACACATGCAAATAATAGTGCAACACGGTAATTTCCCACGCTCGCATTTCTCCATTTAGCCTCAAAACCTGTAATACAATAAGCAACATGATAAAACACAACACTCATTTACAATAAACCTCTTTGCGTGGTACAATACAATAATGAATATCTCTTTTAACGAACTTGTGAGTAACTTGACCGTGTCGATTCATAAGTATACTACGAAAATATAATGCGCTTGCCACCGTCTTGAAATTTCCGTTAAAAAGTCATATTGCTTGATTTTCCCAACCGATAAAGAATCATACCTCACAACCTACCAACATACCTCTTACCTTTTTCCGTATACAGAAGGTAATTCACATGGCGTGCGTCGTCGTCGTCGACGTCTTTAGAAAAAGTCTACCTTTCTATTCCTATTTTCTTTGATAACCCCTGTAGCATATGGTGTATGAACATATGCAAGTTCCTAAATACCGGTTCCATTCATTGAACTATATGACTGTTGACTATTGTTGTGTTCCCATATAGTTGTTCCCTCAACGTCTTAAAGTTTTTCCCTGAACGTCTTAAGACGTTACCCGCAACGTCTTAAGACGTTTGAAATCTTCGCAGCGAAGGGGTGCGCAATGACAGAAAAAAAATCATATTATCATTATATGAAACCGGAATATTATTAGTGTCGTAGCAGTGTGAAGTGCAAATCGAAGAAGAAAAAAATCCATCAGGTACAGAACCCCTCTTTTGTATATTGGTAAGAACCGACTTAGTGCCTTTGGAAGCAGTATGTTTTTATGCGGTGCAGCAAAGCGTTTCTAAAGAAACGCATCTTTCAAAGTTAGCACTCAATTTGCCTGACCTATGTACGAGTATGTTGTACTGGTTAAAATTTTGTGAGATTTTTTAAAACGGTTTTCGAATGTTTCGCGCGTTTATTGTGGGGAGTTTTGTTTTAGCATTAGGGAACATTTGAATATTGTTCTTGACGAACTGATTTGAAGTAAAGTATCTTACTTTTGTTTAAAAGAATAATAAATAAATTTGAATTCTTCTAGTTTTTATAAGTGAACTACACCAATTGCAATGGACGGGAACTCTCGGTATGAAACATGGAAATTTTAATCTTAGCATTTAGAGGCACTTTTTAAAAATTATGAAATTACCCCTGGACTTATACCCTGAAATTTAAGTTATGAAATTTAGCTGATTATTTTGAAATCATTTTATAAATTTCCTTCGCCCATACTTTTAATTTTGTTTATTTGCGTAAAAATTATGATTTTGTGAAAAGAGACCTTTTACCAGATCCTAATTTGGGGCACTAAAGCCCCTCACATAATATATTGGTGTTCCAAATATTGTTCAGAAATTTTTTCGGAAATCTGAAGATAGCTTAGTGTGTAAGTTAGTTGCTATTACCGAAATGTTATATTTGTAGCGATTGTAAAATCTTCCATTGGCTTTAACTTCCTTGCTTACAATTCCGTTATGAAATTTTCAAGATGCATGCACATATCATCTAGACATTGCGGAGTTATGATCCAAGACTACGCTATGTTGTTACCAATATGCAGTTGACCCCAAAGACATCTAAACATGAATTTAGGTCGCATTTGTGCGTTACTTTCTGATTTTACGAGCAAAAATGTAGAATTCATAAGTTATTAAATTTGGTCGACTCATGACTTCTGGATAATTTGTTGCCCTTTGGCTCATAAAGATCTGCTTCCACTTATCTGGGGTTTCGGCCAATACCAACCTAATTACTTATATACAAACATCGCGCATCTTTCATATAAATTAAAAGTTGGCAATCATTGCCACGGAACAATTCTTTAAATCAACCCCCTTATTCCTCAATTGAGCATCAGACACCACTCTCAGGTATACGAATATGCATGTGTGATACCAGTGTATTTAAGCGAACTATATCAACAGCTGACTCCTTGATGCGAAGAATGAGGAGCGCATAGAAGACTGGAAAGTGTGTGGCAGGCGCTCACAAACGATGAGCAAAAACCAGAAAAATATTCGTCCAGGTGTGCATATGCACAAGGTAACAATATCGAAATTGATAGATGCATTGCCTTATGCCTTGGTTGCACTCGTGATATTGTAAAAGAGGCGAAGGCAACCATTTCTTCTTTCCACCCTTTGCATCTCTTCCGCTATTCTATGTAGACATTCGGTCGCTAACGATTTCTTAGGGGGTAGCAGCAGTTGAGGTACTTGGGTCTCGTTGGTTCTAAGTGCATTGATGCGTACCGCATGGCATCAGCGAACTCTCGTAAGAGTACGATATCCTTCCTGTGGGGCACGAGACAATATTGCCTTCGGGTTATTTTTACATTTGTATGCTATCAGCTGGAAAAAAGTGACGACTGATGTTGATTGTTTGGTTTGCCAAGAGGTGGAATGATAAATTCAAAACGCTTTAAGTTCCGTCAAAGTTCGATTTCTTAATAAATGAGATGTGTACATCTCGCCAACAAAATTCCTCCGGTTTTATTTTTAGCAAACTGTTTTGATGAAACTTTTTGGAGTTTAATTTTATATTAAGAAATGAAATCTAAAATATTATTGAACGCACCACCGAATTTGAAGAAAAACGAAATGTAGATACAGTGGAGCGAAGAAGAATGAAGATATTAAAAAAGTAAACTTCAAATTCGTGCAACGACAATAAAGCTGTTCATTTATCCTTCATTGGTATCATAGATAGAAAAGAATTGAAGCACTTTTCTGCGTAGTATATTATTTTTTGTTTGCTGAACTTCAAGTACGATTATATGCGTAAATCAAGCAACAACGCTTTAGACACGATGAATCAAATCTTATTCATTTTAAAGTCAATTTGACCCATTCAGTTACAATAGTTACTAAGTGCAACTAGTAGATATCCTGGATGTCTGTTTCTAGGGTGGTAAGTAAAAAGACTCACTTGACTTGAGAACATAATACTCCATTTAAAAAATCACATTTTAACCCTTAAGTAGCCGTATGGGCTTATTGTCAGTACTAGTTTTCTAAAGTAAAATCTAAACACAAATTCAAATTTGGATAGTACGAGGGCGGTCGCAAAAGTACCCGACAAAGAAAACAGTAAAAAAATTCCTTTAAACTCAATCACTTTTCCAAACGATGTTCAATAGTTTATATACCCGCTTTATAGTAGGAACCGTCAAGCTCTTCAAAATAGCTATTAATCGCAGACTCTACTTCTTCATTGTTAGCAAATCTTTTGCCGCCGAGCCATTTTTTCAAATTCGGAAAAAGAAAATAATCCGCCAGCTGACTGAACTGTCTTTCCTTTCTTTGGAGCCGGTTTTCCCTTTTCAGTCCACTGCTTTGACTGCTCCTTGGCCTCAGGTGTAAAATGATGGACCCATGCTTCGTCCATGGTTATGAATCGGCTTTATTGCTGCAAAATAGTGTCAAACACTCGATGAAAACATCCCCACGTTGCTGTTTGTGCTCCATCTTGCGCACAGCTTTCTCATGTCCGAATTTTCGGTCAAAATGCGATGCACAGCACTTCTTGAAATGCCTGCCGTGTCTGCTATCTCGCGCACTTTTAGTCGACGGCCATCCAATACCACTTTGTGGATTTTCTTCACATTTTCTGACGTAGTGACCTCACTTGGCCGACCACTACGGTGTTCATCTTGGCAGCTCGTACGACCTCGCTTAATCTCAGCTACCCAATATTTGACCGTTGTAAACGAAGAAGCAGACTTCTCCAGAAGAGAATCCAACTCGGCTTTGATATCGGTTGGACTTAGACTTTTCAAATGAAAGTATTGTATCACATAACGATTCCCGATATTTTCTATATTTACAAATTCACTGAGAGCGTTCACTTTGAATTTCTGTAAAAAAATAATAATAAACGTACCGTTATGAATTTTTCACATTAAGTTGTTGAAAGTCAATCGCAGTAATTGTTTTTTTAAAACAACTTGGATTCATAAGTCAAATCGGGTACTTTTGGGACTACTCTCGTAAGTAGGGTTACAAAATTATCACCAATTAGAGGGTTATTTTGAAGTTAAATAACTATAAAGTTTTCTATCATGGAGATAACAATAAATAAATAAATTTCAATAAATCGATTGTGAGGCGTGTTGTGTGGCTAGTGGTACCGCCTTTTTGAAACCACATATCGTTGATGTCAAGCTCATCCAATTCTGGCCACAACTAATCTTCCAACAAATCACGATAGCGCTCTTCATTAACGCGGAAATATGACAGTCATTTTCATCCACGAAAAAATACGGGCCAATCACACCTCCGGCTTGAAAACCGCACCAAACAGTAATTTTTTTACGGATACAACGGTGTCTCAAGAAGCACATCTGGGTTTATTGCTGACCAATAGCGCATAATTTACTTATTAACATAACAATTGAGCCAGAAATAGGCTTATCGCTGAAGATGATTTTTCGATAATAGTAATTAATAGTAATTTTTAATAATTTCCAAACATTGCTGGTTCGTGAACTTCATCATGATAAAAATGTTGACTTTAACTAACGTTTTGACATTGAAAGTTCATTAAAAAGTTCAAAGGTGCGTTCGTGTAAAAATCTGAAATTTTTATGTCCCTAATGCAAAACCCTATGCATACAAGGTGTTCTTGCATAATTTTCAAAATAACAATTTTTACTTTCCGATCATAATTACGTCACTTCCAAGACATCAACTAAAGGCTGCTTGTATAGGGCAAGTTATTTTATGCATGCAAGGTAAATAACAGAATTCAAAACACCATAGTCGAGTCCTATCGACTCAATTCCTTCACACTTCAATAGTGTGTTTTTAAAGAATTTCTTAAATATTGGAAAGGATTTAACATTTTGTAACTCAGGTAGTAGTCTGTAAGTTATGCACTTCCATTGTTAGTCTGACACGGTCTCCATGTTTTCTTCTAGTTAAGATATTCATTATATCTAGTATTATACTATATGAATGGATATTACAATGCTGAATTTGCTTGGTACTCCATTTCATATGAATATGTAGTGTTGTAGTTATATATTTTTCCATGTATATCAGTTGCCTTACATTGAATTTTTTCATTAGACAAAAATTTTATTTAGCATTCGATGAGTTGAATCAGCATTATGCCATCAAGTGTAACATTTCAGCATGATAATTTACGTTTTTAACACTAATATTAAAGTAATTTCTGCACGTAAATACTTTGATTCAGGAAACGGTATTCTGTTGAGCCCATGATAATCTATCATCAATAATAAGGCCTAAATGTTTCCAGAATGATTCACGCTCAGCTTTTTATCAAACATTTTAATGTCTAGAACGATATCAGCTCTGCTTATTTGTTTAAAATAAATTAAAACTTATTTTTTTAATGTTAATAGTTGATTTATTTCCTAGCAATCATGAACTTTACTTAATTCAATCATCCCTTATTTTCCGCTCCAAAGCACTGCAATGTATCATCAGCATAGACAATATATTTTCCCTTCAAATTAAAGAAATAAGTACAGCGCGTACTCGATAGTTCGCACTTATCCTAATTATACCTTCAACAAATCAAATATTTTAGTTTGTTTTGTAGTTTTTAAATTTTTGATAATATCGCTTTCTTTTAGTTGACATAGAGCTAATATATGTTCTAAAGTTTCAGCTTTTTGCTTAGCCCATTTAATCCGAGATTAAAAGTAGAAATCGGGGCTTCATTCTTAATTTTGACTACACCCCCTTCTTCTGATACCTCTACGAAGTCATGTTCTTTCCCTTCCGTTAAATATTGGATATATTCATTTATCCAATCCAAAACATCATAGTCGATGATTTTATTCTCTGGGGATATCAAACTTAGCATTTCTCTAATATCCACGAACTCATCAGACTCATTTTGCCGATTTTGAATTGACACCTGCAACCGCGCATATTCCGCAAGAGATAAAAGGTCATTCTCGTCCCCTTAATCTCGGAATTTGAAGGCGCTCCAGTGTTTTTGTATTGTCAGGCTGTTAAATTTTGATCAAGTATTTGACAGAAAATCGTTAGTGTACTGTAGAGTGACATTTTTAAGATTTTAAATTTTGTCTTGTTCTTCAGGGTTTGAGATCACTTGAGCATGCAGGTGTTTTTTTTACTACATTTTCGTGATTCGTATCGCATTTTGGTTCATAGGTTAGATCAAAGCAATACAATTCGGTGGAATGAACATGACCACAACTTGGTGGTCTCGAGACCTTAGTTCCTCTCGACTTGGTTGACATAGAGCACCGTCAATGAGAAGAATTGTACTCGGTGGTAAGTGAAATTTGACCAAAAACGTTTAGACTTGAGGAACAAAAGACTCATGGAACCACTCCTTGAATAGTCATCATGCCATCCATGGCTTATAATCTGTTGGAAGGGATACAGTTTTAAGTGCTCTTGGGTTTCGCGATTGTCCTATCACAAGCAATTTCAATTTATGGTTTCCTGATGTATTTGCACAAACCAAAAATGTTCCTCGTTCTTTGCTGATTTTTGCCCCAATACTGTTGCTTCTTTCGAGTGTACGAGGGTTTTCTCTGGCAACATTTTCGAGAACAGACTGGATTCCTCAGCGTTGTAAATTTGATCATTCGTAAGATTCAACTCTTCGGTTTTTGCGTGAAATGATTCAAAAAAGGGCTCCACGGATCAACAGCATTGGAAATTTTTTCGCCTGTGATTTTTAGCATCCTGAAACCGAACCACCTTATAAATTTGTACCGACCGTTACTACCATTAAAACTTTCGTTGCTGTAAATTAGTTTATAAAGTTATGCTGCCTTATTACAAAACATATCTTTCAAAATTGTAGCATGCCTATTCCTCTGATACCAGAACCATGAATCAAGCTTGTTCTCCATATCTGGATACTCGCCAAGTCGCAATGTCTTTCGTTTTTCAGTACCTGACTCTGTCGATAATATGAAACTGCGAAAAAATGAACTTCAGTTACATCACTTCCATTGATTTACAAATGATTGGTCAACTTATTTTCGAATATTATCCTTCTGTCTTTTTATATCTGATATGGTTGATGAACCAACACCATACTCGAGGGCTAATTGTTTTCCGGAAAAACCTTTCTGTAGTTTAGCTGAAATTACACATTTATTCTTTTAATTTAACGTTTTGTGGCCGCGCTTCATAACAGGTGACATTGTCAAACAATGAATTCAAATAGCAAATTTCACAAGAATGGCCAAAGTAAGATTAAGCTGTGTCAGCAAACTATTTTATATGGTCATATGTATGTAAAAATTACGTTCTGTGATTCTGTTTCGTGCGAATATTCTAATGAAAAGTCAGTTTCGAATTAAAGAAGTCTCTCAACATCTGAAATTCCGGACATGTGCGCGTATAATGCAAATTATAGATGATCCAAATTACTGAAAATCCGAGGTTTCAAGGCTTTAAACTATCGAGTAGGCACTGTATTATAAATGTATAAAATAAAGAACACTACAGAACACCAAGGTTAGTCATAAACTGTTCACTCTATCTCTACGAGTATGTTATCTTTCAGAAAGCTTTCAAAGAATCCCAATGGAAAACCTATTATGTCAAGTTCACTTAGTCGGTGAAGTAGAATTGAGTAATCGACAGTGTTGAAACCCTGTGTACGGCCAACATATTTGTCCTTACACAATTCAATGTTGATGAACTACATAGCATCAGTAATAGTAGATGCTGTGCTACTTTTCTCAATAAATACGTATTGATTTATATCGAACACTAATGAGTCTTCAATAAAGTGAAGCAGTCGTTTATTAACAATTTTTTTAAATACCCTGCTCACAGTACTAGTTGAGCTAACCAACGCCGCTTATTTTCGAATATTATCCTTCTGTCTTTTTATATCTGATATGGTTGATGAACCAACACCATACTCGAGGGCTAATTGTTTTCCGGAAAAACCTTTCTGTAGTTTAGCTGAAATTACACATTTATTCTTTTAATTTAACGTTTTGTGGCCGCGCTTCATAACAGGTGACATTGTCAAACAATGAATTCAAATAGCAAATTTCACAAGAATGGCCAAAGTAAGATTAAGCTGTGTCAGCAAACTATTTTATATGGTCATATGTATGTAAAAATTACGTTCTGTGATTCTGTTTCGTGCGAATATTCTAATGAAAAGTCAGTTTCGAATTAAAGAAGTCTCTCAACATCTGAAATTCCGGACATGTGCGCGTATAATGCAAATTATAGATGATCCAAATTACTGAAAATCCGAGGTTTCAAGGCTTTAAACTATCGAGTAGGCACTGTATTATAAATGTATAAAATAAAGAACACTACAGAACACCAAGGTTAGTCATAAACTGTTCACTCTATCTCTACGAGTATGTTATCTTTCAGAAAGCTTTCAAAGAATCCCAATGGAAAACCTATTATGTCAAGTTCACTTAGTCGGTGAAGTAGAATTGAGTAATCGACAGTGTTGAAACCCTGTGTACGGCCAACATATTTGTCCTTACACAATTCAATGTTGATGAACTACATAGCATCAGTAGTAGTAGATGCTGTGCTACTTTTCTCAATAAATACGTATTGATTTATATCGAACACTAATGAGTCTTCAATAAAGTGAAGCAGTCGTTTATTAACAATTTTTTTAAATACCCTGCTCACAGTACTAGTTGAGCTAACCAACGCCGCCTGATTTGAAGACTGGAGTAATCACAGCATCTTTGAAATCAGTTCGAAAATTGTGATGAAATTGTCAAACTCAGATACAACATTGGAGAATTGACAAGCTTTAAATCTTTTGCTGAGATATTATCATCACCAGCAAAAGAGTTCTTTCAGAATTTTATGCATAACACCAATTCGCTAATATTGGTAGGTTCAAGAAAGATAGACTTATGATAGGATTGAAGGGAATGTGATTTCTATCGAAACTGGCAAGGCTGTATTTCAGATTAAGTTCTTCTGTTTCTTTGCCCTATTAGAGGAGAATAGTTCTTTGTTTAGAATCTTCCGTAGTTTTCTAGAATGTCCATCAGCAAAATATATCTGATTGTTTCAAAACTTTCTTTAACTGCCCTAATCAACATGTCAACTTATCCTTTCTTCTTCTTCTATTTGTTCTTTGTACTTCAAGTCCAATAAATAATCGCTCTGGCTAGTTTTTATTCGACTAAATAAAGCTTTATTTTTGCTAATTACACTAGTTAACCAATTAGTTAGTCCAAATAATTCTAATGGAAGGAGCTGCTTCTTTTGCACTTTGAATATTTGTAAAATGTCAGAAATTGATGAATAATTTACATAGTCCATACATTAGCTTCTAACTAATTCAATAACATTACCTTCAGTTTCAAACTAAACATTTCCCTTCCAACCATAACTAGTAATAAGTAAAATTTCAAAGTAGTAAATAAAGTTCTATGGTCAAGTTCCCGCCAATCATCGTATTTGATATTAAAAGTCGCGCGCTGATTGATTAATGTTATGACGACATTATCAAGGAGGGATGCCCTCTAGTTGGAAGGTTATTCAATACAGTTGCACCATTCATAAGTAGCATATTCAAGTAATTTAAAAATAAAATTGATATTTTCTTCAAAAATATTTATATTAGAGACAACTACGACGATCAGATTTCCGTAATTTTGGTATATACTTCCAAATATTCAATAAACTCACCGCAACCCTAGTTTGGGGCTCTATAAAAAGTACCAATATTGGTAACTCCCATATCACTTTCATGTGAGACAAATAACGTAGTCGTATTACACAACTATCAACCAAAAAGGCTCTAATTCGATCTTTGATGTAAATCACAACTCCACTTCCTTGAGAATGATCCCTATATATATATATATATATATATATATATATATATATATATATATATATATATATATATATAGCGTGATAGCTGTCATTCCCTACAAACGACAGGAAAATAGTTCTGCGTGATTTCAACGCTAAGGTTGGCAATTAGCTATCTCATCGCGGAACCACTGTCTTAAATTAAACCATCGGTGATGAGTTTACGCAACTAAGAGGATACTTTTGATTGTCTTAAACTAAATTGTTCTTGTCAAATTGAAGAATGCTATTCATGTTGAAATAGTTGGCGGAAGATTGGGTTGACAACATACAGGATCAATATAATACAGTTCGAACTACCCGCAGGTACTGACAGGTTATGCACGTGAACCGAGTATGCATGTAAATGACGAAAGATGCCAAACTTTACAGTTTGACCTAGAGCTCCAAAGAAATAAGAAAATACTGTTACATGTACAAATAATTCTGCGAGCTACTGTCGCAATTGTTTTCACAACAATTAAGAACATCAACAAAACGAATTTACTCGAAACCACGAGAACCTACCAAGCATGAACAACATCTGAAAGTGAGTCACTGCTCCATTCATTCACTGCTGGAATGTTCCCGCTAATTCACCAATGTACGAGAACTGAGTTGAATGATTAGAGACCCTATATAAAGGCGAGCTGAATGAATGGGGGAATCATTCATTGGACCGCGATAAAAACTGCGATAGTGTGTGGAAAGCGAATTGAAAAGCGATCAAGTAATATTGAGGTGATTTTGAGAAGATAATTGCGATAGAAATTTATGGACATGTGGAAGGTAGAATTTTAATAGTGAAAATTAAAGTTGTGAAATTGTTAGTAAAGTGATAGTGCATTTTTAACGAATTAAATAAACTCATTTAATTCAAAAGACATTTCGTTTTCACTTTCCCGGAACATTAAATTATTGGCCGCGAACCATAACACGCGACAATACGATACTAGTCACTCCCAAATTTTTATAAACAACTCCAAAGATATTTACATCAAACGGAAGCAATCAACGCAGTTTGTGACTTCTTACTTTGTACCTCTTGCTACCAGTAGCTCAGCAAATACGAGCAGGTATCTGAATTCTAAGATATTAATCTAATTAACAGCAAGATCTTTAAAAAAGCAAGAACATAAACATCCTCCATTCCTCTGAATCAAAAAAATTAAAAGCTTAATATCAGATGAGAGCATCATTGGTTATGTTTTCAAAAATGTACACTGTTTTGACCTAAAAAATTGTGGTAAAAAATTCAAAAAGAAATTTACAGGTGATTCAATAGCACTATTTTTCAACAAAACAATTGACTACAATCAGTTTTTTGTTTTGCGTTTACTGAAAAAATCGAATACTGCTCTTATATCTCTTGAATCGGATGTCCGCTGTTGGTATTTCTATAGAAGTTACATTTGCCTGATTGAATTGATTGGATTTGAGGTTTTTGTTTTCAATTACTATGATGATGTCATCAACTTAATGAGTCGAGGGTGTAGTTTTCTATTTTGAGCTAATTCTAGTACTTCTAGTCTTCTCAATGTTCTAACATAATATTTCTATTGACAAGTCAAAGTCCTCATGTAGGGGAAGTACGGACAAAATGACATGTATGGACAAAATGACATAGTCACCTTATTAAAAAATTGGCGGGTTTTAGTAACGTCTCCGCAACTGTATCACGTGACGGCAGCCAAATTCACAATCCTGTCAGATGTTGAGCGTCATTGTCACAGTCGCGTCGCAGTAACCAATTCGAACGTGTTTCGCGCCTTCAAAAGTTTATTTTATAGATGGTTTTTTCCTGTTTTCTGGTGAGTTATTTGTTGTTATTTGTAATTATTTCTATTAAAATCAATGAACTTATGCCAGTACCCAGTGATTTCGATTAATTTTATTGCAATTATCAGGTGCTTGATGGAATTTTGATTTTTTATTAATTTTTGTTCACATTTGGACAAAATGACATACATATACAAGACAAAACGACATGGTATGTCATTTTGTCCGTAGAGTTAATGTTAATTAACATTTATTGTTTTGTTTAGGTGATATGCCACGAAAATACGAAAGAAAAACTAATCGGCAGTCTTGGAGCCAAGAATCCATGAATAAGGCTTTTGAAGCATAGAAGCAAAAAAAATGGGATGGGAATTTGCCGCAAAAACATTCGGTGTTCCTCAGGCGACGCTTAGAAGACATGCACTCAATATGAACAAAACCATGAACTATAACTCCTAAAGGATTAGGAAGAATCAAGAAAACATTTTCAACTGAAATTGAGAAGGAGTTAGTAGAACACATGAAGTTTTTAGAAACACGACTTTTTAGTTTCACGCGTACATCACTCGAACTAGCCGAAAAAAATGGTATCGATCACCCTTTCAATAAGGGCAAGAAACGTGCTGGAGAAGAATGGCTTGATCGTTTCCTGAGAAGAAATAAGGACATTTCTCTGCGCACCCCAGAACCATCTTCTGCTGCAAGAGCGCGAGCGTTTAATAAACCACAGGTAGCTAAATTTTTTTGTATCTGAATTTTTGAAGACTCACAACTTGGGACCTCACCGATTCTTCAATATGGATGAAACCGGGCTCACTACAGTCCAGAAACCACAAAAAATTCTGGCCACCAAAGGCAAAAAACAAGTCGGCTGTCTCACCAGTGCTGAGAGAAATTGAGAGAGGTTCGAGTGTGACAGTAGTGTGTTGTGCGAATGCCAATGGTTCATTTATTCCGCCATGTATGATATTTCCTAGGAAGAACATGGAAAAAGAACTAGTTGATGAGGCTCTCACCGGCACTCTTGGACTAGCACAAGAATCAGGATGGGTGAACAAAGAGGTCTTTGTAAAATGTTTAAAACATTTTCAGGCACATACGAAATCTAGCAAAGACGATCCGGTTCTACTTATTTGTGATGGTCACTCAAGTCATAAAAGCATTGAATGTTTCAGTTATGCCAAAGAAAATGGTATTCATATGTTGTGTTTACCGCCACATTGCACCCATAGAATGCAGCCCTTAGATGTTTGTAAGTATGGACCACTAAAAACTTATTTCAACCATGAAATTTCTAAGTGGCTAAAAAATCATCCAGGGCGCGTTGTTACCCATTTACAAATCGGGTATTTGTTTAATGAAGCGTATGGAAAAGTCACAACTGTTCAGAATGCAAGTAACGGCTTTAAAAAGCCAGGCATCTGGCCTGTTAATCCTGATATTTTTCCAGACTACATGTTTGAACCGGCAGAGACCACAAATATTCCGTTGAATCAGGAGGATATTGCAGACAGTACACCTTACTTCCCAGCTCACATTTACCATCAACTAAATGTATCAACACCTCTTCAATCCAAGAAGATCCGAGTAACGATGTTGCATCTATTTTAAATCCATCAGCAACAAATGACGATGAAGTAGTAATGATATTGGAGTTGTTGTTTGTGATGTGATGAACCTGAGTTTAGAAACATGTGAAGAGGAGTCTAATACAGTCGAGGTAGCTGGAGAAGCGTACGATGACGGTGTGAGACCTGGTCCATCAAAGAAATCACTGACATATCCAGTTGCTACTATTTCGCCAACACCACAGGGGCAGTTCATTCGAGGCCAAGGAAAAACAAAATTGAAACCTGTCAAAGGTGATTGGCTTTTAACTTCTACTCCAAATATACAAGGAATTATTGCTATAAACAGACCAAAGGATCCACCACAGGTTAAAAGAAAAATTTTTGATGAGGATGAAATAGATATTCCTGCTTCAAAAAATTCTGAATCTTGATCTCTCTTCTTCCTGAATCTACCAAATATCTGGGTTGCCTCTTCTTTATCATCGCTTAAATAAATATTTTGCAAAGCCTTTTTCCAAGAAAAAAATTGTCTAAAATTACAAGAAAATAGCATGACAATACAAATTTTACGCATTTTTATGTATGCAAAAACGGTTGGCAAGTTAAGAAGAAACTTCTAGAAATTTATTTTAAACTAGATATTATGTATTCATGTCCACTCGACCGTTTATAATAAGCAACCGTACATTCATTATAAAGTTATTCTCCCAAAATTAATTATCTGCCACACGCCGCATTACTTCTTGTAAAAATACAATACAATTTTCATTCTACTTGGGGTTCATTTAAGTTCATTTAAAGACTTATTGATTTATATTCACACCTTTTGTGAAACTTAGGAAGGATTCAACCCCGAGGTTCCTCTAAGCAGAAGCGCCCCTACCGAACCATGAGACATACTACCACTTCTTTAAAAAAATCATCTACGCGAGACACATTTAAATTTGCGATTGTCGTTTGAATTTATTATGCGTAATGCTGATTACCTTACCTACTGCGTATAATTTACACAATTTTCTGACACATTTAGCCAAACGTCATCTCATGTAATTGGCTTAGAGTTATGTATGATTTTGTCTATAGCTATCTAAGTATGATATTTGATTATTTTTTATTTAAAAAAACATTTATCAAACTTATTTATATATTTATTTCTTACGCACCACATTGAAAATATTTTATAATCTTAGGTAACCTCATTCCACTTTTTGGGACTATGTGATGTTACACCAATAAATTAGCCCTATTTTGATTGAATAGTTTATACAATAAAATCTCAGATAATCTTCTGTTTTGTCTTTAGGGTGAGCCCCACAGATTTCATAGAAGAAAAAAATGCGACGTGTTAATTAAAAGGTTTACCTATCACAGCTCAATCGTGTTATTCAGAGAATTTACCCTGAATCACCATGACCATAAAATGAAATTGCTGTTTACGTACCTAAATGCTTGGAGTCCAAATACTCACAAATAAAATTGCAGTTTGAGCAATAACCTTTGCTGGTGAAAAATAATATATTAGAGTAGTCCATTGCTTCTTGAATTTAAATATGAACTCAAATGCTTTGCTTATTACGTGTTGATTACGTAACCTACACTGTGTGAGTTAAATTTTGATTTTCTAAACAAAAAAAACAGTGAAAATTATTAACATCTGCATGCATCTATCTTACGTAGCAGTCACGGGGATTATTTAGTGTTTGAAATTTTGTTTGCAGCACTGTAGTCCATTGATGGATGTTTCTTGCAGATTCCGGCTTTAAGTAAAAATCAACACTGCATCCCAACTAGTAGATAAAGTCATGTTGAAATTATCACATTATGAATTTACTGCATTAAAGTTTCTGCTATTTTCCTTATTTAACTTCTGCATTCCACACAGATCCCTTTCCGTTCAATTGTAAGCAATCCATCGAAAAGAATTTTCAAAAAGATGCCAATAAAATAATTAACACCACCACACATTCGCTCGTTTGCATACGGTAATTGTTTGCTAATGGCAAAAGTGAAAAGTCGTGCAGGCATCCTTCAGGGACGATGAGAAGGAGATGCAGAAAAAGAAATGAAAATGGAAAGCATTACAGACCTCCTCCACGGATAGAGCGAAAGCGTCCCGAGCAGCACACGTCGTCGATATTTTGGCCCGCTTGCACCTGGGTAGGAGCATGCCACCTTGTCGCGTGCTCTTAGATGTGTGCCAAGCACCGTCGATGACTTATTGAAATCCAAACCCAACACATTTGCAAACTAGTAATGTTTAGTCGACGAATCGTCGTGCTCCCCCTACCTAAGAAGCCCCAACAAATAAGAACAAGACAAAGCGTGTATAAGTTTCACTAATGTCCGTTTTTTCTTTCTTTTCTTTGCAGGTCGTATTCCGATGGAAGGGGAATTTTAAGGCTGGGTTAAAAAGCCGAGAGAGTGAGTAAGTTTGCATCGTGAGTTTCGGCATCGGCATTGTAACCAGCAACGTCGTCGTCCCAAGCGCCTTAGCAACATTCTCCTTACAACATCGTCGCCGTCGTGCTTGGTCGTACTGGAAGCGACTTGGCGACGGCGAACAGCACGACGACGATAAACAACGAATTCAAGCAATCCACAAGTTGCAGTAGGAGAAGGTAGTAAGAGAATTCGTTGTTGCCCGAGCGAAGGGGTAGGAGATAAGACGTTGGCAACATTTGTGCGAACGGAGCGAAGCCGACGTCGTGTAACTGGCAGCAGCATTACAGCAACATAGCATAGCAGCACATTAGCGAGACGCACGGCATCACAGTACACGAAGTGTTGGAATCGAGTCGAAGACGACGTTCCGTTGACCTGCAACATCTTGACGGTTGGTCGGAGTCGAGAGTGTGTCGTGACGGAGCGACGAGTTTCTTTGATTTGTGTGAGTTGAGCAACATTTGTTAGAAATTGAGCGAAACGTGCAGGGACGGGGAGGAGGCGGTTTCTCCCACCTTTTGCGGTCTATAGGCCAATAAAGTGTCGGGCTTCTTATGATGTCATCAGAGGAGGACACAGCAGAGTGTTTTGGGTTGTACGGAGAAAAGTTACTGAGCAGCAAGAAATCGAAACGCACCAGACAGCGCGTAGACGCGGGTGAACCAAGAAACAGTTATTCGTCGATACCAAACTTCAGTTCAAGACCATCCTTCATGAGTGGCGGTCTGTACGGGGCGCTTTTAAGCCAAAGCCAGCAGCATTTCGGCGGCTTGTTCGGTCCAAACGGGTTCGGGTCGGCCAAGATGCTAAACGAGTTATTCGGGAGACAAGTGAAATCGGCGCAGGACGCCTCCTCGGGGCCGGAGAGTATGCTTTCGATGGAGTCCGCCTCTAGCACGGACGGAGGCGCACTAGCGGGCACGGTGGCGGTTGGCGCCAACTCGGCCAATTCGACAGGTGGAAGCGGCAAGTTGGGATTCGAGTCGGCGACGTCTTCGAATAATTCTTCGCCAGTGATAAGGCGGAGAACAAGCAGCAGCGGCGTGGAGACGGACGGGGGCGGCAGCACGCCGCCGCAGCAAACCCAGAGTCAATCGCAGCAACAGCAGAACGAGCTAGCACACCACATGCTGCGCAACATACTTCAAGGCAAGAAGGAGCAGTTGATGGCGCTAGACAAAGAATTGCGCTCGGTCGCGGCTGCCGCTGCGCACAATAGTTCGTCGGATAACAATAATAGCATTAGCAAAAATAATAACAACCCAAGTAGCAATAATAACAATAACACAAGTACTGTGAATAGCAACAATAATACGAGTAACGGTGTGAATATCGCGCAACAAGACGTTAAGTGTGAAATGATCGCGGGTGCGACGAAGGTGAATAATGTTAACACGGGCTCGGGTGCGATCGCGGTAGGAAGCAGTGGTGCCAAGAACCAGCAGCAACCGAAAAGTGGCGAGGAATTAGGCAGCACGAATCCTGCAGGCTTACCCAGCAGTGCTGGGGAGCCCACGGCCGGGAATAACTCTGAGCACGAGATGGATGATCTGCAATCCGAGCGAATGGGTGCTCGATTAGGGAACGTCGCGATGAAAAAGGAGCGGGAAGATACTCTGGACGAAGATGAGGAAATGATGGGGCTGGACAATGCAAATTCGGATTTGGAATCGTTGGGATCTGTCGATTCAGCAGAAGCGGACGATGTGCAAATGAAGGAGGAGCTGATTGAGGCGGACATGAACCTAGAGAAGGACTTAGACAGATCCTCGCCCTTGAATCAGGGGGTGGGCGGTGGCTTGAATGGCGGCAAAGAGCCCGTTGCGCTGGACATGAAACGGGCTCGCGTCGAGAACATAGTCTCCACCATGCGATCGAGTCCTTCTCTATCTTCACAGCCGCAAGTGAATGGATGCAAAAAGCGCAAACTGTATCAACCACAGCAGCACGACAACAGCGCGGCTGAGCGTTATGCGGCCGTAGCCGCTGGACTAAATTTAAATCTAGGACTGAATTTACATGGACTGATGATGGATGAGGAGGATGACGAGGAAATTGAATCACCTCAGATCCAACAGAAGAGGGACGAGAAGAATGCCTTGAAATCGCAGCTGCGATCAATGCAGGAGCAATTGGCTGAGATGCAGCAGAAATATGTGCAATTATGCTCGCGAATGGAGCAAGAGTCGGAGTGCCAGGAGATTGATGATACGGGTAGTGATATAATAGAACAAGATATGGATCAGGATGACAACCACGATACACCACCAATTGAGAAGTCTCAACCAGAACGGCCATCGCCAATGATTTCCCCGCTGAAGGAATTAACAGCTAAAAACAATAATGCTCCCAACATGCTTTCGCAAATGATGAGCAAAATGATGTCGACAAAGATGCGCAATCCACTCGGATCGCATCATCACCTACCCCAGCACTTCAACGGGGCACATCCGTTGCTGCAGCATATGCACCATGGCGCTGTAATGGGCAGTGATCATGGGATGCAGAATCCTCACATGTCTCACCATGCTTTGAGCAACGCTGCCGCAATGTATTTGGGCCAGAAGTTCTTTTTGGAACAAGAGGCTCGCCTGGCAAAAGAGGCCGCTGAACATCATGAACGGCAGCAACAGCAGCATCACCATCACCAGCAGCAGCAACAACAACAGCAACAGATCCATCGGCCTCCTAGCCAACAACCACAACATCAACCGCAATCGCATCAAGTGCAAATACAATCGCAACCCCCACAATTGCAGCCGCAATTGCAATCCCCCGCTCAAACTAGCCAACCACAGCCGCAACCGCATCAGGCTCAACCGCCGCCTCAACCACCTCCGCAGCAGCAACAGCAAATGCAACAGGTCAGCGAAAATACGCAACCAGTGGGACCTGTGCATCATCCTTCTACTCAAGCACCTCAGCAAACTATGCGACAGTCACCAATGACCAAACTAGCAACAGTACAATCGGATATATCCGAAAAATTTAACATTATTCGTTCGAGTACAAATTCCGTGGGTCCTATGTCCGGCTCCGACCTTGAGGGGCTGGCCGACATTCTGAAGTCAGAAATAACTGCCTCGTTATCAACACTAGTGGACTCCATAGTGACGCGGTTCGTTCATCAAAGGCGTTTTCTCGGCAAGCAGTCGGAGGCAGCGGCTGCTGCCGCGGAGCAACTGAACAAGGACCTCCTGATGGCGTCTCAACTCCTCGACCGCAAATCCCCCAGGATAAAGGTGCTAGATCGATCCAGCGGCGCAAGCAGTTCAGGCGGTAGTGCTGGAGGAACGAATAACAATGCTGCAAATACCACCAGCAATCAGTCAGGTAATAGTCAAGCAGTGAATAGCGTGAATAATCAAGCAACTAGTAGCGTAAGCCATCCTTCAAATCCTATGCTAAGCAATCAAAATCCTGGGCAGCGGATGAACGGCAGCGCCTTCCCACCCATGGGATTGCCGATGCACGTGAACGGCCCAGGCCCAAGCGATAGTAATAACACTAATAATCTAAGTTCTCTAAACATGCCACCTCATGTCCGACCTTCGCCCTCAGCGGCAATGTTTCAGGCACCGAAACCTCCAACGCAGATGAATGCGGTCGCCGCGGCAGCACTATACAATTCGATGAACGCACTCGGCGGGCACGGAAACCAGATGAATCCCTTTTGTATGCCTGAGCCTCGAGATCAAAACCAGGAGCAGAATGAAGCACTCAGTTTGGTTGTGACTCCTAAGAAAAAGCGGCACAAGGTGACGGACACAAGGATAACCCCACGAACCGTTAGTCGAATCTTAGCCCAAGATGGAATTGGCCCACCTCCACCCAGTCAAATGGACCAACAGCAGCAGCAGATGAATAACAATAACCAGCTCAAATTCAACAATCAACAGGTGAGTGGCGGACCACCGACGAGTACACCGTCTGATACTCCTTCGCCACGGTCGTCGTATCCCCCGCCACCGCCGCAAGCAATGATGCCAGTGTCGCTTCCTACAACAGTGGCAATTCCAAATCCATCATTGCACGAATCACAGGTGTTCTCACCCTATAGTCCGTTTTTTACATCGCATGGTCCACACGGGCCCCATGGTCCTCACGCACCTCAGCCATCGCAACTTCACCATATGAAGATGTCATCTAGCCCGCCCGGACTTTGTGGGATGATGGACTCGAGAGATTCGCCACCACTACCTCATCCGCAAACCATGTTGCATCCCGCCCTCCTAGCTGCCGCCCATCATAATGGATCACCCGATTATGGACATCTGCGAGCAGCCATGGACAGTACCGATCGCAATTCGGACTGCAATTCTGGAGATATATCCTTTGATGGGATTCAGCCTACTATATCCTTTTCAAATGCAAAGTACGTTAAAAAACATTTCAATAGAACACGAATATAAATTAAACACTTCACACCTTCCACGATATTCATGAGCTGTATTTTTCTCTCAACTGTTACAATATAGTAATTCTTTTGCCTA
Organism: Odontomyia ornata; assembly: GCA_963969285.1. Classification (NCBI taxonomy): domain Eukaryota; kingdom Metazoa; phylum Arthropoda; class Insecta; order Diptera; family Stratiomyidae; genus Odontomyia; species Odontomyia ornata. Next base: position 33,639,689 of record OZ017738.1, on the reverse strand, counting down.
GCATGAGGTGATCCATTATTACATGTGGCATTGTATATTAATTGCAATCTAGATTAATTATCTAACATATAAATCGGAAGAAGCCCTTAAAATATTTCAATGTATGATTTTTCACGACCTGATCCGCTTCAAAAAACGTTGCATTCGGTTTTCTTAACCTTTATCTATTATCTTACACCTTAAAAACTTCCCGCCATTCGAATAAATGATTATGGGAATTCGTGCAAGTGTTTCATGCACTGCCATTCTCTCAACGCCTAGACAATACTTTCTCTAGTTTTCCGCTTGAATTAATAACGACTGCAGTTATTTGATTGAAAGACTAACGTAAACCATCCATTCAGTTCGTCCCTTTGCATTCCTTTCCCCATCGAATTTCGCCTGTCATTCAATATCTTCGAATGCATTCTTTTTCCACCTCCACACGAACTGGTATCATTCAAGTTCTTCAAATTCTAGTTCTACTCAAAACCGATTAATCGACTTATATGTTCTTCCATTTTTCTTTTACTAATCGTAGACACCAATGAATAAAATCTTTCACTTGTAGAGATTCGCGACTGCAATTTCAAGTTGTGCAGTCTTTCTTAGGACTCTACGAGTCTCTAGGCTGGAAGCGAACACATTCCGCAATACATTTCCAGCGGAATCCAGAAAAGTGCAAGTGAATCTTAGTATACAGCTCACTCACCTCCCACCTTAATCTTTTTATTTTGTTTCGTGAAGAAAGTTTAATGCTATTACGCGCAATATCATGACCGATAACGGGTTCAAATAAACAACAAATTGCCTTCTTTTGTATTATATTTAGCCGTCAAAACATGCAATATGTTTCCTTAACTCCGGTGAACTCGTCAACGTTGACTCCGATGCATCTGCGAAAGGCGAAACTGATGTTTTTCTGGGTGCGGTATCCAAGCTCGGCTGTCCTAAAGATGTACTTCCCGGATATCAAATTCAATAAGAACAACACAGCGCAACTAGTCAAGTGGTTTTCAAATTTCAGGTAAGTTAAAAAAAATTGAATTGAATTTTTCGAGTATTTTTAAAGATTTTGGGGAGTATGGACTCCTGAATAAGAATAAATTTAAACTTAACGTGCTGAAAATTAGGAATTAAAAAGTTGCCGTCCTTATCTTCACAATTTGCAGGACAAAACAAGTTGAGTAAGCAGGAGAGTGCTCCTACCAGAAGGTCTTTGTACACATCCTAGGGTTAGAAACAAGTTTTCTAAAAGCGTGAATCGATAACTTGAATATTTGGTTATGAAATCGTTCAAATTTATGCAAAATATGCACAGTTTCTTTCATAAGCACAGTGCACCCGCCATTTTGATCTAGCTTAAATGATTTTTCTGAATGCTCGGCCGGATGAACATATTCAAGTTAAACACTATTCCTTAAATTTTCATGAAAATTGAAAGAAAATACAAGTGCCTAGGTCAATTTGAAATATGTATCAACCAAAAATACGTGTTTTTGTTGTTGTAATTCTATACAATTGAAATGGCTATAACTCACTTGATAATGGTTTGATCTCAATTAAATTTTTTGATTCATATATCTTATATCAACCTATATAATTCCAAAATTTCAGGAAGTTTAAAGGTACCGTTTTGATTTTATGGGCGAAAATGTACAATCTACAAATCATACTATTATTAACAAAGTTGAGTTTCGATTTCTAAGGTATTTGTTGCCCTTGTACTCATAAAGGCCCATATTCTTGACAGTTTTCAGATTTTTCGGCAACAAAGGTGTCCAATCGCAAGGGAGGGTGACACAAATTTTTGGTACATTTTGCCTTCCCCTGGACCCCCTAATTAACAAAATGATTTTTTTTATTTCAGATTCTAAAAGTTCTAACCAAGACCTTTCATTTGATACCCCACTTGATTAAAAAAAATTTTTTGATGACTAATTCGTTACAAGGGGGACCCCCCCTTAAACATTTTTTAAATTTTTGGCAAGACATTAACTTTTGAGAGATCATCACTTGTGACCTTTTCACGAAGTTTGAGCATTCTAGCTTTTATAGTTTCTGAGGAAACTAGCTGTGACGCATGGACAGACGGACAGACAGGTCGCGAAACTAGTAGGTCTTTATAAAAAAAATTTTTTTACAAAGACCTAAAAAGGAAATAGACTCCGTTACGCTCTAAATGGGATGAAAAAAATAAGGTTTTGGAGCCAAATCGGTTTTCTACGTTTTCAAAACGGCTGCAATGAAAAATTATTTGGCCAAGATTCTATAAAGAAATTGATTTGGCCAAGATTCTATAAAGTTTGAAATATTGATTTGATTTACTCAAACAATTAGGTCAACACACCAAAAATAAAGTGGCGTCGAACTGAAGCACTAAATAACCGTATATTAGTTTTCCGAGCACATTTTATAGAACATACAGGAGTCCAGTTTTGATATTCAAAAGACGTTTGAGTTTTAATTATTTTGCAATACCCTTCTGGCAGGAACAGGTATTTCTAAAAATATTTAGTTCCTTATGCAGGATGTTTTGATTTTGTACCTTGTTCTTAAATTATTAATTTTTAATTCAATTTTTCTTTTAAATTAGAGATCCTCTTTTAAAAGTGTGTCATTCTAGCTCTAGCTATTTCCTTCCTAGCTAACACAAAATCATTTTTTATCCGAACGACACTGGATAGAAAAACTAAGTACCGCGGTGCCGCGGTGTACCCATTTCTTATTACCACAAAGCAACTGAAACCATAAGACAATTTGATTCGATTATGTTTACTACATATCTCCAAAGCTATTTAGAACTTCGTGTAGACACTACTAAATAATTAAAAAAAAAAAAAAATAATTATTGAAGAAAAAAATTATGAAGTTCTTGCGGTTGAAAACAAGTTAGGTAGACAGAACTAGGATCCTGTTAGAATGATTTTGCACTCAAACTATGATATGTAGACACCAACAATGAACGCCATGTACACGAAATACTTGGTGTCAAAGAACACCGATTGTTACTCCATTTTAACCGGCCGCCATTTTATTGCAATATAACGAATGTTTTTACTGAATGGAATTTTAAAGCTATTTATGTTATTAATCTTAACTGAAAATGTTGACAAGATCCAATTAAAAATTGTAATGTCTGGATCGATACAATCAAATCAAACACTTTTCGTATATTATAACCCCCTGCACTCCACAAAGCTGGTAACACTGTTTCTAAGACCTGTTTTGGAAAGCTCTCATGACCTTTCTTTTGACACCTCTAACAACTTACTTAGGTAAAAACATTTTTAGGATCCCCGTAGGGTATGGTATCTAACTTTTGAAGAATTTTCCGATATCCAAAATTTCAGGGGCTCATCACTGCTGATCCACCCACCAATTTTGGTGTCTTTAGCTGCTATAGTTCCGGAGGAAAACGGGATGGACAAACAAACGGAGAAAAAAACATCTTAGGGCATTGTTGACCCTATCGTCGAGATGCTTGAAGAGACAGCTATTCTTTTAACTCAGAGTTTTTTTTTTACTGCGTCGAATTTATAATTTTTTTTATCTCTGAGAGCTGATCACGATATGGACAAGACAAGATTAACCGGAGGACTTCACATATTTTTGTGTGCCCCCTTATACCGATGTGTTATACATTGCCTGGGTGGCACACCTGAGGAAACGACGAAATGTGAAGTGCAGATCGCACGAGCGTAGTGCGACGAAGAAAGTGTGATGGAGAGAGTGGAAGGGAATGGAGGTAAAAAAAAAAAAAAAAAAAACCAATTTCAATAGGGTTTTGTAAGTAGTGCAAACCCAATCGATCACCTACTAAAATTGTTGCTAAAATGTCGATGTATCGAAAAATCGATACTTTTTACAACATCCAGCGATATATAAAGGGTTTTCCATTAAGGACATAACAATCGATGAAATGCTTCGTTTTCTTCAAGCTTTGCCGGAACTCCAATTGGAGAAGTTTAGGCGTTTCGAATGATCAAGTGGCTTTTGTTTTTGAGTCAATTTGTTTTGGCTTATTTTGAATCTATGCACTTACGGCTGCGATATTTCCTTGCCTTCGAAATGTACGACGTCTTTTTGCACCGCAACGTCCAATAGTGGAAATTTGGACTCGAACTTATCCAATATAGCACGCACAGCCTGTCGGATGGGATGATTATTACGACCAAAAATTGTAGTAAGCGCGTTTAAGGTTGGTACGACTGACTCAGAATTTCGGTAGTATTTTTTAATAATTTTCAAACGTTGCTGGTTCGTGAACTTTACCATGACTTCAACTAACGTTTTGACATTAATAGCTCATTAAAAGGTTGAAGGGTGCGTTCATATAAAGATACAAAATTGTTATGTCCCTAATGAAAAACCTTATAGGTATCGTCGATATTTTTTTAGGTGATGCATCAATATTGAAATCTGGATATCGGCATCGATAGTTTTCACATTTGAAATGAATTTAATTGTTCATTATCAAACAATCAAGCAATTCCCACCATTAAAGTTGCAGATTTAAACTATTGCGTTTCACGAATTTTGTTGTTCACCTAAAGTATCCTACCAAGACACTCATATTATTTAGTTTTTAGTAAAAGAAACAACATCTCAAAAAGTTTTCCTCAAACTACTTTTCAACACTTAAGTATATTAAATAACCCCTTTATCGCGGAGCTAATTCTTGGAAGATACAGCAAACCCCTCATAAGGCTTTTAACAATCTTTTTCATGCCACCTAGGAATTTCCAAATTTCAAATTATCTTCCTAGATAAACATCTTGCCATAACATGCCTATTTTCAGTATTGACCATGCAACCTAAAATCCTAGACAGACATATGGTATAGAACAAAACCTGGCATCAGTATACCAGCATGACACATGCAAATGTAGTATAAATCTGTTATGAACTGTCAATTGAAGCCAGATGTCAGCAAATCATAAATTTATCTGATTCCTAGCTATATTTTTCAAATATGGATATTGTCAAAAAATAAATGTAAGGGATTTGGTATATCCACGGCTTTCCCGAGCTGATTAAACACGAGGTTTTGTCCCACGTGCTAAGGATTCCTTAATTATGTTTTTTAGAGAAAACTCAATTGTAATTTGTTGTATAATGTGATGATGATTTTCCCTGCCATAGCAAACAACGCGTGTTTATCAATGTCTGCTGTTTTATGGCTGAAAATTTCTGTTACATTAACGCCACATTACTGTTAAGTGGTTGGTACCTGCGATACGATTGAGTGAATGAAATTAATTCGATTCAAACTGCCGCCCTTGGTCAGTGGTGATTCACGGTGATATTCCGAACCGGCTTATCCATCCTTCCTAGAAGGCTCTGGCCACTGTTTCAGTTTCTTAGTCGCGAATTGGAATGGCTTCTAGCCAACGTGAGAAACGGTCCACGCAGGTAAGACAATATATTTTTCCTTCTGATAACGGCATAATAACAATAGGGTAGTGTGAAATTCCCAACAGGCGCAAAAGCGTGCCTGATGGTTTTTGAGTGCTGACACTGGATGCAAGCTCGCACCCATTCGCGGCAGACCTTCTTGATAGTCGGCCAGACGAATCGATGTGCGACGAGCTTCGTGGGTACCTTACTGTCTGGATGAGCGTGGTGAAGTATAGGCTCAAATGCGGCTCTCTTAACGCTGGTGTGACATAAGGTCGGGCTTTTGCTGTAGAAGTGTCAACAAAAATTTGTGCGTCCCTTCCTTGAATGTGTATTTGAGTTCCAAAGGCGTTCCAGAACGCAATAGAGCCTGTAGTTCCTTATCATTTTCTTGGGATGTTGCCAGTTCAGCGTAATGGATACGTGTTTCGATTTCCTCGATTCAACCATAGTGCGTTGGCAACGATGTTGTTTTCCCCCGAAATATGCTGAACATCGGTCGTAAACTGGCCAATGAAATCGAGGTGCCGGGCTTGACGAAGTGAAGTTTTTGAGAGCTTCTGCCGGAGGGCAAATGTCAGCGGTTTATGATCTGTATAAACCTTGAAAATCCCAGCTTCTACCATATCTCGGAAGTGCTTGATAAAGAGACAAATTGCCAATAACTCCCTATCAAAAGGGCTTGATCGCACTCTGTCGGGCTCAGTTTTTTTCGAGAAGAAAGCGGGTGGTTCCCAGTTGCCATAGACTCGTAGCAGAGCCACACCTACGGCTATATCAGAGGCGTAGCAAAGTTCAGCCATTTATGTGCCAATTTTGGGGCGTGCGACGAGTCTAGCTCGTGCTAATTCTTGTTTCGTTTTTTCGAAAGCTTCTGAGGACCACTAAAGCATGGCGTTTCCTTTAGTTTTGCAAGGCACCATGTTTCTGGATGGTGCCTGTGTGTACACGCAATTTGGCATGCCTATTCTACAAAAATTGTTCATGCCTAGCTACCGACGAAGTTGCTTGCCACTTGACGGCTGCGGGAAGTTGAGGGCTTTCTTAATATTTTCTGGTACTGGTTTTATGCCATCTTTCGAAAAATGGTAATTTGTTGGCACCGAACTTACATTTTGACATATTGATTACTATGCGGTGTTTCGCGAAACATTTGAACACTAGATGTTGTTCCGGATGCCACCAAGATATCCTCTAAATATCGTCCATGAACCGTTGAAAGGTCCGTGCAGCGTTTCGGAGTCCGAAGGTCATGAACCGAAATTCACAATACGGTAGTCTTAGCTCCCGGTTCCGTTTTGGAGTCACCGAAATCCCGCAATCGTTGGGATAGCTGTGTCTTTCTGTCCTTTGTCGATAATCCCCCTTTTCGTAACAACTCACGTAGATTTTGCGTAGATTTCTCCTCATTACTTATGACCTCCAATGTGTCCTAAGCGTAACACGAACTTTTCACGATCGCAGAATGCTCAATGGAATTCTTTCAGCCACACGATGCTCGATGATTTCCGATGTCGCCGCAATGCACTATTAACCGCAATATAAGATATACGCTATAAATTGCTATCCCACGTCTGATTCTGTCAAACGTTTTCTCTTTATTTCTCGCCAATCAAATCAATTTTACAACTAAATGTAACTTTTCAATCTTTTAGTTCGATTTTCAAAACAGTGGGCTGCATAATAGAATTAACTGTCGGGTCTAGAATAATATGATGGGTCGACACTATTTTTTGGAGTATTATTACGGCTATAAATGGCGAATAAGTTTAGAACACTGTTGTGTCGCTTTTGCCTACTGGAAATTGATGCTTCGCTCCAAAAAGTATTTGGTGTTTGGTATACACGTTTTTGTGTAAATAGTAGCGCTCTAAGTCTTGCCTCTAAGCCAGGTTAGTCCTGCCTCTATCGTAGAACCAATGTTGCGGTCGGAAGTTGCGTAGAATGCGATGGCAAATATCGTTAAAACAGTCCTGAGACTAAAACGCGATAAGTCAGTCTGTTTTCTAAATAATATAATAGAGGCTCCACCTGAAGTAATCCGCGAGCAGTTCAGGTTTAAACTATGAAGAAAACGAACCTTACATGCTACGTCTGTAAAAATAGGCGATTGCCGCAAAAATCGTATATTAAATAATCCCACACTAATCTAAATCAACCGAAATGCGTCTGCTCAGTAAAAGAAGGAAAGCCCGACGGCCTTTCAAGAAAAGAGAATTGGCCTGCGGATATCAAATAAACAAAATAAGTGACTAAGAAAAGCTATATTCAAATTCTAGATGTTCAAAAACTCGAAGATGAGCATCAAATACCTTAATACCGTAATAAATCACACACAAATTTTACTTTTTTTAGGGCTTTGCAAAATGAATTTAACAAAGCCCTACTAGTTTCGCGTCCTGTATTTGCGTCTGTCCGTGCATCCCAGCAAGTTTCCGCAGAAACTATAGAAAACATAAAGCTTAAACTTTGTGTAAAGGTCAGAAGTCGCGGTTCCTCAAAAGTTGAGGTTTTATGAATTGCTTGAAAATTTTTAAGGGGTTCCCAATTATACCGAAGTGACCCTTAAATTTTGTTATCAAAGGTAGTCAAGTGGGGTATAAAATGAAAACAAGTTGGCTAAACCGACCTACGCTCATGTCGGAAGAGTTTTGTACCCAACTTCTCAGATATGCAGTCACCAGCAATGAATAACGTCAAGAAATATGTCAAAGAGATGTGCACGTTCAAAAGAAAATCCATTGTTTTTCTACTTTCAACGGTCGTCATTTTGTTGCAAAGCGACAAAAATCACTCAAATCATGAATTCTCAAAAATATTAATGTTATGACCTTATTGGAAAATTTCAAGAAGTTCAAGTCAAAACTGCAATGACTGATTCGATGGAAAGTCCATAAAGTACCAAAATCATGTGTTATTGTTGTTGTAATTGGAGAAATTTCAAACGGCTATAACTTCCGTGCCTATCATTCGATTTTCATCAACCTTACAAAGTTTAAGAACCCTTAGTAGGACTACGTAAATATCGAATTTCGTTCAGTTTAAGGGTACCGATGCGATTTTATTGGGGAAAATGTGAAATTCGAATATCATACTATTATTAACAAAGTTGAGCGAATTTTGACTTCTAAGTTATTTGTTGTTGTTGTACTCATAAACACCTACCATGATTTTTCAGATTTTTCGGATCACAGGTGTCCAGTCGCGAGTGGGGGGGGACACAAATTTTTCGTGTATTTCCTTTCCCTGCGCGCCTCTCGAAGCAAAAAGTATCAAATTAAGACCTGTATTGAAAAGTTCTCATCAAAACCTTTCATTTGATACCCATATCGGCTACCTTTGATGAATTTTTTTTTCGGGGGCCACTCCCCTATATGGGGAGACCCCCCTTAAATACCTTATAACATTTTTTGTAATTGAACTTTGAAGAGAGGACCACATTACACCTGCGTACAAATTTGATGTTTCTAGCTTAAGCAGTTTGCGAGAAAAAGTGCTGTGACACACGGACGGACGACAGGTCGCGATTTTAGTAGGGTTTTGTAAAATAATTTTACAAAACCCTAAAAATCTGAAACAAAAAGTCATTTTGTGCATCAAGCGGTACAGGAGGTAGAGAAAATTTACGCAAAACTTGTATCGCGATTGAAAACCTTTGAGCCAAAAAATCTGAAAAAACTACGGAAATAGGTTTTTATGCATCCAGGGGGAGCAAATACCTCAAAAAACGAAATTCACCCAACATTGTTAGTAATAGTAAGATTTGTAAATTTAACGGTTTGCTCGATAAAATTTAAATAGTACCCTTAAGCTTCTAAAAAATTTCAAAATTACGTATATGTGGACATAATATCCTTATGCCGACAAAATTCTACTAAAATCGAATGACAACCAAATGAGATATAGCCATTTCAATTATACAGAAATACAAAAACAACAACAAAATGTGGTGGTGGATGGTATGTATTTCAAATAATTGAATTAAATAATTTCTTGTATGTTCAATGGATTCATAATTCAAGTTATTATTTATATCGGTTGTTTGGTTCTCTAGAATTATTAAAAGGCCCTGTTGGTAGGCGCACTCTCCTGCCTATTCGACTTGTTTCAAATCGTGTTATTGATTCACTTCTAGCATCAAAATGTTTAAAAGTACGAAATATTAGTTATTCGAACGAATCAAGCGTGACAGGTCTGAGCCTTGCATTTTAACCATTGTTAGCAAGAATTTCAATTTCTTTGAAGGACAATTTCTTCAGCACGAACGATAACCATCAATTTCCTTGAGTATTCTAAACACTTAACATTCTTCAAAATTAACTTTCTGCACAAACTCGCCGTCGAACAAGCAGTCCATACTAAATATATACTTATACTTATATACCTTGGCGTTGTGTTGCGTGCCAATCAATCAATGAATCAGGGGTGATACTGAGTTTCCTTTGAAGGCGTCACAGCAGGAAATAATCTCTTACCTCGATTTCCATATGCAATCATCATCAAACAACGACACATCCATAACATATAATCTAGGTCTAGAGCCTTATATTTAATCGGTCGATATATCACTTTTTTTCTATTTTATTTAAAAATAGTACGTTTTTGCAAGCATTAGAGAATCGAGTATTTCATATGCACTCCCTTAATTTTATCCATCCATCGCAACCCCCTCGCGTGAAAATGTTCGCGAACAATAAAAGGCTTTTATTCCTACAATTGAATCCCACTTTCATATCTCCACGGGCCAAATTGTAGTCAGTTAACATTACGTTCATATGCATCGATGGTAGATTGTATTGCACCAGGTCGTATGTGTTCAGAATGCAAGATGCAAGACACTCGAATCCTGACTCTATCACACAGTATCAACAGAAATACCTGTATTAAGCTTCGCTCACGTTTGGCAATTAGCTGAAGCTTTCGTCTTTGTGCGTTGTAAGGCCCAGAAATTTTTTGCGTTGAATAGAGTCATAATCGCGCGAAAATTTACGTTCTGAACGATAGATCTACCGACTATCTTGCGGTATGTGCCTGACTCGGTTGGGTACTTCTTTGTGCGTCTACAGTATGAGTTAAAAGCGCTTACCTACTCGTATATAAAGATTTATAAGAGATGATGCGGGCGAAAAACAGTTTTCACATTTAACCACAGCCGAGTAGTAATGGTCCGGCGAAGTTGTAAGTGCTTCAATATGAATTATGAAAGGTCAAAACAGTTAGCAATAAAAATCCAGAAGAATCAAGGATGCCAGTAAATGGCAAATGCGAAATAATTGCGTGAGGCAGTGTTCGCAAGGAAGTTGCTGCTGCTGAAAATTTCCACGATTCAGGATTGTGCTAGGTATTCGGCATTTCATTCACTTTGCCACCGTAGAAATGACTAAGGGTTAACGAAGCAGTACCTTTTAGTTTTTGCTGTGAATGGAAGTCCTTCGAAGTAGAAAGTATCTGCAACAAAGAGCGGATTCGAGTCAGATTTAATCAAGGTATTTGCGCTAATTAGGAGTTTAATGATAAATAAAAAATTCATATAGTATTAAACATAGATTTGTTCGCCATCCTTTCTCACATAACTTGATTAAAAACGGTCGCAAGGCCGTAATAACACAAAAGCAATTACCGACTTGGGATGAAAACACCTTGACGCCTAGTTAACAGTAAATACTCGGTCCCTCCTCATATGCATACTTACGGAATTGAGGGGCTCTTATTAGTTACCTCAGCTAAATGCATCTATTCTTCACATCTGTTCGCAAGTATGCCGCTTATTTGAATAATATATGTGATATTGCAAGCAGAAAAGTGCATGCTTTCTTTCATTCGCTATTCTTTTTCTCACCACACATCTCACCCGCAAAACAGAATCATGCTTGAAGGTTTTTACCGTATAACAAAGTGGCTGGCGTGAACAATAGCCAAAGTGTGAAGCTGAATTTAATACATTCTTCCACACGTTAACATTTCTATAATATTTTTCATTGCTGGGGAGTGCGAGTATATTAGGCATTGTATTTTTTGCTCTTTTTCTTAATAAGCTTCCCTGCTCACTTTATAAACGGCTACGACGACGCTATTTTCCTCATTTGAAAGCGTGAAGCGTCAAAGTTAGTTAGTTGCCCTGGTTAACGGATTTAAATCAAACGACCAGAAAAAATTGTATTAACTCATGCATTTATCGAGTCGGAAGAAGTAAAGATGAAACTTTGAGTGGTTTGTGCTTGCTGGTGATATGCACTAGACTTTTACCTTAGAAAATTGTACAATATTTATGACCATGAGGCAGATAGAAGGCTGAATTATAAATTTGATTGAAAGACAGTATGCGCTATTGTGGACTCCGAGGCTCAAAAATGAAGAAATGCAATGCATTTCAGTACAATCAAAGAACAGAAAAAACCGCGGCTTTGTACGCCGAACTCTGAAAAACCACAAAAGAATTAAAAATTTTCTAAATGAAATTCATCCAGGAGCGAATTCCTCGATACAATGACTTAAATATGCGATATGAACTCTCAGGAATTTTCTAGTTGATTTTGTTCAAATCAAATTTCCATAGAGCGCATAAATTGAGGCATGCTTATTGGCCACCGAATTTGAAGCTAGCAAAGAATTATTTCTATTCAAGACCAAATAGAAATGAAATTGTGCTAATAAATTCCCCAAATCTGTCATCTTTATATCTCATTGGCTAAAAAAATCGAATCATAAAAATCACCTACCAAACAAGAGTCAACCACTACACACTCCCCAACGAAAAAAGTCATCCCAATAATCCTCAAGGAACCCAGTAAATGAGCTAAAAGAGTATACCAGTAGTCCGCGCGGTGTAGTGGTTAGAGCGCTCACCCCGTAAACCAAAGATCCCTGGTTCAATCCCTTTGGTGACAACGAGGTTTTGTTGCGAGTCATTCTTCGGACGGACTTTAACCTCATTCAGTTGTTATACGTATTGGTTTATAATCAGAACATATCGTAGCTGGGTGGACGAACACACAGCCAAAACGTGGTACTGACCATATCACCTTCTCGAGTGCCGAGACATTGGATCAGGATAATGAGATCCTCTAACTATCTCTAACCGTAGGCCCGAAAGGGACTATAGTGCTAAAACAAAAATAAAGGATATACCATAGAATTCACATTGCTCCCAAGACGTCAAATAACCATGGGAACCTAACAAAAACTTTAACGGATATAAATATACACGTACTTTTTGCTAGAAGACCATATGATGGGCCGTCAAAAGTTGCCAAAGCCCTACCTAAATCTATCAACTAATTTGTTCAGTTGAAGATGAACGCTCACAAAACAAACAAGCTTGTATACAAACTGCCAGGAATTTTGCATTTCATATAATCGTCTTGCCTAGGTTAAGTACGTGAACGCGGTGGACTTCACTATATCTCTAAATGCATAAAAAAAGACAAAAGGAAAAATGTTCGTACAACTATTGTGTGTTGCTTACATTTTACAAATATTTTTCTGTTTAGGAATGGTTTTGGGAAAACCCCATTAGGCCCTAATGCGGAAATCCCCATCAGTGCCTAAAGACGTTGTGTTTAAGAATTGATAGGGTAATGCGTTACGTTGGGGTTTTCCTTAAATCCTATACTGAACAAGTTCAGGTATGCCTCATAAAGCCCGCATTAGGCATGCCCCATTAGGTCCACATTAGACATGGCTAAACTGAAAAAAATGAAAAATCGCCAATCTCACTTTAAATTGTAAAACTTTCATTTGAAATTGGAAAAATATCGCGGTGGACATCCAACGAACCTATGAAGGCTGTCCAAGGAATACCAAAAAGTAAAGAACTCTGTTATTTAGATCGTTGGGGAACAACAGGTACAAACACAACAACTCAAAACACATCCACCAAAAACAAATAATTCAAAAACTCTCACAACCTCAATTTGCAGCGCAATCTACCAAACACATGGAAGACATTTTTGCCACCATGCAAATACAATGTAAGTCTATGATGCAGCACATGATTGCAATGATCATATAAGGCATATTCACCATACCACAAAGCGCTGTCTGGCGAGTAGGTGTAATTTATTTATAATAATAAATATGAAATTGTTCTCATACAAAGCCTTGTTTGAAGCCTGGAAACTGTTTTCGTATCCCAAACTAAATTTTGTATAAGAATGGCACGATGGCTGGTCGGGGAGGTCATATGGCAATTTTTGTGAATCACTAATCGATTTTAGCACCCACAGCGATTAAAATGCAAAAAGAATCGGTTGACTTTGTGGTAATTTCGGTGTACCACCTACATCATATCTGCTATTTTATCGATGACCTCAGAACCCTCGGAACTTTGAAGGTCCAATATTTTTAGCAGGAAGCCTAAATGCATACGAATACCATGGCAGAGCTGTAAGAAGTAACGGCTGAACTAAATAGATTCATCACAAATCATATTATTTAAATCTGCAAATCCCCAAAAAGCTAATACAGTTTGACAGCCTACAAGATCACGCTCTTGATATTAGGATTTCACGATGTTCTTAACAGAAAACAAATTAGAAAATTTACAATTCGCACTAATTAATGATGATTACATTTATGCAAATACTTGAAATATGTTAGTCACAGAATAAGAAATCATTGAAAAACTCACGAATAAACTTATGCGGTCAAAAGAGGAAAACACATTCACAACTTAGCTTAGGGAAGACAATCCCTGCGCGCATCAGACGTTTGATCTTGAGGAGGAATTAAATTAAGCACTGACATAGGAGCACAAGTGATTCTAAGCTACGCGGAAAATCTAAATGGTTAACAAATAAAATCAAAAATTGGAATAAAAAGTTCTGAATGTGAAAGTTTCTTGCAGTGCATCGAAACCGAGTCTGATATTTTTCGGAGACTGATCAAAATCTTTCATCCTTAAAATAACATTGCCATAAAATAAGTTCACTGGGATAAAGTTGATGTCTTTTGAGACTCATTAGAGCTTCACTCCATTGAAAATTAATCTGATGAGAAAGAATTTAATGAGCGCAAATGTATTATCAGGACCTCTAGCAGGTTATTGTTAAAGGAAGACTAGTTGCCTGATAATATACGAATTCGCACGGACATTTGAGGAGTGTCTGCTCAAACGTGCTATTTATATTAAAAAAAATGTTACCACAAATCAAAAAATTTACCAACTAAGGCCTAAGAAATGTAAATGAAATTGCGCTTTTAACCGGAATCGAAAAGTTCACATCATTTTTTTATGGAAATATAACTTTACTAACAATTTTAATATAAGTTTAGTTTGCCTGCCAAATTAGTGAAAAAACTAAAAAAATTTAAAAAGTAGAAAAGCTCTTTTAGCATACACTTCTTAATTGTGTTGTCATTTTCCGATAAGAAACTATCCAAAAGCTAAGATGTTTGCATTAACTATTGTTCTCCCGAAGCCAGGAAAATACGTTTCAGTTCTACAAACCTAGAGACCAATTTGTCTCCGCTTGTGGATTTCAAAAAAATTGGAACCAACTGAACGAAGTCACTCTCGAAATGAATATACTGAAAGAGCAATTTGGCTTTAAACAACAAAGCTTCAGCTTGTTAGGGTAGTCCACGATACACAAATAGGATTCAATTGCGAATGCCGTGCATGGATACGTCTGATCTATTCAAGGTTCTTGCCAAAGTCTGCTATGCAAGACTTATTTGCAGAATGCATAAATTTCAAATGCCTTTGCAGGTCACGCAAATTATTGGCTCTTTTTTGAGAGGGCAGAACGTTTTGGGTCAAACTGGCAATCATAATTTTGGCCTGCGAATAAATAAAGCTGGATTCCTTCAAAGATCACTTGTTTCCCATATTTTATATAGTATCTTTACTGCGGATGTATCTACTTAGTTTACTAATATGAAAATATCCCTGTATGCTGATCACGCTTATGTATTCTAAACCGCTACATATGTTGCAAATTACAAAACTTAATCCAGATTCTCTTGAAATGTTTTTATAAATAGATACCTAAAATTAACTCTAATAAAACTCAGACAATTTTCGTAATCAGGTGAAGAAAACAAACATCATATCTGCTAGCTGCCAATTATATTATTTTGCGGCTTAAATTTGACAAAGAACTTTTTCGACGCGAACATTTACAAAACCTACAAGGACATATAAATAATTCTTAAATCTCTACTACTCCGAACCTCCCGTCAACTTACCATTCACAAGTAAATACATGTCAGAGCCCTCAAATTATTTCATCAAATATAGTAGATAGGCAACCTAACAGTACCTCCGAATTTTTAATATTCTTAAAAATAAGTCGAAGTATGCCCAAATCTCTGAAATTACATATGATAATTTTTTGTTTTGAAATTGTTTTTTGCTGGAGCAGTGAATGTGCTGAAACCCTTCCGCTTTTACTCACGGTCAATTTATTTCTAAATTTATTCTCAATTACTAATTCTTGATGCCATAGTTCTTAATTTAATTTTTTTTTTTTTTGAGAAAATTCACAATATCTATGCATTGAGCAGACACAAAAAATATTCAAGTTCTGAGTTTTAAGTATCTCTACCGTCTTTGACGAATGTTCGGAAAACTATCGTTTTTGACGAATGTTCGTAAAGCTATCATTTATGACTAATGTTCGTAAAACTACCGTTGTTGACAAATGTTCGTAAAACTATCGTTTTTGACGAATGTTCGTAAAACCATTGTTTTTGACGAATGTTCGTAAATCTATCATTTTTGACGAATGTTCGTAAAGCTATCGTTTTTGACGAATGTTCGTAAAACTATCGTTTTTGACGAATGTTCGTAAAGCTATCGTTTTTGACGAATGTTCGTAAAACTATCGTTTTTGACGAATGTTCGTAAAGCTATCGTTTTTGACGAATGTTCGTAAAACTATCGTTTTTGACGAATGTTCGTAAAGCTATCGTTTTTGACGAATGTTCGTAAAACTAACGTTTTTGACGAATGTTCGCAAAACTATCGTTTTTGACGAATGTTGGTAAAACTGTCGTTTTTGACGAATGTTCGTAAAACTACCGTTTTCTACTAAGAAATTTTAGTGTTGTTTACATTTTTCACAACAAACATCTTTCTGATTACGATTTTAGGAAAACCCCATTAGGGCCCTAATGCGGAAATTCCCAACAGTGCCTAAAGACGTTGTGCAAGAATTGTTGGGGTAATGCGTTACGGTGCGTTAATAAGGTTTTTCTAAACAAATCCTAAACTGAACAAGTTTAGGCATCCTTAATTAGGCCGTCATTAGGCATGTCTAACGTAGGTATGGCCCATTAGGATCACATTAGACATGCCCAAACTGACAAAAAATGAAAAATCGCTAATCTCACTTCTAATTGCAAAATTCTCATTTTATCTTTTTTGTCGTTCTCCAAGTTACACTTAAATCGATATTTTCTAAACTGCTTAGGTTAGACATGCCTAATAAGCCCCGCATTAGGAAGCCCCATTGATTTCGCATTAAGCCCTAATGCCCGTTTAGGCATGCCTGAACTGATTTCTACTCGAGAAGGGACAAAAAATGCCTCAAGCAAAAATTTGTTAATATGTTAATAATACATTGTATTTTACACTTTTGTTCTTAAAATCAAGAGGGCCTCCAAAAAAACTAAATTCATTTAAACCAACAAGTTACATATGATTGAGCTTTTAATTTACAAAAAAATGTTATAGTGAGGAGGTACGTTTTTCCAAGCAACCTAGATATTGAAAATATGCTCAGAATTTGAAAAAAAAATCAGAAATGGTTTGTAAGATTATGTTATGAGGTTAGTGAAAATCATATAAAATGGCGGTGAATGGAAATGCATCATAATCACATTTTATTTTTCCAAACTCAAATGAAAAATTCTAATTTTTTTCACAAAATCCTTTTTGTAAAAGCACTATCCTACTACTTCAACTTGTTTTATATTAAAGTGCAAGTATTATAGTATCAACAATTTTTTAAGTTTCTTGCACAAAAAATTGTGGTGCAGCAGCTCCCATAAAAATATTTTTTAAATTACCTTAACGAACTCATGTAGATCGTAATTATGCACCTACACTGAAAACAATTATAGTTTAGGCGACAATATCATGAATAACTGGAGTAATTTAAGTTATATTTCTATATAAATGGCATAAAGTTAAAAAACCAATGAAATGTGTGTTTTAAAACACAAGATAATTCAAAGAATAATAATTTAGTTGTTTGAGTTTTTGAGTATAAATATTAACACAATTTCTTTGTTATTTGCATGAAAATCAAACTTGCACTGTTAATGGATGTTTCTGCTTATAAAAAATAATATTTATGTTTCCCAAAAAGTATGTATGTATTTCAAAATTATCGTTCACTATCAAAGCACATTTCCTTTGTATCGGAGCAAACACTTTCCAACACATACTCGTATTAAAATTACTTTGATTAGCTCTTAACTGATTAAAAAATGCTCATGAAGTCCCCACAACTTCAAATCAGCTAAGCATAATTGATCATGTTGTGGCATCAGCCAAGTTATGTGTTGCAAGCAAAGCCAAAGAAATTTTCTTTTAATTTATGGATTCTTTTTTCCTGCATAATTATTTATTGCAACTAAGTGAAATTTTACTTTGCATCCAGAAAATGTAAGGTATCAAGCAAAGATAAATTTCTAGCTTTGGAATGGTTATATGGTTTATTTAATTTCCTGGTACTTAAAATTAAATCCCATACCCATCTAGTTTCCACATATTCAACTAATGTTAATTAAATCATTTCTTTGTTGCAAAAATAGAGCTGCAAATTCGGGATAGACATTACTTCAACTTTTTTCAACGTAGATCAACGATTAAATATTTTCTGTAAATATACCTTGAAATTTAGTGGACATTCGAATTTTGTTAATAAATTAAGCATGCAAAATGGAGTTAATTGGATATGGTTGTTTCGTGAAAATCATCCCAAAATCAACAAATTGCTGTTAACATAAAAATAATCATAAATAGCCATTTGGATACGCCTTTTATTTCAATTATTACGCTATTCTAATAACAGTGACTTAATTTTCATATAATTTTCCTTTAAAATACATTTACCATTCTACTCTCAAGCTTAGAAACCTTTCGATTCCCCTCCCCATAGGCCACCTAAAACATTTATATAATTTAAATCAAACGAACCAGCACTAAAAACCTCGAGCCGAAAGAGCAAGTAAGCCAGTGGTAATATCCTGCACTTCATTATAAGGTAATTGTATCAACTTCGCTGCCACAAGCTTATATGCATTTTTTTTCTTATTTAATTCTCACCTTATTCGTAGGTACGAGTACTTTGTAATTGCCTATGTATACACTCCTAGATGAAACACTTCATACTTTACTTGCCGAGGATTGGCATTCGGCCCATTTCACGCGGCTTGTAGGAGTTTTCTAAAGCAGATGAAAATTCTTGAACTAGTCTTTCCCACATCACTTAAGATAAGTGCTCGACTTGGTGTTAAAAGCTCCACTACGGGAAGCGAAGTAAGAGCACTTTCCACACTTTCCATTCTTCCCACTTTTAGTGTTGTGATAATCTACGATGCATTCAACATGGTGATTTAGTGTTGCATTTTCTCGTAGGTATAGTGCTAAGACGTAAAATAGACATGTCCTTCTTATGCAATCTTAAAACTAGTTGATTGAAGGTGTTTTTAACCGTGGAGATTTCTCGTATTAAAATTCCGACAGGAGGAACCACTAATACACTTGAATCAGTACGAGAAGTTAGTAAAGGCGGCGTAACAGTTTCCTGCAATAGTGTATTCAGGATACTAGTCTGTGAACTACCTACTTAAAATTGCACCTTCCTCACATGCATTATTGTAGGAGTATACTTAGAAATGTGCATATAAAAAAATGTTATCTAGCAGCTAGCAAAGGACGACTGGTTGGCACAAGGGAATGGGCATCATCAAACAAAGGGACTGTCTATGCTTCGAATGTAGGTGCCTATAGAAAACGGTCGGAATTCTTCGCATGCACAAGAATATCTCATCTACCATGCTGTAGTCCTTTCGTCTCATAATGATGTACGGCACGAGTGTATATTATAGAAACTCGAGCGAGCGAGATGAACCATATCTCTGTCATAAAGGAACTATTTAAGAAAACAAATATTTAACCCAGGTATTGTTATATGCAATAATGAGATGCACTCAATAAGGTAGATAAGACTCAAAGGATGTTTAATGTTATATTTTACTTCTTTATTAGATCAATGGAACAATGTACAGTTTAGGCACTTTGAGCATTTTTAATCAAATCTCCTTCTTTTCACTTACCTTGCGGGGCCAATTATCTTTAGTCTATTCTGTTCTTACGCTTAGTTGCATGCATGGCTGTGGCCTTGAGAGAGAGGAATAAGTATGTAGCATGGAAAATTCCCATATGTTGGTCTTAGAACATATCGTATGAAAGGATGTTTGACAGCTCGCAATTGAATAGTGTTTTTGTTGGAAATGTAAGAGTAGTTTCATGTGACAATGAATCTCTTTTTACCTTTTGTGCCCTAATACGTAAGTTAAATGCAAAGATTCATTTAATTTAGATTAGAGTGGTTATGCTGAGCATTGTCAAGTGTAGAGGAGACTGTTCAGTTTTAAATTGATACCTAAGTAGCTCTGGTTTTTGATGAAATGTTCATTCCTATCCACAATTCTTTAAAAAAAAACTACTGCAGCTGCATTCGGAATAGTCATCTCCGACAAAAGCGTCAAATTAGTTCCTACTACTCATTACAGGATGCATTAATTAAATCGTCCTTCATCATACTTAAAACACTCTTAGATGTTCACATACGATCTTTATGCTTTTCACGCTAAGTCGTTCCTTTTTGCAAATTAATACGAATTCATTGCTTTGCTATATTTCCCTGAGAATCCTCGGCTTGAAAGTGCTACAAACTTGACATTTCCAAAAGAGCCACAAACAATCAGCGTATTAAGGGCATACGCCTCGTGTTTCGCACAGCTAATGAAATTCAGCAAAATTGTACCTTATAAGATTCTCTACAACAGTACCTTACGTTATTGGCCTCTTTGAAAATGCATGCCTCTATGATTTTTTGAAAAATATCAATGTGCTATAAAAGAGCAGAATTTCCAGTTTGCTGCCAAAGAATTAGATATGCTGAGTACAACAGTGCGCCTATAAATGAAAATTTCTGCTTATGTCAAGTAACTTAATCATTCAATAATACCAGTATCATGAGTATAAATCCTTCTCATACATGCTACATATAAGCATCGGATACGCTTCAAATAATTTCTATGACATTCTCTTTTCTCATTAACTCCTTGCTAGATGCAGCTATCACGATTCATAGGAGTGCCAATTAAAACACTCTGAAGATTTATAACGGATAGCACCCAGTTGCACACTTGGTACTTACAAGCATGGGAAAATCTGCTCACATATGTGATGCCTCGAGTGTTGTACGATTAGTGGATTTATAACTTGCCTTCTACGTAGGCTGGAGTCGTGCAGCAAACTAAGGCGAAAATACTTAGGCCTTTGTCAAGTAGAGATACGTTTTTATTAACTTTCAAAAGCAGGATAATGCCATTTGGTATTCTTTCCCACCAAAGTAATCTTGAAATTTCACTTATGAGTGAACATGTATTCGATTTCCTGCAATCCTTAAGGATTTATTAGCACCTTCAACTCATCGGTGGATGGATGATTCCTTGAAGGTTTGCTGTGAATAATATGTCAAGTAAATGAAGAAGCAAACACAATACAATATACGAGTCAATTTTGCAGAGGGTTATACAAGACACATGTCAAAATTGATATTTCAATACTTTCAATTTTTTTTTTAAGCACGAGGTATATTAACTTGAATGAATAGACGGTTAATCATTTATCTTAAAGGTTTTTAAGGAAGTTTTCACAAAAATATAGTTCCTAATCAGGACGAAGATTTTATTGATGGAAATAATACGTAATGAAATAATTCGTTTAAATTAAACTTGCATTAAAATTCAATAGTTTAATTTCAAGCATTAATCTACGCCATTGATTAGTTACAAAAAACTACTTGAAGGACTATTGGAGTACAAACGGCCATTTTTATTAAATAAATTTGATGCTTTCTTCTGCGCCAACCGTGAATAAGCAAGTAACTCGAAAGTCACAAGCGGAAAATAAAAAAAAATAAACCAGTGATCAATTTTCTAACTTTTCAGAAAGGATGAATATCAAAACTTAAAAATTGCTCAAAAATTTTTTTAGGGCTTTATGCTGATTTACAAGATCTTAAACTTGCACTATTTGCCTCGAGGAGTGCAAGGAGAGAGAAAATACCCGAAAAATTCGCGTACCCCCCCGCTCAATTGAGAACCTGCGATCCAAAAAAGAATCAGAAAAAATCAAGGGGGTCGGTGTCTATGAGTAGAACAACAGCAAATAAGTTAGAAGTCGAAATTCACCCAACATTGTTAATAATAGTAGGATGTGTGAATTTCAAATTTTCTTTATTAAAATCGAATGGATGCTCTTAAATTCAATGAAGGTTGTTATATCAGTAGCTCTATGCAAGCTCCTTACACTAGTTAAAGTCTAATGATATTTACGGAACATATAGCCGCTTGAATTCTCACCGATTACAGCAACAACAACACAGTGTTTTCATACTACATGATCTTTGCATGGATCCAAATCCTACATTTTTTATCGGATGTTCTCAAAATTTCCATAAAAGATGAATAACACAAATGTCTTTAATGATCTTAGTGATACAGAAAAATGGTGGCCATTTAAATTGGAGTAAAAATTTGTTTTCCGTGAAACCATTTGTTCACTTATTATTGCTGTCTGCATATAACATGGTGGTGTGACTATCAAAGCGTTCTGACAAGAGCGTAGTTCTATCTACACAACTGTTTTAATATTGGGAATTCAAAGCTCGTCTCATGGAAATAGTGATGGGTAGTGTAATGTATTGTAGAATGATACTTATTTATTTTCCCAAGTATTTCTCATTACTTTTCACATCTCTTTTCTCACCTCTCCGGGAGCATACATTGAGAAAAAAATCTTATCGACAATTACACAACCATCCCCTGGACAAACAATCGAAATTTATGTCCAATCACGCATTTAAACAATCCGAACAGTCAGGAGGAGAATCGTACAGAATTTAGAAAGGCAGACGTTTTCGTGTCGTAACTAATCTACAAACTTCGAAAACACTTCTACGATATGTATGTTAAATTATAAATTTAAATGAAATCATGTTTTACTCCAACTTAGATTGTGCCATTTTTGTTGCAGTATAGCAAATTTCATTCAGTATTCAGGATCTCAAAGATACTTAAGTTATTCATTTTTGCTGAAGTCAATAATGTAGCATCTGGGTCGATTAAAAGCCCATCAAATAGGAAATTTCTTATTGTCATGCATGTAAATTCGAGTGAATATAACTACGATTAATGTATTTAGATTCTGATGGAAATTACAGGATTGAACGGTCTGGCATTGAACTATCTTGATACATTTCATCGAATTTAAGCGTACCTATCCGATTTTATTGACGTAAATATAAAATTGACGGATTCTGCTCATATTAACAACGTTGAACGAATTTAGACTTCTGAGTTATTTGTCGTTGTTGTGCTCATAGAGAACTACCTCTGTTTTTTTTTTAGATTTTTCGGTTCATATGTGTTCAATCAAGAGGGAGGGAAGCGCAATTTTCTCCAACCTACCTCGCTATCGAAATTACAGTTTTAACAACTAATATTGAAAGACCTTTCATTTGGTACCCTGCTTGACTGTCTTAGGTGGAAACATTTTTTAGGGGGTCACATCCTTATATTGTGAGAGTCTTTAAAATCCTTTGAAACTTTTTTCGACTGTCAAACTCTCATTAACCTGCAACTTCTGAGCTCTTCACATGATTTGATGACTCTGGCTTCCCGAGTTCCTGAGAAAACTTGTTGTAACATACTGACAGGCAGACGAACGGACCGATTCCAATTATCATAGGATGTTGTGGATGTTTTTTTTTTACAAAACCCTGAAGAAGAATCTTAAATAAATTATGAACATGTTCGGCCAATTTAAAACTTACCCTCTCCCCCACCACCCACTTGTTGCGAAACCACAATTACACGTACTCTTCATTGGATAAATTGTCAAACATTAGAATTAATGGAAATATTTATTCATTCAAATTCACACCTACTCAAAGACTTCCGTTGGAATTGAACTTGTTCTCTTAGATTACGGATCGCGAAGCAAAAATGTTCCCTTTGGGCCTGGAGGCACTTTTACGGTTTTGTAAAAAAAATATTTTAGAATACCCTACTAATATCGGTACCTGTCCGTCAGTGCGCCACACCAAGTTTTGTCAGCAACTACAGAAGCTACGGTCATCAAATTTTGTGAACAGGTCTGAAATTTCTGGTTAATGAAAGTTTCGTAGTCGAAAAATTTCAAAGGCTTTTAAGGGAGGTCATATATACTTGTAAGGATGTGAATCCTTAAAACATGTTTTTCGCCAAAGATAGTCGAGTAGGGTATCAAATGGAAGATATTGATGAAATCTCTTAACATTCGTTATTAAAATTGCAATATATGACGGAAATGGCAGTGGAAGCGGAAAAACACGAAAAAATTGGCGGCGTTTTAAATGAGAATAGTGAATAAATTTTTATTATTTTTCCCCAACTTCAACATTGAAAGTACAGGCTATTGATGAAAACATACATTTTAAAGGTCTCAAAATCATGGTGGTAGTTTCTTATAAGAACAATAATAACAAATACCTTGGAAGTTGAAATCACTCAACTTTATTAACAATAGTAGAATTGGTAAATCTAACATTTTACCAAGGGAATACATATGGGTACCCTTAAATGTAAATTTAAGTAGTCGAAGAAAAGGTCCTTGTAGTCTGGAAGTTTCAATAGAATTAAATCGCATTTACCAAAGTAATACCCAATTGAAAGTTCTCCGAGTACAACAAAAACAATATACGTTTTTTCTAACATTCAGGCTTTCCATCGAACCAGTCACTATACTTTCGAAGAGATCTTTTTTCCAGATAAAATGAATAATAAAAACATCTTTAAGACTTCGTTCAGTGCATGGCTGTTAGTGCTACTGCAACAAAATGGCGACAGGTTAAAATGGTGTAACAATGATTTTCCTTTTAAAGCGAGTATGTACACTCTGACAAAAAAGAACCCGGAAATGGCAAATGAAACGCAAAATATTTAATTATTCATCAATATTTATTTTGTCGCCTTCAAAGTAATCCCCATCAGATGCACTACACTTACGCCAACGATTTTTCCAGCCCTCGAAACACTTTTCATAAGCACTTTTTGGGATGGCCTTCAGCTCTTTCAGCGAGGTTGTGACAAAAAAGTACCCGGAAATTGCAAATAAAACGCAAAATATCAAAAATCATCAAAATCACATTGATCGATGGAATTTATTGCATTTTAGGCTTCGCATTCAGTCACAATAAAAAAAAACACAAAATCACATAAATCGCAACGCACTACTGAGGTGTACCGACTTAAGCAGCTGCTGTAAACAAACTGGTTGACATATCGCGCTCATATTTGGCATAGTAATTAAAGACAGTTCTACCAACTTAACAAATCATTTACCTGGGGAATTTAAATTACAATTTCCGGATACTTCGTTGTCACAGTGTATTTGTTGTAGATGTCGTTAAAATTATCTTTAAGGCTATTCATCATCATTTTGGTAATGCATATCGTAACTCCGTGTATTTTCCCATGTTTAGCGCTTCCAGGCTATACTGTGTTTTCATCTTTTCCAATTAAACGCTATTATTTTGTTTTTTCGAGAAATATATATTTCGGGAGTAAGTTGCTCCCTTCTTCAGTGTCAACTATTTTTTTAATATATATATATATATATATATATATATATATATATATATATATATATATAATATATATTTGTCCAAAAAATAAAATAATAGCGTTTAATTGCAAAAGATGAAAACACAGGATAGCATATCGTAAATTGAGTACAAAACTCTTCTGACATGAGCGTAGTTCTGTCTACCCAACTTGTTTTAGCACTACAGCCCCTTTCGAGTCTTCGCTTAGAGATGGTTTGAGTATCTCATCATCTTAATCGTATGTATTACCACTCAAGAAGGTAATATGGTCAGTACCACGCTTTTGCCATATGTACGTTAACCCAGCTGCGATACATTCTGATTTTAAACTGGTACTTATCATAACTGAAGAGACATATAGTCTGTCCGAAGAATCACTCAAAGCAAATCTCGTTGTAAACAATCAAAAAGGTATTCGTTGGGAGAACGGAAGGGCAGAGACCAGTGGGGAAACCGAGGAAACGCTGGTCTGACTCGTACTCAGATTTCGAAATTGGAGGACGTCGTCAATGAACCGAGACAGTTAGAGCCACTATTAGCAGAAAAGGAAAGCCCGAGACGGGCTGTAGTGCCATGAAGAAGAAGAATATAAAAACGATTGCCTTTAGATACCTTTCCTTTTTTCAGGTGCTGGAAAACTCTGATCTCAATTACAGTAAATCTTCCTTTTTCTTATAAACCTACAAAGCAAAATAAGCCTGATACATTAACTGAATACTTTAAGTGCCGAATATTCCTCTTATAACTCTGTTTATATAACTCATTAACAAAAGTGATAATTGATTGGAAGAGAAGTAGAGTAGATCAAAATATAGCCATTCTTTTGAATAAATAGTCTAGAAGATATTTTTATACCTGCATCGGCAGCTAATAAATGCTTACATTGCTCCAACATATCCAGATGAGACTTTAAAAATGACGAACACATAAATCTAGAAGAAATACCACTGCAACTGAGCTATGTCAAAAACCTAATGACGTTTTCCATTTCATAAAGATTTACCTATACGAAAGCTACAACATATTCCAAGAAATTCCACTTTAAGCTAATCACGCTTCGATTAACCCAAAATGTACCAACCCAATCAGCCTCAAATAATAACATACTTGTATATGAACAAGTAAAAGAAACGTTGGAAAGTGATATCGTGTAACTAAGTAAAAGCCCTTGATCCTCCCCCCTCTTGGTAGTGCTAAAGAGCTAACAGAATAAAGAAATGGCGAGGTGGAGTCGATTTCAGAAAATTTAATGACAAGCAGTAGAAGATGATTTCCATTATCTGGCATTGAAGACATTTTAGACCAATTGGGACACACATTATTTCAGTACAATCCATTTAACTAGTGGTTACTATTTAGTGATCGTTCAACCGGAAGAACGTTCAAAGATAGCTTTCAGTATAAATTATGGCCATTATGA